>CM017765.1:614473-1214473 GCA_008009225.1 Acer yangbiense | reverse complement strand
TTGCTCACAAATAAATAAATAACTTATTTCAAATTGTGTCTTCTATTGAAACCCTAATCGTATTAATACTGTATTTATTCTTCTCATCGTAAACAACTACAGCATCACAAAACCTAGTTGCTTGAAAACTCAAACAAATGGAGACTGGGTCTGAGTTACCTAGCATATTCCGATAAGGACTTTTTTCAAATGAGGACGTCCTAATATAACTTCACGAGGATATTGAATGTGAGCCACTAGTTTTACATGATTTGACTTAAGTGTGTATGCACTTGTCAAAACTAGTGGCTCACATTCAATATCCTTATGAGGTTATATCATGACGTCCACATGGGAACGAGACTGTATATATAATACTTCTATAATTAGGGCCGTTTTGACTTTATAAGTTAAGGACATCAGCCGTGGTTGTGGGTATTTGTTAATGTGAGGTTGTGGGCCCGCTGTGAATGTGTGGCTATGGTTGGACGTCTGGAAATTATAAAGTCAGGATCTGGTTAGTGCGCAATGATATAACTTCATGAGGATATTGAACGTGACCCACTTGTTTTGACAAGTGCATACACACTTGAGTCTAACCATGTAAAACTAGTGGCTCACATTCAATATCCTTGATCGTATATTTACATCAGTGCTCAATGGCTTGAACATTTCTATATATCAGTCCTTATCTGGTTAGTGCACACTGATATAACTTCATGAGGACATTGAATGTGAGCAACTAGTTTTGAAAAGTGCATACACACTTGAGTCAAAGGATGTTAGCTAATAGTGGTTGACATCCAATATCCTGGACCATAAATTTACATCGGTGCGCATTGGCTTGATCATTTCTATATATCTGTATATGTATGTATAGTACATTATTTAACAAAACCAATCCATCGGCCAAATGGGTGTATGCCAAATGGGAAGGAAAAGCAATCAAATGAGTTATCCCTGCTACATGGTATGCTCCCATTCATTAGGAATTTAGGATGCAATATATCAGGTTGGGTTCATGCTCGTTTAAGTAATCAAACTGAAATCAGCTGTCCAAAAATGGTGTCACATGTGTCCATTAGGGAGTAAATTTGTCCAAACACTGTATTTGGGTAGACAATTTTACTCCCAATGGACACATGTCATGCTTCTTCGAGAAAATCTTGTATGCACCCTGTGCAATGCACCCTAGCCAATGGATGCATGCCACGTGGCAGGTAGAACACATTTTGTAAGGATTCCCGTTTTGTTGATTGGCTTATTTCGTGGTCAAACCACATGTTGGGGTTTTGAATGTAAGGGTAGTCTAAGTGATTAGTGTTGAAGATCAAAGGCCCTTCCATGACCTCAAGATTCAAGCACGCCAAAGGTATAATCTCTTGTGCTTGTTTTTCTTTGAAGAGATCTAGTAGCACACACACACTTAGCATTCTTGCTATGATTGCATACTTGCTTATTTTTATGTGCATCTCTTCACATGTCACTTTACACACTAGCACATTGGTTGATATATCTTGTTGTGTGTATATGTGCCTTATAATTCGTTTCCCGACATTGTTCGGAAACGTCCGCGCTTGCACTAATGAGTGCTTGGTTTCGCGCGAAGACCGCCTATGGAGAATGCCCTTGGCTTCTCCTTGGTTTTCACCATTGTTGGTGATCGGCGGTTATTATCGGCGGCCAGGCCACCGAATTAAACCGCCGTTTCAGTCCAGATTGGTCTGAAGCAATTATGCGGTCAAGATCGGCGGTCACGACCGCCGTTCGAAACCGCCGTTCATACCTGATCGATTTTAATCTCTCGGGTTTGATTCGGCGGTTTGATCGGCGGTCACGTAACCGCCGAATGAAACCGCCGTTAATGCTCTGTTCTTCACGAGCTCAATTTGGCGGTTGTAATCGGCGGTCTGGCCGCCGATTGAAACCGCCGAACGGTGCGTTTCAGGGGCAAAATTGTCTTTTCACTTGCCCTGTTCTTGATGTCTATAAATATCACACTTTCTCATTATCTGAATTAGTTCTTTGACTCTTAAGAACCCTAATCTTCAAAGATAGATTTTGAGAGAAAATCAAATCAAGAACTCATCTTTAACCACTCAAATCAAACCCCTTTTGCATCAAATTTCATATTGCATCTCCTATGTCTATATAGAGTGCATCCATGTATGGGTTTGCATCATCACAACTTGCTTGGTAAGATTTTGATTAATTTCATCTTATTGTAGTATTTTAAATACCAAGCCATCTCTTTTAAATTACTTGTATGTTTTTGATCATATGTTAAATACAAGAAAAGAGATTATTTGTGATGAATTAATTGAGTGTTGTTTTTGATAGATATCTAGGTTTTTATAATCTATGATCATCTATGCTATTTGACATGTCATTTAGCAATTGATATCTAGGGTTGATTTAAATTGAATATATCATCATCCTAGATAAGCATTTAGAGTACCCTAGCTCTTATTGCATTAATTGAATATTCATACATATTCACATAGGGTTGTTTCTCTTCATAGAGAAGTAAGTCTTGAGGCTAAGAGTGCTTAGGCCTCAAGCAAATTGGAATAGGGTTGCTAATAAAGGCCCGCTGGGTAGAAGTGAGGGGTTACAGACCGGAATGTTAGACGAGGTCTACATAGGTTGTAAACTTCATTTCAATTAGTGATTTCGAGTTCCGAGTGTGGCGCACTATACAGCCCGTGGTTTTTTCCCAGTGGTTGGGTTTCCACGTATACATCAAGTGTTATTTAAATTCCGCACTATATTACACTTGTATGTATTTTTGACTAGTAGGGGCATTTTCGTAAAATTGACTTGCATGCGAAAATTGGGTAATAATAGTTAAAATCTATTCACCCCCCCCCCCCCCCCCCCCCCCCCCCCCCCCCCCTCTAGCTTTATATTGATAAACACGCCTCGAGTATTTTAAGAACTTTCAATTGGTATCAGAGCGGGTTCCTAGATATACTTAGGTGATCCTAGCTCATTTTGGTGTGTTTTTGCATTTTGTATGTTTGTTTGATTTCTTCATACATTTTGCATTCTTCTCATTTGCATTCATTCAACGCAAACACTATGAGTGATTTTGTGAGAGAAGAAATTGACTCCATTGAGGAGATGCCTCTCTTACTAGAGAGATTTAGGAGATTTGTGAATTTAACCACCTCACCTCCTAAGAAGAAGTTGACCACCGCACCTCCTAAGAAGAAGAAGAAGAAAATTGCTTTGGAGACTTCGAAGCATGACAAGAAGGAGGGTATCTCAATTGAAGACATGGGACTCATTAACAAGCCAAACCAAGGAGTGTCTTCAAGAGAGGGGATTCAGTGCTACGAATGTGGAGGATTCGGGCATTTCTCCCCGGAGTGTGGAAACTTGAAGGATAGAAGAAAAGGGAAGGCGAAGGCCACCTTATGGGATAAATATGAAGATGACGAAAATCCTTCAAGTGATGAAGAACTTGCCATCATCTACACGGAATTTGGAGCCAAGAGTGTAGAAGTTGAAGAAGATGGCAAAGTTGCTTTTCCTTGTGATCCCCAAGAAGAACAAGGTATAGAAGTAGTTGGTGTAGCTACTCATAGGGATTTGGCTCTTTCCTCATCAAGAGAAAAATTTGATGATCTTGATGAAGGAGATGACTCCATTGGTGAAATGGAGATTAGAGGAGATGACACAAGTGTTGAATATTTGTCATCTAACTCCACAAATGGAAATGTGGAGTGTATGGATCTTAATGACTACAAAGTCAAAGTTGAGAGCTCGATGATGAGGAACAAGGAAGAAATTAGAAGATTAAAAGAAGAGAATCTAGAGCTTTCAACACTAGTAAACCACTTGTGTGAAGAAGTGGTGAGATCCATGGCGGATGAAGATAAGCTAAAGGAAGACTTAGCATTATCTAAGAGGAGAGAAGAAGAGCTAGAAAGAGAGCTTGAAGAAGTTAAGGTCTTATTGGCTAAGATGACTTCAAGCACCAAGAAGCTTGACCACATGTTGGGAGTTGGAAGAAAGCCAAGTGACAAGAGAGGTCTTGGCTACATTGATGACACGGATGCCTCCTCCACAAGCAAGACATCCTGTGCCATGAACATGGACTTCAATATGTCCCCTCCTCCTCAACAACCTAGGAAGAAGAGTGACCTAGGAGAGTGTTCAAGAAGTGCCCAAGTGGTTGAGGCACCAAAAGGTCAAGCTCAAGCTCACACCCAAAGGGCTCCTCACACTATCTTCCCTCAAACTCAAAAACACAATGGGAAGAGTTCAATCATGCAAGCTCAGACAAGCAAGCAACCTCGTCTTGGTTTTCAACAAAAGAGGAGAGATCCGATCCAACAACCAAGACAACCACAACGACAAGGGAAAGCTCCTATCCATGCTAAAGGGAATGGTATGATTCCTAACTTTATTCCCACTTGTCATTTTTGTGGTATTGTTGGTCACATTAGACCAAGTTGCTTGCATTACATTGAAATGTGTAGAGCTAAAAGCATGATTGACAAGAAAAAGGCTAGAGCTAAGATGCTTCATAAAAAGGAAGAAAATCATGTGCATGATCCTTTTTCATCTTGTACTCTAGAACCTTTGTCCACTAGGATTGATTTAGTGTCACCTAAGTGGAGTAATAAGAATGAACCCGCTTGCTACGAGACTAACAAGTCTCAAATAGGTTCATCCAAGTCCAAAGGACTTGGTAGGTCCATAGGACCTCATACCTTTCTTTGAAGTGGTATGGAAATTTGACCCATATGGGGAACTTAAGCAAAGAGAGCTATTTTGCATCTAGTCACTTGCAAAAAATTTGAAATATCTTATGCTTCTCTTTTTGTTGCTTGAGTTAGCTTGGTTACACTATGTATACATATTTTCTATTCAATAAGTGTGATCAATGCTTGTATTGCAATCCATGTCATATTTATGTTCAAACATGCATTTTTGGACTAGGAGATATATACATTGGATTTAATTTGAATGACCTATAATGATCTCCATGACATGATGATTGCTAAAATGACATGCTAAATGCTAATCTTAAAAAGCATGTTTTGATGATTGCATTTCTTAACTGCAAATAATGTGTGAAAAAGCTTATGAGACTCAAATGAAAAAGGATCTTGTATCCATTCAAGGATTTTACAATCCAAATGTCTCTCTTTCTTTATTGGTTGAACATGTCTACTATCATACGGATATCTTATCCGGAAAAATCAAGTAGGGTGCAAAGTCGCTCATGACATGTTTAGCTTATAAAGTTGGATATAGTTGTTCTTAAATTGAAATCAATAAAAACCTATATCCTTGCTTCTCTCTTGACATTGGTGAAATTGGTTTGAATTCATATTGAAAACCTTTGTCATTTGCTTTGCCAAATACCATGATATTTTGGACTTAAATGCTACATGTCTTGTATGCAAAGCAATTTTTTGATTCACACATTTTCTTTAAATAAATCTCCTTGTTTCTCTCCAATAAATTGAGATTGCATAAAGTGACTTATATTGATTATGCATATACTAGAATGCTACTATCTCTCTTTGCCTTGAGTGACCCGGTTGGGGACTACTCCTTGTCTATATCATGACAAAAAGGGGGAGTATGTTGTGGTAAGGGGAGTTGCAAATTGTAGTAGCAATTGTGCATGTTGGGGAGAATACTAATTGAGGGGGAGTAACCCTTTGAGGGGGAGCATTTGCACATTCATACATTGCATGATGTTGTACTTAAATTTTTAAATGCAAATGCTTGTTTTATCTCACTTGATTCATCTCACCTTTTCTTGTATTGGAAAGTATAGAAACTGTGCTTTCAGGGATTGATTGTTCTACTTGAGATTGAAGACTTCAAGACCATTTATCTTATCTCTTTGTAAAGTAGAAAATCATTGTAGACCCGTAGTTTCTATTATGTTGTGAGGAATCAATGTGAGTGGTGGTTTTGTCACGAAATAGCCAAATGGGGAGATTGTAAGGATTCCCGTTTTGTTGATTGGCTTATTTCGTGGTCAAACCACATGTTGGGGTTTTGAATGTAAGGGTAGTCTAAGTGATTAGTGTTGAAGATCAAAGGCCCTTCCATGACCTCAAGATTCAAGCACGCCAAAGGTATAATCTCTTGTGCTTGTTTTTCTTTGAAGAGATTTAGTAGCACACACACACTTAGCATTCTTGCTATGATTGCATACTTGCTTATTTTTATGTGCATCTCTTCACATGTCACTTTACACACTAGCACATTGGTTGATATATCTTGTTGTGTGTATATGTGCCTTATAATTCGTTTCCCGACATTGTTCGGAAACGTCCGCGCTTGCACTAATGAGTGCTTGGTTTCGCGCGAAGACCGCCTATGGAGAATGCCCTTGGCTTCTCCTTGGTTTTCACCATTGTTGGTGATCGGCGGTTATTATCGGCGGCCAGGCCGCCGAATTAAACCGCCGTTTCAGTCCAGATTGGTCTGAAGCAATTATGCGGTCAAGATCGGCGGTCACGACCGCCGTTCGAAACCGCCGTTCGAAACCGCCGTTCATACCTGATCGATTTTAATCTCTCGGGTTTGATTCGGCGGTTTGATCGGCGGTCACGTAACCGCCGAATGAAACCGCCGTTAATGCTCTGTTCTTCACGAGCTCAATTCGGCGGTTGTAATCGGCGGTCTGGCCGCCGATTGAAACCGCCGAACGGTGCGTTTCAGGGGCAAAATTGTCTTTTCACTTGCCCTGTTCTTGATGTCTATAAATATCACACTTTCTCATTATCTGAATTAGTTCTTTGACTCTTAAGAACCCTAATCTTCAAAGATAGATTTTGAGAGAAAATCAAATCAAGAACTCATCTTTAACCACTCAAATCAAACCCCTTTTGCATCAAATTTCATATTGCATCTCCTATGTCTATATAGAGTGCATCCATGTATGGGTTTGCATCATCACAACTTGCTTGGTAAGATTTTGATTAATTTCATCTTATTGTAGTATTTTAAATACCAAGCCATCTCTTTTAAATTACTTGTATGTTTTTGATCATATGTTAAATACAAGAAAAGAGATTATTTGTGATGAATTAATTGAGTGTTGTTTTTGATAGATATCTAGGTTTTTTTATAATCTATGATCATCTATGCTATTTGACATGTCATTTAGCAATTGATATCTAGGGTTGATTTAAATTGAATATATCATCATCCTAGATAAGCATTTAGAGTACCCTAGCTCTTATTGCATTAATTGAATATTCATACATATTCACATAGGGTTGTTTCTCTTCATAGAGAAGTAAGTCTTGAGGCTAAGAGTGCTTAGGCCTCAAGCAAATTGGAATAGGGTTGCTAATAAAGGCCCGCTGGGTAGAAGTGAGGGGTTACAGACCGGAATGTTAGACGAGGTCTACATAGGTTGTAAACTTCATTTCAATTAGTGATTTCGAGTTCCGAGTGTGGCGCACTATACAGCCCGTGGTTTTTTCCCAGTGGTTGGGTTTCCACGTATACATCAAGTGTTATTTAAATTCCGCACTATATTACACTTGTATGTATTTTTGACTAGTAGGGGCATTTTCGTAAAATTGACTTGCATGCGAAAATTGGGTAATAATAGTTAAAATCTATTCACCCCCCCCCCCCCCCCCCCCCCCCCCCCCCCCCCCCTCTAGCTTTATATTGATAAACACGCCTCGAGTATTTTAAGAACTTTCACATTTGATTGTTATCCTTGCCACATGGCATGCACCCATTGGTTGGGTGCAATGCACCGGGTGCATGCAAGATTCTGTCGCTTTTAAGAGAGGGTAATGCTTACAATTAACCTTTAAAACGGGGGTAAGCAGCATTACCTGAACCCTTCTTTTAGAGCTTATTTGACTCAAATTTTCTATTACAATTCTTTGTCATCTAACTCAATTTAGATTCAATCACAATGACCTTAGTACTGGTTTTCCTTTAAAACGTGTGTATGGGTCACAATCATCTACCTTTCGCTACTTCGCATTATACTAGAGATATGGAGTCCGAGTCGTCGAACGATGAGAACGAATTAGGCAGGTGGGATCGAGTGGTTTCCCAGGTAAGTAGAAGCTCCAAGGCTACCAAACTACTGCTGGACGAGTTCATAGCATTAAAGGAAGTAAAGAAAAAAAATGCTTCTACGAAAATAGCAGGAAGGATTTCTTTAGAGCCCGCGTCGATCAACTGGAGACAGATGTGGAGGCCTTGAAGAGAATAGATAAACCACGGAAGGCTGTTTCTCTCCGCGACCGTTTCAACCGGCGACACTGACCTTTTTCATTGAAAGATCTGACATCAACTTCAAGGAATTTTTTGTAAATCCAGTTAAAGCTTTTAGATTATTGTTGTTATTGTGTAATCTACGAAATTTGCCTTTCTTTTTGTTGTTTTTTGCTGGTTATTTGCTTGGTTTGCGATTAAAACCTTGGTACCTGTAGATTCGCTACCTTTACTGCTGTGGTTTCCATTTTTAGATTAATAGTTGTGAATTTTGTGTAGGTTAATCCCAGATATGTGCAGACCTTTCTAAGTCCTTGCAGTTTCATCTCCCTCGGTACTACTTTTGTTTTCTTTGTGTTTCCAATACAACAAAATACAACAAAATACATCATCATTCGTCAATCATGTTTTTATTCTTATGTGAGGTTTACCTTCACCATTCTTTAACAATGGATGATACGAATTCAAAGGTTTCAGTGTATTACCCATTTATTTATGTTCTCTATAACAAATCTGAACTCTGAAGTACATCCAAACTGGATATCTCACAATTCATAAAATAATTTGGTCTTGTGAATGGTGATAGTGTGATACTGTGATACACCTATCGTGTGCAAATGGTAAGTTCAATCGTACATCATGGGAAATCAAAAACAAGAATCTGAGGTTTACGACGATGCATTTGCGACATAGAAAGGCATAAAGGTTGTGTGGGGTTGGCTCGACCATTGAATAAGGGTTATAATTGAAACTGACTATATAATTAGTGGCGAAGAGATAGAGACATAGAGTCGGTCCCCCCCCCCCCCCCCCCCCCCCCCCCCTTTTTTTTTTCCTTTACTTTTCTTGTGCTTGTTTGGGATAAATTTTACTTTTGCCTTGTTGACAGGGATGAGTAGAAGAAGAGAAGTAAAATCCTGAGCATTTTAATGTTTTGTTTTTATTGACCCTTCAATTTCAATCTAATGCCCAATAACTAATACAGCAACTATACCAGTATCAATAAGAGTAAAGCTGTTGGACCCAAAAAACCAACCCAAATTTTTAACCCAAACCCATATGGAAACATCACATGGGATCTTGGAAAGAGTGACGTGGGCCCATGTTGCATGTGATGTTGCCACATGGCATTTGGGTTAGAATTAGGGTTGGTTTTTTGGGTCCAATAGCATTACTTAGTATATAGTAGCTGAATCAAAAAATTTAAATAAATGAAAATACAGTGTGCAAAACGAGCGATGACTGTATTGGTCAAAATATATACTATAAAAGATCTACTGTGCATAAGATAACGAAATTAACCCTTGCTGTATAAAAGTAAAAACGCAATATCGAAAATCGGATGGATTAGATACGATTGTTGTCCTAAAGGTGGATAAGCCCATCTTACTAAAAAAAAAACGTCTTTTACCAAACGAAGCCTAATAGAGTAATCAATACAGTAATCAATATATAATAAGAATAAGAACCTCTAATCGAAGATATCATCGTCTATATTTGGAGACAATGTTTATGCATTGTTTGAACAAGAAAATCATCGGTGGGGTATATCTGGACAAGTCTTTCTACACCCAAGTTGCATGGTTCGCAATGGATTTAAATGTTGTCTGTGGAAAGTAAAAATAATCCTTAATACTACAAAATTCTTTACGCGAGGAAAAGACAAACAACTTACACGAAACGCGGTAGCAGAATAAATTCCTTACACGATGAAAATCTACAACAATAGATTACACGATCTAATGCACACGCTAAGAAAAGATAAACATGCAACAACATTCTTTACACGAGGAAAAGACAAACAACTTATACGAAACACGGTAGCAGAATAAATTCCTTACATGATAAAAATCTACAACAATAGATTACACGATCTAATACACACGCTAAGAAAAGACAAACATCCAGCATGCAAATTAAACTTGGAGGATTTTGCACTAACAGATTACACGACCACAAGCTAAAGGGAATGGACAAAAAAAAAAAAAAACTACAGCATTGGTAACTCATAAAAGGCTGTTTTTATCAAATTCACAGCATAAACAACGTAGTCCGATATGGGGTACAAGATTGTGTACATGAATTTCTCATTTCGTACTTGTTAACGGATCAGGAATCTCTCTTCTGTTTTTTTGTTCCCCTTAGATTTGCACTAGATTGTTAAGACTTCAAACCTAATCATAAATGAAAATACAAGGTCAAGATTTATTGGTTTCTTTCTCTCTCATGCAAGTGGATGTTTGGTTTACACCCTCTCCTATCTCACTTGAAACCTTGGAGGAAAAGGATTTTCTCACATGGTTAAAGGATGAAAGTAGACCCTTGCTGGGCACACATAGCTGTGCCTACCTGTGGTTGCTATGCAAGAAGAGATCCGTGAACATCCCTTGTAAATATAAGCACATATTAGCCATCTAGGATTGCAAAATCTTTATAAGTAGATCGGTAACTTTTTTGGAGATGTTTATAAGGGGGATAAGTAGCCTACAAATTCTTTGGGAAGAGACCAGACTGGAGGAGAACCTACCCGATTGAGGTTTGTAAATAAAAGGGCAATTACACCTAACGTCAAACAATTCAGAACCGTTATCGTAAGCTGATATTACAAGCAGGGACTACTCAAACAACTGAATGAAAGAAAAATTAAATAGATCACATATTACACGCATTTTCCTTAAAACCAAAGTAGAATGACACATTGTCGATGAATCAACCTAAGAGTGCCGATAAAAGGTTCTCAAATCAGAGGAACTTGTTATTGCAGCATTCAAAACTGGGTCATGATATCACCTGATGGATTAGGGTTATTAGCCATAGGGACAAGTTTGTCTATTGTGTCCAGGTCTGTGATATATACTGCAAGTGCGTGGAGGCTTGGTTGGCCCAGATGCATCAAACGCTGGTTTCCGGCACCCTGATTTGTTGTGTTCTTTTTCAAAGCAATTTGAATAAGTCTCCTGGTTGTACTTAATGGACTTTCTTTGTCTTCCAGACCGTTGACGCAATTTTAGCTCATGCTCGGGACCTGATAAATTCTTGTTTATACCTGATGCAGAAAGGCTTATCAGATCAACAAGGTGCAATGGATTGTCATCATGTGTAGGGCGTAGCGGTAAATCTTGTGGACTGATTTCATTAGAGCAAGGTGTAGGGAAAAATACCGTAGTACACGCAGCGGAAGCGAGACTAAAAATAGATTTAGTATGTTTTAAAATTTTTCCTTTTTATGAACCTTAACCCTTTAGATTAATTAACCATATATAAAGTAACAAAAGTTGAATACCTTTTGTTGCATGATCCGATTGACTTACGTCGATGGTAATCCGCAAGATCTTTAATCCTAGCACGAACGTGAATCACCTAGGAGCGTGGTCTCCCTTTTTCTTTGAATTGCAAACCTGAGAATAGACAAACACACTTTTCTTTTCTTTGTTAGTCACAAAAACAATCAAAAGAAGACTAAGATTATTCCGGTCACTTTTGAGTTCTCAATCTAACGATCGAAACTCGCGTGAACCTAAATCGATGTTGTACACACAAGCTTATTGATGAACAAGCAATTAGTGTACCATCAAAGAATAATCTATTCACTCTTTTATGTTTTTTAATAGAATAAAATATAATTCTTTCTATGAATTGAGAAGAAGAAGAAAATTGAATCAAGCCCCACAAAACCCTAGAGTGGTCGAATTCTATAAGTCCACATATATATGTGGCCTAATTTGCTTCC
The DNA here is from genome assembly GCA_008009225.1 of Acer yangbiense. Lineage (NCBI taxonomy): Eukaryota > Viridiplantae > Streptophyta > Magnoliopsida > Sapindales > Sapindaceae > Acer > Acer yangbiense. The sequence continues at coordinate 1,202,541 of CM017765.1, read as the reverse complement.
TCTTTTCTTTTAGGGTTGCCGAAATTCCTTCTCTAAAAGGGACTAGGGTTGCCGCAAATCACAAGCCAAAAAGGGTTTGTGTTGCACCCTAATTTCCATCTAGTTTAAGACGTCAAACCCTAATCCAACTCATAGATCTTTTATTCTTTTATTTGACTAAATAAAAAGACTTCTTATTTGATTAAATAAATAAAATTAATTATTTATTTTCTTATCAAACAAGTCTTTTAATTTTAGTATACTACTACCAATAGTATAACTCTAGGAATCATATTTCCTAATCAGAAAAGATTTGTTTCTTAATTAAACAATTAATTAATAAATTAATTAATTCTTATTTAATTAAACAATGAAACAAAATAATATATAGGCTAATAAATTAACCCTTGCCGCCCCACTTGTCTAAAATAGGGCCTTATATTATTTTCTCATTTCATTTAATCCATTGGACTTTAAATAAAAAACCCACATGTGAACCAGACCCATTCTTACTAAAAGAAACAAGCCCACATGCCATTCATTAATATATAAATATAATTTAGCAGCCCATTACTTAAATAATGTGCAAATTATATTCTTAATATATTAAATGCAATTCTAGATGGACCCTTAAATTGGTCCGGTAGAATATATCAAGTGATCCATGCAAGTCCGTGTGGATTGGGGATCTTGGTGGGCTATCTAAATTTAAGCTTCAATAGACATAACCTAATCACAATCAACAAATGATTCACTTAGGTCCGATCCATTAATTTTAACTCATTCCACTAAAGAGCTAAAATTGAACTCTTAAATAAAGATAGAAAAGGAAGATGTTTCTCATTCATACCCTAGACAATCAAGTTGGAGATAGTGTATCCTCGTGATTAATATCAGTAATCGCCAAGAGTTCATAGACCGCCTATAACTCTCCAAGTTACCATATTTACTCATATGACCACGTTTTGAACTTGGATATTTTGACTTGTCCAGAAGCCATGTTTTCAATAGACACTATCGAAAACTCAACGTTGAGATTTAATATCCAATTACCTCAAAACATCCATATGATGATATTATACTCTCATTTAATAAATGGAGCCACGATGTCCATATCTATAAATGAAGTCCTCTATCGATTAACAAATGAATATCACCAAACTATCGAGGATAGACTATGCGATATAACCGTACTCATTGATAACTCAAATGATACCACTTGCAACCATAAGTCCATCATTTATCTCAGGATTAAGATAGACTCTCCGATTGTCCCTCTAATGAAAAGACTATTATCTATTGACGGTTCTAGATAAAGCTTTTCATTGTGATCCAGTTCAATGCACCCAGTGCACTAGATTCTTTTGCTCGAAGACACTCCGATGATTTTAGACTCATCATATCTCATTTGATCCCACTCAAATGCTAGCAAAAGAATTCTACAACTTTAACAAGATAAAGGTGCCAAACCTTTAACTTAAGTTGTGAACAATATTCAAGACTAACTAAAGAATTGTGTCTACCACATACATATCCAGATGTACGAACAATTCTTCTTTTCTCATAGTCTTTAGACCTTATGATTATTTACTTTGACAATTATAATATTAAACTACAAATGCTATAAGATTTGTTAAACCAGAAATCACTTTATTAATATGAAAAAGATTGTTAATTACAATATTACACTCTTGCTATTGAGCATAATCCTAACACAAGGACACAATGGCGAGTTGATATTGGCTGAGCAACCCATGCCGCCTTTTTCATCCTCAACAGTAACAACAGTTGGACAATGAACTTTCTCGTCTTTAGCATAATCACCGTGATTGCTGCGGTTAGCAGATTTCTTACTGGCTATACCGAGTGGGCTTTGGGGAAATATAGACTTCCTAATTGATGGCGGAGTTTTTGATTCATCTACGGGGAAACCATTTGTTTCATTGCTACTAGTTGTGGATCTGTATCCGGATGAACTCACAACAGGGCTGAGTGTAGATTTACACTTTATCATGGGTGGCGGTGTACATGCCTGATCACTAGTACAACCGAAGGTGATGGAGGTAGATTTGGATTTCAGATCAGGAGTCACAGTTAACTGTTCAACCAGGCTTCGTAACTGTTTGTGAAACACCGACACATAACATTTAGGATTCTCTTTGTTATGCGAAACGAAGATCTGTAAATCTAAGTCATAAATCATTTCAACAATTGAGCCATCAATTCTAGTACTTATCTTAAAGTCCACTTCATCAGAATTTAAGCCAAATCGACTACATATCTTCTTTGCTAATGCTTTCAAAGTCTCCTTCACTGTCACTGACAAAAAGAAAACAGCTTTAGGGTTGAACTGTCCATCTTCCCACTGTCCATCGTAGTTCACTATCAACAGAACCATATTCCTGAAGCTGTATGCAACAGATGTAATCAGTTCTATCATCATGGAATTAAAATTAAAATACATGTCATCAATGTCATCAGACGGATTAAAATAATGTCATCATGGGTGTTAGGATTATGCTCAATAGCAAGAGTGCAATACTGTAATTAACAATCTTTTTCATATTAATAAAGTGATTTCTGGTTTAACAAATCTTATAGCATTTATAGTTTAATATTATAAATTGTCAAAGTAAATAATCATAAGGTCTAAAGACTATGAGAAAAGAAGAATTGTTCATACATCTGGATATGTATGTGGTAGACACAATTCTTTAGTTAGTCTTGAATATTGTTCACAACTTAAGTTAAAGGTTGGGCACCTTTATCTTGTTAAAGTTGTAGAATTCTTTTGCTAGCATTTGAGTGGGATCAAATGAGATATGATGAGTCTAAAATCATCGGAGTGTCTTCGAGCAAAAGAATCTAGTGCACTGGGTGCATTGAACTGGATCACAATGAAAAGCTTTATCTAGAACCGTCAATAGATAATAGTCTTTTCATTATCAGGACAATCGGAGAGTCTATCTTAATCTTGAAATAAATGATGGACTTATGGTTGCAAGTGATATCATTTGAGTTATCAATGAGTATGATTATATAGCATAGTCTATCCTCGATAGTTTGGTGATATTCATTTGTTAATCGATAGAGGACTTCATTTATAGATATGGACATCGTGGATCCATTTATTAAATGAGAGTATAATATCATCATATGGATGTTTTGAGGTAATTGGATATTAAATCTCAACGTTGAGTTTTCGATAGTGACTATTGAAAACATGGCTTCTGGACAAGTCAAAATATCCAAGTTCAAAACGTGGTCATATGAGTAAATATGGTAACTTGGAGAGTTATAGGTGGTCTATGAACTCTTGGCGATTACTGATATTAATCACGAGGATACACTATCTCCAATATGATTGTCTAGGGTTATGAAAGAGGAACATCTTCCTTTTCTATCTTTATTTAAGAGTTCAATTTTAGCTCTTTAGTGGAATGAGTTAAAATTAATGGATCGGACCTAAGTGAATCATTTGTTGATTGTGATTAGGTTGTGTCTATTGAAGCTTAAATTTAGATAGCCCGCCAAGATCCCCAATCCACACGGACTTGCATGGATCACTTGATATATTCTATCGGACCAATTTATGGGTCCATCTAGAATTGCATTTAATATATTAAGAATATAATTTGCACATTAATTATTTAATGGGCTGCTTAATTATATTTATATATTAATGAAAGGCATGTGGGCTTGTTTCTTTTAGTAAGAATGGGTCTAGTTCACATGTGGGCTTTTTATTTAAAGTCCAATGGATTAAATGAAATAAGAAAATAATATATGGCCCATTTTATACATGTGGGGCGGCAAGGTTAAAATATTAGCCTAACATATTATTTTGTTTCATTGTTTAATTAAATAAGAATTAATTAATTAATTAATTAATTGTTTAATTAAGAAACAAATCTTTTTCTGATAAGGAAATATATTTCCTAGAGTTATACTAAAAGTAAAAGACTTGTTTGATAAGAAAAATAAATAATTAAGTTTATTTATTTAATCAAATAAGAAGTCTTTTTATTTAGTCAATAAAAGAATAAAAATACTTATGAGTTGGATTAGGGTTAGAAGTCTAAAAGATGATGTGTATTAGGGTGCAAAACAAATCCTTTTTACTATGTGATTTGCGGCAACCCTAATGGCATATGAGGTAGATTTCGGCAACCCTAATAGGAAAAGGAAGCGAAATTCGGCCACCCTATATATTTCTTATGATAGGGTTCGGCCACCACTAATGGTTCATTGATTCAATTTTCTTCTTCTTCTTCTAAACTCATAGACAAGTGTTTGATTATTCTACTAAGACATAAAAGAGAGAAGAGATTATTCTTTTGATGGTACACTAATTGCTTGTTCATCAATAAGCTTGTGTGTACATCATCGAATTAGGTTCACGCGAGTTTCGATCATTAGATTGAGAACTCAAAAGTGACCGGAATAATCTTTGTATTCTTTTGATTGTTTTGTGACTAACAAAAGAAAAAGAAAAGTTTGTTTGTTCATTCTCAGGTTTGCAATTCAAAGAAAAGGGAGACCACGCTCCTAGGTGATTCACGTTCGTGCTCAGATTGAAGATCTTGCAGATTACCATCGACGTAAGTCAATCGGATCACGCGACAAAAGGTATTCAACTTTTGTTACTTTATATATGGTTAATTAATTTAAAGGGTTAAGGTTCATAAAAAGGAAAAATTTTAAAACATACTAAATCTATTTTTAGTCTCTCTTCCGCTGCGTGTACTACGGTATTTTTCCCTACAATGGGAAGATAGACATGTCATCAATGTCATCAGACTGACAATGTCATCAATGTTTTATGAAATTACATTCTGTTATAGGTAAAAATCATCATAAAGTACACGTCATCTCCACAAGAAGCCACGTAAGCAGGAGTCAAGAGAAGTCAACTCAAAGGAGCAGAAAGTCCATAAAGTAACTTACTCGGCTAAAACTAAAGTAACCCGACCACAAACGAAGACAATCGGCTCGGGCAGAAAAGCCTGCTCGGTCATGCTTGGTATTCGATGAAAAAGATAGTCGCCAGCATTCACGTTCCGAACATGAGCAGAATCAGTAACCAGCATCCCCACAATAAACAACGGTGTGGCTGCCCAGAGTATAACAAGGAAGCAAATAGGTTTTCCGCAAATAGAGGAGAAAGAATCCTATCCAAACTCGGATTCTTTCGAACCGGGAAACATGTTGCACTCAAGAAGGAAACAGAATCCGTTTAGGACTAGACAACAGCCCAAAACTTGGGCACTACGACACCAAACCCTAGCGGCATCCACAAACCTTAGTAGCATTATGTATAAATACCCTGTAACACACAAAAGAAGAGGTAGGCAAGAATTAGACAGAGTGATCGGAACACAATATTTTGTAACAGCTTTTCATAGTGGATTCTACTTCGTTGCTTAGGCAACAACCCGTGGATGTTTCTCCGGTCATCGGAGTTTTACCACGTAATTACGTTTATTGTTCTTCCTTACTTTCAATTGTCTTCATTCACAAAGTAGTACAACTAAAATCAGATCGTTGACTGGGTGACCACGAAAAATCACCGTCAACAATTGGCGCTAGAAGGAGGGGGACTAGAAAACTTGTGAAATAATGGCTGGCGAAGGAGATGGTAGCGATTCCAGATACAGTCAAGGTTTGCCAAATAACGATCTGGAGGATGACACCACCCTCAATACTGCGGATGCAACCCTAACAATGGCAGACCAATCAGCCGCTTTGGCAGGTATCCAACGTTTCCCTATAACTAATGAAGAGATTGTGCAGCAATTTTGTGCTTCTCTGCAGCAACTTATATCAGACGCAGCAAGGCAAGGGGTTGACCTTTCCACTACGGAGGGTTTGATGTCGCCTCACAATCTGTCCGCCCCAAATCAGCAGGCAACAAGATTGCGTTCCACGGTGGTGATACCAACGCTTGACGCGCCCCTAAAGACAAGACAAGATAAGATCCTACTGACAGGCCAGAGATTTTGTCCGAAAGATTAGCCAAGAGTAGTAGAGAGCATAGAGAGGAGAATGATTCTGATAGAGGGTATGACCAGGATCGGATGGCCAGGGATCGAGATCGTCCCAGGAGGCGTACTCATCGGAGAGATCGGTCATCATCCTTGGGAGAAAGTGAGCAGTTACATCATCGCAACCGCCAAAGGGGCACAGTTCGGCTGCATGGCCTAAACCGAGAACACAGAGAATTGAATCCAGAGGAAAGGGTCCAAAAACTGACCATAAGTCAGAATTTCAATGCGATGGGGGAACCGGAAGGAGATAGAGACATACTCATACAGAGCCTAAACCGGGAGTTATAAAACAATCGTCGACAGATGGATGCTTTGGTCAGGCGGTATGGGCGCAATGAACTGTCGGATGATGAATCAGGCAGCCCTTTCACCAATGGAGTTCTAAGGATGCCTTTCCCGGAGAGGTTCAGGATGCCACACGTAGAACAGTTCAAGAAAGACACCGATCTGAAAGAACACGTTCGGAGGTATAGGAGTGCTATGGCACAATACGTCCACAATGACGCCCTGCTATGTTTGAATTTTCCACAGACTCTTAGGGATCTAGGTTCTCGGTGCTTCGGTAGATTGCCAGCAGCAAGCATAAGCAGCTTCAGCGAACTGAGCAAAGCTTTCTGAAGGCAGTTCCTCGGGAATGTGCACAGGAAAAAATCAGTGGTTCACTTGTCCCAACTTAAACAGAGGAAGGATGAGTCGCTGAAGAAATACTTAGGAAGGTTCGGTCAGGAAGTGTCGGAAATAGAGAGTGCGAACGATGAAGCCATCATTGCAGCATTCATCAACAACCTTAAGAATGGCCAGCTATCCTTTGATTTAAGAAGAGCTCGCTTAACCAGTTATGCAGACATGATGGACATGGCTAGGGGTTATGCCTTAGCCGAGGAGGAAGAGATTGCGACAGGAGGTTACTTTGTACATGGTGGTCATTCAGAAGGAGCCAAAACAGAAGACCAAGCTAAAGCATTAGACACCAAAGGTGACAAACTAAAGAACAAAACACGAGATGGCCGGGATGGCTGCCGGGCTTATGATCCAAAATCTGACCAGCCGCGCCAAAAATTCCAGGGCAGATATACAAATTACACCCCGTTGAAGAAATACCAGGAGGAGGTATTAGCTATCTTAGAAGAAAAGAATATGTCCAAAGAGCCGCCTAACCAATCGACTTATGCTCGGAGGGACACCACCAAGTATTACAGATTCCATAAGGAGAACGAGCACAAAACATCCAAATGCTTCTAGCTAAGGGATCACATCGAGACCCTCATCTGAGAAGGACACTTAAAGGACATCGTCCTAAAAAAAGCTGAGAAGGCAGATGTACAGAGAGATAACCGGCAGGGTGGATGGCAAAAGAAGATGAGTCCTAAGAGAGCTGGAGATAAAGGAGCAATCAATACCATCTTCGGTGGCCCAGCAACTGGCAAAAGTAACAGGGAAAGAACCCAGGAAATTTGGGAAGCCATGGAAGCCCGAAGAGACCTCGATGTCAACTCCATTGAACCCGATCCGAAAAGAATCAGGGAAGGCTGGGATCCAATCATCTTCACAGAAGCTGATTCTCATGGGGTAGATGTAAAGCCAAATGATAGGTTGGTCATCGATGCTCGAATTGGGCACAGGGAGGTTAATCGAATCTTGATTGATAATGGAAGCTCAGCGGATATCTTAAGTGCAGAGGTGTACGATCAGTTAAGATTAGATAGAAAGGACTTGCAGCCCTTTCATACCCCACTTAGAGGGTTTAGCAGGACAGAGGGTCACTCGGTACAGTAAAACTACCAGTGAAGATCGGGAAGGCCCCTTGTCAGAAGACAGTGTTACTCGATTTTGTGGTTGTAGATACAGAGAATTGGCCATACAACGCCTGCTCGGCCGGCCATTCTTGAATAAAGCAAAGGCAGTAATGGCAACGTATGCCCTCATGATGAAATTCCCGACCGGGTATGGAGTAGGTGTGGTCAAAGGATCACAAGAGATGGCGCGAAGGGCGAATCTGCTAGTTTACAAAGACAGGGAAGTACACCAATTATATACTATATCAGCCAATGAACTTGAAGAGCAAGCAGAGGCACCAAAGGAATTTGAACTAGACCCCAGAGAAGAGCCTGAAGCCAAAAAAGATGAGCCGACCGAAGAAGTGATATTAGACCCAGATGAGCCGAGTAGAACAGTAAAGATAGGAGCAAACCTAAATGGGCACATCAAAGCCGAACTCATCGCATTGTTGAGAAATTATCGGGATGTGTTTGCTTGGAGTCATAAAGATATGCCCGAGATAGATACAAAGGTAATATCGCATTATCTCTCCGTCAACCCGGAGTTCCGCCCAGTGGTACAAAAGAGAAGGTTGTTCATGTAGGGAAAAATACCGTAGTACACGCAGCGGAAGCGAGACTAAAAATAGATTTAGTAACTTTTAAAATTTTTCCTTTTTATGAACCTTAAACCCTTTAATCAATTAAACACATATATTATCTAACAAAAGAATAATACCTTTTGTCGCGTGATCCGATTGACTTACGTCGATGGTAATCCGCAAGATCTTCAATCCTAGCACGAACGTGGATCACCTAGGAGCGTGGTCTCCCTTTTCTTTGAATTGCAAACCTGTGAATGGACAAATAAACTTTTCTTTTCTTTGTTAGTCACAAAAACAATCAAAAGAAGACTAAAATTATTCCGGTCACTTTTGAGTTCTCAATCTAATGATCGAAACTCGCGTGAACCTAAATCGATGTTGTACACACAAGCTTATTGATGAACAAGCAAATAGTGTACCATCAAAGAATAATTTATTCACTCTTTTATGTTTTTAGTAGAATAAAATTAATGCTCTCTATGAATTAAGAAGAAGAAGAAAAATTGTCTCTCAAGCACAAAGCATAGGGTGGCCGACTTCTATACATATGAATATATAGGTGACCTAAATTTTCTTCTCTTTTCCTATTAGGGTTGCCGAAATCTTGCTCTCTTTTTCTACTAGGGTTGCCGCAAATCACACTCCTAAAAGGAGTTTGTGTTGCACCCTAATTTCCATAAAAGAATGGACTTCAAACCCTAATCCAACCCATATATATTTTATTCTTTTTATTGACTAAAATAAAAGACTTCTTATTTGATTAAATAAATAAAATTAATTATTTATTTTCTTACCAAATAAGTCTTTTACTTTTAGTATACTACCAACAATAGTATAAGACTAGGAATCATATTTCCTAATCAGAAAAGATTTGTTTCTTAATTAAACAATTAATTAATAAATTAATTAATTCTTATTTAATTAAAACAATGAAAACAAAATAATATTTTAGGTTAAAATATTAACCTTGCCGCCCCACTTGAATAAACTTGGGCCTAATATTATTTTCTTATTTCATTTAATCCATTGGACTTTAAATAAAAAGCCCACATGTGAATCAAAACCATTCTTACTAAAAGAAACAAGCCCACATGTCTTTTATTAATATATTAATATAATTGAGCAGCCCATTACTTAAATAATGTGCAAATTATATTCTTAATATATTAAATGCAATTCTAGATGGACCCTTAAATTGGTCCGGTAGAATATATCAAGTGATCCATGCAAGTCCGTGTGGATTGGGGATCTTGGCGGGCCATCTAAATTTAAGCTTCAATAGACATAACCTAATCACAATCAACAAATGATTCACTTAGGTCCGATCCATTAATTTTAACTCATTCCACTAAAGAGCTAAAATTAAACTCTTAAATAAAGATAGCAAAGGAAGATGTTCCTCATTCATACCCTAGACAATCATGTTGGAGATAGTGTATCCTCGTGATTAATATCAGTAATCGCCAAGAGTTCATAGACCGCCTATAACTCTCCAAGTTACCATATTTACTCATATGACCACGTTTTGAACTTGGATATTTTGACTTGTCTAGAAGCCATGTTTTCAATAGACACTATCGAAAACTCAACGTTGAGATTTAATATCCAATGACCTCAAACATCCATATGATGATATTATACTCTCATTTAATAAATGGAGCCACGATGTCCATATCTATAAATGAAGTCCTCTATCGATTAACAAATGAATATCACCAAACTATCGAGGATAGACTATGCGTTATAATCGTACTCATTGATAACTCAAATGATATCATTTGCAACCATAAGTCCATCATTTATATCAGGATTAAGATAGACTCTCCGATTGTCCTGATAATGAAAAGACTATTATCTATTGACGGTTCTAGATAAAGCTTTTCATTGTGATCCAGTTCAATGCACCCAGTGCACTAGATCCTTTTGCTCGAAGACACTTCGATGATTTTAGACTCATCATATCTCATTTGATCCCACTCAAATGCTAGCAAAAGAATTCTACAACTTTAACAAGATAAAGGTGCCTAACCTTTAACTTAAGTTGTGAACATTATTCAAGACTAACTAAAGAATTGTGTCTACCACATACATATCCAGATGTACGAACAATTCTTCTTTTCTCATAGTCTTTAGACCTTATGATTATTTACTTTGACAATTATAATATTAAACTATAAATGCTATACGATTTGTTAAACCAGAAATCACTTTATTAATATGAAAAAGATTGTTAATTACAACATTACACTTTTGCTATTGAGCATAATCCTAACAGTTCAATCCAGAGAGAAGCCTCGCAATCAAGAAAGAGGTGGAGAAATTGCTTTCTGCAGGGTCAATAAGGGAAGTCAAATACCCGGAGTGGGTGGCCAATGTAGTATTAGTTAAGAAAAAGAACAATCAATGGAGGATGTGTGTGGATTTCACTGATTTAAACAAAACTTGTCCGAAAGACAGCTTTCCACTGCCGAGGATCGACCGGTTGGTAGATGTGACGGGGTCATTTTGAACCTCTTACATCAACAACCACTGACAACTCTCCAGGGGTATACTTGTCAAAGAACCCACTAACTTCCACCACACAATCCATGATCCATGATCATATTGGTTATATTTGGTTTTTTAAAAACTAGTGGCTATATGTAAAATTGGAAAACCAAAGTGGCTATTCCATGGAATTATCTCAAAAATATAATCTGGAAAGAAAAAAAAAATTAACAAACATAATCTGGAAATTTTTTAAAATCTGGAATTTTTTCAAAATAAAAAAAACCTGTTTTTTTTTTTTAAAATCTGGAATTTTTTAAAATATGGAAAACATTTTAAACAAAAAAAAAAATCTGAAATTTTTTTAAACAAACAATATCCAAACTTAAACACAATTACAACCACCCTTAAAATCAACAACTAACACTCAAATTCAAACTTTTTTAAAATCTGGAAATTTTTCAAAATAAAAAAAACCTGAAATTTTTTTAAACAAACAATGACCAATCTTAAACACAGCCATAACCACCCTTAAAATCAACAACTAACACTCAAATCCAACCCTTCTAACGGCTGAACAAAATGAAATCTAGAAATTTTGTTTGAAAAAAACCAAATATGGAATTTTTTTTTTATAAATAAAATCTGAAAATTTTGTTTAACAAAACCCAAACACAACTCCCACCATTCATAAAACATAGCAACCACCCTCAAATCCAAACACAACCACCAGTGGTCAAACAAAACCAAACCTTGAGAGAAAGAGAAGAGATGAGAGAAAGAGAAGACGGAGAGAAGAGAGGAGAGAAAGAGAGAAGATGGAGGAGAGATGGAGGAAGAGAAGAAGAATCTGATGAGAGGAGAGAGAGGAGAGGAAATATAGTCAAAAAATTAAGAGGGACATTTAGGTCTTCACAGCCAAACATTGGCTAGAAACAATAAAAACACTAATGTTGGATAAAAACAATAAACCCTCTAATTTTTTTGACTAAAAGGGGTATTTCCTCTATAATATATCATACATGATTAATATCCCATTTATTTTATATGTTGTTTATTATTTTTAATATGATTAAATTTGAATAATCACATAAATTGGCTATTAATAATGATATTAGTTTTTAGGAGTAAGAACTTGGTAATTCTCATTAATTACTAATCTTTCATTAAAGAGTTTAATTAAATAGATTAGTAAAGCCCAATCCATTATTAAGATTAATATGATTAAGGCCTTAATAATAATTAGACCGAATAATGTGATTTAGTTTTAGTAGTTAAAACTTGGTAATTCTCACATTTAATTCTAGTCTATTTAAAGTAGTTTACATAGATTAGAATTCAAATAATAAGTTAGTTTTTAATAGTTTAAAATTCGGTTTATTATTTAATGTTAATAGGATGAGATTCTAGTAACATAAGCTAAAAGAACTAGATTTTTCTTATGCCGTTTAATCTAGGTTCATCTAGAAACACTAGAAAACCCTAACAGCAAATAGTGAATGGGAGATGGATATATAATATTATATCCCGTAGTCTCTATCATTAGTAGAACACCGTGAGATTCAAGTAGGGCCTAGAGACGGCTTTGTTTTCGTCCTCCCTAAGGAAGATCTCCATAAGAGCCAATACCAAGGTTAACTTCCTAACAGATAGGATTTCTGGATGTATTTTGAGATTGACTGACCCTAATGCAGCAACTCTTAAGTTAAGTTCAAGAGATCTGAAATGATGGGTTACACTCACAAGGATTTAATTAAATAGTTAATTAATATCCTGACTAAAATAAACGATGATTAAATAATATAAGAATAAAGAGTTATTCTGGAGTATCATTTAATTGAGAATGTCTCAATCCAACATACAAGTACTTGACCTACCCTAAGGCGGCACTTACTTGTGGCATGTTGGATTATCGTGGCATAGTAACTTTTTTAGGGATTTTTCTTGTTCATTAAACAAGTTTCATGCATCATGTTTAATTATAATCCGAATAATTTTATATATGATTTAAATGTATGAATAAGTGAATAAGTTTTTATTTATGTTTATTTCAGCGACGTCTTCTGCTTTACTTTTAATACTTACCAATGACAAATTAACCGGGGATAAGTATACAAAATGGAAAAACAACATTAATGCAATCCTGGTCACTAAAGACCTAAAATTTGTGTTTATGGAGGAATGTCCTCCACAGCCTGCAACCAACGTAGCACGAACTGTTCGTGAGGCCTATGAAAAATGGATTTTAGAAAATGAAAAGGCCCGCATTTATTTGCTAGCTTGCATGACTGAAGTGTTTTATACAGAGCATGAAGCAATGACTACAGCATATGAGATGATGGAGTCATTGCAGGCCATGTTTGGGCAACCTTCTAAGCAAAAGCGGCACGAAGCTGTTCGTACCGCAATGACTACTCATATGAAGGAAGGATCATCAGTCCGGGAACATGTCTTGGGTATGATGTCCCTTTTCAATACTAATGAAGTCAATGGTGGGACCATAGATGAGGCTTGCCAGGTGAGCATCATACTGACAACTCTTCCAAAAAGCTTTGATCAGTTCAAAAGCAACTAAGGGATGAACAAGTTAAAGTTCAATCTGACTCAGTCTCTTAATGAGCTCACAACTTTTGAGTCCATGACCAAGGACAACAAAAGTAAGACCGGTGAGGCAAATGTTGCTGAACCATCTTCATCTGGATTAAAGAAAAGGAATAGGTCTACTGGCAAGGCAAAGGCTAAGCCCAAGAAGAAACAAGTCTAAAATAAGAAGAAGAGCACCACGACCGATAAAGTTAAAGGGAAGTGTTTCCATTGCGACAAGGTTGGTCATTGGAAGAGGAACTATCCGCAGTACCTCGAGGAGCTCTTTAAGAAGAAGAAAGTGAAAGGTAAATCTAATTTACTTGTCATTGAATCATGTTTAGTGGAAGATGAATCTTCACCTTGGATAGTAGATTTAGGGGCAACTAACCATGTTGTTCTTCTTTGCAGTGGACTGATTCTTGAACAGAGCTAGAGAAGGGGGCCTTCTCAATGCGCGTTGGAACATGGAATGTTGTTTCAGCAAGAGCAGTGGGAGCAGTTAGACTAGCTTTTAATAATTGTTTTCTTTCATTAGACAATATTTATTACATTCCTGGATTTACAAGGAATTTGATTTATGTATCTAGATTACTGGAATGTTTATATTCAGTTTCTTTTATTAATAATTCAGTTATTGTTTCTAGAAACGGTTTGAATATTTTTTTTGGTTTGATTGAAAACAATTTGTATGTTTTGAGACCATCATTTCATACATCAATGCTTAATACTGAATTGTTTAAAGTTGAAAAACCTAAAACGAAACGACAAAGATTTTTCCAAATAATGAAATGTATCTGTGGCATCTAAGACTTTGCCACATCAACCTTGACAGGATATATAGACTAGTAAAAGGCGTATCTTTAAGTCAGTTAGAGATTGACATTTTACCTGTTGTGAGTCTTGTTTAGAAGGTAAAATGACCAAGAGACCTTTTTTCTGGAAAAGGGCTTAGAGCTACACAACCACTAAAGCTTATACATTCAAACGTCTAAGGATCTATGAATGTTAAAGCTAGGGGTGGTTATAAGTATTATGTCACTTTTAGTGATGATTACTCAAGATACATATATGTTTACCTAATGCAACGTAAGTCAGAAACATTTGAAAAGTTCAAATAATTCCGAGCTGAAGTTGAGAACCAATTAGGTAAAACTATCAAAGCACTACGATCAGATCGTGGAGGTGAGTATCTCGACCAAGAGTTTGAGAAATACTTAGTTGAGCATGGGATTGTGTCCCAACTCACAGCTCCAGGAACGCCACAACAGAATGGTGTAGCAGAGAGGAGAAATAGAACCCTGATGGAAATTGTGAGATCTATGATTAGTTTCTCATCAGTACCAAACTTTTTTTGGGGATATGCACTACAAATTGCGGCCTACATATTGAGTGTAGTTCCATCCAAATCTGTTCCTAAGACTCCTCTAGAGTTGTGGAATGGTCATAAAGCTAGTTTGCGACATTTTCGCATATGAAGGTGTCCAGTACATGTACTGAAGAACAAATATGGAAAGTTGGAACCTTGTTCACAAGTATGCCTATTTATAGGATATTCAAAAGAGACTAGAGGAGGATACTTCTATAGTCCACAAGAAAACAAAGTGTTTATGTCAACAAACGCAACATTTCTTGAGGAAAACTATATGAATGACCATAAACCTCAAAGTAAGATTATGTTAAATGAATTAAAAGCTGGTTCGACCAGTAAACAATCAATAAGAGTTGTTGATGATGTTGTTGTTCCATCAACGTCTGATAATCAGACGGTTCCTAGTCAGATCACACTACCACCTAAACGTATTGGGAGGGTTGTATGACAACCTGATTGCTATTTAGGTATTCGAGAGGCATAGGGTGTCGTTTCTGATGATAATATGGATGATCCATTGTCATTTAAACATGCAATGGAAAATTCTGATAAAGAGGAATTGCTTAAAGCCATGAATCTCAAAATAGAGTCCATGTACTCTAACTCGGTCTGGGAACTTATGGACTTACCTGATGGGATAAAATCCATATGATGTAAGTGGATCTATAAGAGAAAGAGAGGAGTAGACGAGAAGGTAAAGACCTTCAAAGTAAGGCTAGTGGCAAAGGGTTATACCCAAAAAGACGGGGTTGATTTTGACGAGACCTTTTTGCAGTAGCTATGTTTAAGTCTAATAAGATACTCTTATCCATTGCAGCCCATTTCGATTATGAAATTTGGCAAATGGACGTAAAAACTGCATTCTTGAATGTCAATCTTGATGAGAGCATCTACATGATGCAACCAATGGGATTCGTGTCCCAAGGTTAAGAGCAAAAAGTTTGTAAGTTGCAAAGGTCTATTTATGGACTGAAGCAAGCATCTAGATCTTTGAACATCAGGTATGATACTGCTATCAAAACCTATGGCTTCGAGCAAAACGTCGATAAGCCTTGTGTTTACATGCGATTCATTGACAAGAAAGTAGTTTTCCTTGTCCTTTACGTTGATGATATCCGACTCATTGGGAATGGCGTAGGAACATTATCAGAAAAGGGCTAGCTTGCTAACCAATTCCAAATGAAAGATTTGGAAGAGGCAAGTTATATTCTAGGGATCCAATTAATAAAGGATCGTAAGAAAAAACTGTTAGCATTGTCTCAAGCATCGTATATCGATAAGATTCTTGTGTGATTCTCGATAGAGAACTCCAAGAAAGGTAATCTACCTTCTAGGCATGGAGTTCACTTTTCTAAGGAACAGTGTCCTAAAACACCTCAAGAAATTGAGGATATGAGACAAGTTCCATATGCGTTAGCAATAAGCAGTCTCATGTATGCTATGTTATGCACGAGACCTAACATCTGCTTCACAGTGGGAGTAGCCAGCAGATTCCAGTCAAACCCAGGATTGGATTATTAGGTGGCTATAAAGCAAATTCTCAAGTATCTTCGGAGAATGAGAAATTACATGTTAGTATATTCAGAACAGGATCTGATCCCGTTAGGATATACAGATTCTGACTTTCAGGTAGACAGGGATTCTAGGAAATCCACATTTAGGTCAGTATTCACTCTCGATGGTGGAGCCGTAGTGTGGAAGAGCATAAAGCAATCTTGTATTGCTGATTCCACCATGGAAGCCGAATATGTAGCTGCTTGTGAAGCAGTTAAAGAGACGGTATGGCTTCGTAAGTTCTTAAGTGATCGGGAAATTGTTCCAGACTTGGATAAGCCCATGACACTTTATTGTGATAATAGTGGTGCAGTGGCTAATTCCAAAGAGCCAAGAATCCACAAAAGAGGAAAGCATATAGAGAGGAAGTATCATCTTATCATGGAGATAATGCTGAGAGGAGATGTGATTGTGATGAAGATTGCATCGCAAGATAATCATGCTGATCCATTTACAAAGACCTTAACGGTAAAATTTTTTGAAGGTCAGCTAGAGGGTCTGGGATTACGAGACATGTCTCACATCCTATAGTGCAAATAGGAAACTGCTAGGATTTATGCCTTAAAGCTTGTAATTGTAAATTTTATAAATTCGATAATAAAAGAAGTAGTTATTTCATTCAAATTAATTAATTCATATGTTTAGATTATATATGCTAACATATAAAATTGCTAGATGTAATCTCTTTAAGGATTCCCATTCTTTAATTGGCTTATTTCATGGACAAACCATGATTGAACTTCAAGCTCGAAGGCCCTTTCAAGACCTCAAGGGACAAGCACGACAAAGGTATATTCTCTAGTGCTTGGTTTTCTTTGAAGAGATTTAGATTGCACACACACACTTAGCATTCTTGCATTTGTGTGCATACTCTTCACATATCACATTTCACACTTGCACTTTGATGTTGTATCTTGTTATGTGTATTTGTATCTTGTAATTCGTTTCCCGATAGTATTCGGAAACATCCGTGCATGCACTAGAATATGCTTGGTTTTGCGCGAAGACTGCCTACGGAGAATGCCCTTGGCTTTTCCTTGGTTTTCACCTCTGTTGGTGATCGGCGGTTAAGATCAGCGGCCTGGCCGTCGAATTAAACCGCCGTTTGCATCCAGAAGTGTCTGGAGCAATTCTGCAGTTACGATCGGCGGCCATGACTGTCGTTTGAAACCGTAGTTCATACCTAATCGATTTAATCTCTCAGGTTTGATTCGGTGGTTAGATCGACGGTTATGAAACCGCTGAATGAAACCACCATTGTTCCCCTGTTCTTCTCGGGTTCAATTCGACGGTTATGATCGGCGGCCTGGCCGTCGATTGAAACCGTCGATCGGTGTGTTTCAGGGGCAAACTTGTCTTTTTACATGCTCTATTTTTGATGTCTATAAATATCTCACTTTCTCATTCTCTGAATTAGTTCTTTTCACTCCCAACAACCCTAAACTTAAAAGAGAGAATTTTAAGAGAAAATCAAATCAAGAACTCACCTTTGACCACTCAAATCAAATCCCTTTTGTATCAAATTTCATATTGCATCAACTATGCCTTCATAGAATGCATCCATGTATGTTTTTGGATCATCACATCTTCCTTGGTATGTTCTTCACTAATCTCATCTAATTTTAGTGTTTTTCATATTAAGACATCTCTTAGATTACTTGTATGTTTTTAGATAATATGCTAAATACAAGATAGAGATTATTTGTGATATTTTGATTGAGTGTTGTATTGTGATAGATATCTAGGTTTTTATAATCTATGTTTATTTATGCTATTTGACATGTCATTTAGCTTCTAATATCTAGGATTGTTCTAATTGCAAATTCATCATCTTAGATAAGCATATAGGGATTCCCTTGCTCTATGTTGTATTTGGATATTCATATATTCACATATTCACATAGGGTGTAATCTCTTCATTGAGAACATAAGTCTTGTGTGTAGCATCCGGGATTAGGTTGCTTAGCTCGCAAGCATTCGAACTAGGTTCACTCATACCGGGATTAGGTAGGTGTGTGATTACTTCCAGGATTAGGTTGTAATTTTCATCTCTTATTGGATTCGAGGTTCGGGTGTGGCTCACTTATTAGCCCGTGGTTTTTCCCGTGAGGGTTTCCATGTAAAAAATCAAGTGTTATTTAATTTCCGTATTTTATACTTGATTTATTGTTTTATCTAGTTAGGGGTAAATTCGTAATATTGACTTCACACGAAAAATTAGGTAATACGTTTAAAATCTATTCACCCCCCCTCTCTAGATAGTTTTATACACACCGTGTAATATTTGTTTCAATCTCAAATTGAGTATATGAATGTCATATACAGAGGGATTCAGTTCGAGACATGTGTTAGGATTTTAAGTCTAGTTGGCATTATTCTACATCAAAATGGTATTTCCTTTGTATTGGTATGTTGTCCTAATTGTACGGTTTATCAAACTTCAAAGAGGATGGACATCGTCTCAAGCAAAGTGAAGCTTTCGTGCGAGGAAAGCGTCATTGACTACAAAGGTATTAAGACCTCTTTTCCTCTTATAAGGCTTAGGCGCGCACACACACACACACAATTCATTCATATGTGTCCCTGCATAGTAGTGCTAAATTGGTATAACACATTCACACTTGTTTTAGTATGTTCATGCATTATTCTCAAATTGACAAACATTGTAGAAATGCATGTACTAGGACTATCTCTATGAAATTGCATACTTTTATGGCCATGTGTTTATTTGTTTGTGTGCTAGTGATTTGGACTTGAATATGCTCTCAAATGAATCCTTGTTGAGTTCCAGTTGTTTCGGATACTCACTCATTAGCTTTCGAGTTCAAACTAAGAAGTTACGAAACTTTACGTTCTCTTACAATACGTTGTCTTCATCATCGTGTATCAAGACGAGTTCACATTCATTTGTCAAAGTTTCATAGTTGTCCTCGTGTGTTAGTGAGTTACGGTTTGTAATTTGGAAACAAATTCGAATTCTGAGTTCGGAGGCCAAAGGACGGTCGAAGAACACGAGGGTGCATGAGGAGAGAAATGAAAGGGGAGAAAGCCAACATGGGAGGCCTTCCTGTGGAGGCGCGTGGCCAACACGGGAAACTCTCACTTAGACATTGATAATTAGGATTTATTGACTTGTTCATTAAATTCCTAATTAAGCAATTTATGATGTTGTCTAGCATATATTGCATTTGAGCATTCATACATGTTCACATAGGCTTGTGTTTCTCTTCATTGAGTTAAGTCTTATGGCTAGGGGTGGTAGTTGACAAGCATTGGTCTAGGATCACTATTAAAGGCTCGTTGGGTAGAGTGGAAAGGTTAGTGACCAAGAATGGTTCAGGTCAACCTAGGTTGTAAACTTTCATTCAAGCAGTGGATTTGAAGACTGTGTGTGGCTAGCACAATAGCCCGTGAGTTTTTCCCAGTTATGAGTTTCTCATGTAAATCAATCAATGTACATTTATTGTTTTCTACACCTAGATTTAGTTGATTGTGTAAGGATCTCATTTATTGGTTGGCTTATTTTGTGGACAAACCATATGTTGGGGTTGAAATTGTAAGGGTAGTTTAGGTGATTGAGGATCAAGCTCAAAGGCCCTTTCAAGACCTCAAAGTGGCAAGCACTCCAAAGGCATATCTCTAAGTGCTTAGTTTCTTTGAAGAGATTTAGTTTCACACACTCACTTGCCATGCTTGCGTATATGCTCATTGATCTTGTGTGCATTCTCTTCACATGTCACATTTCACACTTGCACTTTGTTGTTGAATATTGTTGTGTGTTTTTGTGTCTTGTAATTCATTTCCCGATATTGTTTGGAAACGTCCACTCATGCACTAATGTGTGTTTGGTTTAGCGTGAAGACCACCCACGGAGAATGCCCTTGGCTTCTTCTTTGGTTTCACCACTTTTGGTGAATCGACTGTTTGATCGACGGCCATGACCGCCGATTGAAACCGTCGTTTGTGTCCAGAAGTTTCTGGAGCATTTCTGTGGTTATGATCTACGGCCATGACCGTCGTTCAAAACCGCCAATCAGACCTGGTCGATTTAATCTCTCGGGTTTGATTCTGTGGTTGAATCGGCGGTTTGGTAACCGCTATTGTTCCCCTATTCTTCTCGGGTTCAATTGGGCGGTTGTAATCGGTGACCTAGCCGCCGAATGAAACCACCGATCGTGCGCTTTCAATGGCAAACTTGTCTTTTCATATGCTCTATTTTTGATGTCTATAAATACATCACTTTCTCATCTCTCTGAACCTAACTCTTTCAATACAAGAACCCTAAAGTCTATAGAGAGATTTGTGAGAGAAAAGGTAATCAAGATTGCTCATTTAAACACTCAAAACCATTTTCATATGTATTAAACTTCATCTAGCATCTTCTAGCATATCTAGGATGCTTATTTGCATGGGTCTTTCATCAACACACTTGCTTTGGTAAATTCTTCACTAATTTCATCTAATCTTAGTGTTTTACTTAAAAAGACATCTCTTTAATTACTTGCATGTTATTAGATTATTGTCTAATATTCAAGATAGAGATTGTTGTGTTGATTTGATTGAGTGTTGTTTTGTGACAGCTATCTAGGTTTATTTAATCTATGTTTAGCTAAGTTTTATGACATGTCATTTAGCTATTTATATTTAGGATTGTTTTAATTGCAATATTATCATCCCAGATAAGCATATAGGGTTCCCTAGCTCTAAATTACATTTTGGATATTTCATATATTCATATAGGAGTTATTATCTCTTCATTGAGAACTAAGTCTTGTGTTGCTTCCAGGATTAGGTTGCTTAAATCATAAGCAATTGAACTAGGTTCACTTATACTGGGATTAGGTAGTGGCGGTGAGTTATACCAGGATTAGGTTGTATTCATTTTACCATTAGTGGATTCGATGTTCGAGTGTAGCGCACTTACCAGACCGTGGTTTTTCCCGTGAGGGTTTCTACGTAAATATCAAGTGTTATTTAATATTCCGCACATATTACACTTGCTATATTATATTGACTAGTTAGTGGTTTTTTTTATAATCTTGACCTTACACGAAAATTGGATAAAATTAGTTAAAATCTATTCACCCCGCCTACCCCAGATTGTATTTTACTTAGATTGGGTGTTTATTGAATATTGACTAATCAAGTAAAATTGGTAATTAACTTGATTAAAACCTATTCACTCCCCCTAGGTATATTTAGACACACCTTAATAGTTTTCAATTGGTATTAGAGTGGGTTCCTACACATATTTATGAGATCCTTGCTTTTGGTGTGTCTTGCATTTTGTGTGTTTTTTGATTGATACATACATTTGCATTCATCTCATTCATACATATAAACACTATGAATGGGAATGGTGGTGGAAACGAGGGTGCTTCAAGCACAAGACCTCTCTTGCTCACCAAGATAAATTATGCCTCTTGGAATGGCAAAATGTAGTCGTATATTTGCCAAATTCATGACCGTGCTTGGATGGAAATTGAAGACTGAAAATATATACGGCATGTCTAATACAACCTAGGGGGTGAATGGGTTGTTAATCGATTATTACAAATTTTTCGATTAGTCAATATTAATCACAATTAACCCAATTCAAACATACAATAAAAATCAAGTAAATGTGCGGAAATTAAAGAACACTTGATTTTTTACGTGGAAACCTTCAAAAAAGAAAAAACCACGAGCTATTCTGCTAGCCACACACAGTCCTCAAATCCACTACTTGTAATGAAGTCTACAACCTAGGTTGACCTCAACCATTCTTGGTCACTAACCCACAACTACTACCCTGTGAGCCTTTAATAGTGATCCTAGACCAAAATGCTTGTGCACTACACCACCGTAGTCACAAGATTGACTCAATGAAGAGAATCAATTAGTCTAAGTGAACATGTATAATATGCTCAAATGCAATGATGTGTAAGACAACACACAAAATGCTTGTAAGGATTCCCATATCTTGATTGGCTTATTTCGTGGACAAACCACATGTTGGGGTTGATAATGTAAGGGGTAGTTTAGGTGTTTGAACTTCATGCTCGAAGGCCCTTTCAAGACCTCAAGGGACAAGCACCCCAAATGTATAATTTCTTGTGCTTGATTTTTCTTTGAAGAGATTTAGTAAGCACACACACACTTAGCATACTTGCATTTGTGTGCATACTCTTCACATGTCACTTTACAAATGAACAGAATCAACAAAATTAATTGTTAAAAAATTGCTATGAAAACTTAATATTTCTTAAAAAGGAGTTAAAAGTTCCTATGCCAATTAATTGGATTTTATTTCATTTGATAGACTAGAAACTGTGATCCTGTGGACCGGTATTATAAAATTAAACATTCAAGAGTTGGGCCAACTAAGAAACAGTAGTTGTTAGGGATGGCAATGGGGCGGGTTAGGGGCGGGGTGGCCTTTCCCGCACCCCACCCCACCCCATTTATTTTTTGAAAACCCATCCCCTCATAAAACCCCACCATAGATGGAGTGGGTTGGGGCGGGGCAGGGTACAACGGGGAGTGCTTTCCCCATCCCCACCCATTTACCCCGTTTATATTTATTTATTTATTTAAATAACAAATATATAATTATTGAATATGATAGTTATATTCAATTTTTTTTTTATCAGTTAAGTGTTCCCACATAACTGATGTGCATCTTCTTTTTCTTTTGTTGCCATCGTCTTCACATTCAATTGAGTTTGTTTCCACCCCATGTTATTCTTCTATGTTTACACAATTTTCTCTTGATGACACCAGTATTGGATCTTCACTTTCTAGTGCATCTGTAAACATATTTATGCCTACTTGAAGTAGTGATAAATGAATATCCCCATCCCCACCCCATTCCCATCAAATTGAAACCCATCCCCACCCTAAAAGTGCGGGTCCCCACAGGGCCCCGTCCCCGCAGGGAATTTTGCCATCCCTAGTAGTTGTTATAGGATTTTGTGCTTGAATTTTATGGCCCAATTGATATAGATACCCATTTTATTCATGAAAAAGGTTATGTCTGGTGAGGTTGATGTTCGTTATGTCCCTACGGAGCATCAGGTAGCAGACATTTTCACTAGATCATCTTAGATCATCTAGATGTCATCTAGCATGGAATCTTCATCATACTTTGCTTGGTAAGCTTTTCACTAATATCTTACATGTTTTGTGTTTCTCTTATCTAGCAATCTCAATTAATTACTTGTTTGTTATTTTGTATGCTTTAGATACAATATTGAGATGAGTATGATGTATGTTTGAGATTTTATTGTAAGTGCCTCTTTTTTTATTGGCGTATTTCGTTGGCAAAATCACAATGGGGTTCTATATGTAAGGATAGCTTAGGATGGAAGAAAACCTCATTGCATGATCAAGAGCTTCGGGGAAGGTAGATTTCTTGACTTACTCTACTTTGAAGAGATGTAGTTGCACACACACACAACACTTGCATAACTCTTACTTGTATGTTGTGTTTGAAGTTTTTGTGCATCATTGGGTATTTAAATCTCTCTTCTTACATCTTGTGATTATAATGGCATATCTAGTT
Source organism: Acer yangbiense (assembly GCA_008009225.1). Taxonomy (NCBI): domain Eukaryota; kingdom Viridiplantae; phylum Streptophyta; class Magnoliopsida; order Sapindales; family Sapindaceae; genus Acer; species Acer yangbiense. The sequence goes on along the minus strand of CM017765.1, from coordinate 1,178,614 downwards.
AGGCTTAGGATGCATTTCTTTTGACCCTTGCACTTTTGTTTGTGTGCTTAAGGGAGTGTGTGCGCTGGTCATGCGCTGGTGTCACCAGCGCAAGCTGACCAGCGCAACTAGTCCAGTGGACTACCGCTGGTCGTGCGCTGGTCTGCACCGGCGCTCTCCTCCAGCGCAACTCCTCCAGTAGGTTGTCGCTGTTGGTGCGCTGGTCGTCACCAGCGCAAGCTCCACCAGCGCATCTCGTCCAGAATGTTGCCGCTGGTCTTGCGCCCTTGAGACACGCCACTCGTCGAGCGCCCTTGCCAGTTAAAGGGCGTGCGCTGGTGAGTTGCGCTGGTCGTCCAGCGCTTCACCAGCGCAGCTGACGGGAATCTGAACCGTTTTTTTCAAAAACGATGTCACTTCACTTGGATCCCATTTATATATGTCTTGATAGTCTTGGCTCGGTTTTAAGAGCAAAAAATTACACTTTTGAGAGCATGGTTGAGTATCTTCAAGCCAAGGTATCAAGACTTCATCTTTAAGCTTCCAAATCACAAAACCCTTCATATTGCATCTTTCATTTATCATCTAGCATAATTCTAGGTTGATTTCATCTAGGGTTTTTAGTTTTGCTCACATGACTTGTATCTAGAACATCATTCTCATATCTATATGTTCTTGCTTTACAAGATAGCTTCTTTATCACTTGAATTGATTCAAGATTGCATCTTTATGACTTGACTTAGTTTCAAGATTGTTTTATTGTGGTTTGTGAGTTGTATTGTGATAGATAATGCATATAGGATTTTGGTTGCTTATTTAGTGTTGGTTTATGCATGTCATCTAGTAATATGATATCTAGGATTGTCTAACATGTTCATCCTTGCCTAGATAAGCTTAAAATGTCTAACCTTGCATTTTTAGCATCTTGAGTATTTCACATATTCACCTTAGGTTGTGCTATCTCTTCACTTTAGAGACAAGTCTTGTATTTACCTCTTAGGTAGTTTGCAAGCAAGGGACTAGAGTCACTATTAAAGGCCCGCGGGTAGCAAAGACGGATTAGTAAATTTAGGTGTGATGTGGTCAACCTAATTTGTAATCGTATTTGCAAATAGTGGATTCGAGGTTCTCGTGTGGCGCACATAACAGCCCGTGGTTTTTCCCCGTGTGGGTTTCCACGTAAATATTGTGTGTCCTCAAATTTCCGCACTTGTATGTTTTTTGTATATTGACTAGATTGGGGCTTTTTCGTAATTTGGACTAATCTCGAAAAATTGGGTAAAATTGTTTAAAATCTATTCACCCCCCCTCTAGATTACTTTAGGACACGTTTATTATTTATTTTCAATATTGTGCTTGCATATTAGGTTTTGTGCTTAATATTGATTAGCTAAACTAATTGACATGTCATTTAGTTTTGATATCTAGGATTGTTCTTAATTGCATATTAATCATCTTAGATAAGCATATAGGGTTTCCCTTGCTCTATGTTGCATTTTGGATATTTACATATATTCACTTAGGGTTGTATTCTCTTCATAGAGAAAGTAAGTCTTGTGTGTAGCATCCGGGATTAGGTTGCTTAGAACGCAAGCAAATTGGACTAGGTTCACTCATACCGGGATTAGGTAGGTGTGTGATTACTTCCGGGATTAGGTTGTAATCGTTTGCACATTTAGTGGATTTGAGGTTCGAGTGTGGCTTACTTACATAGCCCGTGGTTTTTCCCGTGAGGGTTTCCACGTAAAAACCAAGTGTTGTTTTAATTTCCGCACCATATTACAATTGCTTGGTTATATTATCTTGAGGGCATTTTCGTAATTTTGACTAACACGAAAAATTGGGTAAAAAGCGTAAAATCTATTCACCCCCCCTCTAGATAGCTTTATACACACCGTGCTATTATTTGTTTCACAATTGATTAAGGTAACAAAGGTCACGGTTAATTAATTGGATTGTCCAATTAATTGTGTTACGAAAGTGACACGTATTTATTCAAGGATTAATTGAAAATGAGATTATTTAATTAATATATTAATAATTAAATTAATTAAATAATTAGATTATTTAATTAATGAATTAATAATTAATAATTAATAATTAATTAATTAGAGGTTGTAGGTTCAAATCATGACTGAAACAAAGATAAATTAATTAGATTACTTTATTCTTTAAAAAGTCTAGTGTTTAAGTTCAAGTCAACTAGGGTTATGTGGGAGTTAGAATCCTACTCTACCTATGACACTTAAATACTAATTATCTTTTGAATATATGGAGATATATTGGGAAAGAGATCATGAATTTGGTTGAAAAATATATAAAGATATATTTTAAATAACTAAAAATATAAAAAAACTGATATAGCATCGGTGTAACCTAATTTGAACCATACTATTCATGCAAAAAGAAAAGACAACAGAGGGTGGTGCGACCATATCAATTAAAAAAAAGTTGGTTTTGTTCTTTTTGATTCAAGGTTGGCCGAATTCTCCATACACAAAGCAAGAGTTGTTTTGTGTTGTTTCTTCTATCTCCATACAAGTTCCTGAGTACCGTGACGCGCCCACACGCAGTTGCCGAATTGCGGGACATAGCGAGAAAGATTTGGTGGTGACAAATCAGAATAAAGCTTAAAGAAACGAAGGAGTTAGCATCAAGGGTATGATCTAAATCCATCTTTATATATTCTTATAGGTTGTATACGGTTTACTAGTTGAATAAAAATTTTAAAACCTATTTTCCGCTGCGCAACGTAAATCCGGGTTCCTACAAATCCATGAAAGATTGATGCATGAAGAAAGTCATGGATTCATGGGTTTTGGGTTTAGAGAGTTAAAGAACAGTTCTTGGAAGCTTTCTCTCTTTAGGGGAACTCTTTCTCTTTCTAAGATATGAATTTTTGAGTTCTAGGTCGAAATGGGGAAGAAGATAAAGCTTATATAGAAGCCCTAATGAAACTACGTCGTTTTGAAGATTTTTACAAAACAGCTGCGTAAAAGTCGCTGCCAAGGTTGCTCCCCGTGAAAGCGACCATTGGACGGCGAACATCTCGGTCGCTCCTTACGATGGCGACCTTCACGACAGCGCATCAGCTCTATTTTTGAGAGACTCAAAACATGTCTAAACGACATTGAAACCTTTTGTATAATATACCGTTAGAAAGGTATGGATGTCTACTTTCTACTTTGTTTTATAGAATGATGTTTTGATGTCTATAGAAAGAGATATAGTAATTTGAGTGACCAAATGTCAGAAACAGACAACAACAGAGTTGCCATGTTTTGGTGGTCACTTTGGTGATTTTGAAACCAATTCAAATGGTTATGAAATATTACGAATAATATACCATTGGAAAGGTATGGGTGTTTAGTTTGTACAGAAAGTTTGAAAACTCATTTTGAAACTTTGTATAAAATGTTATGGTCATGAAACCATGCAAAGGTCAGTTTTGAAAACATTTTTAGCATTGAAATCCAATCTTTTGAAACTAGACACCTTGCTCCATTCAACCACACCGTATCTAACACTAATCCAAGAGAAGAATGGGAACTTCTCAAATGGTCAACCATTGCGCTAAGATAGGCACACTATCATGTAAGCACGGACGTTTCCGATCACACAAATGGAAACGAATTACACCACACAAAACCACACTTAGAACTAACAACAAAGTGCACGTGTGAGATGAGACATAAATGCACACAATCATGGAAACACAAATGCAAGTAATATGGGAATGCATGTAAGTGTGTGTGTGCACTTAATCTCTTCAAGAATCAAGTCAAGTGATATACCTTTTGAAGCTCTTGATCATGAAGCCATGGAGATGCTTGGAAGCTTACCTTGATAATCATCAAGAAAACCTAAGCTACCCATTATACAATCATTCCCAATGTGGTTTGTTATGAAATAAGCCAATCAAAAATAGAGGTCCTTACAAGGACGGCTACACTTCTCCAACAATGACTTGTACAGGAGAAGGAAAGGATGTTCCCAAGTAGAAGGTACAATGGAGTGCTCAAGAGTTTGAGGCCTCCAAGTGGAACAACAAGGCAATGCATGCCATTCTATATGCTATGGACGACAATCAATACAAATTGATTCAAACCATTAGGATTGCAAAGGAAGCGTGGGACATCCTAGAGACGGCACATGAAGGAACCGAAGTGGTTAAGGACTCCAAACTCCAAGTCCTCTAAACTCAATTTGAGACCATTAAGATGGAGGAGATTGAGTGCTTCAATGACTTCGAAGTGAAGTTGATGGACATAGTGAACCAAAGTCATCAACTTGGTGACCCTTACTCAGATAGAAGGATCACTTCCCGAGAGGTTAAAGTCCAAAGTGATGGCTTTAGAAGAAAATAGTGACTATAAGAAGATGAAGCCGAGTGAAATAATTAGAAGGCTTCTTGCCTATTAGTCAAGAAAGACTCCTACCTCCAAACCTTCTAAGAAGCAAAAAGAAATTGCTTTGAAGACCTCCAAGCATGATAAGAAGGAGGATGACTCCGATAAAGACATGACACTAATTGTAAAGAGATTCAAGCAATTCATGAAGCTACAAAAGAATGGCTATAGCTCTAGGGGAATGGCTTTAAGAAGAAGATCATGTTTAAGAATGGTGAGCCAAATCAAGAAAAGTCTTTAAGAGAAGGGATTTAATGCTATGAATGTGGAGGATTCGGGCACATCTCTCTAGATTGTGGTAACTTGAAGGATAAGAGAAACGGAAAGGCGATGGCCGTCTCATGGAATGAGAGTGATAGTGTAGAAAATTCTTTAAGTGATGAAGAGCTTGCAATTAACTACACGATCTTTGGAGCCTCTCATGTAGAAGTTGAAGAAGATGGCAAATATGCATTGAATTGTGACCTTAAAGAAGGAATAGATGAAAAAGTAACTATAGAGGTGGTTGGTATAGGTACTCATTGGGATGTTGATTGTATAACATCAAGTAACCAAGGTAAAGGTCTTGGTGAGGAAGTTGACTCAGTTGGTGAGAGGGAAAGTGTAGGAGATGAGTCTAGTGATAAGAGTTCTTTATCTCACTATAACAAAAAATTTGATGAAGATATGGATCTTGAAGACTACATTGGAAAGTTTGACAGCTCTAGGATAAAGAATAAAAAAGGAGATTCGAAGATTAAAGGAATAAAAACTTGAGCTTTCAACCAAGGTGACTCACTTAAGTGAGGAGATAGTTAGATCCAAGGAAGTTGAAGATAGCTTGAGAGAAGAAGTAGCTAAAGCTAGAAGTATTCTTGTGGATATGACCTTGAGTAATAAGAAGCTAGATGCCATGATAAATGACATGAAGATTCCTAATGACAAGAGGGGTCTTACCTTTGAAGATGACAATAAGATCTCTTCCTCAAGCAAGATCATGTTCGTCAAGGGAAATGGCATCAAGGAAGCCTTACCTCCATAACATCCTAAGAGGAAGATTGAACTTGGAGAGTCATCCAAAAGTGGCCAAGCGAAGATGCCAACAAAGAGTGAAGCTCAACCACAACATCCAAGAGCTCCACCTCCATGCTTTCCTCAACCAAGAAGGCAAGCCATACAAACTCAACCAAGTAGGCATCCCAATCTGTTAGGTTTTTGGTTTTTCTTGGCATATATTCCATATCAAAACGGTGTTTATCTTGTATTGATTAGTGGTGATTATCATGATGATTCAAAGCTTCAAAGAAAGACTCGGCTACGGTTCATGCAAGGTGGTGGCTTGTTATGGGGAATTAGCTTAATTGCTCATAAAAGGTATAATTGACCTCATTCCTCTTACAAGGCAAAGGCACACACACAAAAATGATTCATAAGTGTCCCTACATGGTTGTGCACATTTTATATAACACATTCACATGTTTTAGTATGCTCATGCATTTATCTCAAATTGTCATACATTGTAGAATTGCATGTTCTAAGACTATGTCAAGGAAATGACATACATGTGTGATCTTGTGTTTAATTGTTTGTGTTTCTTGTATTTTGGACTTGAACATGATCTCATATGATTCCTTATTGAGTCCCGGCCATTTCGGTTACTCATTCATTAGGTTTTGAGTCCAAACGATATAGCTACGCTACTTTGCATTCTCATTCGTTGAGTTGTCTTCATCATCATTTTCCGAGATGAATTCTCAACCTTTTGTCAAAGTTTTGTAGTCTTCGTTGTGCATGAAGGAGTCATAATTCGTAATTCAAAGATGGATTCAAAATCGGAGTTCGAAGGCCCATATACGGCTGAAGAACGCAAGCGATGCGCAAGAGGAGCAAGCATGGCTAACAGCCAAGCTTGGTGGCCACATGTGGAGGCCATGTGCCACACGGCAAGAGCAGCTCTCTGCCCAAGTGTTCCACACGTGCCCCACATGGCCCTGGGTGACGTGGCAGCTGCTGATTGGTCCATTTCTCCCTCTCTTTCATCTCTTTTAAATTCTCCATTTCCCTCCCCATTCATTTTAAGAAGAAAAATTAGAAAATCCTTATAGCAGAATTTTCTTTCAACTTTTTCTCACCTTCCAAACACCATAACTTTCTCATACGAAGTTCGAATTGAGTGATTTAAGTTGGAGATTGTTCATAATCAAGTCCTCTACCTTTTCCAAGTGGTCTTGCAGCTGTTTGATCTAGTTTTCAAGTTGTTCTACCTAGAAAACCGAACCAGCTCGTGATTGCAAGGTAGTTGTCATATCTTTGAGATTTTTTCTTTTATAACCTTCAATTACCTTGGGGTTTCTTCTTCTATATGTATGTATATGTATGGTGATTGCTATTGAGAAAGATAGCTTGTAAGGTTCCCATTTGTTGATTGGCTCATTTCGTGGACAAACCACATGTTGGGGGTTCTTTGTAAGGGTAGCCTAGGTATCGGTGTTATTGCTCAAGCCCTTTGAAGACCTCGTCTTGATAAGCACCGAAGGTAAATTTCTATGTGCTTACTTTTCTTTAAATAGATTAGTTGCACACACACACTAAACATACATTGCATATGTGTGCATTCTCTTCACTTATCACATTTCACTTGCACTTATTTGTTATATTTTGTTGTGTGTAATTGTGTCTTGTTGTCTTGTAATTCTGCGCTTGCACTAATGAGTGCTTGGTTTCACGCGAAGACCGCCCACGGAGAATGCCCTTGGCTTCTCCTTGGTTTTCACCATTGTTGGTGATCGGCGGTTATGATCGGTGGCCTGGCCGCCGAATGAAACCGCCGTTTGCTTCCGGTAGTGTATGGAGCGATTCTGCGGTTATGATCTGCGGTCACGACCGCCGTTCGAAATCGCCGTTCAAGACCTGATTGATTTTATCTCTCGGCCTAATTCGGCAGTTGAAACGGCGGTCACGAATGAAACCGCCGTTTTCATACCTGATTGATTTTTAATCTCAGGTTTGATTCGGCGGTTAGTTCGGCGGTCACGAAACCGCCGAATGAAACCGCCGTTGGTCCCCTGTTCCTCTCGGGCCAATTCGGCGTTTATGATCGGTGGCCTGGCCGCCGATTGAAACCGCCGATCGGTGCGTTTCAGGGGCAAACTTGTCTTTTCACATGCTCTGTTTTTCATGCCTATAAATACATCACTTTCTCTTGTTCTGAATGTGACTCTTTAATCATCAAGAACCCTACTTTCAAAAGAGAGATTTTTAAGAGAGATTTTTAAGAGAGAAAGCAATCAAGTTTGCTCATTAAACACTCAAACCAAATCCATTTGCATCAAAGTTCATCTAGCATTCTCTAGCATATCTAGGATGCTTGCTTGCATGGGTCTTTCATCATCACACATGCTTTGGTAAGTTTTTCACTATTATCATACATAATTAGTGTTTAATTTATTATGGCATCTCTTTTATTACTTGATTGATCTTAGATTATATTCTTTTATTCAAGATAGAGATTGTTGTGTTTGAAACAAATAATAGCACGGTGTGTATAAAACTATCTAGAGGGGGGTGAATAGATTTTAAGCTTTTTACACAATTTTTCGTATTAGTCAAAAGTATGAATTTACCCCTAAATAGATAAAGCAATAAATCAAGTATAAAATGCGGAAATTAAATAAGACTTGATTTTTACGTGGAAACCCTCACGGGAAAAACCACGGGCTAGTAAGTAAGCCACACTCGAACCTCGAATCCACTAAATGTGTAAAACGATTACAACCTAATCCCGGTAGTAATCACACACCTACCTAATCCCGGTATGAGTGAACCTAGTCCAATTTCCTTGCGATCTAAGCAACCTAATCCCGGATGCTACACACAAGACTTACTTTCTCTATGAAGAGAATAACAACCCTAAGTGAATATATGAATATTCAAAATGCAACATAGAGCAAGGGAAACCCTATATGCTTATCTAAGATGATTAATATGCAATTAGAGCAATCCTAGATATCAAAACTAAATGACATCTCAAATCAAATAGTTTAGTTAATCAAGATTAGGCACAAAACCTAATTAGCTATCACAATACAACTTCTCAAACATACATAATACTAATCTCAAACTTGTATTCAAAGTATATAAAATAACATACAAGTAATTAATTGAGATTGCTTGTTAAGAGAAACACAAAATATGTAAGATATTAGTGAAAAACTTACCAAGCAAAGTATGATGAAGAATCCATGCAAGATGTCATCTAGATGATCAAGGATGATGCTAGATGATGATTGATGATCATGGAAAAGTGTTTGAGTAAACTAAAAATGAGTTCTTCGGAATTTTTCTTATCTTTGAAAAATATCCTAAGTATGGAATCTGAATATGAACTCTTGTAATTGACCTAAAGTCAACGAGGCATATATATAGGGGGCCAAAATAAGGTGTGGTCGTTTTGATAAGTTTGCCTCAATATTGCCTTGGGCGCTGTACGTAGAGCGCCTCTTGTACAGCGCTTGTACAGCGCCCCTACTCTGTTCTCACGGGAAAACAGAGTGGCGCTGTACGAAGAGCGCTTTGTACAGCGCCTGTACAGCGACCCAACAGCGACCGAATTAAATCGATCAGGTCTGAACAGCGCTCAATGGGCGCTGTTCGTACAGCGCTTCTGTAGAGCGCTTTTGGGAGCGCCCAATGCAAAAATGCAATCCTAAGTCTAAGCATGACAATGCAATTGGATATGCAAGATGCAATCAAACTAACATGCAAGAAGAGATGTTAATGAATATTTATGCACAAAAATAAGACATACAATATACAAGTATTAAACATATGCATGAGTTGTGAGTGTGTGCAACTATCTCTTCAAGACAAGTAAGCACAAAGAAATATACCTTCGGTGCTTATCAATACGAGGTCTTCAAAGGGATTCGAACAATAAACCCGATACCTAGGCTACCCTTACAAAGAACCCCAATATGTGGTTTGTCCACGAAATAAGCCAATCAACAAATGGGAACCTTACAATCTCCCCCTTTGGCTATTTTGTGACAAAACCACCACTCACAATGATTCCTCACATTAAACTAGAAACAAAGGGATAATATAGATTTTCTACAATACAAAGAGATAAGAAAATAAACTTCAAGTCTTCAATCTCTTGTAGAATAATCAAGCCCTGAAAAGAAAGTTTCTAACATTTCCAATACAAGTAAAAAGTGAGATGAATCAAGTGAGAGCAAAAACAAGCATTTGCATTTTAAAAGTTTAGGCACAACATTATGAAATGTATGTGTATGCAATGCTCCCCCTCAAAGAGTTACTCCCCCTCAACGAATGTTCTCCCCAATATGCACAATTGCCTCTATTTTGCAACTCCCCTTACCATATCCTACTCCCCCTTTTTGTCATGATATAGGCAAAGGAGTAGTCCCCAACCGGGTCACTCATAGCAACGAGAGATAGAAGCATGCAAGATATTTGCATATATATATATAAGTCACTTTATGCACCTCAATTAATTGAAGATAAACAAGGAGATTTATTTGAAAGAAAATGTGTGAATCAAACATGCTTTGCATACAAGACATGTAGCATTCAAGTCCAAAATACAATGGTATTTGGCAAAGCAAATGACAAAGGTTTCTAATAAGAATTCAAACCAATTTCACCAATGTCATGAGTAAAGCAAGGATATAGAATATATTGATTTCAATTTAAGAACAACTATATCTAACTTTATAAGCGAAACATGGCATGAGCGACTTTGCACCCTTTTTTATTTTTCTGGATAAGATATCCGTATGATAGTAGCCATGTTCAACCAATAAAGAAAGAGAGACATTTGGAATGTAAATTCCTTTGAACGGATACAAGATCCTTTATTCATTTTGAGTCTCATAAGCTTTCACACAAGGTTTTGCATTTTAAGAATATGCAATCATCAATTCATGCTTTTCATGTGAGCATGTGATATGAATTTCATGCTTTTTCATTTGATATTAGCATCTTATTAAAGAATCATCATGTCATGGAGATAATCATAGGTCATTCAAATCATACTTCCTACATACATCTCCTAGTCCAAAAATGTATGTTTGAACATAATGTTAGGATTATGCTCAATAGCAAGAGTGTAATAGTGCTTTTGACAATCTATTCATATTAATAATGTGATTTCTGGTTTAACAAATCTTATAGCATTTATAGTTCAATTATTATAATTGTCAAAAGTAAATAATCATAAGGTCAAAAGACTATGAGAAAAGAAGAATTGTTCGTACATCTGGATATGTATGAGGTAGACACAATTCTTTAGTTAGTCTTGAATAATGTTCACAACTTAAGTTAAAGGTTGGGCACCTTTATCTTGTTAAAGTTGTAGAATTCTTTTGCTAGCATTTGAGTGGGATCAAATGAGTTATGATGAGTCTGAAATCATCGGAGGGTCTTCGAGTAAAAGAATCTAGTGCACTGGGTGCATTGAACTGGATCACAATGAAATACTTTATCTAGAACCGTCAATAGATAATAGTCTTTTCATTATCAGGACAATCGGAGAGTCTATCTTAATCCTGAGATAAATGATGGACTTATGGTTGCAAGTGGTATCATTTGAGTTATCAATGAGTACGATTATATAGCATAGTTTATCCTCGATAGTTTGGTGATATTCATTTGTTAATCGATAGAGGACTTCATTTATAGATATGGACATCGTGGCTCCATTTATTAAATGAGAGTAGAATATCATCATATGGATGTTTTGAGGTATTGGATATTGAATCTTAACGTTAAGTTTTCAATAAAGTCTATTGAAACATGGCTTCTGGACAAGTCAAAATATCCAAGTTCAAAATGTGGTCATATGAGTAAATATGGTAACTTGGAGAGCTATAGGCGGTCTATGAGCTCTTGGCGATTACTGATATTCTTCACGAGGATACACCATCTCCAATAAGATTGTCTAGGGTACGAATGAGAAATATTTACTTATTCCATCTTTATTTAAGAGTGCAATTTTAGTTCTTTAGTGGAATGAACTAAAATTAATTGATTGAACCTAAGTGAATCATTTGTTGATTGTGATTGGGTTATGTCTATTGGAGCTTAAATTTAGATAGGCCCGCCAAGATCCCCAATCCACACGTACTTGCATGAATCACTTGATATATTCTACCGGACTAATTATGGGTCCATCTAGAATTGTATTAAAGCATGTGGACTTGTTTCTTTTAGTAAGAATGGGTCTAGTTCACATGTGGGCCTTTTATTAAGGTCCAATGGATTTAATAAAATAGAAAAACAATATATAGATATATTAATATATATGGCACATGGCCGAGATATATATATGATATTATATTGTTTTATTTTTATTATTTAATTAAATGAGAATTAATTAATTGATTGATTAATTATTTAATTAAGAACCAAAATCTTTTTCTGACTAGGAAATATGTTTCTTAGTAGTATACTATTGTGGTAGTATAATTAAAATAAAAGACTTTATTTGGTAAGTAGATAAATAAGGGATTTATTTATCTAGTCAAATAAGGAAGTCTTTTATATAGTCACAAATACACTAAAGAGTTGGATTAGGGTTTGTATTTTATATATTTGCATGTGGAATATATAGATTATATATGCATGAATGCATGCGGAATATATATACATATATGCATGCGGAATGCAAGTAATATATATGCATGAATACATGTGCAAGTAATATATATGCATGAATGCATGCGGAATATATATACATAAATGCATGCGGAATATATATATATATATGTATGTATGATATACATGTAAGTTATTTAAGTGCAGAATTTGGTTAATAAATATATATATAATGAAAGTGCAGAATTCGGCTCACTTATATAATATAAGGAAAGAAGAATTCGGTGCACTTTAGGATTTATATATATATTAATAGGAAATTGAATTCGGGCACTAAATATAGAGATGAGGCAAGAGGATTCGGCAACCCTAATTGCTAGTTCTTGCTTGAGAGAGTTTTTTCTTTTTCTAGAGAAAAATAGAATCCAACTCTTAGACTAGTGTGATTTTCGGCCAAGAGGAATAGAGAGACAAGTTTGTTCTTATTTCGATAGTGCACTAGTTACTTTTACATCAAAAGGTTTTGAGCACAATTTTGAATAAGGTTCACGCGAGTTTCGATCTAACGATTGTGAATTCAAAAGTGACCGGAACATTCTTTGTAGCCTCTTGGAATTTGTTGTGACTAACGAAAAAGAAAAAGTTTTGTTAATCCATCCTCAGGTACACAATTCAAAGAGAAGGGAGACCACGCTCCTAGGTGATTCACGTTCGTGATTGGATTGGAAGATCTTGCGGATTACCATCCACGCAATGTCAATCGGATCACGCGACAAAGGTATGATATCTTTAGTATTATATGTTAATTAATTAGAGGGTTAAGGTTCAAATTATGGAAAAATTTTAAACTATACTAAACTCGTTTTTAGTCTCGCTTCCGCTGCGTTGACCGTATTTTTCCCTACACATAAATATGACATGGATTGTAAACAAGCAAGGTTCACACTTATTGAATTGAAAAAATATATACATATGTGCAACCAAGCTTACTCAAACAATTAAAAGAAGAGGCATAAGTTATTTCAAATTTTTTGCAAGTGACAAGGATGCAAAATAGCTCTCTTTGCTTGAGTTCCCCATATGGGGTCAATCATAGAACATCACTCCACAAGACATATCCCAATAGATCTACTAAGAGTTCTTAATCGAGTAGAATCTAAGGGTTTAGTAAATAAGTCCGCAAGTTGATCATTAGTACCTATATGTTCAAGTACTATGCATTTATTTTCAACAAGCTCTCTAATGAAGTGATGGCGGATGTCAATATGCTTAGTTCTAGAATGTTGTACCGGATTCTTGGAAATATTAATAGCACTCATGTTATCACAAAAGAGAGTGAGAGTACCTTGGTTGAATCCGTAGTCTACTAGCATTTGCTTCATCCATAGGAGTTGTGTGCATCCACTTCCCACGGCTATGTATTCGGCCTCGGCCGTGGACAAGGAAATCGAGTTTTGCTTCTTGCAAAACCAAGACACCAAGTTGTTGCCTAGAAAGAAGCAACCGCCCGATGTGCTCTTTCTATCATCACAATTTCCTGCCCAATCTGCATCACTAAAGCCTACAAGACTAGCATTAGTGTCAAAAGAGTACCAAATCCCATAGTTGGATGTCCCATTTACATAGCGAATGATTCTCTTTACGGAAGAGAGATGGGACTCCTTAGGATCCGCTTGGTACCTAGCACACACACCCACACTAAAGGAGATATCAGGCCTACTTGCGGTCAAATAGAGCAAGCTACCTATCATGCCACGATATAACGTTTGTTCCACACTTTTACCACTAGCATCCTTGCTTAGCTTCAAAGTGGTACTCATGGGTGTATTACAATGTTTGGCATTCTCTAAACCAAACTTCTTCACTAGGTTTTTAGCATATTTGGCTTGGGTTATGAAAATCCCATCATCTAATTGCCTAATTTGTAAACCTAGGAAGTAACTAAGCTCACCAACATGGCATCAACAAATTGTTGAACCTTGGTGTTGTTGGTGGAGCCAAATACAATGTCATCAACATAAATTTGAGCTATAAATAACTCATCTTTGTTTCTCTTGATGAACAATGTCTTGTCAACACTACCTCTTGTGTAGTCATTGTCAACAAGAAATTGAGTGAGGCGCTCATACCAAGCCCTCGGTGCTTGCTTCAACTCATATAGTGCCTTGTTGAGGCGATAGACATGGTTGGGGTGGTGTGCATTCACAAACCCCTTGGGTTGTTCAACAAACACTTCCTCTTGCAATAAGTCATTGAGGAAGGCACTCTTGACATCCATTTGGTGCAATTTGAACTTGTGCACACAAGAAATGGACAAGAGAAGCCTAATGGACTCTAAACGGGCAACGGGAGCAAATGACTCCTCAAAGTCGATACCCTCAATTTGAGAGTACCCTTGTGCTACAAGTCTAGCCTTGTTCCGCACTATGTTGCCATCCTCATCGGATTTGTTCCTAAATATCCATTTAGTGCCTATGACATTAGTGGTCTTAGGCCTAGGAACTAGAGTCCAAACCTCATTTCTTTCGAATTGGTTTAGCTCTTCTTGCATGGCAAGAACCCAAAATTCATCATTTAAGGCTTCTTCAACCTTTTTGGGTTCAATTTGAGAGGTGTAGCATGTGTAGCTAATAAGATTAGCAAGTTGACGTCTAGTCTTAACACCCTCATTTACATCTCCAATAACATCCTCTTTGTTATGGAGTCTTCTAACCCATAGAGCGGGTTCATTAGAGTCCAAGAGAGGGACTCTAGTAGTGGGTTGTGTGACTTCATCATTTTCATTAGATGTCCCAACATTGGGAGTCACCACAACCCTCTCCAAAGGAGAACCATCACTAAAAATTACCTCCTCCTCATGATCATTTGACTTGAGCCTAGTATCATCAAATACGACATTGGATGATTCCATAACACTTAGAGTTTTTAAATTGAAAACTCTATAGGCTCTACTATTCAAGGCATAGCCAATAAAAATACCCTCATCACTCTTAGCATCGAATTTGCCAAGTTGATCACGGTCATTCAAAATGAAGCATTTGCTTCCAAAAGTGTGGAAGTAGCTAACATTTGGCCTCTTGCCTTTCCATAACTTATAGGAGGTATTTCTAGTACCGGGCCTTAGGAAAACACGATTCCCTATATAGCAAGCCGTATTGACGGCTTCGGCCCATAGGTTCCTAGGGACATTGTTGCTAAGCAACATCACACGGGCCATCTCTTGAAAGACCCTATTCTTCCTCTCAACAACTCCATTTTGTTGAGGTGTCCTAGGAGCCGAGAACTCATGGGAGATGCCTAAGCTATTGCAATAGCTTTCAAATGAGGCATTCTCAAATTCCCTCCCATGGTCACTTCTAATCCGTTTTATGCTTTTAATATTAGAATTCATCTCATTTTGTATTTTATTACAAAGCATTTTAAACTTATCAAAAGTTTCGGATTTTTCTCTAAGAAAATATGTCCATGTGAACCTAGAGAAATCATCAAAAATGTATCTCTTTCCACCCAAACTTTCGGTTTGCATGGGACCCATGAGGTCCATGTGGAGAAGCTCAAAAGGCTCTTTGGTGGTGAGATACTTACCCTTTTTGTGCATGCTTTTAGTTTGCTTTCCTTGTTGGCAAGGTCCACAAACACCATTGGCTTTCTTCCCAAGCTTAGGGAGGCCACGCACACAATTGAACTTTCCAAGGGTCCGTAGATCCCTAAAGTTCATGTGGCCAAGTCTTTCATACCACAACTCAATTTGCTCATCCATGGAAACATGATTAGATACAATACTAGCTTCAAGACAATAACAATTGTCGCTAGATCTCATGCCCTTCAACAAGGTTTGTCCATCGGGTTTTAGGATAGAGCAATAATCTTTAGAAAACAAGACGGAATATCCTTCATCACTAAGATGTGAAATGCTTATTAAATTGGCTTTCAAGCCATCAATAATTAAAGCATTGGATAAGGAGGGTAGTCTGGGAACGGAAATGGTTCCTTTCCCTACAACATTTCTTTTAGATCCATCACCAAAAGTGACATTTCCACCTTCCTCCATAACAAGAGTCTCAAAGAAACTCTTGTTTCTCGTCATGTGCCTAGAGCACCCACTATCCAAATACCAAAAATTAGAAGAATTTGCCTTCAAGGCTATTTGTGCAACATGGCAAACATTTTTATTCTTTCTAATCCACTTAGCAACAATTTTAGATTTCTTAGTGGTCTTTGGTACATGTGCTCTACTATTCCTAGGATCATGCAAATCAATATTGTTATTCCTAGGAACATGCATCTTGGCTCTATTCTTTCTCTTTTCTATCATGCTTCGTGTTCTACACATTTTAATATATTGAAAGCAATTTGGTCTAATATGACCATCACAACCACAAAAGTGACAAATAGGGATGAAAAAAGGAATCCTACCTCGTCTTTGTGCATGTATGGGAGCTTGTCCATGTCTTTGTGGATAAGTGGGTTCAATCCATCTTCGTTGTTGAACCGGTCTAGGTTGCTTCCAAGCTTGAGGTTGCATGATAGGTCTCTTTCCTTTGTGAGCCATTTGTGGAGGAATGTTGGCTTGAGGGACCCTAAGGGGTTGAGCTTGAGGTTGCCTTTTTGGCCCCATCTTCACTCGTGCATTTGAGCATTGTCCTACTTCTAATTTCTTCTTAGGAGCTTGCACCAATGAAGTTTCTTTACTCCCCAAACTCTTAACAAAAGTGGTCTTCTTGGAAGTGGAAGTGGAAGTCTCCATATCATCTTCAAACCCGAGACCTCTCTTGTCACTTGGGCTCTTTCCAACACCAAGTAAATGATCAAGCTTCTTGGTGCTAGAACCTATCCTAGCCAAGGACCCTTTAACTTCTACAAGTTCCCTCTTCAAGCCTTCTTCACTTCTCTTGGATAAGTCTAACTCCTCAATTAACTTATCCTCTCTCCTCTTCAATCTTTCCACTTGTTCACTTAAGTGGTCATTGTGAGCCGAAAGTTCAAGGTTCTCTTCTCTCAACCTCTCAATATTTCTTGTGCTTTTAATTGCTAAATCATTGAACTCGGCATGGTATTTAGCAAGCACCTTTTGCTCCACAAATTTCTTTATGGAATTAGAATAGGAGTCACTTTCTTCTTCACTAGAGTCAATTTCCTCTTGACTCATTTCCTCTCTCTCACTAGCACTTTTGCTCTTGTGAGATGAGGCAAAAGCTAGGAAGTTAGCCATGAGCTCTTCTTCACTTGAAGTCTCATCTTCCTCATTGGAGCCATCACTACTCCCACTCCAAGTGGTGGCCATCACTTTGTCCTTCTTCTTTTCATTGTGATTAGCACATTCGGGGGCAAAGTGACCAATCCCACCACATTCAAAGCATCGGACCCCTTTCCTTTCGGTCCTCTCTTGTCTAGGCTCAAACTTCTTGAAGGAACCTTTTTTCTTCAAGTCTTGTCCTCTTGACCCAAATCCCTTCTTCTTCTTGAACCCCATAACCTTATTAAACCTTTTCACGAATAAGGCAAGGTCTTCATCCAAGTCATGCTTTGCCTCATTTGCATCCTTAGATGCTTTCAAAGCTATTCCTTTAGACTTTTTAGGAGGAGTAGTGGTGCTAGGAGCCTTCCTAGACTCATATGCAAGGAGACGTCCAATCACCTCACTTGGCTTCATATCCATGTAGCCACTATTTTCTTCTATGGCCGTCACCTTTGATTCAAACCTATCGGGGAGAGATCTCATAATTTTTTGCTTGACTCTCCTATCCGAATACGGGTCTCCAAGTTGATGGCTTTGATTTACAATGTCCATCAATTTGATTTCGAAGTCATTGAAGCATTCATCCTCTCCCATCCTAAGTAGCTCAAATTGAGTTTGGAGGACTTGAAGCTTGGACTCCTTCACCACCTCGGTTCCCTCATGTGCAACTTGAAGGATGTCCCATGCCACTTTTGCAATCTGAGTATTCTGAATAAGCTTGTATTGATTCTCATCCATTGCAAACATGATGGCATGCATAGCCTTCCCATTCCACTTAGAAGCCTCAAACTCTTGCGCGTTCCATTGCGCATTAGGCTTCAAAACTTCTTCTCCTCCACCACCGGGAGTCATCTTGGGTAGATCATATCCGTCTTCCACCGCCATCCATGCACGGTCATGAATTTGGCATATGTAGGATTCCATCTTCCCTTTCCATTGGGAATAGTTCAAACCGGTAAGAAGTGGAGGCCTTGTGCTAGAAGCACCTTCGTGGCCACCACCATTTCCACAGTTTCCACTCATAGTGTTTATGAATGAATGAAATGAATGCAAATGTATGAATGATCAAAAATCACACAAAATGCAAAACACACCAAAAAAGCAAGGATCACCTATGTATGTCTAGGAACCCGCTCTGATACCAATTGAAACAAATAATAGCACGGTGTGTATAAAACTATCTAGAGGGGGGATGAATAGATTTTAAGCTTTTTACCCAATTTTTCGTATTAGTCAAAATTACGAATTTACCCCTAAACAGATAAAGCAATAAATCAAGTATAAAATGCGGAAATTAAATAAGACTTGATTTTTACGTGGAAACCCTCACGGGAAAAACCACGGGCTAGTAAGTAAGCCACACTCGAACCTCGAATCCACTAAATGTGTAAAACGATTACAACCTAATCCCGGTAGTAATCACACACCTACCTAATCCCGGTATGAGTGAACCTAGTCCAATTTGCTTGCGATCTAAGCAACCTAATCCCGGATGCTACACACAAGACTTACTTTCTCTATGAAGAGAATAACAACCATAAGTGAATATATGAATATTCAAAATGCAACATAGAGCAAGGGAAACCCTATATGCTTATCTAAGATGATTAATAGGCAATTAGAGCAATCCTAGATATCAAAACTAACTGACATGTCAAATCAAATAGTTTAGCTAATCAAGATTAAGCACAAAACCTAATTAGCTATCACAATACAACTTCTCAAACATACATCATACTAATCTCAAACTTGTATTCAAAGTATACAAAATAACATATAAGTAATTAATTGAGATTGCTTGTTAAGAGAAACACAAAATATGTAAGATATTAGTGAAAAACTTACCAAGCAAAGTATGATGAAGAATCCATGCAAGATGTCATCTAGATGATCAAGGATGATGCTAGATCATGATTGATGATCATGGAAAAGTGTTTGAGTAAACTAAAAATGAGTTCTTCGGAATTTTTCTTCTCTTTGAAAAATATCCTAAGTATGGAATCTGAATATGAACTCTTGTAATTGACCTAAAGTCAAAGAGGCATATATATAGGGGGTCAAAACAAGGTGTGGTCATTTTGATAAGTTTGCCTCAATATTGCCTTGAGCGCTGTACGTAGAGCGCCTCTTGTACAGCGCTTGTACAGCCCCCCTACTCTGTTCTCACGGGAAAACAGAGTAGCGCTGTACGAAGAGCGCTTTGTACAGTGCATGTACAGCGACCCAACAGCGACCGAATTAAATCGATCAGGTCTGAACAGCGCTCAATGGGCGCTGTTCGTACAGCGCTTCTGTAGAGCGCTTTTGGGAGCGCCCAATGCAAAAATGCAATCCTCAGTCTAAGCATGACAATGCAATTGGATATGCAAGATGCAATCAAACTAACATGCAAGAAGAGATGTTAATGAACATTTATGCACAAAATTAAGACATACAACATACAAGTATTAAACATATGCATGAGTTGTGAGTGTGTGCAACTATCTCTTCAAGACAAGTAAGCACAAAGAAATATACCTTCGGTGCTTATCAATACGAGGTCTTCAAAGGGCTTCGAACAATAAACCTGATACCTAGGCTACCCTTACAAAGAACCCCAATATGTGGTTTGTCCACGAAATAAGCCAATCAACAAATGGGAACCTTACAGTGTTGATTTGATTGAGTGTTGTTTTCATGATAGATATCTAGGTTTCTATAATCTATGATTATTTAAGCTAATTGACATGTCATTTAGCTTTAATATCTAGGATTATTTTTAATTGCAAATTCATCATCTTAGATAAGCATATAGGGTTTCCCTTACTCTATGTTGCATTTGAATATTCATATATTCACTTAGGGTGTTAATCTCTTTTTAGAGAATTAAGTCTTGTGTTGTGACCGGGATTAGGTTGCTTAATTCGCAAGCAATAGGACTAGGTTCACTCGTACCGGGATTAGGTAGGTGTGTGATTACTTCTGGGATTAGGTTGTAATCGTTTTACACATTTAGTGGATTCGAGGTTCGAGTGTGGCTTACTTACTAGCTCGTGGTTTTTCCCGTGAGGGTTTCCACGTAAAAAATCAAGTGTTATTCAATTTCCGCATTTTATACTTGATTTATTGCTTTATCTATTTAGGGGTAATTTCGTAATTTTGACTAACACGAAAAATTGGGTAAAAAGCTTAAAATCTATTCACCCCCTCTAGATAGTTTTATACACACCGTGCTATAATTTGTTTCAATTGGTATCAGAGCGGGTTCCTAGACATACATAGGTGATCCTTGCTTATTTTGGTGTGTTTTGCATTTTGTGTGATTTTTGATCATTCATACATTTGCATTCATTTCATTCATTCATAAACACTATGAGTGGAAACGGTGGAAATGGTGGTGGGAACGAAGGTGCTTCAAGCACAAGGCCTCCACTTCTTACCGGATTGAACTATTCCCAATGGAAAGGGAAGATGGAATCCTACATATGCCAAATTCATGACCGTGCATGGATGGCGGTGGAAGACGGATATGATCTACCCAAGATGACTCCCGATGGTGGAGGAGAAGAAGTATTGAAGCCAAAGGCGCAATGGAACGCGCAAGAGTTTGAGGCTTCAAAGTGGAATAGGAAGGCGATGCATGCCATCTTATGTGCTATGGACGAAAATCAATACAAATTAATTCAAAATACTAGGATAGCTAAGAAGGCTTGGGACATCCTAGAGATTGCACATGAGGGAACCGAAGTGGTGAAGGACTCTAAGCTTCAAGTCCTCCAAACTCAATTCGAGATGCTTAAGATGGAGGAGAATGAGTGCTTCAACGACTTCGAGATCAAGTTGATGGATATAGTCAACCAAAGCCATCAACTTGGTGATCCATATTCAGATAGGAGAATCAAGCAAAAGATTATGAGATCTCTACCCGATAGGTTTGAATCGAAGGTGACGGCTTTAGAAGAAAATAGTGGATATAAGGATATGAAGCCGAGTGAGGTGATTAGGAGACTTCTAGCTTATGAGTCTAGGAAAGGGCCTATCTCCACACCCACTAAAAAGCAAAAAGGAATTGCTTTAAAAACATCCAAGGATGAAAAGGAGGCAAAGAAGGTTGACTCGGATGAAGAACTTGCCTTGTTTGTAAAAATGTTCAACAAGGTTATGAAGTTTAGAAGAAAGGGCTTTGGATCAAAAGGTCAAGATTTGAAGAAAAATGGCTCTTTCAAGAAGTTTGAACCTAGGCAAGAAAGGACCGAAAGGAAAGGGGTCCGATGTTTCGAGTGTGGTGGCATAGGTCACTTTGCCCCCGAATGTGCAAATCACAATGTTAAGAAGAAAGGTAAAGTGATGGCCGCCACATTGAGTAGTAGTAGTGATGACTCCATTGAGGGAGATGAGTTTTCAAGTGATGAAGAGCTCATGGCTAACGTCCTAGCTTTTGCCTCCTCCCAAAAAAGCAAAAGTGCTAGTGAGAGAGAGGAAATGAGTCAAGAGGAAAATGACTCAAGTGAAGAAGAAAGTGATTCCTCTTCAAACTCCATAAATGGATTTGTGGAGAAAAAGGTGCTTGCTAAATATTATGCCGAGTTTAATGATTTAGCAATCAAGAGCACAAGAAAGATCAAGATGTTGAGAGAAGAAAATCTTGAGCTTGCATCTCATAATGACCACTTAGGTGAACAAATGGAAAAATTCAAGAAGATGGAAGATAAGCTAAGAGAGGAGTTAGTCTTATCTAGGAGGAATGAAGAAAGTCTAAAGAGGGAGCTTGAAGAAGTTAGAGATTCTATGACTAGGATGGATTCTAGCACCAAGAAACTTGACCATATGCTTGGTGTTGGAAAGAGTCCATGTGACAAGAGGGGTCTTGGGTATGAAGATGGCAAGAAGATCTGAACCTCTAACAAGACCGTGTTTGTCAAGAGTTTGAGGAACGAAGAAACTTCATTTGTGCAAATTCCTAGGAAGAAGTTAGAAATAGGACAATGTTCAAGTGCACAAGTGAAGATGGGGCTAAAAAGGCAACCTCAAACTCAACCCCCAAGGGTCTCTCAAGTCAACATTCCTCCACAATTGGCTCACAAAGGAAAGAGACCTATTGATACTGGCTTTTTCCGTCGTTAAGAAATCGCAAGGATCAAAAGATTATTCATTTAAAAAGGGGTTTCCTACGCAATGTGCTCTAAACTAGCAAAAGACTAGTAAAGCGGTAAGCGAGGGTATCGTTCCGCAGGGAGGTATGATTCGTCAACCGTATCAAGTTCTAGAGTTTATTGTAAGCATGTAAATAGAATGTGGAAAGGTAAGAATGATGTGTGTGAAATGTATGTACAATGCGGTGTGTGTGTATAGAAAATGAAAATGAAAATAAATAAAAACAAAGAGAATATGGAAGGGTGAGAATGATGTTTAAAGTGATAAATAAAATGGTGGATAGGAGAGATGCATGAAAATGGCCACACAAGGTTCAACAAGTTCACCATACATAAGTGCACAAATAGTTGGTTGTTAGACATTAAGGACATCCAATTTTAGTTAAGGGTTCGTTCTTGCCTCAATCCGATTTATACCCACTCATAGAGCTAACGGTTGAAGAGTGTGCCGAGAACCTCTCAAACACGAAACCGCAACCAACATATGTGAACCGATTCTACAAACAAAACTACATTGAGCCCCAATGATTGCTTCGTAATGTAAAATGGCAACGTGAAAGTCTAATGAGTGTGGAAAGAGTGATTGTATCTCCGACCATAACTCACCTAGAGCCCCTAGCATGAGATATAGCCAAAGACCAATAATTGTAACTCTAACCATGACTCACCTAGAGCCCCTAGAGTGAGAAATAGCTAAAGTCCAATTGTTTACAAGAACAATGAACCAAACCCTTCTAATATGACAATTTATAGGTTCACCCACTCTTCCTAGCTAATTAGCCAAAACTATGCCCGGAGAGCCCCTCCAAAAGCACAATCCTAACTCTAATTCACTCAAACCAATTCATGACATGCAATTTCGACCTTCCATCAACATACATACACAAATGGGATATTTGATTACAACTACTCCTACAATTAAGTTAATCTACTCCTAATCCCATCCATGAACACATATCAATTTCCAATCATCAATAAACATGCATTTCAAGATAAGAGATATATTCAACAACAATCAAGAATGAATCAAAACACAAATTGGATATAAAAACAACCATTATATATATTGAGCACAAATATAAGTTTACAAATATTCCCAAGTGGGGATTACACATTTAAGAAAACAAGAAATACAAAGAGATGAGTTAAAAGAGACAACCCTTGAAGAAAACCTCCTCCAAGTCCTCCATGAAACCCTAGCTCGAAATTGGTCCAAAGACCCTCCTTTCTCCTTGCAATCTACTCCTAAATGGGTGGATGATGGGTAGAAGATGAAGTGGGGAGCATCCATGGAGGAAAAACCTCCATGGATGCTCTAGAAAGCTTCTCTCTCTCTTATTAGGTGAAGAAGATGAAGATGAAGAAGAAGAGGAAGTGGTGGGAAGTGTGGATTCTGAAAGAATGAGGCAAAAAGGGTGTTTATATAGTGTTGGGAGTTTTAGGGCTGAAATGGGGATGAATTGACGAGTTTGCCCCTCTCATTTCGCCCAAAATCGGCCTCTCGCTGGGCGATCGGCGGTTTAATCGGCGGCCTGGCCGCAGATTCCAACCGCAGAATGGAAAAGTAACATTCTGGAATTGATCGGCGGTTGAATCGGCGGTTGAATCGTGGCCGCCGATTTGCTTCTGGACTCACTGATGTTGATCGGCGGTTTCAATTCTGCGGCCTGGCCGCAGATGTTGACCGCCGAATTTGGATTTTCTACACTTCATCCGTAAGCTGCTGGAATGTCGAGGGGGTTCTGCCGCAGTCTCGTTGTCGCATTCTATCTCGACGACGGATCAACCGTGGGTACGGCTAGGCTTAGATCACGTCGTTGTCTGTGTCGACGGAGAGGCACGACACTCAACATATACTCCATTTGATCCGTTTTTGGCTCATTTTGCTTCCCTAACGTTCCTTTATGCTCAAACACCTATTGTAGGGAATATGTACCTACACATAGCTCAAACAAAACATTATATACAAAAATACGCTCGAAAACGAGACAAACGATCGGAAATGGGGGACCTCAAATAGGTATAAAATAGTCCGATCAAATACCCCCAAACCTATCATTTGCTCGTCCTCGAGCAAAACAAAGAGAACAAAAATACAAATAACAAATAACAAATAAAAAAAACTTATAAATAAAAACTAAAAATTAAGCTAGTCCACTTCCGTAGGAAACACGGTGGCACTTAGCATGTGCCACAAGCCTTTAAACCACTAGGCGATCCCTAGAGGAGGAGTTATAGTCTCCTGAGGGTTTACAGCTACGACACCCACAAACGTATACTCTGCAATAAAAGTTGAGATGCAAATCCGCACATACCAAGCAAAGACTACACATGCATGCTAGAATCTCAAATATACCAATTAATAACAATGCATCACACAATGCAAGTATGCCAATACTTAGGATGTTTTCGGTTTACAAAACAACTACATCCGTATGCCCAAGATAAAATTCGCCTCGACTCTAATCCTCACCGGATTTCAGTCATATTTTCACTCAGAACTTAGGCGCACTCTCTAGCAAACATATGTGATTTGGAGTTTAGGTATATGGAATCAAATATAATCACATATGAGTATTTTCCAATGATGCACATTTCTGAAAATGGATCTCATGGAAGGAATTGAAATGCCACGAACGTGGAAAGACATGCATTGACTCGCATTCCCAAGATAGACTTCCTAAGAGATCAAATGAACTTTTCCTCACTTTTATTAGGGCCAAGGTGATTTGTGGTAGTGTTTGGGATGTAAGAGATGGTGGGAGCGGGAAGGATAAAGTTATTAACAATGCTAAGGTGTGTTTACACATTACACTTTACAACAAAATTAGCTCTATTACATATTTACAATACAAGCGTCTTGGCTTTGTGCTACAATTGTACCCTTATTAGTGAGTAACTTTACCATTGGAGAACTAGAAGGCTTAAGTGTTTTATATTTCAACACTTATTCAATTTCTTTTTCTTTTTCTTTTTCTTTTCTTTTTTTTTTTTTTTTTTTTTTTTTTTTTTTTTTTTTTCTTTTTCTTTTTGCAAGCCTTTTCCTAGCACAATTTACATATATTCGTCCAAGTACACGCTTTTACAAAATTTAGAGCTAGCTTCTCCTAAGCTATACACCTCAACATGATCAATAACTAGGGAATGGATATGTGTTTGGCTTCAATTTGCAATGAATATAGGGGTATGGGAGTGTTTAGGCTATTTTAGTAGTTTATGCACACACTCAAGCTCAAAATCATTTCTAAAAGTCCATCTACCAAGGGAATACAAGTTTCAACAAGCAGTCCACATGAATGTTCTATGGCAATCAATGCAAAGCTGATGTACAATGAGATCACAATTAACAAAACCAAAAAAAATCGAAGAGTGTTTAAAGAGTAGAAACATAATATACCCTCAAATTTTCGCAATTTAGGCACAATGTAGCTCACGGGTAGTCTCCACTATTTTCCTAGGCTAAACAAACATAGAAGTCTCATCCACCTCAACATCAAAAGATTGGCACTGTACAAGCAAATTTAAGCGACGCACGGAGCTAAAAGCATACATGTGTCTCTACCGGCACACGAAGAAAAACAACTCAACAAAATGGACTCATTTCCATAAAAATTTAAAATTGATCGTTTTGTGCAGAGATTTGAAAATTTTCTAAACGTAACAAAAATAAAAACAAACAACGAAGGTGTCCACACCCCCAAACCTAAACTCAACATTGTCCTCAATGTTGTTCAAATCATAAAATATGGACAATGTTTAGCATGATTCGGTGATAAGAACGAAAATAAAAAACTAACAACAAAACACAACAAATCCTAAGATCTAAGCACAATTCAAATCCACTCTTAGATCTAAACAAAAATAAAAGTTACAAACACTACAAGCATAGCATTTTAACATTAAGCTCATGGCCAATTTCCGCCTAAATCAACAACTAATCCACAAGTGCTCCATTTAAACTCAAAATTCAGAGGATACCTCTTGTGGCTACAACCAACTAGGCCATTGTGGCGTTGCCGTTTCACTTGGGAGTTGTTGCGGTATGATAAGCACAAACTTACGGTTCTCTTGAGTTGTGTGGTCCATTCGACCTGAAAATATCATTTCCTTGCACAAGCACAACTCAAACAACATTAAACGCATATGCTGTAAAGAAAAATAGAAAAAACAAGTGTTTATTTTCAACATATCTAAACATAATCCGCAAAGCAATTAAATCTAAACATTTACAGAACCTAAGCTAAAACAAGAAACAATCAACGAATACGCCTCCCCGGCAGTGGCGCCATTTTGATACTGGCTTTTTCCGTCGTTAAGAAATCGCAAGGATCAAAAGATTATTCATTTAAAAAGGGGTTTCCTACGCAATGTGCTCTAAACTAGCAAAAGACTAGTAAAGCGGTAAGCGAGGGTATCGTTCCGCAGGGAGGTATGATTCGTCAACCGTATCAAGTTCTAGAGTTTATTGTAAGCATGTAAATAGAATGTGGAAAGGTAAGAATGATGTGTGTGAAATGTATGTACAATGCGGTGTGTGTGTATAGAAAATGAAAATGAAAATAAATAAAAACAAAGAGAATATGGAAGGGTGAGAATGATGTTTAAAGTGATAAATAAAATGGTGGATAGGAGAGATGCATGAAAATGGCCACACAAGGTTCAACAAGTTCACCATACATAAGTGCACAAATAGTTGGTTGTTAGACATTAAGGACATCCAATTTTAGTTAAGGGTTCGTTCTTGCCTCAATCCGATTTATACCCACTCATAGAGCTAACGGTTGAAGAGTGTGCCGAGAACCTCTCAAACACGAAACCGCAACCAACATATGTGAACCGATTCTACAAACAAAACTACATTGAGCCCCAATGATTGCTTCGTAATGTAAAATGGCAACGTGAAAGTCTAATGAGTGTGGAAAGAGTGATTGTATCTCCGACCATAACTCACCTAGAGCCCCTAGCATGAGATATAGCCAAAGACCAATAATTGTAACTCTAACCATGACTCACCTAGAGCCCCTAGAGTGAGAAATAGCTAAAGTCCAATTGTTTACAAGAACAATGAACCAAACCCTTCTAATATGACAATTTATAGGTTCACCCACTCTTCCTAGCTAATTAGCCAAAACTATGCCCGGAGAGCCCCTCCAAAAGCACAATCCTAACTCTAATTCACTCAAACCAATTCATGACATGCAATTTCGACCTTCCATCAACATACATACACAAATGGGATATTTGATTACAACTACTCCTACAATTAAGTTAATCTACTCCTAATCCCATCCATGAACACATATCAATTTCCAATCATCAATAAACATGCATTTCAAGATAAGAGATATATTCAACAACAATCAAGAATGAATCAAAACACAAATTGGATATAAAAACAACCATTATATATATTGAGCACAAATATAAGTTTACAAATATTCCCAAGTGGGGATTACACATTTAAGAAAACAAGAAATACAAAGAGATGAGTTAAAAGAGACAACCCTTGAAGAAAACCTCCTCCAAGTCCTCCATGAAACCCTAGCTCGAAATTGGTCCAAAGACCCTCCTTTCTCCTTGCAATCTACTCCTAAATGGGTGGATGATGGGTAGAAGATGAAGTGGGGAGCATCCATGGAGGAAAAACCTCCATGGATGCTCTAGAAAGCTTCTCTCTCTCTTATTAGGTGAAGAAGATGAAGATGAAGAAGAAGAGGAAGTGGTGGGAAGTGTGGATTCTGAAAGAATGAGGCAAAAAGGGTGTTTATATAGTGTTGGGAGTTTTAGGGCTGAAATGGGGATGAATTGACGAGTTTGCCCCTCTCATTTCGCCCAAAATCGGCCTCTCGCTGGGCGATCGGCGGTTTAATCGGCGGCCTGGCCGCAGATTCCAACCGCAGAATGGAAAAGTAACATTCTGGAATTGATCGGCGGTTGAATCGGCGGTTGAATCGTGGCCGCCGATTTGCTTCTGGACTCACTGATGTTGATCGGCGGTTTCAATTCTACGGCCTGGCCGCAGATGTTGACCGCCGAATTTGGATTTTCTACACTTCATCCATAAGCTGCTGGAATGTCGAGGGGGTTCTGCCGCAGTCTCGTTGTCGCATTCTATCTCGACGACGGATCAACCGTGGGTACGGCTAGGCTTAGATCACGTCGTTGTCTGTGTCGACGGAGAGGCACGACACTCAACATATACTCCATTTGATCCGTTTTTGGCTCATTTTGCTTCCCTAACGTTCCTTTATGCTCAAACACCTATTGTAGGGAATATGTACCTACACATAGCTCAAACAAAACATTATATACAAAAATACGCTCGAAAACGAGACAAACGATCGGAAATGGGGGACCTCAAATAGGTATAAAATAGTCCGATCAAATACCCCCAAACCTATCATTTGCTCGTCCTCGAGCAAAACAAAGAGAACAAAAATACAAATAACAAATAACAAATAAAAAAAACTTATAAATAAAAACTAAAAATTAAGCTAGTCCACTTCCGTAGGAAACACGGTGGCACTTAGCATGTGCCACAAGCCTTTAAACCACTAGGCGATCCCTAGAGGAGGAGTTATAGTCTCCTGAGGGTTTACAGCTACGACACCCACAAACGTATACTCTGCAATAAAAGTTGAGATGCAAATCCGCACATACCAAGCAAAGACTACACATGCATGCTAGAATCTCAAATATACCAATTAATAACAATGCATCACACAATGCAAGTATGCCAATACTTAGGATGTTTTCGGTTTACAAAACAACTACATCCGTATGCCCAAGATAAAATTCGCCTCGACTCTAATCCTCACCGGATTTCAGTCATATTTTCACTCAGAACTTAGGCGCACTCTCTAGCAAACATATGTGATTTGGAGTTTAGGTATATGGAATCAAATATAATCACATATGAGTATTTTCCAATGATGCACATTTCTGAAAATGGATCTCATGGAAGGAATTGAAATGCCACGAACGTGGAAAGACATGCATTGACTCGCATTCCCAAGATAGACTTCCTAAGAGATCAAATGAACTTTTCCTCACTTTTATTAGGGCCAAGGTGATTTGTGGTAGTGTTTGGGATGTAAGAGATGGTGGGAGCGGGAAGGATAAAGTTATTAACAATGCTAAGGTGTGTTTACACATTACACTTTACAACAAAATTAGCTCTATTACATATTTACAATACAAGCGTCTTGGCTTTGTGCTACAATTGTACCCTTATTAGTGAGTAACTTTACCATTGGAGAACTAGAAGGCTTAAGTGTTTTATATTTCAACACTTATTCAATTTCTTTTTCTTTTTCTTTTTCTTTTCTTTTTTTTTTTTTTTTTTTTTTTTTTTTCTTTTTCTTTTTGCAAGCCTTTTCCTAGCACAATTTACATATATTCGTCCAAGTACACGCTTTTACAAAATTTAGAGCTAGCTTCTCCTAAGCTATACACCTCAACATGATCAATAACTAGGGAATGGATATGTGTTTGGCTTCAATTTGCAATGAATATAGGGGTATGGGAGTGTTTAGGCTATTTTAGTAGTTTATGCACACACTCAAGCTCAAAATCATTTCTAAAAGTCCATCTACCAAGGGAATACAAGTTTCAACAAGCAGTCCACATGAATGTTCTATGGCAATCAATGCAAAGCTGATGTACAATGAGATCACAATTAACAAAACCAAAAAAAATCGAAGAGTGTTTAAAGAGTAGAAACATAATATACCCTCAAATTTTCGCAATTTAGGCACAATGTAGCTCACGGGTAGTCTCCACTATTTTCCTAGGCTAAACAAACATAGAAGTCTCATCCACCTCAACATCAAAAGATTGGCACTGTACAAGCAAATTTAAGCGACGCACGGAGCTAAAAGCATACATGTGTCTCTACCGGCACACGAAGAAAAACAACTCAACAAAATGGACTCATTTCCATAAAAATTTAAAATTGATCGTTTTGTGCAGAGATTTGAAAATTTTCTAAACGTAACAAAAATAAAAACAAACAACGAAGGTGTCCACACCCCCAAACCTAAACTCAACATTGTCCTCAATGTTGTTCAAATCATAAAATATGGACAATGTTTAGCATGATTCGGTGATAAGAACGAAAATAAAAAACTAACAACAAAACACAACAAATCCTAAGATCTAAGCACAATTCAAATCCACTCTTAGATCTAAACAAAAATAAAAGTTACAAACACTACAAGCATAGCATTTTAACATTAAGCTCATGGCCAATTTCCGCCTAAATCAACAACTAATCCACAAGTGCTCCATTTAAACTCAAAATTCAGAGGATACCTCTTGTGGCTACAACCAACTAGGCCATTGTGGCGTTGCCGTTTCACTTGGGAGTTGTTGCGGTATGATAAGCACAAACTTACGGTTCTCTTGAGTTGTGTGGTCCATTCGACCTGAAAATATCATTTCCTTGCACAAGCACAACTCAAACAACATTAAACGCATATGCTGTAAAGAAAAATAGAAAAAACAAGTGTTTATTTTCAACATATCTAAACATAATCCGCAAAGCAATTAAATCTAAACATTTACAGAACCTAAGCTAAAACAAGAAACAATCAACGAATACGCCTCCCCGGCAGTGGCGCCATTTTGATACTGGCTTTTTCCGTCGTTAAGAAATCGCAAGGATCAAAAGATTATTCATTTAAAAAGGGGTTTCCTACGCAATGTGCTCTAAACTAGCAAAAGACTAGTAAAGCGGTAAGCGAGGGTATCGTTCCGCAGGGAGGTATGATTCGTCAACCGTATCAAGTTCTAGAGTTTATTGTAAGCATGTAAATAGAATGTGGAAAGGTAAGAATGATGTGTGTGAAATGTATGTACAATGCGGTGTGTGTGTATAGAAAATGAAAATGAAAATAAATAAAAACAAAGAGAATATGGAAGGGTGAGAATGATGTTTAAAGTGATAAATAAAATGGTGGATAGGAGAGATGCATGAAAATGGCCACACAAGGTTCAACAAGTTCACCATACATAAGTGCACAAATAGTTGGTTGTTAGACATTAAGGACATCCAATTTTAGTTAAGGGTTCGTTCTTGCCTCAATCCGATTTATACCCACTCATAGAGCTAACGGTTGAAGAGTGTGCCGAGAACCTCTCAAACACGAAACCGCAACCAACATATGTGAACCGATTCTACAAACAAAACTACATTGAGCCCCAATGATTGCTTCTTAATGTAAAATGGCAACGTGAAAGTCTAATGAGTGTGGAAAGAGTGATTGTATCTCCGACCATAACTCACCTAGAGCCCCTAGCATGAGATATAGCCAAAGACCAATAATTGTAACTCTAACCATGACTCACCTAGAGCCCCTAGAGTGAGAAATAGCTAAAGTCCAATTGTTTACAAGAACAATGAACCAAACCCTTCTAATATGACAATTTATAGGTTCACCCACTCTTCCTAGCTAATTAGCCAAAACTATGCCCGGAGAGCCCCTCCAAAAGCACAATCCTAACTCTAATTCACTCAAACCAATTCATGACATGCAATTTCGACCTTCCATCAACATACATACACAAATGGGATATTTGATTACAACTACTCCTACAATTAAGTTAATCTACTCCTAATCCCATCCATGAACACATATCAATTTCCAATCATCAATAAACATGCATTTCAAGATAAGAGATATATTCAACAACAATCAAGAATGAATCAAAACACAAATTGGATATAAAAACAACCATTATATATATTGAGCACAAATATAAGTTTACAAATATTCCCAAGTGGGGATTACACATTTAAGAAAACAAGAAATACAAAGAGATGAGTTAAAAGAGACAACCCTTGAAGAAAACCTCCTCCAAGTCCTCCATGAAACCCTAGCTCGAAATTGGTCCAAAGACCCTCCTTTCTCCTTGCAATCTACTCCTAAATGGGTGGATGATGGGTAGAAGATGAAGTGGGGAGCATCCATGGAGGAAAAACCTCCATGGATGCTCTAGAAAGCTTCTCTCTCTCTTATTAGGTGAAGAAGATGAAGATGAAGAAGAAGAGGAAGTGGTGGGAAGTGTGGATTCTGAAAGAATGAGGCAAAAAGGGTGTTTATATAGTGTTGGGAGTTTTAGGGCTGAAATGGGGATGAATTGACGAGTTTGCCCCTCTCATTTCGCCCAAAATCGGCCTCTCGCTGGGCGATCGGCGGTTTAATCGGCGGCCTGGCCGCAGATTCCAACCGCAGAATGGAAAAGTAACATTCTGGAATTGATCGGCGGTTGAATCGGCGGTTGAATCGTGGCCGCCGATTTGCTTCTGGACTCACTGATGTTGATCGGCGGTTTCAATTCTGCGGCCTGGCCGCAGATGTTGACCGCCGAATTTGGATTTTCTACACTTCATCCGTAAGCTGCTGGAATGTCGAGGGGGTTCTGCCGCAGTCTCATTGTCGCATTCTATCTCGATGACGGATCAACCGTGGGTACGGCTAGGCTTAGATCACGTCGTTGTCTGTGTCGACGGAGAGGCACGACACTCAACATATACTCCATTTGATCCGTTTTTGGCTCATTTTGCTTCCCTAACGTTCCTTTATGCTCAAACACCTATTGTAGGGAATATGTACCTACACATAGCTCAAACAAAACATTATATACAAAAATACGCTCGAAAACGAGACAAACGATCGGAAATGGGGGACCTCAAATAGGTATAAAATAGTCCGATCACCTATCATGCAACCTCAAGCTAGGAAGCAATCTAGACCGGTTCAACAACGAAGACGGATTGAACCCTTTCATCCACAAAGACAAGGACAAGGTATGATTCCTTATTTTACTCCTGTATGTCACTTTTGTGGATTTGATGGTCATATTAAACCACATTGCTTTCGATATATAAAAATGTGCAAAACTAGAAGCATGATAGAGAAGAAAAAGAAAAGAGCCATGATGCATGTTCCTAGGAATGATAATATGATTATGCATGATCCTAGAACATCTAGAGCCCATGTACCAAAGACCATTAAGAAAGCTAAGATTGTTTCTAGGTGGATTAGAAAGAATGAAAATGTTTGCCATGTTGCTCAAATAGACTTGAAGGCAAATTCTTCTAATTTTTGGTATTTAGATAGTGGGTGCTCTAGGCACATGACGGGAAACAAGAGTTTATTCGAGACTCTTGTTATGGAGGAAGGAGGATATGTCACTTTTGGTGATGGATCCAAAAAGAAGGTTGTAGGGAAAGGAACCATTTCCATTCACGGATTACCTTCCTTATCCGATGCTTTATTTGTTGATAGCTTGAAAGCCAATTTAATAAGCATTTCACATCTAAGTGATGAAGGATATTCCGTCTTGTTTTGTAAAGATGATTGCTCAATCCTAAAGCCCGATGGACAAACCTTGTTGAAAGGTATGAGATCTAGTGACAATTGTTATTGTCTTGAAGCTAGAATAGTCTCAAACAATGTGTCCATGGATGAGCAAATAGAGTTGTGGCATGAAAGACTTGGCCACATGAACTTTAGGGATTTGAGAACACTTGGAAAGTTCAATTATGTGCGTGGCCTCCCTAAGCTTGGGAAGAAAGCCAATGGTATTTGTGGACCTTGGTAACAAGGAAAACAAACCAAAAGCATGCACAAAAAAGGCAAGTATCTCTCCACCAAGGAGCCCCTAGAGCTTCTCCACATGGATCTCATGGGTCCTATGCAAACCGAGAGTTTAGGTGGAAAGAGATACATTTTTGTTTGTGTTGATGATTTCTCTAGATTCACATGGACATATTTTCTTAGAGAAAAATCTGAAACTTTTGACAAGTTTAAAATGCTTTGTACTAAAATACAAAATGAAATGAATTCTAACATTAAAAGCATTAAACGGATTAGAAGTGACCATGGGAGGGAATTTGAGAATGCCTCATTTGAAAGCTATTGCAATAGCTTAGGCATCTCCCATAAGTTCTCGGCTCCTAGGACACCTCAACAAAATGGAGTTGTTGAGAGGAAGAATAGGGTCCTTCAAGAGATGGCCGTGTGATGTTGCTTAGCAATAATGTCCCTAGGAACCTATGGGCCGAAGCCGTCAATACGGCTTGCTATATAGGGAATCGTGTTTTCCTAAGGCCCGGATCTAGAAACACCTCCTATGAGTTATGGAAAGGTAGGAAGCCAAATGTTAGCTACTTCCACACATTTGGAAGCAAATGCTACATTTTAAATGACCGTGATCAACTTGGCAAGTTTGATGCTAAGAGTGATGAGGGTATCTTTATTGGTTATGCCTTGAATAGTAGAGCCTATAGAGTCTTCAACTTGAAGACTCGAACCATCATGGAATCATCGAATGTTGTTATTGATGATACAAGGCTCAAGTCTCATGACCATGAGGAGGAGGAAGTTTTAGATGATGACTCTCCTTTGGAGAGGGTTATGGTGACTCACAATGTTGGGACGTCCAATGACATTAATGAAGTCACACAACCTATTACTAGAGTCCCTCTCTTGGACTCTAATGAACCCGCTCCATGGGTTAGAAGGCTCCATAACAAAGAGGATGTTATTGGAGATGTGAATGAGGCTGTTAGAACTAGGCGTCAAATATCTAATCTAATTAGCTACACATGCTACACCTCTCAAATTGAACCCAAAAAGGTTGATGAAGCCTTAAATGATGAATTTTGGGTTCTAGCCATGCAGGAAGAGCTAAACCAATTCGAAAGGAATGAGGTTTGGACTCTAGTTCCTAGGCCTAAAAACACTCATGTGATAGGCACTAAGTGGATTTATAGGAACAAATCCGATGAGGATGGCAACATAGTGCGGAACAAGGCTAGACTTGTAGCACAAGGATACTCTCAAATTGAGGGTATCGACTTTGAGGAGACTTTTGCTCCCGTTGCCCGTTTAGAGTCCATTAGGCTTCTCTTGTCCATTTCTTGTGTGCACAAGTTCAAATTGCACCAAATGGATGTCAAGAGTGTTTTCCTCAATGGCTTTTTGCAAGAAGAAGTGTTTGTTGAACAACCCAAGGGGTTTGTGGATGCACACCACCCCAACCATGTCTATCGCCTCAAGAAGGCACTATATGGGTTGAAACAAGCACCGAAGGCTTGGTATGAGCGCCTCACTCAATTTCTTGTTGACAATGACTACACAAGAGGTAGTGTTGACAAGACCTTGTTCATCAAGAGAAACAAAGATGAGTTATTTATAGCTCAAATCTATGTTGATGACATTGTATTTGGCTCCACCAACAACACCAAAGTCCAACAATTTGTTGATGTCATGTCTCATGAATTTGAGATGAGTCTTGTTGGTGAGCTTAGTTACTTCCTAGGTTTGCAAATTAGGCAATTAGATGATGGGATTTTCATAACCCAAGCCAAATATGCCAAAAACCTAGTGAAGAAGTTTGGTTTAGAGAATGTCAAACATTGTGATACACCCATGAGTACCACTTTGAAGCTAAGCAAGGATGCTAGTGGTAAAAGTGTGGAACAAACTCTATATCGGGGCATGATAGGTAGCTTGCTTTATTTGACCGCAAGTAGGCCCGATATATCTTTTAGTGTGGGTGTGGGTGTGGGTGCTAGGTACCAAGCGGATCCCAAGGAGTCCCATCTCTCTTCCGTAAAGAGAATCATTAGCTATGTGAATGGGACTTCCAACTATGGGATTTGGTACTCTTTTGACACTAATGCTAGTCTTGTAGGCTTTAGTGATGTGGATTGGGTAGGAAATTGTGATGATAGGAAAAGCACATCGGGCGGTTGCTTCTTCCTAGGCAACAACTTGGTGTCTTGGTTTTGCAAGAAGCAAAACTCGATTTCCTTGTCCACGGCCGAGGCCGAGTACATAGCCGCGGGGAGTGGATGCACACAACTCCTATGGATGAGGCAAATGCTAGTAGACTACGGATTCAACCAATGTACTCTCACTCTCTTTTGTGATAACATGAGTGCCATTAATATTTCCAAAAATCCGGTGCAACATTCTAGAACTAAGCATATTGACATCCGCCATCATTTCATTAGAGAGCTTGTTGAAAATAAATGCATAGTACTTGAACATGTAGGTACTAATGATCAACTTGCGGACCTATTTACTAAACCCTTAGATTCTACTCGATTTAAAACACTAAGTAGATCTATTGGGATATGTCTTGTGGAGTGATGTGTTTTGTTATTTGACCCCATATGGGGAACTCAAGCAAAGAGAGATATTTTGCATTCTTGTATCTTGCAAAAAATTCTAAATAACTTATGCCTCTTCTTTTAATTGTTTGAGTAAGCTTGGTTGCACATATGTATATATGTTTTCAATTCAATAAGTGTGAACCTTGTTTGTTTACAATCCATGTCATATTTATGTTCAAACATGCATTTTTGGACTAGGAGATGTTTGTAGGAAGTATGATTTGAATGACCTATGATTATCTCCATGACATGATGATTCTTAAATAACATGCTAATGTCAAATGAAAAAGCATGAAATTCATATAACATGCTCACATGAAAAGCATGAATTGATGATTGCATACTCTTAAAATGCAAAACCTTGTGTGAAAGCTTATGAGACTCAAACTGAATAAAGGATCTTGTATCCGTTCAAAGGAATTTACATTCCAAATGTCTCTCCTTCTTTATTGGTTGAACATGGCTACTATCATACGGATATCTTATCCGGAAAAATCAAATAGGGTGCAAAGTCGCTCATGCCATGTTTCGCTTATAAAGTTAGATATAGTTGTTCATAAATTGATATCAATATATTCTATATCCTTGCTTTACTCATGACTTTGGTGAAATTGATTTGAATTCCTATTAGAAACCTTTGTCATTTGCTTTGCCAAATACCATTGTATTTTGGACTTGAATGCTACATGTCTTGTATGCAAAGCATGTTTGATTCACACATTTTTTTTAATAAATCTCCTTGTTTCTCTCCAATTAATTGGGATGCATTATGCAAATCTTGCATGCTACTATCTCTCGTTGCTATGAGTGACCCGGTTGGGGACTACTCCTTTGCCTATATCATGACAAAAAGGGGGAGTAGTATATGGTAAGGGGAGTTGCAAAATTCATAAGCAATTGTGCATATTGGGGAGAACATTCATTGAGGGGGAGTAACCCGTTGAGGGGGAGCATTGCATACACATACATTTCATAATGTTGTGCCTAAACTTTTAAAATACAAATGCTTGTTTTTGTTCTCACTTGATTCATCTCACTTTTTACTTGTATTGGAAATGTTAGAAACTTTCTTTTCAGGGCTTGATTATTCTACAAGAGATTGAAGTCTTGAAGTTTTATTTTCTTATCTCTTTGTGTTGTAGAAAATCATAGTTTGTCCCGTAGTTTCTATTTCTTTGTGAGGAATCAATGTGAGTGGTGGTTTTGTCACGAAATAGCCAAAGGGGGAGATTGTAAGGTTCCCATTTGTTGATTGGCTCATTTCGTGGACAAACCACATGTTGGGGGTTCTTTGTAAGGGTAGCCTAGGTATCGGTGTTATTGCTCAAGCCCTTTGAAGACCTCGTCTTGATAAGCACCGAAGGTAAATTTCTATGTGCTTACTTTTCTTTAAAGAGATTAGTTGCACACACACACTAAACATACATTGCATATGTGTGCATTCTCTTCACTTGTCACATTTCACTTGCACTTATTTGTTATATTTTGTTGTGTGTAATTGTGTCTTGTTGTCTTGTAATTCGTTTCCCCGACATTGTTCGGAAACGTCCGCGCTTGCACTAATGAGTGCTTGGTTTCACGCGAAGATTGCCCACGAAGAATGCCCTTGGCTTCTCCTTGGTTTTCACCATTGTTGGTGATCGGCGGTTATGATCGGCGGCCTGGCCGCCGAATGAAACCGTTGTTTGCTTCCAGTAGTGTATGGAGCGATTCTGCGGTTATGATCGGCGGTCACGACCGCCGTTCGAAACCGCCGTTCAAGACCTGATTGATTTTATCTCTCGGCCTAATTCGGCGGTTGAAACGGCGGTCACGAATGAAACCGCCGTTTTCATACCTGATTGATTTTTAATCTCAGGTTTGATTCGGTGGTTAGTTCGGCGGTCACGAAACCGCCGAATGAAACCGCCGTTGGTCCCCTGTTCCTCTCGGGCCAATTCGGTGGTTATGATCAGCGGCTATGATCGGCGGCCTGACCGCCTATTGAAACCACCGATCGGTGCGTTTCAGGGGCAAACTTGTCTTTTCACATGCTCTGTTTTTCATGCCTATAAATACATCACTTTCTCTTGTTCTGAATGTGACTCTTTAATCATCAAGAACCCTACTTTCAAAAGAGAGATTTTTAAGAGAGAAAGCAATCAAGTTTGCACATTAAACACTCAAACCAAAATCCATTTGCATCAAAGTTCATCTAGCATTCTCTAGCATATCTAGGATGCTTGCTTGCATGGGTCTTTCATCATCACACTTGCTTTGGTAAGTTTTTCACTATTATCATACATAATTAGTGTTTAATTTATTATGGCATCTCTTTTATTACTTGATTGATCTTAGGTTATATTCTTTTATTCAAGAAAGAGATTGTTGTGTTGATTTGATTGAGTGTTGTTTTCATGATAGATATCTAGGTTTCTATAATCTATGATTATCTAAGCTAATTGACATGTCATTTAGCTTTAATATCTAGGATTGTTTTTAATTGCAAATTCATCATCTTAGATAAGCATATAGGGTTTCCATTGCTCTATGTTGCATTTGAATATTCATATATTCACTTAGGGTGTTAATCTCTTTTTAGAGAATTAAGTCTTGTGTTGTGACCGGGATTAGGTTGCTTAATTCGCAAGCAATAGGACTAGGTTCACTCATACCGGGATTAGGTAGGTGTGTGATTACTTCCGGGATTAGGTTGTAATCGTTTTACACATTTAGTGGATTCGAGGTTCGAGTGTGGCTTACTTACTACCTCGTGGTTTTTCCCGTGAGGGTTTCCACGTAAAAAATCAAGTGTTATTTAATTTCCGCATTTTATACTTGATTTATTGCTTTATCTATTTAGGGGTAATTTCGTAATTTTGACTAACACGAAAAATTGGGTAAAAAGCTTAAAATCTATTCACCCCCCCCCCCCCCCCCCCCCCCTCTAGATAGTTTTATACACACCGTGCTATAATTTGTTTCATAGCTTCACAATCAAACCTAATCAAAAGTCTAATTAGAGACATATGTGAACTAGTTTCTAGGATTCTAAGTTTTTCACATGATTGAGAGTTGTATTGTGATTAGTTTGATATCTAGGATTATTTGTGACTTGATTGAATCATTTTATGATTAATAATCCTTGAAATGTGTTTTGATCCTTTGATTGATAAAATCTAGGATTAATTCATTTGTATGTGTTTTTAGAGCTATCTAGGATTTAATTGATTTGTCATTATATCCTTGCTCTAAATCTTTGGCTAGAATATTCATTGAATACATTTTATGATTCTAGCATTTTTTATGTATGTTTGTAACATCTTGAATTTGTGCTTCATGTATATGATTTATTCAAGTGTTATTTTGTGTGAGTGAAAACTAGGAGCTATTTGTGTTTAGGTGTTCTCATATGCTCTAGGTTTAATTCATGTTTTTGCATCTAAACTATTGTAACTTGTGTTCTCACATCTTTAGGTCTAGTTGTTCCATGGAATGTATTGATCATATGTTCTATGTTGAATTGCTTGTTTGCATCATTTGCATTCATATGATCACACTAGGAAGTCTTTGTAAAAGGCGTGAAGTCTTGACTAGGACAAGGTGTTCGGATAGTCAAGCAAGGAAGACTTGGTTAGGACAAGGCGTTCGGATAACCAAGCAAGAAGTCTTAACTAGAGTCGGGATGACTTGGATAGTTAAGCAAGAAGTCATGGCTAGGATCGGGAAGGTTCGGATAGCTATGCAAGGGAGGCTCTCTAGAGGCATTAATGCCTTGGATAGGGAGTTGACTACAATATTGGTCTGCCCGAGCGTTTGGTATGACATAGACTCCAATAGAGTGTGGTACATGGGATGTGTATGCATGCTTAATGAATTTCTAATCATCCAACGATGTTGGTTTGGTATGGAGTCCAACATATGGTGGTTTTGCATTCTTGAGGGTTTTTGTATCTTCTAAAACAAATTATAGCACGGTGTGTATAAAACTATCCAGAGGGGGGGTGAATAGATTTTAAGCTTTTTACCCAATTTTTCGTGTTAGTCAAAATTACGAAATTACCCCTAAATAGATAAAGCAATAAATCAAGTATAAAATGCGAAAATTAAATAACACTTGATTTTTACGTGGAAACCCTCACGGGAAAAACCACGGGCTAGTAAGTAAGCCACACTCGAACCTCGAATCCACTAAATGTGTAAAACGATTACAACCTAATCCCGGAAGTAATCACACACCTACCTAATCCCGGTATGAGTGAACCTAGTCCAATTTGCTTGCGATCTAAGCAACCTAATCCCGGAAGCTACACACAAAACTTACTTTCTCAATGAAGAGAATAAACCCTAAGTGAATATATGAATATTCAAATGCAACATAGAGCAAGGGAAACCCTATATGCTTATCTAAGATGATTAATATGCAATTAGAACAATCCTAAATATTAAAAACTAAATGACATGTTCAATCAAATAGTTTAGCTAATCAAGATTAAGCACAAAACCTAATTAGCTATCACAATACAACTTCTCAAACATACATCACACTAATCTCAATCTTGTATCAAAAGATATATGAAAATCATACAAGTAATAAATTGAGATTGCTTGTTAAGAAAAACACAAAATATTTAAGATATTAGTGAAAAGTTTACCAAGCAAAGTATGATGAAGAATCCATGCAAAAAGACATCTAGATGATCAAGGATGATGCTAGATGATGATTGATGATCATGAAAAAGTGTTTGAGTAAACTAAAAATGAGTTCTTTGGAATTTTTCTTCTCTTTCAAAAATATCCTAAGTATGGAATCTGAATATGAACTCTTGTGAATGAACTAAAGTCAAAGTGGCATATATATAGGAGGCCAAAACAAGGTATGGTCGTTTTGATAAGTTGGCCTCATATTTGCCTTGGGCGCTGTACGTAGAGCGCCTTTTGTACAGCGCTTGTACAGCGCCCCTACTCTGTTCTCACGGGAAAACAGAGTGGCGCTGTACGTAGAGCGCTTTGTACAGCGCCTGTACAGCGACCCAACAGCGACCGAATTAAATCGATCAGGTCTGAACAGCGCTCAATGGGCGCTGTTCGTACAGCGCTTCTGTAGAGCGCTTTTGGGAGCGCCCAATGCAAAAATGCAATCCTAAGTCTAAGCATGACAAGGCAATTGGATATGCAAGATGCAATCAAACTAACATGCAAGAAGAGATGTTAATGAACATTAATGCACAAAAATAAGACACACAACATACAAGTATTAACCATATGCATGAGTTGTGGATGTGTGCAACTATCTCTTCAAGACAAGTAAGCAGAAAGAAATATACCTTCGGTGCTTATCAATACGAGGTCTTCAAAGGGCTTCGAACAATAAACCCGATACCTAGGCTACCCTTACAAAGAACCCCAACATGTGGTTTGTCCACGAAATGAGCCAATCAACAAATGGGAACCTTACAATCTCCCCCTTTCGCTATTTCGTGACAAAACCACCACTCACATTGATTCCTCACATTAAAATAGAAACAACGGGATAACTATGA
This sequence comes from Acer yangbiense, assembly GCA_008009225.1. Taxonomy (NCBI): domain Eukaryota; kingdom Viridiplantae; phylum Streptophyta; class Magnoliopsida; order Sapindales; family Sapindaceae; genus Acer; species Acer yangbiense. The sequence continues at coordinate 1,136,549 of CM017765.1, read as the reverse complement.
TATTCTATAGTACAAAGAGATAAGAAAATAAAACATCAAGTCTTCAATCTCTTGTAGAATAATCAAGCCCTGAAAAGAAAGTTTCTAACATTTCCAATACAAGTAAAAAGTGAGATGAATCAAGTGAGAACAAAAACAAGCATTTGCATTTAAAAAAAATTAGGCACAACATGATAAAATGTAGTGTATGCAATGCTCCCCCTCAACGGGTTACTCCCCCTCAATGAATGTTCTCCCCAATATAAACAATTGCTTCATTTTTGCAACTCCCCTTACCATATACTACTCCCCCTTTTTGTCATGATATAGGCAAAGGAGTAGTCCCCAACCGGGTCACTCATAGCAACGAGAGATAGTAGCATGCAAGATTTGCATAATTAATATAAGTCACTTTATGCATCTCAATTAATTGGAGAGAAACAAGGAGATTTATTTGTGAGAAAATGTGTGAATCAAACATGCTTTGCATACAAGACATGTAGCATTCAAGTCCAAAATACAATGGTATTTGGCAAAGCAAATGACAAAGGTTTCTAATAGGAATTCAAACCAATTTCACCAAAGTCATGAGTAAAGCAAGGATATAGAATATATTGATTTCAATTTAAGAGAAACTATATCCAACTTTATAAGTGAAACATGGCATGAGCGACTTTGCACCCTTTTTGATTTTTCGGAATAAGACATCCGTATGATAGTAGCCATGGTCAACGAATAAAGAAAGAGAGACATTTTGAATATAAATTCCTTTGAATGGATACAAGATCCTTTATTCATTTTGAGTCTCATAAGCTTTCACCCAAGTTTTGCATTTTAAGAATATGCAATCATCAATTCATGCTTTTCATGTGAGCATGTGATATGAATTTCATGCTTCTTCATTTGACATTAGCATGTTATTAAAGAATCATCATGTCATGGAGATAATTATAGGTCATTCAAATCATACTTCCTACATACATCTCCTAGTTCAAAAATGCATGTTTGAACATAAATATGACATGGATTGTAAACAAGCAAGGTTCACACTTATTGATTTGAAAACATATATACATATGTGCAACCAAGCTTACTCAAACAATTAAAAGAAGAGGCATAAGTTATTTAGAATTTTTTGCAAGAAACAAGAATGCAAAATAGCTCTCTTTGCTTGAGTTCCCCATATGGGGTCAATAATAGAACATCACTCCATAAAACATATCCCAATAGATCTACTAAGAGTTTTTAATCGAGTAGCATCTAAGGGTTTAGTAAATAAGTCCGCAAGTTGATCATTAGTACCTACATGTACTATGCATTTATTTTCAACAAGCTCTCTAATGAAGTGATGGCGGATGTCAATATGCTTAGTTCTAGAATGTTGTACCGGATTCTTGGAAATATTAATAGCACTCATGTTATCACAAAAGAGAGTGAGAGTACCTTGGTTGAATCCGTAGTCCACTAGCATTTGCTTCATCCATAGGAGTTGTGTGCATACACTCCCCGCGGCTATGTACTCGGCCTCGGCCGTGGACAAGGAAATCAAGTTTTGCTTCTTGCAAAACCAAGACACCAAGTTGTTGCCTAGAAAGAAGCAACCTCCCGATGTGCTCTTCCTATCATCGCAATTTCCTGCCCAATCCGCATCACTAAAGCCTACAAGACTAGCATTAGTGTCAAAAGAGTACCAAATCCCATAGTTGGAAGTCCCATTCACATAGCGAATGATTCTCTTTACGGAAGAGAGATGGGACTCCTTAGGATCCGCTTGGTACCTAGCACACACACCCACACTAAAGGAGATATCGGGCCTACTTGCGGTCAAATAAAGCAAGCTACCTATCATGCCACGATATAACGTTTGTTCCACACTTTTACCACTAGCATCCTTGCTTAGCTTCAAGGTGGTACTCATGGGTGTATCACAATGTTTGGTATTCTCTAAACCAAACTTCTTCACTAGGATTTTGGCATATTTGGCTTGGGTTATGAAAATCTCATCATCTAGTTGCCTAATTTGCAAACCTAGGAAGTAACTAAGCTCACCAACAAGACTCATCTCAAATTCATGAGACATAACATCAACAAATTGTTGGACCTTGGTGTTGTTGGTGGAGCCAAACACTATATCATCAACATATATTTGAGCTATGAAAAGCTCATCATTGTTTATTTTGATGAATAGTGTCTTATCAACACTAGCACGTGTGTAGTCATTGTCAACAAGAAATTGAGTGAGGCGCTCATACCAAGCCCTCGGTGCTTGTTTCAACCCATATAGAGCCTTCTTGAGGCGATAGACATGGTTAGGGTGGTGAGCATCCATAAACCCCTTGGGTTGTTCACCAAACACTTCCTCTTGCAAGAAGCCATTGAGGAAGGCACTCTTGACATCCATTTCGTACAATTTGAACTTGTGCACACAAGAAATGGACAAGAGAAGCCTAATAGACTCTAAACGGGCAACGGGAGCAAATGTCTCCTCAAAGTCGATACCCTCAATTTGAGAATACCCTTGTGCTACAAGTCTAGCCTTGTTCCGCACTATGTTACCATCCTCATCGGATTTGTTCCTAAATATCCATTTAATGCCTATGACATTAGTGGTCTTAGGCCTAGGAACTAGAGTCCAAACCTCATTTCTTTCGAATTGGTTTAGCTCTTCTTGCATGGCAAGAACACAAAATTCATCATTTAAGGCTTCTTCAACCTTTTTGGGTTCAATTTGAGAGGTGTAGCATGTGTAGCTAATAAGATTAGCTATTTGACGCCTAGTTCTAACACCCTTATTCACATCTCCAATAACATCCTCTTTGTTTTGGAGCCTTCTAACCCATGGAGCGGGTTCATTAGAGTCCAAGAGAGGGACTCTAGTAATAGGTTGTGTGACTTCATTAATGTCATTAGACGTCCCAACATTGGGAGTCACCACAACCCTCTCCAACGGAGAGTCATCCTCTAAAACTTCCTCCTCCTCATGGTCATGAGACTTGAGCCTTGTATCATCAATAACAACATTCGATGATTCCATGAAGGTTCGTGTCTTCAAGTTGAAAACTCTATAGGCTCTACTATTCAAGGCATAGCCAATAAAGATACGCTCATCACTCTTAGCATCAAACTTGCCAAGTTGATCACCGTCATTTAAAATATAGCATTTGCTTCCAAATGTGTGGAAGTAGCTAACATTTGGCTTCCTACCCTTCCATAACTCATAGGAGGTGTTTCTAGATCCGGGCCTTAGGAAAACACGATTCCCTATATAACAAGCCGTATTGACAGCCTCGGCCCATAGGTTCCTAGGGACATTGTTGCTAAGCAACATCACACGGGCCATCTCTTGAAGGACCCTATTCTTCCTCTCAACAACTCCATTTTGTTGAGGTGTCCTAGGAGCCGAGAACTCATGGGAGATGCCTAAGCTATTGCAATAGCTTTCAAATGAGGCATTCTCAAATTCCCTCCCATGGTCACTTCTAATCCGTTTTGAAAATAAATAATAAACGTGTCCTAAAGTAATCTAGAAGGGGGGTGAATAGATTTTAAACAATTTTACCCAATTTTTCGAGATTAGTCCAAATTACGAAAAAGCCCCAATCTAGTCAATATACAAAAAACATACAAGTGCGGAAATTTGAGGACACACAATATTTACGTGGAAACCCACACGGGGAAAAACCACGGGCTGTTATGTGCGCCACACGAGAACCTCGAATCCACTATTTGCAAATACGATTACAAATTAGGTTGACCACATCACACCTAAATTTACTAATCCGTCTTTGCTACCCGCGGGCCTTTAATAGTGACTCTAGTCCCTTGCTTGCAAACTACCTAAGAGGTAAATACAAGACTTGTCTCTAAAGTGAAGAGATAGCACAACCTAAGGTGAATATGTGAAATACTCAAGATGCTAAAAATGCAAGGTTAGACATTTTAAGCTTATCTAGGCAAGGATGAACATGTTAGACAATCCTAGATATCATATTACTAGATGACATGCATAAACCAACACTAAATAAGCAACCAAAATCCTATATGCATTATCTATCACAATACAACTCACAAACCACAATAAAACAATCTTGAAACTAAGTCAAGTCATAAAGATGCAATCTTGAATCAATTCAAGTGATAAAGAAGCTATCTTGTAAAGCAAGAACATATAGATATGAGAATGATGTTCTAGATACAAGTCATGTGAGCAAAACTAAAAACCCTAGATGAAATCAACCTAGAATTATGCTAGATGATAAATGAAAGATGCAATATGAAGGGTTTTGTGATTTGGAAGCTTAAAGATGAAGTCTTGATACCTTGGCTTGAAGATACTCAACCATGCTCTCAAAAGTGTAATTTTTGCTCTACAAACCGAGCCAAGACTATCAAGACATATATAAATGGGATCCAAGTGAAGTGACATCGTTTTTGAAAAAAACGGTTCAGATTCCCGTCAGCTGCGCTGGTGAAGCGCTGGACGACCAGCGCAACTCACCAGCGCACGCCCTTTAACTGGCAAGGGCGCTCGACGAGTGGCGCGCCTCAAGGGCGCAAGACCAGCGGCAACATTCTGGATGAGATGCGCTGGTGGAGCTTGCGCTGGTGACGACCAGCGCACCAACAGCGACAACCTACTGGAGGAGTTGCGCTGGAGGAGAGCGCCGGTGCAGACCAGCGCACGACCAGCGGTAGTCCACTGGACTAGTTGCGCTGGTGACACCAGCGCATGACCAGCGCACACACTCCCTTAAGCACACAAACAAAAGTGCAAGGGTCAAAAGAAATGCATCCTAAGCCTAACTAGATATGCCATTATAATCACAAGATGTAAGAAGAGAGATTTAAATACCCAATGATGCACAAAAACTTCAAACACAACATACAAGTAAGAGTTATGCAAGTGTTGTGTGTGTGTGCAACTACATCTCTTCAAAGTAGAGTAAGTCAAGAAATCTACCTTCCTTGAAGCTCTTGATCATGCAATGAGGTTTTCTTCCATCCTAAGCTATCCTTACATATAGAACCCCATTGTGATTTTGCCAACGAAATACGCCAATAAAAAAAGAGGCACTTACACGTTTAATGCTTTTAATGTTAGAATTCATTTCATTTTGTATTTTAGTACAAAGCATTTTAAACTTATCAAAAGTTTCGGATTTTTCTCTAAGAAAATATGTCTATGTAAATCTAGAGAAATCATCAACACAAACAAAAATGTATCTCTTTCCACCTAAACTCTCGGTTTGCATAGGACCCATGAGATCCATGTGGAGAAGCTCTAAGGGCTCCTTGGTGGAGAGATACTTGCTCTTTTTGTGCATGCTTTTAGTTTGTTTTCCTTGTTGGCAAGGTCCACAAATACCATTGGCTTTCTTCCCAAGCTTAGGGAGGCCACGCACACACTCAAACTTTCCAAGGGTTCTTAAATCCCTAAAGTTCATGTGGCCAAGTCTTTCATGCCACAACTCTATTTGCTCATCCATGGACACATTGTTTGAGACAATTCTAGCTTCAAGACAATAGCAATTGTCGCTAGATCTCACACCTTTCAATAAGGTTTGTCTATCAGGCTTTAGGATTGAGCAATCATCTTTACAAAACAAGACGGAATATCCTTCATCACTTAGATGTGAAATGCTTATTAAATTGGCTTTCAAGCCATCAACAAATAAAGCATCGGATAAGGAGGGTAATCCGGGAACGAAAATGGTTCATTTCCCTACAACCTTCTTTTTGGATCCATCACTAAAAGTGACATATCCTCCTTCCTCCATAACAAGAGTCTCGAAGAAACTCTTATGTCCCGTCACGTGCCTAGAGCACCCACTATCTAAATACCAAAAATTAGAAGAATTTGCCTTCAAGGCAATTTGAGCAACATGGCAAACATTTTCATTCTTTCTAATCCACCTAGAAACAATATTTGCTTTCTTAGTGGTCTTTGGTAATCGGGCTCTAGATGTCCTAGGATCATGCATAACAATTTTATCATTCCTAGGAACATGCATCATGGCTCTTTTCTTTTTCTTCTCTATCATGCTTCTAGTTTTGCACATTTTTATATATCGAAAGCAATCTGGTCTAATATGACCATCAAATCCACAAAAGTGACATATAGGAGTAAAATAAGGAATCATACCTTGTCCTTGTCTTTGTGGATGAAAGGGTTCAATCCTTCTTCGTTGTTGAACCGGTCTAGATTGCTTCCTAGCTTGAGGTTGCATGATAGGTCTCTTTCCTTTGTGAGCTAGTTGTGGAGGAATGTTGGCTTGAGGGACCCTAGGGGGTTGAGCTTGAGTTTGCCTTCTTGGCCCCATCTTCACTTGTGCATTTGAACATTGTCCTACTTCTAACTTCTTCCTAGGAATTTGCACATATGAAGTTTCTTCGTTCTTCAAACTCTTGACAAACACGGTCTTGTTAGAGGTTGAGATCTTCTTGCCATCTTCATACCCAAGACCCCTCTTGCACATGGACTCTTTCCAACACCAAGCATATGGTCAAGCTTCTTGGTGCTAGAATCCATCCTAGTCATAGACTCTCTTACTTCTTCAAGTTCCCTCTTTAGGCTTGTAAGGATTCCCGTTGGTTTTAATTGGCTTATTTCGTGATCAAACCATATGTGGGGATTCTTTGTAAGGGTAGTTTAGATGTTGTTGTTTTTGCTTAGGCCCTTTGAAGACCTCATTATTGACAAGCACCAAAGGTAATACTCTAAGTGCTTACTTGTCTTGAAGAGATAGTTGCACACACTCACAACTCATGCATATGTTTAATCTTTGTATGTTGTGTTTCTTTTTGTTGTGCATCAATGCCTATTTACATCTCTTCTTGCTTGGTATAATGATTGCATCTTGTGTTTATAACATCATAGCATTTAGGCTTTTAGGATGCATCTTAGTTTACCTTTGTTCCCCTTGCATGATTGCTTGTGGGGTTCAAAGTTGTGGGTTGTGCGCTGGTCCACCTGCGCCTGACGTCCAGCGCCGCTCACCGGCGCAAAACGCCCAGTGGCGTGCCGCTGGTCGTGCGCTGGTCCACACCAGCGCAGCCCACCAGCGCAGATCGTCCAGTTCTCTGTCGCCGGTCGTGCGCTGGTCTACACCAGCGCAAGGTCACCAGCGCTGATCGCCCAGTGTGGCTCCGCTGGTATGGCGCCTGTGTGAGCGCATGTCGTCCAGCGCCAATGCAAAAATGTGCGTGTGCGCTGGTCTTGCGCCTGTCGTCCAGCGCAAGTCCACCAGCGCACAGAGCAATTTTTGGTGCGTTTTTCAAAACGACCACACTTCACTTATGGCCCCTTTATATATAACACTTTGACTTTAGGTCAGCCAAGAGAGTTCATATTCATATTCTATACTTAGGATATTTGTCAAGAGAAGAAAAATACACAAAGAACTCATTTTTAATCACTCAAACACTTTTTCATGATCATCAATCATCATCTAGCATCATCTTGGATCATCTAGATGTCATCTTGAATGGAATCTTCATCATACTTTGCTTGGTAAGTTTTTCACTAATATCTTACATGTTTTATGTTTCTCTTATCTAGCAATCTCAATTAATTACTTGTTGATTATTTTGTATGCTTTGGATACAATATTGAGATGAGTATGATGTATGTTTGAGAAGTTGTATTGTGCTAGCATATTAGGTTTTGTGCTTAATATTGATTAGCTAAACTAATTGACATGTCATTTAGTTTTGATATCTAGGATTATTCTTAATTGCATATTAATCATCTTAGATAAGCATATAGGGTTTCCCTTGCTCTATGTTGCATTTTGGATATTCACATATATTCACTTAGGGTTGTATTCTCTTCAAAGAGAAAGTAAGTCTTGTGTGTAGCATCCGGGATTAGGTTGCTTAGAACGCAAGCAAATTGGACTAGGTTCACTCATACCGGGATTAGGTAGGTGTGTGATTACTTCCGGGATTAGGTTGTAATCGTTTGCACATTTAGTGGATTCGAGGTTCGAGTGTGGCTTACTTACATAGCCCGTGGTTTTTCCCGTGAGGGTTTCCACGTAAAAACCAAGTGTTGTTTTAATTTCCGCACAATATTACAATTGCTTGGTTATATTATCTTGAGGGCATTTTTGTAATTTTGACTAACACGAAAAATTGGGTAAAAAGCGTAAAATCTATTCACCCCCCCTCTAGATAGCTTTATACACACCGTGCTATAATTTGTTTCAATTGGTATCAGAGCGGGTTCCTAGACATACATAGGTGATCCTTGCTCATTTTGGTGTGTTTTGCATTTTGTGTGATTTTTTGATTTATTCATACATTATGCATTCATCTCATTTGCATTCATCCAAACACTATGAGTGGTTTCGGGATGAGCAAAGAGGGAGCGTCGAGCGTGAGGCCACCGTTGCTCACCGGCGATAATTACTCTTCATGGAAGGGGAACATGGAAGCATACATATGCCAAATCCATGATAGGGCATGGATGGCGGTTGAAGATGGATATGCTCCACCTATGATGACTTCTACGGATGGAGGAGAAGAAGTTCTCAAGCCTAAGGCACAGTGGAGTCCTCAAGAATTTATTGACTCCATGTGGAACAACAAGGCTATTCATGCCATCCGATGTGCAGTGAGTGAAAATCAGTACAAACTGATTCAAATTACTAGGATTGCTAAAGAGGCATGGGACATCCTAGAAGTTGCACATGAAGGCACCGAGGTTGTCAAGGACTCAAAGCTTCAAGTCCTTCAAACTCGGTTTGAGACCATTAGGATGGAAGAGCACGAGCACTTCAATGACTTCCAAGTGAGACTAATGGACATTGTGAACCAAAGTCACCAACTTGGTGATCCTTACTCGGATAGAAGAATCAAGCAAAAGATCATGCGATCACTTCCCGAGAGGTTCGAACCCAAAGTGACGGCTTTAGAAGAAAATGACACTTACAAGGAAATGAAGCCAAGTGAAGTCATTGGAAGACTTCTAGCCTATGAATCAAGAAAGGCTACCACATCTCCTCCTAAGAAGAAAAAGGATATTGCCTTGAAGACATCCAAGATGGAAGAGGAGGAGGATGACTCATATGAAGACATGGCACTCATTGCCAAAGGATTCAAGAAGTTCTTGAATCTTCAAAAGAGTGATTATGGCTCAAAGGGGAATGACTTCAAGAAGAAGAAGTCCACTATTAAGAATGTCAAGCCATATAATGAGATGTCTTCAAGAGAGAAGATTCAATGCTACGAATGTGGAGGATTCGGGCATATCTCCAAGGAATGTGCTAACTTGGAAGATGAAAGAGAGGAGGTCGCCACTTCAAGTAATAGTGATGAAGAGATTGTGGCAAAATTCTTGGCATTAGGTTGCTCTCACAAGCGGGACAACAAAGTGAAAGTTGTTGAAGGAAGTCCCTCAAGCTTGAATGATTGTGAGAACAACTATTTTGCCTTTCCGATCTCCTACAATGAAGAAGAGAATGAGAGTCAAGAAGAAAGTGACTCTAATAAAGACGACTCTTCATCTAACTCCTCACATGGATATGTGAAGAAAAAGGTTCTAGATAAACACCTCACTGAGTTTAAAAGCTTAGCAATGAAGACCAAGGAAAAGATACGAAGATTGAGAGAAGAGAATCTAGACCTTGAAGCTCATGTTGACCACTTAAGTGAACAAGTGGATAGATCCAAGAATATTGAAGATAAGCTAAGAAAGGAGTTAGACTTATCTAAGAGGAATGAAGAAGAATTAAAAAGAGAGCTTGAAGAGGCTAAAGGATCAAGGACTAGGATAGTTTCTAGCACCGAAAAACTTGACCACATGTTAAGTGTTGGAAAGAGTCCGTGTGATAAGAGAGGTCTTGGGTTTGAAGATAGTAAGGAGTCCTCCACTCCTAACAAGACCATGTTTGTCAAAAGCTTGAGCTACAAAGAAGATTCACCGGTGCAAACTCCTAGGAAGAAGATTGAGCTAGGACAATGCTCTCATAGTGCACAAGTGAAGGTAGATCCAAGAAGACAACCTCAAGCTCAACCTACAAGAGTTCCTCATGCTAACTTCCCTCAAACTCAAATCCATCAAGGGAAGAGACCAATCATGCAAACTCAACCGTGGAAGTAACCAAGTCTTGGTCAACAACAAAGAAGGAGAAATTCTATCCAACAACCAAGACAACCACAAAGACATGGGAAGGCTCCTATACATGCACAAGGACATGGTATGATTCCTAACTTTGTCCCTACATGTCATTTTTGTGGTGTTGATGGTCATATTAGACCAAAGTGCTTTCGTTACATTAAAATGTGTAGAGTTAAAAGCATGATTGAGAAAAAGAAAGCTAGAGCTAGAATGCATACTCATAGGAAGGAAGAAATTCATTTACATGATCCTATGACATCTAGATCTCTAGAACAATTGACCACTAGGAAGAAAAATGTCACACCTATGTGGATAAGGAAAAATGAACCCGCTTGCTACGAGACTATCAAGTCTCAAATAGGTTCATCCAAGCCAAATGGACTTGGGAGGTCTATAGGACCTCATGACCTTCATTGTTGAAGGTTGATGATTGACCCCATATGGGGGACTCAAGCAAAGAGAGCTATTTTGCATTCTTGTATCTTGCAAAAAATTTGAAATATCTTATGCCTCTTCTTTTAATTGCTTGAGTGAGCTTGGTTGTACATATGTATATATGTTTTAAAATTCCATAAGTGTGAACCTTGCTTGTCTACAATCCATGTCATATTTATGTTCAAACATGCATTTTTGGACTAGGAGATTTACATAGGAAGTATGATGTGAATGACCTATAGTTATCTCCATGACATGATGATTCTTTAATAACATGCTAATGACAAATGAAAAAGCATGAAATTCATAAAACATGCTCACATGAATAGCATGAATTGATGATTGCATATTCTTAAAAATGCAAAACTTGTGTGAAAACTTATGAGACTCAAAATGAATAAAGGATCTTGTATCCATTCAAAGGAATTTACATTCCAAATGTCTCTCTTTCTTTATTAGTTGAACATGGTTACTATCATACGGATAATTTTATCCGGAAAAATCAAATAGGGTGCAAAGTCGCTCATGCCATGTTTCGCTTATAAAGTTGGATATAGTTGCTCTTAAATTGAAATCAATAATCTCTATATCCTTGCTTTTCCCATGACATTGGTGAAATTGGTTTGAATTCTTATTAGAAACCTTTGTCATTTGCTTTGCCAAATACCATTGTATTTTGGACTTGAATGCTATATGTCTTGTATACAAAGCATGTTGGATTCACACATTTTCTAAAAATAAATCTCCTTGTTTCTCTCAAATTAATTGAAGCGCATAAAGTGACTTATATGTATATGCAAATCGTGCATGCTTCTATCTCTCGTTGCTATGAGTGACCCGGTTGGGGACTACTCCTTTGCCTATATCATGACAAAAAGGGGGAGTAGGATATGGTAAGGGGAGGTGCAAAATATAGAAGCTATTGTGCACTTTGGGGAGAACATACATTGAGGGGGAGTAACCCATTGAGGGGGAGCATTGCATTTATCATACATTGCATACATTTGGTAATGTTGTGCCTAAATTCTAAAAATGCAAATGCTTGGTATTGTTCTCACATGATTAATCTCACACTTTTCTTGTATTAGAAATGTTAGAAACTCTTTTCAGGGTTTGATTATTCTACAAGAGGATTGAAGACTTCAAGTTGCATTCTCTTATCTCTTTGTAATGTAGAATATCATTATAGTCCCGTAGTTTCTATTTTTTTTGTGAGGAATCAATGTGAGTGATGGTTTTGTCACGAAATAGCCAAAGGGGGAGATTGTAAGGATTCCCGTTGGTTTTAATTGGCTTATTTCGTGATCAAACCATATGTGGGGATTCTTTGTAAGGGTAGTTTAGATGTTGTTGTTTTTGCTTAGGCCCTTTGAAGACCTCATTATTGACAAGCACCAAAGGTAATACTCTAAGTGCTTACTTGTCTTGAAGAGATAGTTGCACACACTCACAACTCATGCATATGTTTAATCTTTGTATGTTGTGTTTCTTTTTGTTGTGCATCAATGCCTATTTACATCTCTTCTTGCTTGGTATAATGATTGCATCTTGTGTTTATAACATCATAGCATTTAGGCTTTTAGGATGCATCTTAGTTTACCTTTGTTCCCCTTGCATGATTGCTTGTGGGGTTCAAAGTTGTGGGCTGTGCGCTGGTCCACCTGCGCCTGACATCCAGCGCCGCTCACCGGCGCAAAACGCCCAGTGGCGTGCCGCTGGTCGTGCGCTGGTCCACACCAGCGCAGCCCACTAGCGCAGATCGTCCAGTTCTCTGTCGCCGGTCGTGCGCTGGTCTACACCAGCGCAAGGTCACCAGCGCTAATCGCCCAGTGTGGCTCCGCTGGTATGGCGCCTGTGTGAGCGCATGTCGTCCAGCGCCAATGCAAAAATGTACGTGTGCGCTGGTCTTGCGCCTGTCGTCCAGCGCAAGTCCACCAGCGCACAGAGCAATTTTTGGTGCGTTTTTCAAAACGACCACACTTCACTTATGGCCCCTTTATATATAACACTTTGACTTTAGGTCAGCCAAGAGAGTTCATATTCATATTCTATACTTAGGATATTTGTCAAGAGAAGAAAAATACACAAAGAACTCATTTTTAATCACTCAAACACTTTTTCATGATCATCAATCATCATCTAGCATCATCTTGGATCAACTAGATGTCATCTTGCATGGAATCTTCATCATACTTTGCTTGGTAAGTTTTTCACTAATATCTTACATGTTTTGTGTTTCTCTTATCTAGCAATCTCAATTAATTACTTGTTGATTATTTTGTATGCTTTGGATACAATATTGAGATGAGTATGATGTATGTTTGAGAAGTTGTATTGTGCTAGCATATTAGGTTTTGTGCTTAATATTGATTAGCTAAACTAATTGACATGTCATTTAGTTTTGATATCTAGGATTATTCTTAATTGCATATTAATCATCTTAGATAAGCATATAGGGTTTCCCTTGCTCTATGTTGCATTTTGGATATTCACATATATTCACTTAGGGTTGTATTCTCTTCAAAGAGAAAGTAAGTCTTGTGTGTAGCATCCGGGATTAGGTTGCTTAGAACGCAAGCAAATTGGACTAGGTTCACTCATACCGGGATTAGGTAGGTGTGTGATTACTTCCGGGATTAGGTTGTAATCGTTTGCACATTTAGTGGATTCGAGGTTCGAGTGTGGCTTACTTACATAGCCCGTGGTTTTTCCAGTGAGGGTTTCCACGTAAAAACCAAGTGTTGTTTTAATTTCCGCACCATATTACAATTGCTTGGTTATATTATCTTGAGGGCATTTTCGTAATTTTGACTAACACGAAAAATTGGGTAAAAAGCGTAAAATCTATTCACCCCCCCTCTAGATAGCTTTATACACACCGTGCTATAATTTGTTTCAAGGCTTTCTTCATTCCTCCTAGATAAGACTAACTCCTCTCTTAGCTTATCTTCTATCTTCTTGAATTTTTCCATTTGTTCACCTAAGTGGTCATTATGAGATGCAAGATCAAGATTTTCTTCTCTCAACATCTTGATCTTTCTTGTGCTCTTGATTGCTAACTCATTAAACTCGGCATGATATTTAGCAAGCACCTTTTTCTCCACAAATCCATTTATGGAGTTAGAAGAGGAATCACTTTCTTCTTCACTTAAGTCATTTTCCTCTTGACTCATTTCCTCTCTCTCACTAGCACTTTTGCTTTTATGGGAGAAGGCAAAAGCTAGGAGATTAGCCATGAGCTCTTCATCATCCGAAGACTCATCTCCCTCGTAGGAGTCATCACTACTTCCACTCCAAGTGGCGGCCATCACTTTTCCCTTTTTCCTCTCATTGTGATTTGCACATTCGGGGGCAAAGTGACCTATGCCACCACACTCGAAACATCGGACCCCTTTCCTTTCGGTCCTTTCTTGCCTAGGTTCAAACTTCTTGAAAGAACCCTTTTTCTTCAAATCTTGACCTTTTGATCCAAAGCCCTTTCTTCTAAATTTCATAACCTTGTTGAACCTTTTTATAAACAAGGCAAGGTCTTTATCCGAGTCAACCTTCTTTGCCTCCTTTTCATCCTTGGATGTTTTTAAAGCAATTCCTTTTTGCTTTTTAGTGGGTGTGGAGATAGGCCCTTTCCTAGACTCATAAGCTAGAAGTCTCCCAATCACCTCACTCGGCTTCATATCCTTATATCCACTATTTTCTTCTAAAGCCATCACCTTCGATTCAAACCTATCGGGTAGAGATCTCATAATCTTTTGCTTGATTCTCCTATCCGAATATGGATCACCAAGTTGATGGCTTTGGTTGACTATATCCATCAACTTGATCTCGAAGTCGTTGAAGCACTTATTTTCCTCTATCTTCAGCATCTCGAATTGAGTTTGGAGGACTTGAAGCTTAGAGTCCTTCACCACTTCGGTTCCCTCATGTGCAATCTCTAGGATGTCCAAAGCCTCCTTAGCTATCCTAGTATTTTGAATCAATTTATATTGATTTTCATCCATAGCACACAAGATGGCATGCATCGCCTTCCTATTCCACTTTGAAACCTCAAACTCTTGCACGTTCCATTGCGTCTTAGGTTTCAATACTTCTTCTCCTCTACCATCGGGAGTCATCTTGGGTAGATCATATCCGTCTTCCACCGCCATCCATGCACGGTCATGAATTTGGCATATGTATGATTCCATCTTCCCTTTCCATTGGGAATAGTTCAATCCGGTAAGAAGTGGAGGCGTTGTGCTTGAAGCACCTTCATTGCCACCACCATTTCCACCGTTTCCACTCATAGTGTTTATGAATGAATGAAATGAATGCAAATGTATGAATGATCAAAAATCACACAAAATGCAAAACACACCAAAATAAGCAAGGATCGCCTATGTATGTCTAGGAACCCGCTCTGATACCAATTGAAACAAATTATAGCACGGTATGTATAAAACTATCTAGAGGGGGGTGAATAGATTTTAAGCTTTTTACCCAATTTTTCGTGTTAGTCAAAATTACGAAATTACCCCTAAATAGATAAAGCAATAAATCAAGTATAAAATGCGGAAATTAAATAACACTTGATTTTTACGTGGAAACCCTCACGGGAAAAACCACGGGCTAGTAAGTAAGCCACACTCGAACCTCGAATCCACTAAATGTGTAAAACGATTACAACCTAATCCCGGAAGTAATCACACACCTACCTAATCCCAGTATGAGTGAACCTAGTCCAATTTGCTTGTAATCTAAGCAACCTAATCCCGGAAGCTACACACAAGACTTACTTTCTCAATGAAGAGAATAAACCCTAAGTGAATATATGAATATTCAAATGCAACATAGAGCAAGGGAAACCCTATATGCTTATCTAAGATGATTAATATGCAATTAGAACAATCCTAGATATTAAAAACTAAATGACATGTTCAATCAAATAGTTTAGCTAATCAAGATTAAGCACAAAACCTAATTAGCTATCACAATACAACTTCTCAAACATGCATCACACTAATCTCAATCTTGTATCAAAAGATATATGAAAATCATACAAGTAATAAATTGAGATTGCTTGTTAAGAAAAACACAAAATATGTAAGATATTAGTGAAAAGCTTACCAAGCAAAGTATGATGAAGAATCCATGCAAAGAGACATCTAGATGATCAAGGATGATGCTAGATGATGATTGATGATCATGAAAAAGTGTTTGAGTAAACTAAAAATGAGTTCTTTGGAATTTTTCTTCTCTTTGAAAAATATCCTAAGTATGGAATCTGAATATGAACTCTTGTGATTGACCTAAAGTCAAAGTGGCATATATATAGAGGGCCAAAACAAGGTGTGGTCGTTTTGATAAGTTGGCCTCATATTTGCCTTGGGCGCTGTACGTAGAGCGCCTTTTGTACAGCGTTTGTACAGCGCCCTACTCTGTTCTCACTGGAAAACAGAGTGGTGCTGTACGTAGAGCGCTTTGTACAGCGCCTGTACAGCGACCCAACAGCGACCGAATTAAATCGATCAGGTCTGAACAGCGCTCAATGGGCGCTGTTCGTACAGCGCTTCTGTAGAGCGCTTTTGGGAGCGCCCAATGCAAAAATGCAATCCTAAGTCTAAGCATGACAAGGCAATTGGATATGCAAGATGCAATCAAACTAACATGCAAGAAGAGATGTTAATGAACATTAATGCACAAAAATAAGACACACAACATACAAGTATTAACCATATGCATGAGTTGTGAGTATGTGCAACTATCTCTTTAAGACAAGTAAGCACAAAGAAATATACCTTCGGTGCTTATCAATACGAGGTCTTCAAAGGGCTTCGAACAATAAACCCGATACCTAGGCTACCCTTACAAAGAACCCCAACATGTGGTTTGTCCACGAAATGAGCCAATCAACAAATGGGAACCTTACATCTTTCAATAGGGATTAGGTAGACATAGACTCCAATAGAGAGTAGATCATAGGTTGGTCACTTTTGAGGAATTTCTAATTTATCATCCAATATATATAGTACCTAATGATTGTAGTTTAACCCGTGGATGTTTCCTCCTTGGAGGTTTTACCACGTTAAAAAATCTCTTGTGTTAATTCTTTCTATCTCTCTCTCTTATATTTGTATATGTGTATGTTTTAATCTTGTAGTACAGTCTTCACTTGTGTTGTATTTGGAAACAAGATTTTGTAAAGTGTGATTTGTAAGCATATTCATTTTGATCATAATTGTAAATATAATTATTTTATTCATTCATTTTTGTGTATAGGTATTCTTTGATTGATACTTGTAATATATTGGACATTATTGAATTACAAGTATTCTTGATTTTTATTTTAATATAGGTTTTTCAATAGTAAGTTGTAGTGTTTTTACATTGTAATATTCAAAGTACAACTTATGGAATGTGCTCTTCATTGAATATACTTGTATATGAGATACATTGTTTTTGGTATATGTTTTGTAGACTAAGGGTGGTGAATTAAGCATACATGTGTTAATTGTTTTCTCATAACAATCATGCCAAAGGTTAATTTGTATGCTCACAAAGGTTTTGACAAATGTCACGAATGAGTTTTAAAATTAGAGTGTCAACCTATTCAACCCCCCCCCCCCCCCCCCCCCCCCCCCCCCCCCCTCCTAGGTTGTTTAGTATAACCTTGTAGGTATTTTCACAATCTGATTCAACAACAAAGAAGGAGTGAACCGGTTCAACACCAAATGAAATATCAAATGCATGACAAGTCTCAAATGACCTTACAAGGATATGGTAGGACTCTTCATTTTATACCAACTTGTCATTATTGTGGTGTTGATAGGTGAAACAAATTATAGCACGGTGTGTATAAAACTATCTAGAGGGGGGTGAATAGATT
Organism: Acer yangbiense; assembly: GCA_008009225.1. Classification (NCBI taxonomy): domain Eukaryota; kingdom Viridiplantae; phylum Streptophyta; class Magnoliopsida; order Sapindales; family Sapindaceae; genus Acer; species Acer yangbiense. The sequence goes on along the minus strand of CM017765.1, from coordinate 1,119,153 downwards.
TTAAACTTATTACCCAATTTTTCGTGATTAGTCAAAATTACGAAATTACACCTAAACAGATAACGCAATAAATCAAGTATAAAATGCGGAAATTAAATAACACTTGATTTTTACGTGGAAACCCTCACGGGAAAAACCACGGGCTAGTAAGTAAGCCACACTCGAACCTCGAATCCACTAAATGTGTAAACGGTTACAACCTAATCCCGGAAGTAGTCACACACCTACCTAGTCCGATTGCTTGCGAATTAAGCAACCTAATCCCGGTCACAACACAAGATTTAATTCTCTAAAAAGAGATTAACACCCTAAGTGAATATATGAATATTCAAATGTAACATAGAGCAAGGGAAACCCTATATGCTTATCTAAGATGATGAATATGTAATTAAAAACAATCCTAGATATTAAAACTAAATGACATGTCAATTAGCTTAGATAATTACAGATTAGAGAAACCTAGATATCTATCATAAGAACAACACTCAATCAAATCAACACAACAATCTCTATCTTGAATATTATAATATAATCTAAGAACAATCAATTAATAAAAGAGATGCCATAATAAATTAAACACTAATTATGTATGATAATAGTGAAAAACTTACCAAAGCAAGTGTGATGATGAAAGACCCATGCAAGCAAGCATCCTAGATATGCTAGAGAATGCTAGATGAACTTTGACGCAAATGGATTTTGGTTTGAGTGTTTGATGAGCAAACTTGATTGCTTTCTCTCTTAAAAATCTCTCTTTTTAAAGTAGGGTTCTTGATGATTAAAGAGTCACTTCAGAACAGGAGAAAGTGATGTATTTATAGGCATGAAAAACAGAGCATGTGAAAAGACAAGTTTGCCCCTGAAACGCACCAATCGGCGGTGATCAGTCTAATTATATGCTTATATTTTGCCCATTTTGCCTATGTTTATGCGTGTTTCTTGGGTCTTTTTGGTGGGTTGATGTGTTTGTTAAGTCGTTGCAGGTCTCTTTCCATAGAGGCGTTGATCTAATCTTATTTTGGAAATGGTGGAGTCAAACGATGAAGGAAAGGCCAAAATCCTCAATTTCCGCGGCCCATGCCGCTCAACAGGCACATGCATCATCGGCGGCACTCCAGGCGGTCGACAAGGGTGATTTACCGCGTCCCATGCCGCTCAAGAGGCACATGCCTCCCAAGCGACCCCTCAAGCGAGCCATTCCAGCGTGTTTGTCTTGGATTTTCCGCTGTCCATGCACGTGCCCACCCAGCGGCACGTCAAGCGTTGGACCGTCTCCGCGTTTCCTCAAAGCTGCTGAAGACCTATAAACAGAAAGAAAGGAAAAAGCAAATAAAAGGGAGGGCCGACCTTATCAGACCATCAGATACCGATTCCTTTCATTCTTTCATATTCATTCCATCATTAGAAGATTACTGGAAACAGGAAGACGACGGGGATTTCAAGACAGAAGCATCTCGCCATAATGGGTTTTATCTTCATCTCTTCTATGTTTTTATTCTCTCCATTGATGTGTAACTAAACCTTTAACTAGGGGATTGATGTAACCAATTTTGGATAACTCTATGTAATCAATTAGTCTATCTTTTGTTAATCAATTGGGTTTTAGTCTTGTCTATTGAATTAATTGTTCTACTTTACTTATTCATATTATTTTGTGGCCTCAATTGATATGGATTTGTGATTTAGTTTATCCCATGAGATTAGGGTTTAGATGTGAATGGCCTTTTCCATTTAAATCACAATCGTAAGCTTAATAGATTTGAAAGTTAATGTTTGCATGGCCTTGTTGCATTGATTTGGCTTAGAGTTTTGTTCTAAAGGATTTCGTTACTATCACTTGACACATGGCCTTTGTGCGAGTGGTAGGAAAGAGATTCGTTCTTAATTGTTTATCAAAACAAGCCCTAAACTTTATTGAAGTGTTTATTGAGACTGATTGAGAGCATTGAGTGTCTAAGAAAGGTGCATCGATTCCCTAGTATTTCTCTCCATATATTCATTCCTTGTGTGATCTTTGATTTAATTTGATTTTAGTCTTTTAGTTTAGATTCTCATAATTTAGGTTAATTTTAGAATTAAACAATCTTCCAAAGAAAAGCATTATGCAATTTAGTTTCCACATTTAGAGTATCCTTACTAGATTAATTGGCATTCGACCGATAGAATCGCCGATCCCAGTGAACGAACTTTCTTAGTAAATTGAACACAGATTTTACTGCATCAATTTTGGCGCCGCTGCCGGGGATTGGTATAGATTTTATTAGTTGAATCTAGTTAGTTTAAGTTAGGTAGTGTGTGTCATTAGATTTTATTTTTAGTTTTAGTTTTTCTTTTGTTTCTTTTTATCTCGTGGTAGTTGTGTTTTTGGTGTTTCAGGTTTTACAGGTGTATGAACGGACGTCGTTCGCTTGGAGGTATTCTGATCCCTGCTAACGACGAGATTGACCGAGTAGGCCGGGTTGCTAGACAGTTCGAAGAGTTAGATCCTTTTGGTGAGGACATGGGTGATCACAGTGAGCAACGTGACCGGGTTATTCGAGCTGAAAGAGAGGTTCATGATGAACAAGGTGTTCAAAATAGACAGGAAGTTCGAGACAATCTACCGGGTTCTCCAAGACGTGCACTAGAAGATGGTATCAGAATAATGATAGAGTCTGGACAGCCTATGCTGGGAGACCAACCTCAGCCAGTTGTGTTAGATGCCGTAGCCAGGAGTTATGAGTTGAGGAGTAGCCATTTAAATATGCTGCCATCTTTTCACGGCTTGGCAACAGAAGACTGCCTCCAGTTTATGAAGAACTATCAAGCTACCGTAGGGAATTTCCCGATGGGCCGATTGACAGAAGAGCAGTTAAGGATGAGGTGTTTTTGGTATTGTTTGAAGGACAAGGGCATCAAGTGGTACAATTCAGTAAGGGCAGGATCTTTGAGAACATGGGTTGACGTGTGCACTGCATTCTTCAACAGATTTTTCCCTGCTTCAAAAGCAAAAGAAGTCCGGATCAAGATAGCTAGTTTCAGTGAAGAAGATGGTGAGTCGTTCCATGAAGCATGGTTGCGATATAAGGAGCTGTTAGATCAAATTCCCCCTCACATGGTGACAGAGGAGTACAAAGTCCGCACTTTTTATGATGGATTGACACCTTTCACACAAAACATTGTTGACAACGCTTGTGGGGGTATCATTACTAGGAAATCTGCTTTAGAGATTGCTGAGATCTATGAAACTTTGGCTCTAAACTCCCAGCATAGAAGTTCAACTGTCAGAAAGGGAGGAAAGTATGAAGTCAACCAGACAACTGGGGTGGAAATTCAGATGGCAAATCTAGCTAAGCAAATACAAGCTATGATGGCCCAGAACTCGAATAGGGATCAACAGCAAGGAGGGGTGAACTCAGTGCAAGATGGAGACGGGGTACCATTTGAGACAGAGGAGGTTCAAGCTTTCAATTACCAAAGAGGGAGAAACGATCCTTACTCGAACACCTACAATCTTGGATGGCGTAACCACTCAAATTTATCTTATTCTGACCCCAACACTGCTCTTAATAGTCATCAGCTCATTCAACCGAATACTCAGGGAACAACTCAAGGAGGGTACAACAGAGGCAATTACCAAGGGCAAGGGTCCAATAGTCAACCTCAACAATGGAACAATGCTGCAAATAGAGACAGTACCACCTATCAGCCGAAGAAGAGATCCTTGGAAGATATTGTGACATCCCTTGCTGAGAATACAGAGCGCTTCTCACGTGATACAAATCAGAGAATTAACAATGTTGAGTCATCCATTAAAAATTTAGAAACACAGATGGGACAAATAGTCGACGCAGTTCGCAAGAATGAACCAGGAAGGTTCCCTAGTCAATCAGAACAAGCCAAGGCATTGACTGTGTTGAGAAGTGGGCGAGTGTTAGACACTGAAGTTGTTAGAAGGCAAAAGAAAGAGGACACCAGGGGATCAAAAGAGGTGAGTGCGAAGGAGGATAGAGAAGAAGAAGAGGTAGTGGTAGATCCACCACCAAAGAAGACCTCGGTTTTACACAAATCGTCAGACCCTTATATTCCACCCCCTCCATATGTTCCACCAATTCCTTTTCCTGGGAGACTTAAAAGGGACAAGCTAAGTAAGGCATTCAAAGAGATTTTTGATGTTCTGTCCAAGGTACATGTGAACTTACCTCTTCTTGAGATGATAGAAAAGATGCCTGCATATGCGAAATTTTTCAAGAGCCTTCACACCAACAGGCAGAAGTTTGGACCAAATCATCAGGAATATATAGCAGGCAGTGCTAGTGCAGTTTTGCAAAAGGAACTTCCTCCCAAACTGAAAGATCCAGGCAGTTTCTGCATCAATATCACAGTAGGAGGTACCCAACTTGAAAGAGCAATGCTAGATTTAGGTGCCAGTATTAATTTGATGCCTTATTCTATTTACAAGCAGTTAGGTTTGAATGAGTTGAAGCCTACCACAATGTCACTTCTGTTAGCAGATGGTTCAGTAAGATATCCGAGAGGGAATGTTGAAGATGTACTGGTCCAAGTTGGAAAGCTTATTATTCCAGCGGATTTCGTGGTATTAGACATGGAGGACGTAAGTAAAGAGACTAACATGAGACCTGTTCTTCTGGGTAGACCGTTCATGGCCACAGCAAAGACATTTATTGATGTGCAGAATGGAAAACTTTCAATGACAGTGTTAGATGAAACAGTGGAGTTCAAACTGTTTGAAGCATCATCATACCCTGCCGGAGCTGATGATTGTTCATTCATCGAGGTTTTAGACCCTGGGATTGATGGAATATTCAAGGATGAGGATTTGGCGGATTGGGATTGGGACGATCAAGACGACAAGACTGAAGATAGTTCTGAACTAGCTGAAGAAGAAGTTGAAGACTTCCAAATTTCAACTGTCAGTTTTGCCAATGATCCACCGCCAAAGTTGGAACTCAAGGAGTTACCAACAACTCTGAAGTATGTGTATCTAGGTGCGAATGAGACATACCCGGTAATTGTTGCTTCAGAATTGCAGAGTAATGAGGAAGAAAGGCTCATTGGGGTTCTACAGAAACACAAGTCAGCTATAGGATGGTCAATTGAAGATATCAAGGGAATCAGTCCAACAATTTGCATGCACAAGATATTTCTCGAAGAAGAGTCTAGACCGTCAAGAGAGGCTCAGAGGAGATTAAATCCGATAATGAAAGAGGTAGTAAAGAAAGAGGTCCTGAAACTTCTACAAGTGGGGATAATTTATCCCATATCAGACAGTAAATGGGTCAGTCCGATTCACGTGGTTCCTAAGAAATCAGGTATTACCGTGGTTCGCAATGAGCAGAATGAGTTGGTTCCACAGAGGCTTCAGACAGGGTGGAGGGTGTGTATCGACTACAGGAAGCTGAACACTGCTACCAGAAAAGACCATTTTCCTCTTCCTTTCATAGATCAGATGCTTGAGCGATTAGCAGGGCATAGTCATTATTGTTTCCTCGACGGGTACTCAGGTTACAATCAGATAGCTATCGCACCGGATGATCAAGAAAAAACTACTTTCACTTGTCCATTTGGGACGTTTGCATATAGAAGAATGCCGTTTGGTCTCTGCAATGCTCCGGGTACTTTTCAGAGGTGTATGATGTCAATATTTTCAGATATGTTGGAAGAAATCATTGAGGTATTCATGGATGACTTCTCGGTGTTTGGGGATTCATTTGATTTGTGTTTGCACAACCTTACCTTGGTCCTTAAGAGATGCGAAGAGAACAACTTGGTGTTGAACTGGGAAAAGTGCCACTTCATGGTACAACAAGGGATAGTTCTCGGACATGTGATTTCAAGAAGAGGAATTGAAGTGGACAAAGCTAAGGTGGAGGTGATCAGTAGTTTACAGCCTCCAAAATCCGTGAAGGATGTGAGGTCGTTTCTTGGGCACGCAGGTTTTTACAGACGATTCATAAAGGACTTTTCGAAGATAACGAGGCCCTTGTGTTTGCTCCTACAGAAAGAAATTGATTTTGAGGTCAGTGAGGAGTGCATGGTAGCTTTTAACACTTTGAAGAGTGCATTAACCACCGCGCCAGTGATAATTTCCCCCAATTGGGAATTGCCCTTTGAATTAATGTGTGACGCTTCAGATTATGCCATCGGAGCAGTTTTGGGGCAGCGGGTAGATAAGGTTCCGCACGCGATATACTATGCTTCTCGAACCTTAAATGACGCCCAGTTAAATTACTCAACAACTGAGAAGGAGCTTCTAGCAGTAGTTTTTGCATTGGAGAAATTTCGGACGTACTTGGTGGGCGCCAAGGTCATTGTATATTCAGACCATGCAGCCCTTCGTTTTCTTCTTCAGAAAAAGGATGCCAAACCTAGATTGATTCGGTGGATCCTCCTACTACAAGAATTTGACTTGGAGATACGAGACAAGAAAGGTAGTGAGAACGTGGTTGCTGATCATCTAAGCAGGTTAGTACAGGCAAATCCGGATGAGGTAGACAAATTGCCATTGCATGAGAAATTTCCGGATGAACAACTGTTGGCTATAAACGATAGTGAGCCATGGTATGCTGATCTGGTTAACTATTTGGTAAGTGGGGTAGTACCAGAGGAATTGAACTCACAAGGGAGAAAAAGGTTCATTACAAAAGCGAAAAAATACTTTTGGGATGATCCTTATTTGTACACTCATGGTCCCGATTCTGTGATAAGAAGATGTGTTCCGGAGTCAGAGCAGAAAGACGTTCTGAAATTTTGTCACGATCTACACTGTGGAGGACATTTTGGTGCAAGAAAGACAGCGTTGAAAGTGTTGCAATCTGGATTTTTCTGGGAATCGTTACACAAAGATGCAGTCCGGTTTTGTTTGGCATGTGACAGATGTCAACGTACAGGGAGTATAAGTAAGCGAAATGAGATGCCCTTATCTGGAGATTTGATAATAGAGCTTTTTGATGTCTGGGGCATAGATTTCATGGGACCATTCCCACCATCGTGTGGTAATAGTTACATCTTGGTAGCGGTTGATTATGTGTCAAAATGGGTAGAAGCAAAGGCCACAAGGAATAATGACAGTCAAACTGTGGTGAAATTTGTGAGGGAGACGATATTTGCAAGATTCGGGACCCCTAGAGCCATCATTAGCGATGGAGGTACGCATTTTTGCAACAGATCCTTTGCTGCACTTTTGAAGAAATATGGTGTAAGGCATAAGGTTGCTACACCATACCACCCACAGACTTCAGGACAGGTTGAGGTCAGCAACAGACAAATAAAGTGTATCCTAGAGAAGACTGTTAATTCCACTCGAAAGGATTGGGCTTTGAAGTTAGATGATGCATTGTGGGCTTACAGGACAGCTTTCAAAACGCCTATTGGGATGAGTCCATATAGGTTGGTCTTTGGGAAAGCGTGTCACCTACCAGTAGAACTAGAGCATAGAGCCTTATGGGCAGTCAGAAAGTTGAACTTTGATTATGACAAGGCCGGTGAGGAGAGGAAACTTCAGCTGTGTGAACTCGACGAATTTCGCTTAGAGGCGTATGAGAGTGCAAAGCTGTACAAGGAAAAGACTAAGTTGATACATGACAAGATGATAGTGCATAAAGACCTTCGTCCCGGTATGCAGGTGCTGGTGTTCAACTCCCGGCTGAAGCTGTTTCCCGGTAAGTTGAGGTCCAGATGGTTTGGACCATTCAGGGTTACACAAGTTTTTCCCCACGGAGCTGTAGAAGTGCAAAACGAGACGAATGGCAACAAGTTCAAGGTAAATGGGCATAGGGTAAAGCCTTACATTACGGATTTCGGAACTGTCATTCGATTGGAGGATTCCGTGCTTATAGAGCCGTAGCGCTCTCACACGTCTTGCCTAGACGCTAAATACAGCGCTTGGTGGGAGGCAACCCACCTAGGTAATTTTTATTTTATTTTATTTTATTTTATTTTATTTTATTTTATTTTATATTTAGATTAATTTGAGTCAGTAATTAGGGTGAGTCGGAATTTCTAGTTATGTTGGGCTGTGAGCAGATATGTTTCACGTGTGTATTTGTTGCCTTGATCAAACCAGGTTAGAACTGCACAAAATTGGGAATTAGCGCTGAAGGTGCCGCTCATGGTGCCTATACCTGAGCCGCGGTACACTCAACGTTGCAACACTGGAATGGCTCGCTCCCTAGACCGCTCAAGATGCACATGCACGAGCCGCGGTACGAGCAACTTCCACATTCTGGAATGGCTCGCTGCCTAGACCGCTCAAGAGGGCAGTGCATGGGCTGCGGTTAATGAAGACCTGACTCTCACCATGATGTAACGCTGCCTAGACCGCTCAAGAGGCGGATGCACGAGCCACGGTCCTGGAATGTTGACAACACTGGTCTGGCTCGCTGAAGGTGACGCTGATGTTGCATGTACCTGGCAAGCGGTACGACCAGCGATCCATTAAATAAACGGTGCGTTTGGACTCTCCAGGTAAGCAACATTACACCTTACCGCTGGACGGACCGCTGCACATGCAGCGTGCCTCATCAGCGGTAAGTGCAAAATTTGCCCTACTATTTATAATTGACGAGCAGTCTAGTGGGTCTCACTTGACCCACAGCTGCGTTTTCTCCTATTCTTCTTTTCCCTGCACTTTCTTTTCTTCTCTTCTAAATTGCTCTCCAAGGTTCCGCCTCTCCTAATTAGACTACAAGGTATGTCTTCTCTCTCTTCTATTTTGCTTCAATGGCATTAACTTATGAAGTTTGGTTCTACAATGTGGTATGAAGAGATTGAGTTTTTTTTTTTTTTTAGTGCTCAAATTCGGATTCTGAGTTTTAATGACCAATGGGCTTTGTTCAAATTGAGATATTTAGCATGATTAAGTTATTGGTTTGTGTTTTCACTTGGTATTTAGGGAATTCCGAAATTCTTTGTTCTTAGGAGAGTTTGAATGTTTTTGCTTGAATAATGTTGCCATGATTGAATTGATTTGAATGATAGGTTGTATTTAGATGGATTTGCTTGTGATTATTGGACTTAATTGGCACTTTTGTGTATATTTGGAGACGAAATTTGAAACGGAATGCTGCCGAATTTTTGGTAGAAACTTGTTGTGTTATTTTGGCTTATGTTATCTGCAGATGGCAAGGACTGCTCATGGGAAGCGTCCTCGGGTCAGTACGTCCGATAAGGGGAAACAGAAGGCATTGCCAAAGCAAGCGCAGAACAAGGACTTTAAGAATCGTTTCAGCGACTTCCTTAGGCGACCTTGGATTATTGAGAGGGGTATTGATGTTGGGAGTTTGGTACAGACACCTGTTCCACAGATGGTTGCAGACCGCAGATGGGGTGGATATGTTGCACGCCCACCAAGGCCGAACAGGGGGATTGTGGCAGAATATTATGCTAGTGCTGTACCAGAGAGACTGTTTGTTGGAGACCCAGTTTTAGTGCAGGGTGTTGAGGTTCTTATAACCCCGGAGGCAATTAATCAGTACTTTGACGCTCCGGAAGTGGCTATCAGTCATGGTCGAGGAATAGAATATATTGCAGATCTTGACCCTTACAGAGGGAGAGTGGCTGCAGGCCTTAGGATGGATGGACAGGAGGAATGGGGTACATTAGTGAAGCTATACCAGCGCGACACGCATGCCGATGTTGCCTTTTGGAACCTTTTCCTGACATACTCACTGATGCCATCCCAGCACCGTACAGAGATCTTTTATGACCAGGCCCGTGTGTTGCTCCGTCTAAGGACAGGTGGCCCTATCAATATAGGACGGGTGATTTTCAATGCCATTCATGACGCTAGTGCGCACGATGACCAGTCCATGGTTTTTCCGTGTTTGATCACTGCTTTCTGTAGACAGGCAGGCATTGATGTGAGTGCAGGGTTAGAGAATCATGACCCGAGTATGATGAACTCGACGAACTGGAGCCAACAGTTAGTCCTTAGGGGCCTTCCTCCTATTGGAAATTATGGGGAGAGAAGACGTCGCCGGGAGGAGCGAGAGGCAAGAGAGGCTGAGGCAGCAGCACTTTTACAGGACCAGCCTCAAGGGGCGCCAGATGCCGCTCAGATAGGCGGAGCTCAGCCAGGAGGTGATCCATTTACCACTCTTTTGCAGGCTATGCAGACTCACATGGATTTGCGTTTTGGGCAGTTAGAGGGACGGATGGATGCTCGTTTTGACACTGTCGAGACGAGCATAGAGGAGTTGCGCGGGATGATGACTAGCCGGTTTTCTGTGGCTAGTGGGAGTGGAGCACCGTCTCAGACCCCTATTCCTGACCAAGATCCTTTTGCAGCTGGCGGATCGGGATTCGAGCCGCAGAACTTTGACCAGCGGACCCCGATCTTGAACTTTGATGATGAGCAGCAGATGCAGGATGACCAGATAGACTCCGATCAGGGGACCGAGATCTTACAGCTTTCAGATGAGGATGGAGGAGATTAGCAGGCTATGGATTTTCTTTTGAACTTTTATTTGCTTTTATTTTTCTTTGACTTTCACTTCCTGTCTGTTCTTGATTGTCAACATTGGGGACAATGTCGAGTTTAGGTTTGGGGGTGTGTCGTTGTTTTGAGTCTGTCGTTCCTGCATTAACTTTGATGAGATGTTTTGGTATATGACTTTGAAATGATATGCTTAAATCACTGGGTTTAAACTAACATCTTGCCGCTTAGAGTATTGCATTGCATTTTTCATAACTTATGACATGCTCTTGATGTGATAGTGGATAGGATGCATAGTTGGATTGCCATGATTAATAGTGGAGACTACCCTGTGAGTTCACTAAGCCAAAGTGCGTACATAAATGACATATATAAGGGATTATTTTGTTTCTATTCTTTAAACACTCAGTAGGTTCTTAGCATTAGATTTGATCTCTATAGGTTGAACATTGAGCATTATAGAGCATTCATCATAAAAAGATTTCACATGTTATCTTTGATCTTGAGTAAGTCGAATCAGTGGAAGTGATTTTAGACTATGTGTGCATGAACTACTTAAAAGGCCTGTAATATTTCCTACCCTTTTGTGTGTGCTCCATAGCCCTGTTTGAAGCCAAACACTGATTGCCTTTTCTTTCTTTACCACATTTACTGTAACCCATGTAAGCCATATTATAGCCATACCTGTTAACTTGGGATCATGCTTTGAGATTGTGAAGGAAGCTGAAGAGTTCGCATAAGAATTTGTGTGAATTTGATATGAGTCAAATGAAGAATGAGCTGCATTCAATCCAAATGAAAGAGGCAAGGTTGTATATTTTGTAGCCTTTTGTTTTAAAAAAAAAATAATAAATAAAAAAATATAATAATAAAAAAAAAAAAAAAAAAAGAGAAAGTTTTGCCACCAAAATGAATGGTGAGTTGCGTGTGCCAGAGAAAAGAATCTAAGAAACACAACATGTCAAAGGATTTCAGTGTTGTATCTATTCTCGAAGGAGTGGGCAAAAGAGAATGGTGAATTAAGGGGACATCAATGAATGGTAAGTGGCATTATTCCACTAACAAAGGAAGTCAATGAAGACCTAAGAGCTTGCGCCAAGCCATATGGTAACTGAAGGCTCTCACTGAATGATCCTAGGTTTTTGAACTCCTACATCCCGTTCCTTTCTAACCTTTACCCAATAGCCCCATTACAACCTAATGAAAAGTCTAATTGATCTGCTGGTTATCCTTGCTATGAAAGTAGAAGTGTGCGTGTGTTATCTTGCTCATAATGTTTGATTCTTTTCATGAGATCTTTGCATACAAATCAAGCGTTCTTTCAATGACATATTCATATGCGATTATAATTTGAATTTCTTATGCATAACTTCTTTCGCATATGCTTGATGAGTGAATTTGCCTAGGTTCTGTGAGAAATATGAGCGATATCTGGTGAGGCTTAGAGTCGAGGCGAATTACATCTATGGCATTCGGCGAAAGTGTTTTTTTGATGCTTGAATATCTTGAGTGCGGGCTTTTCATCTTAAATTGAGCAATGCATTCAAATTTGTGACATAATGTTAGTCTTTACCTATTGGCTTTTGCATGCATTGTTTCAATCTGGGCATTAATCGATTGCATCTCGAATGATTGGTTTTGTGGGATATGTTTGTGGGTGTCATAGCTGAGAACCCTCAGGAGACAACACTCCTCCTACTAGGGACACCTAGAGGTTTAAAGGCTTGTAGCATGTGCTCAATGCTATCGCGTTCCCTGCGAAAGTGGCTTTATTAGGATTTAGTTTTCTTTTCAGTTTAGGAATGTTTGGTTTTGCTCGAGGACGAGTAAAAGATAGGTTTGGGGGTATTTGATCAGTCTAATTATATGCTTATATTTTGCCCATTTTGCCTATGTTTATGCGTGTTTCTTGGGTCTTTTTGGTGGGTTGATGTGTTTGTTAAGTCGTTGCAGGTCTCTTTCCATAGAGGCGTTGATCTAATCTTATTTTGGAAATGGTGGAGTCAAACGATGAAGGAAAGGCCAAAATCCTCAATTTCCGCGGCCCATGCCGCTCAACAGGCACATGCATCATCGGCGGCACTCCAGGCGGTCGACAAGGGTGATTTACCGCGTCCCATGCCGCTCAAGAGGCACATGCCTCCCAAGCGACCCCTCAAGCGAGCCATTCCAGCGTGTTTGTCTTGGATTTTCCGCTGTCCATGCACGTGCCCACCCAGCGGCACGTCAAGCGTTGGACCGTCTCCGCGTTTCCTCAAAGCTGCTGAAGACCTATAAACAGAAAGAAAGGAAAAAGCAAATAAAAGGGAGGGCCGACCTTATCAGACCATCAGATACCGATTCCTTTCATTCTTTCATATTCATTCCATCATTAGAAGATTACTGGAAACAGGAAGACGACGGGGATTTCAAGACAGAAGCATCTCGCCATAATGGGTTTTATCTTCATCTCTTCTATGTTTTTATTCTCTCCATTGATGTGTAACTAAACCTTTAACTAGGGGATTGATGTAACCAATTTTGGATAACTCTATGTAATCAATTAGTCTATCTTTTGTTAATCAATTGGGTTTTAGTCTTGTCTATTGAATTAATTGTTCTACTTTACTTATTCATATTATTTTGTGGCCTCAATTGATATGGATTTGTGATTTAGTTTATCCCATGAGATTAGGGTTTAGATGTGAATGGCCTTTTCCATTTAAATCACAATCGTAAGCTTAATAGATTTGAAAGTTAATGTTTGCATGGCCTTGTTGCATTGATTTGGCTTAGAGTTTTGTTCTAAAGGATTTCGTTACTATCACTTGACACATGGCCTTTGTGCGAGTGGTAGGAAAGAGATTCGTTCTTAATTGTTTATCAAAACAAGCCCTAAACTTTATTGAAGTGTTTATTGAGACTGATTGAGAGCATTGAGTGTCTAAGAAAGGTGCATCGATTCCCTAGTATTTCTCTCCATATATTCATTCCTTGTGTGATCTTTGATTTAATTTGATTTTAGTCTTTTAGTTTAGATTCTCATAATTTAGGTTAATTTTAGAATTAAACAATCTTCCAAAGAAAAGCATTATGCAATTTAGTTTCCACATTTAGAGTATCCTTACTAGATTAATTGGCATTCGACCGATAGAATCGCCGATCCCAGTGAACGAACTTTCTTAGTAAATTGAACACAGATTTTACTGCATCAGGCGGTTTCAATCGGTGGCCAGGCCGCTGATAATAACAGCCGAATTGGCCCGAGAGGAACAGGGGACCAATGGCGGTTTCATTCGGCAGTTTCGTGACCGCCGATTGAACCGCCGAATCAAACCTGAGATTAAAAAATCAATCAGGTATGAAAACGGCGGTTTCAATCGTGACCGCCGATTCAACCGCCGAATTAGGCCGAGAGATAAAATCAATCAGGTCTTGAACGGCGGTCGTGATCGCCGATCATAACCGCAAAATTGCTCCATACACTACTGGAAGCAAACGGCGGTTTCATTCGGCGGCCAAGCCACCGATCATAACCGCCGATCACCAACAAAGGTGAAAACTAAGGAGAAGCCAAGGGCATTCTCCGTAGGCGGTCCTCGCGCTAAACCAAGCACATTCTAGTGCATGCGCGGACATTTCCGAAAACAATTGGGAAACGAATTACAAGACAACACGACACAATTACACAAAACAAAATATAACAAATAAGTGCAAGTGTGAAATGTGACAAGTGAAGAGAATGCACACATATGCAATGCATGTTAAGTGTGTGTGTGCAACTAATCTCTTTAAAGAAAAGTAAGCACATAGAAATTTACCTTCGGTGCTTATCAAAACGAGGTCTTCAAAGGGCTTCAGCAATAACACCGATACCTAGGCTACCCTTACAAGGAACCCCCAACATGTGGTTTGTCCACGAAATGAGCCAATCAACAAATGGGAACCTTACAATCTCCCCCTTTGGCTATTTCGTGACAAAACCACCACTCACATTGATTCCTCACAAAGAAATAGAAACTACGAGACAACTATGATTTTCTACAACACAAAGAGATAAGAAAATAAAACTTCAAGTCTTCAATCTCTTGTAGAATAATCAAGCCCTGAAAAGAAAGTTTCTAACATTTCCAATACAAGTAAAAAGTGAGATGAATCAAGTGAGAACAAAAACAAGCATTTGCATTTTAAAAGTTTAGGCACAACATTATGAAATGTATGTGTATGCAATGCTCCCCCTCAATGGGTTACTCCCCCTCAATGAACGTTCTCCCCAATATGCACAATTGCTTCTATATTTTGCAACTCCCCTTACCATATACTACTCCCCCTTTTTGTCATGATATAGGCAAAGGAGTAGTCCCCAACCGGGTCACTTATAGCAACGAGAGATAGTAGCATGCAAGATGTGCATAATTAATATAAGTCACATTATGCATCTCAATTAATTTGGAGAGAAACAAGAAGATTTATTTGACAGAAAATGTGTGAATCAAACATGCCTTGCATACAAGACATGTAGCGTTCAAGTCCAAAATACAATGGTATTTGGCAAAGCAAATGACAAAGGTTTCTAATAAGAATTCAAACCAATTTCACCAATGTCATGAGTAAAGCAAAGATATAGAATATATTGATTTCAATTTAAGAACAACTATATCCAACTTTATAAGCGAAACATGGCATGAGCGACTTTGCACCCTATTTGATTTTTCCGGATAAGATATCCGTATGATAATAGCCATGTTCAACCAATAAAAAAGGAGAGACATTTGGAATGTAAATTCCTTTGAACGGATACAAGATCCTTTATTCATTTTGAGTCTCATAAGCTTTCACACAAGGTTTTGCATTTTAAGAGTATGCAATCATCAATCCATGCTTTTCATGTGAGCATGTTATATGGATTTCATGCTTTTTCATTTGACATTAGCATGTTATTTAAGAATCATCATGTCATAGAGATAATCATAGGTCATTCAAATCATACTTCCTACATACATCTCCTAGTCCAAAAATGCATGTTTGAACATAAATATGACATGGATTGTAAACAAGCAAGGTTCACACTTATTGAATAGAAAACATATATACATATGTGCAACCAAGCTTACTCAAACAATTAAAAGAAGAGGCATAAGTTATTTAGAATTTTTTGCAAGATACAAGAATGCAAAATAGCTCTCTTTGCTTGAGTTCCCCATATGGGGTCAAATAACAAAACACATCACTCCACAAGACATATCCCAATAGATCTACTTAGTGTTTTAAATCGAGTAGAATCTAAGGGTTTAGTAAATAGGTCCGCAAGTTGATCATTAGTACCTACATGTTCAAGTACTATGCATTTATTTTCAACGAGCTCTCTAATGAAATGATGGTGGATGTCAATATGCTTAGTTCTAGAATGTTGCACCGGATTCTTGGAAATGTTAATGGCACTCATGTTATCACAAAAGAGAGTGAGAGTACCTTGGTTGAATCCGTAGTCTACTAGCATTTGCTTCATCCATAGGAGTTGTGTGCATCCACTCCCCGCGGCTATGTACTCGGCCTCGGCCGTGGACAAGGAAATCGAGTTTTGCTTCTTGCAAAACCAAGACACCAAGTTGTTGCCTAGGAAGAGGCAACCGCCCGATGTGCTTTTCCTATCATCACAATTTCCTGCCCAATCTGCATCACTGAAGCCTACAAGACTAGAATTAGTGTCAAAAGAGTACCAAATCCCATAGTTGGAAGTCCCATTCACATAGCGAATGATTCTCTTTACGGAAGAGATGGGACTCCTTGGGATCCGCTTGGTACCTAGCACACACACCTATTTTTTCGTGCCTTAACCACTTGCCACTATACCATTCTGGTGACTATCTTCTTCTTCTATAAATCTCCCACTTTTCTTCATTTTGTACTTACTATTGTTTTCATTATTCTCACTTCCTTTTTCACCCCTTCGCTTTTCTTCATCCCTTATTCTTGGTCATTGTTTCCTTATTTCTTCGCTCCTCTATAATGTCGATCGATAGCTTAGACAAAATCTTTAAGCATGGTAACGATTCAGATGATAGTTCTTCCTTGTCCCTTGGAAGAAAGAGAGATCGAGATGATGGTGATAACGTTGGAGGTCCCGCTTCACTTCAATGCCACCGTTTTGACAGAGACATGGCTATCGGGGTGGATCCCAATAATAACTCAAATCATCCAGTCAATACTCTTGACGGGGAGGTAGTTGTTACGGTTGGAGAGGGAGGAGGGGGGCTAACGTCAACCGGAGGTGTCACGGTCATAGCCGATGGAATTCTTACTCTTGTAAGTGCCTCACTTTTGATTGGCGTATTTCGTTAGCATAATCACAATGGGGTTCTATATGTAAAGATAGCTTAGGATGGAAGAAAACCTCATTGCATGATCAAGAGCTTCAAGGAAGGTAGATTTCTTGACTTACTCTATTTTGAAGAGATGTAGTTGCACACACTCACATTTTGCATATTTTGATGATTGCATTTTGTATTCCCAAAGCCTTGCCATGCATTATTTCTAGGAGTACATTTGTTGCAAAGGGCGCTGTTCAAAGCGCTCTACAAGGCGCTGTATGAACAGCGCCCCCTTCAGACCCAATGAGAATGGGTCATTTTTGCATCAGACCTGATGCATTTTTTTGTAGGCGCTGTACGGGCGCTGTACGTACAGCGCCCTACCTTGGCCGAGCAAGTTCAGAATCTTGGCGCTGTTCAGGCGCTGTACGAAAGCGTTGTACGTACAGCGCCCTACCTTGGCCGAGCAAGTTCAGAATCTTGGCGCTGTTCAGGCGCTGTTCAAAAGCGCTCTTCTGAACAGCGCCCATGTAGAAGACGTTTCATCTTCTCCTTCAGGCGCTGTTCAGGTCGCTCTACGTACAGCGACCTGTACAGCGCCCAAGGCATTTTCAGGCCATTTTTTCAAAACGATGTCACTTCACTTGGATCCCATTTATATATGTCTTGATAGTCTTGGCTCGTTTTCTAGAGCAAAAATTACACTTTTGAGAGCATGATTGAGTATCTTCAAGCCAAGGTATCAAGACTTCATCTTTAAGCTTCCAAATCACAAAACCCTTCATCTTGCATCCTTCATTTATCATCTAGCATAATTCTAGGTTGATTTCATCTAGGGTTTTTAGTTTTGCTCACATGACTTGTATCTAGAACATCATTCTCATATCTATATGTTCTTGCTTTACAAGATAGCTTCTTTATCACTTGAATTGATTCAAGATTGCATCTTTATGACTTGACTTAGTTTCAAGATTGTTTTATTGTGGTTTGTGAGTTGTATTGTGATAGATAATGCATATAGGATTTTGGTTGCTTATTTAGTGTTGTTTTATGCATGTAATCTAGTACTATGATATCTAGGATTGTCTAACATGTTCATCCTTGCCTAGATAAGCTTAAATGTCTAACCTTACATTTTTAGCATCTTGAGTATTTCACATATTCACCTTAGGTTGTGCTATCTCTTCACCTTAGAGACAAGTCTTGTATTTACCTCTTAGGTAGTTTGCAAGCAAGGGACTAGAGTCACTATTAAAGGCCCGCGGGTAGAAAAGACGGATTAGTAAATTTAGGTGTGATGTGGTCAACCTAATTTGTAATCGTATTTGCAAATAGTGGATTCGAGGTTCTCGTGTGGCGCACATAACAGCCCGTGGTTTTTCCCCGTGTGGGTTTCCACGTAAATATTGTGTGTCCTCTAATTTCCGCACTTGTATGCTTTTTTATTGACTAGATTGGGGCTTTTTCGTAATTTGGACTAATCTCGAAAAATTGGGTAAAATTGTTTAAAATCTATTCACCCCCCCTCTAGATTACTTTAGGACAAGTTTATTATTTATTTTCAATTGGTATCAGAGCGGGTTCCTTAACATAATTAGGAGATCCCTTGCTCTTGTTAAAGTCTCTTGCATTTATTTGCATTGTGGTGTGTGCTTAGTTTGTTTGTGTGCATTCATTTCATTCAAACCCAAACACAATGAGTGGAAATGGAATGGGAGGTGAGGGTGCCTCTAGCACAAGACCCCCCTTGCTCACCGGGGTCAATTACGCCTCATGGAAGGGCAAAATGGAAGCTTATGTGAGTCAAATTCATGACCGGGCATGGATGGCGATTGAAGATGGATACACTCCACCTATGATGACTCCTACGGGAGGTGGAGAGGAAGTCCTCAAGCCGAAGGCACAATGGACTCCACAAGAATTTGAGGCTTCAAAATGGAACAACAAAGCCATGCATGCAATCCTATGTGCCATGGATGACAACCAATACAAGCTCATTCAAACTACAAGGATAGCAAAGGAAGCTTGGGATATATTAGAGACGGCTCATGAAGGAACCGATGTGGTTAAGGATTCCAAGCTTCAAGTTCTCCAAACGCAATTTGAGACCATAAGGATGGAGGATGATGAGTGCTTCAATGACTTCCAAGTGAAGCTCATGGATATAGTAAACCAAAGTCACCAACTTGGTGATCCCTACTCGGATAGAAGAATTAAACAAAAGATCATGAGGTCACTTCCCGAGAGGTTTGAATCCAAAGTGACGGCATTGGAGGAAAATAGTGACTACTCAAGAATGAAGCCAAGTGAAGTCATTGGACGGCTCTTGGCGTATGAATCTAGGAAAGGTCCTACAACTACACCTCCAAAGAAGCAAAAGAGTCTTGCCTTGAAGAGTGTCAAGGTTGAGAAAGATGAAGAAGACTCGGATGAAGAAATTGCCTTGATGGCAAAGAAGTTCAAGCAATTCATAAGATTTGAGAAGAGAGGGTTTGGCTCCAAGGGAAAGTTCGTAAAGAAGAAGGCTCCTTTCAAGAAAGTGGAGCAAGCTCAAGAGAAAGACCATAAGAAGGGTGTCCAATGCTATGAGTGTAGTGGGTTTGGACACATTGCTCCCGAATGTGCAAATTTGAAGAAGAAGAAAGGAAGAGCCATGGCGGTTACTTGGAGTGATAGTGATGACCTAGAAGATGAAGACAAGTCTTCGGATGATGAGGAAGACCAAGTTGCCAACTTCATTGTTTTCTCATCCTCTCACAATAGCAATGAAGTTATGAGTGATAAAGAAGAGGAAGATGACAAGCAAGAAGAAGTGGATGAAAATGACTCAAATGGTGGAAGTAACTCCTCAACGTCAAATCTTGAGTTTGATGAAGAGATGGACTATGATGACTTCATGAGATTCTTTGAGAACTCAAGATTGAAGAAGAAAAAGGAGATACAAAAGTTGAAAGGGGAGAAGCTTGAGTTGACATCCAAAGTGACTCATTTGAGCAAGGAAATGAGTAAGGTAAAAGAGATAGAAGAAGGGTTGAAGATGGAGTTAGTCTTGGTCAAGAAAAGTGAACAAAGCTTGGGGAAAGAGCTCATGGAAGCAAAAGAGTTGATTGCTAAGATGACTTCCGGAACCGAGAAGCTTGACAAGATGCTATCTTGTGGGAAGAGTCCTAGTGACAAGAAGGGGTTAGGATATGTGGAAGAAATGGAAGCCACATCCTTGAAGAAGACAACTTTTGTCAAGAGCAAAGAGGTTGAGAATGCTCAAACCCCTCAACAATCAACCAAATGGGTTGAAGTCGGTGAATCCTCCAAGCAAGCACAAGTAAGGATTCCAACAAGAGCTCCTCCTCAACCTAGAGCTCCACAACCAAGACCTCCACAACAAAGGATCCCACATGCTCAACCTAGAAGACATGCCAACTTGGCTCAACCACAAAGGAGAGAGTTGCCTCAACATCAAATAGCAACTCAAAATAGAAGGAGGCCACAAATGTTTGCTCAAGGCTATGGTATGAATTCCTACTTTACTCCTACTTGCCATTTTTGTGGAATTGAAGGCCATATTAGGCCTAATTGCCTTAAGTATATTAAATTGTGTAGAAGAGAAAGTATGATTGAGAAAAATATGCTTAGAAGAGCCACAATGCATGCACCTAGGAATTTTAGAGCTAATGGACCAATGGCTCCTAGGAATGACCATGTTTCACCTAAGATGAGTAGACATGATGACTATTATTGCTATGTGGCCCAAGTTGCCTTAAAAGCAAATGCCTCTAACACTTGGTACCTTGATAGTGGGTGTTCTAGGCACATGACCGGAAACAAGAGTTTCTTTGAATCTCTTGTGATGGAGGATGGTGGGTATGTCACCTTTGGTGATGGATCTAAGAAAAAGGTCATAGGGAAAGGTAATATATCTATTCCCGGTTTACCCTCCTTGCCCAATGCTCTCTATGTTGATGGCTTGCAAGCCAATCTCATTAGTATATCACACTTAAGTGATGAAGGGCTTTCGGTTATGTTTGGAAAAGTTGATTGCTCTATTCTTAAGGAAAATGGGCAAGTTTTGTTGAAAGGCAAGAGATCAAGTGACAATTGTTATTGTCTTGAGTCTAATCTCATCTCTTGTAACTTGTCTACTAGTGAGCAAATTGAGGTGTGGCACCAAAGACTTGGCCATATGAACTATAGGGACTTGAAAGTCCTTGATAGGTTGAATGTTGTTAGGGGCCTTCCCAAGTTTGGGAAAAAGGTTGAGGGAGTTTGTGGACCTTGTCAACAAGGAAAGCAAACTAAGAGTGTGCACAAGAAAGGCAAATACCTCTCCACCAAAGAGCCATTGGAGCTCATCCATATGGACCTTATGGGTCCCATTCAAACCGAAAGTTTAGGTGGTAGAAGGTACATTCTTGTTGTTGTTGATGACTTCTCTAGGTTTACTTGGACTTACTTCCTTAGAGAAAAGTCCGAAGCCTTTGAGAAATTCAAAATGCTTTGTGTCAAAATTCAAAATGAGAAAACTTCTCACATTAAAAGCATTAAGAAAATTAGAAGTGATCATGGGAAAGAATTTGAAAATGCTAAGTTTGAAAATTTTTGCAATAGCTTAGGCATTTCCCATGAATTTTCGGCCCCTAGGACTCCTCAACAAAATGGTGTTGTTGAGAGGAAGAATAGAGTCCTCCAAGAGATGGCCCGTGTGATGTTGCTTAGCAACAAAGTCCCTAGAAATCTTTGGGCCGAAGCCATCAATACGGCTTGCTACATAGGGAATAGAGTTTTCCTTAGGCCCGGGACTAAACAAACATCCTATGAGTTATGGAAGGGTAGAAAACCCAATGTGAGCTACTTCCACATCTTTGGGAGTAAGTGCTATATACTAAATGACCGGGATCAACTTAGCAAGTTTGATGCCAAGAGTGATGAGGGTATTTTCATTGGGTATGCACTTAATAGCAAGGCCTATAGAGTTTTTAATCTAAAGACTCAAAGTGTTATGGAATCATCAAATGTTGTCTTTGATGATTGTAGGCCCAAACATGATGACCATGAGGAGGATGTTTGTGAGGTGAATGACTTTCCTTTGAAGGAAAGTGGTGAGACTTCTAGTGGTGTGAAGTCAAACCAAGATGAAGAGGATGATTTGCCTCTTAATAGAGTTCCCCCTTTGGACTCTAATGAACCCGCTCCTTGGGTTAGAAAGCTCCATGATAAGGATGATATCATTGGAGATGTTAGAGAAGGTGTTAGGACTAGGCGTCAAATAGCTAATCAAATTAGCTATGTAAGGATTCCCATTATTGATTGGCTTATTTCGTGGTCAAACCACATGTTGGGGTTTGGTTGTAAGGGTAGTCTAGGTGTTTGTTGAAGATCAAGACCCTTTCCAAGACCTCAAGAGGACAAGCACCAAAGGTATATATCTAGTGCTTACATTGGCTTGAAGAGATATAGTTGCACACACACACACAACATGCATAACTCTTATTCTTGTATGGTGTGTTTATATTTTGTGTGCATTGTGCTTTATTGATTTATTCAATATCTCTTCTTGCATGTTGAATTGATTGCATCTTGTTATATGATAATGCCATGACATGTTAGGCATTAGGATGCATTCAATACCCAC
Organism: Acer yangbiense; assembly: GCA_008009225.1. Lineage (NCBI taxonomy): Eukaryota > Viridiplantae > Streptophyta > Magnoliopsida > Sapindales > Sapindaceae > Acer > Acer yangbiense. The sequence goes on along the minus strand of CM017765.1, from coordinate 1,096,799 downwards.
ACTTGCACTTCATGTATGTTAACTTTTAGTGTGGAGTAATTCGTTTCCCTAAGGATGTTCGGAAACGTCCGCGCGTGCACGGTAATGTGCTTTGTTTTGCGCGATGATCGCCGGTGGAGATGCCTTTGGCTTCTCCTTGGTTTCACCATTTTTGGTGAATCGGCGGTTACGTTCGGCGGCCTGGCCGCCGTTCGAAACCGCCGAATGAGACCTGATTGAAATATATCTCTCGGGTCCAAAACGGCGGTTGGGATCGGCGGTTTCAAAACCGCCGAACGAAGTCGCCGAAGTTCCCCTGTTCCACTCGGGAGCCACTCGGCGGTTCATTTCGGCGGCCTAGCCGCCGAATGAAACCGCCGATCGGTGCGTTTCAAGGGCAAAATTGTATTTTCACCTGCCCTGTTTTTGGTCTCTATAAATACATCCTTATCTCTGGTTCAGAATACAAGTCTTTGATTATAAGAACCCTAGAGAGATATTTAGAGAGACTTGAGAGAGAAAGCTTAAAGATCATATCTTTATCTCTCTAAACCCATTCCCACATGCATAAATCTTCATCTAAGCATCATCTAGGATCATCTAGCATATGCTAATGCATGGGACTTCTTCAACACACATGGTATGATTTGTTGAACACTTTTATCTTACATAATTAGTGTTTCTACTTATCAATTTTATCTCATATTTTACTTATATGTGTTTAGATTAATTTCTACATATAAGATTGAGATTATGTGTTGATTGGGTTTTTATTTGTTAGCTAGGCTTTAATGTTCATATGCCATCTAGCTAATTGATCTCATTTGTTAATTGAGATTATTTTTCATAGCTTATTTGATTAGGTCATTATTGCCTAAAAGCTATGCCATGAACATTCTTGTGTGATGTATTGATAACTAGGTTGATAGATTGTTTTTTAATCAACTAGTTAATCCTTTGAATGTTTGTGGGTTTTATATGATAGCTTTGTATCTAGGATTGGTTATCCTTTACTTAGCTAAAGTTATATGCCATGTCATATAGCTATATGTGATATCTAGGATTGATTATATTGTCATCTTATAATCCTAGGTAAGCATTTAGAGTACCCTAGCTCTTATTGCATTAATTGAATATTCATACATATTCACATAGGGTTGTGCATCTCTTTTGAGAGATTGAAGTCTTGGGGCTAAGTGTGCTTAGGCCTCAAGCAAATTGGACTAGAGCCGCTATAAAAGGCCCGCGTGGTAGATTAGAGGGTGCTCACGCCAAGAGTAGTGTATCAGGGGATATCACTGGGGATTGAACCAAGAGTGGCGATTGGTAGTGTCCATAGCCTGAGGTTATCTAGGGTGAGGGTCCGAGAATCACTTGAGGGTGTAACCGTCTTTTCATATAGTGGATTTCGAGGTCCGAGTGTGGCGCACTTAACAGCCCGTGGTTTTTCCCAGTGGTTGGGTTTTCCACGTAAACATCAAGTGTCATTTACTATTTCCGCATCTTATTACACTTGTATGTTTTGTTGACTTGCTAGGGGTATTTTCGTAAAATTGACATGCATGCGAAAATTGGGTAATAATTAGATAAAATCTATTCACCCCCCCTCTAGCTTTATATTGATAAACACACCTCGAGTATTTTGAGAACTTTCAAGCTACACTTGTTACACCTCTCAAATAGAACCCAAAAAGGTTGATGAAGCCTTGGAAGATGAGTTTTGGGTTCTTGCCATGCAAGAAGAGCTAAACCAATTTGAGAGAAATGAGGTTTGGACTCTTGTTCCTAGACCCAAAAACACCAATGTCATAGGAACTAAATGGGTGTTTAGGAACAAATCCGATGAGGATGGCAACATTGTGCGAAACAAGGCAAGGCTTGTTGCACAAGGATACTCTCAAATTGAGGGTATTGACTTTGAGGAGACTTTTGCTCCCGTTGCCCGTCTTGAGTCCATAAGGCTTCTCTTATCCATTTCTTGTGTGTACAAGTTCAAGTTACACCAAATGGATGTCAAGAGTGCCTTCCTCAATGGCTTATTGCATGAGGAAGTGTTTGTTGAGCAACCCAAGGGTTTGTGGATCCACACCACCCCTCTCATGTCTATCCCCTCAAGAAGGCTCTATATGGGTTGAAACAAGCACCGAGGGCTTGGTATGAGCGCCTCACTCTTTATCTTGTTGACAATGGCTACTCAAGAGGTAGTGTTGACAAGACTTTGTTCATCAAGTGCACTAAAGATGAGCTATTCATAGCTCAAATTTATGTTGATGACATTGTATTTGGTTCCACCAACCAATCCAAAGTTAGACAATTTGTTGATGTCATGTCTCATGAGTTTGAAATGAGCATGGTTGGTGAACTAAATTATTTCCTAGGCTTGCAAATCAAGCAAATGCATGATGGGATCTTCATATCCCAAGCTAAGTATGCTAAGAGCCTAGTGAAAAAGTTTGGCCTTGAGAATGCCAAACATTGTGACACACCCATGAGCACCACCTTGAAACTTAGCAAAGATGCTAGTGGAAAGGATGTGGAACAAAGTCTATATCGTGGCATGATAGGTAGCTTGCTTTACTTGACCGCAAGTAGGCCCGATATTTGTTTTAGTGTGGGTGTTTGTGCTAGGTACCAAGCTAATCCCAAAGAGTCTCACCTTGTGGCGGTGAAGAGGATCATTCGGTTTGTGAATGGTACCTCAAATCATGGGATATGGTACTCCTTTGACACTAATCCAAGTCTTGTTGGATTTAGTGATGCCGATTGGGCTAGAAATTGTGATGATAGGAAGAGTACATCGGGCGGTTGCTTCTTCCTTGGGAACAATTTGGTTTCTTGGTTTTGCAAGAAGCAAAACTCAATTTCCCTATCCACGGCCGAGGCGGAATATATTGCCGCCGGTAGTGCTTGCACTCAATTGATGTGGATGAAACAAATGCTAGCCGATTATGGCTTGGAGCAAGGTACTCTTACTTTATTTTGTGATAACATGAGTGCCATTAACATTTCTAAGAATCCCGTCCAACATTCTAGGACAAAGCACATTGACATTAGACACCATTTCATAAGAGAGCTAGTTGAGAGCAAAACCATTGCATTGGAACATGTGGGAACAAATGACCAACTAGCGGATTTGTTTACAAAGCCTTTAGACACCATTAGATTTGGGAACCTTAGCAAGTCTATTGGGATTTGTCAATTGGGTTGATTTGGTGTGTCTTGACCCCATATGGGGAGCTCAAGCAAAGAGAGCAAAGTTGCATGATCATACATTGTGCCACATTGATATATTTTATGCCTCTTAGTTAATTGCTTGAGATGATTGGTTGTACATACTTATATGTATTTTTCTAAATAAGTGTGCTACATTGCCTTGCTTGCAATCCATGTCATATCTATGCTCAAACATGCATTTTTGGAATAGGAGATGTACTTCGGAAGTACTTTTTGAATGACCTTTAATTGATCTCCATGACATGATGATTCTTTTTAAATGACATACCTAAGTTGAAAAGTATGAAATGAAAATGTGAAATGTTTGATTGCAAATGTTGTATGCAAATTTGTGTGCAAAAGCAATGTTGAGACTTAAATCAATAAGGATCTTAATATCCAAAGTCTCTCTTTCTTTATTTGTAGAACAAGGCTACTATCATACGGGTATCCTACCCGGAAAAATCAAATAGGGTGCAAAGTCGCTCATGTCTTGTTTTGCCTATAAAGTTGGATATAGTTGCTCTTTATTTTAGAAATTCTAAAATTCTATATCCTTGTTTTTTCCATGACAAAGGGTGAAATTGGTTTGAATTATATTGGAAACCTTTGTTGTTTGCCTTGCCAAATACCATTGTTTTGGTCTTAGATGCAACATGTCTTGCATGCAAAGCATCATTGTCACACATTTTTTTTAAAAATAAAACTCCTTGATTCTCTCTTACTTGGTTGAGGTGCATAAAATTGCCTATATGATTGCACATGTGGTCATGCTTCAAGCTCTCCTTGCTAATGCTTACCTATTCGGGGAGACTCCTTTTGCCTATCTCATGACAAAAAGGGGGAGTAAGGTTTGGGAAGAATTTGTGCTTCTAGGCATTGCATTTAGGGGGAGTTGAGAGTGAGTAACCCATGTTGGGAGATGATTGCATTGAGTGGAAGTTGCATTGCTTGTTTTAATTTTTTTTGAAACTGAAAGTAATTAAATACTCGAGGCGTGTTCTATATAAAGCTAGAGGGGGGGTGAATAGATTTTAACTATTATTACCCAATTTTCGCATGCAAGTCAATTTTACGAAAATGCCCCTACTAGTCAAAAATACATACAAGTGTAATATAGTGCGGAATTTAAATAACACTTGATGTATACGTGGAAACCCAACCACTGGGAAAAACCACGGGCTGTATAGTGCGCCACACTCGGAACTCGAAATCACTAATTGAAATGAAGTTTACAACCTATGTAGACCTCGTCTAACATTCCGGTCTGTAACCCCTCACTTCTACCCAGCGGGCCTTTATTAGCAACCCTATTCCAATTTGCTTGAGGCCTAAGCACTCTTAGCCTCAAGACTTACTTCTCTATGAAGAGAAACAACCTATGTGAATATATATATGAATATTCAAATAACAAACAAGGCTAGGTAACCTTAGATGCTTATCTAGGATGATGATATAATCAATTTAATCAACCCTAGATATCAATTGCTAAATGACATGTCAAATAGCTTAGCTAATCAAGATTAATTAAAAACCTAATTAGCTATCACAATCAACACTCAATCATTTTTATCACAAATAATCTCTAACTTGTATCTAGCATATAATCAAAAGCATACAAGTAATTAAAGAGATGTATTAATATGGAAAACACTAAAGTAATATGAAATTAGTGAAGAACATACCAAATAAGATGTGATGATTCAAAACCATGCATGGATCAATTCTATGAAGGCATAGAAGATCAAATATGAAATTTGATGCAAAAGGGATTTGATTTGAGTGTTTAAAGATGGGTTCTTGATTTGATTTTTTTCTCAAAAATCTCTCTTGAAAGTTTAGGGTTCTAATTGCTCAAGAAACTTGATCAGCGATTGAGAAAATAAGATATTTATAGACATCAAGAATTGGGCATGTGAAAAGACACTTTTGCCCCTGAAACGCACTGTTCGGCGGTTTCAATCGGCGGCCAGGCCGCCGATGACGACCGCCGAATTGAGCTCGTGAAGAACAGAGCATTAACGGCGGTTTCATTCGGCGGTTCCGTGACCGCCGATCCAACCGCCGAATCAAACCCGAGGGATTAAAATCGATCAGGTATGAACGGCGGTTTCGAACGGCGGTCGTGACCGCCGATCTTGACCGCATAATTGCTTCAGACCAATCTGGACTGAAACGGCGGTTTCATTCGGCGGCCAGGCCGCCGATCATAACCGCCGATCACCAACAATGGTGAAAACCAAGGAGAAGCCAAGGGCATTCTCCATAGGTGGTCTTCGCGCGAAACCAAGCACTCATCAGTGCAAGCGCGGACGTTTCCTAACAATGTCGGGAAACGAATTATAAGGCACATATACACACAACAAGATATATCAACCAATGTGCTAGTGTGTAAAGTGACATGTGAAGAGATGCACACAAACATAAGCAAGTATGCAATCATAGCAAGAATGCTAAGTGTGTGTGTGCTACTAAATCTCTTCAAAGAAAAACAAGCACAAGAGATTATACCTTTGGCGTGCTTGTATCTAGAGGTCATGGAAGGGCCTTTGATCTTCAATCATTAAACACTTAGACTACCCTTACATTCAAAACCCCAACATATGGTTTGACCACGAAATAAGCCAATCAACAAAACGGGAATCCTTACAGAAACCTTTTGAAATGACATTTCTTTTGTTATTAGCATCTCTCCCACACTTGTTCTTGGAAGGTATTTTTCTTGTTGATTGTGTGTAGGTTGGATTTTTTTCTACAAGCTTGGATTTGACTTGAAGATGTTCAAGACTTAGACTAGGAGCTTAATTGAAATGTAGAAAACTTTTGTTGACCAATCTTTTGTTTTGTGAGGATGCTATGTGAGTGGTGATTTTGTCACGAAATAGCCAAAGGGGGAGATTGTAAGTGCCTCACTTTTGATTGGCGTATTTCGTTGGCATAATCACAATGGGGTTCTATATGTAAAGATAGCTTAGGATGGAAGAAAACCTCATTGCATGATCAAGAGCTTCAAGGAAGGTAGATTTCTTGACTTACTCTATTTTGAAGAGATGTAGTTGCACACACTCACATTTTGCATATTTTGATGATTGCATTTTGTATTCCCAAAGCCTTGCCATGCATTATTTCTAGGAGTACATTTGTTGCAAAGGGCGTTGTTCAAAGCGCTCTACAAGGCGCTGTATGAACAGCGCCCCCTTCAGACCCGATGAGAATGGGTCATTTTTGCATCAGACCTGATGCATTTTTTTGTAGGCGCTGTACGGGCGCTGTACGTACAGCGCCCTACCTTGGCCGAGCAAGTTCAGAATCTTGGCGCTGTTCAGGCGCTGTACGAAAGCGCTGTACGTACAGCGCCCTACCTTGGCCGAGCAAGTTCAGAATCTTGGCGCTGTACGAAAGCGCTGTACGTACAGCGCCCTACCTTGGCCGAGCAAGTTCAGAATCTTGGCGCTGTTCAGGCGCTGTTCAAAAGCGCTCTTCTGAACAGCGCCCATGTAGAAGACGTTTCATCTTCTCCTTCAGGCGCTGTTCAGGTCGCTCTACGTACAGCGACCTGTACAGCGCCCAAGGCATTTTCAGGCCATTTTTTCAAAACGATGTCACTTCACTTGGATCCCATTTATATATGTCTTGATAGTCTTGGCTCGTTTTCTAGAGCAAAAATTACACTTTTGAGAGCATGATTGAGTATCTTCAAGCCAAGGTATCAAGACTTCATCTTTAAGCTTCCAAATCACAAAACCCTTCATCTTGCATCCTTCATTTATCATCTAGCATAATTCTAGGTTGATTTCATCTAGGGTTTTTAGTTTTGCTCACATGACTTGTATCTAGAACATCATTCTCATATCTATATGTTCTTGCTTTACAAGATAGCTTCTTTATCACTTGAATTGATTCAAGATTGCATCTTTATGACTTGACTTAGTTTCAAGATTGTTTTATTGTGGTTTGTGAGTTGTATTGTGATAGATAATGCATATAGGATTTTGGTTGCTTATTTAGTGTTGTTTTATGCATGTAATCTAGTACTATGATATCTAGGATTGTCTAACATGTTCATCCTTGCCTAGATAAGCTTAAATGTCTAACCTTGCATTTTTAGCATCTTGAGTATTTCACATATTCACCTTAGGTTGTGCTATCTCTTCACCTTAGAGACAAGTCTTGTATTTACCTCTTAGGTAGTTTGCAAGCAAGGGACTAGAGTCACTATTAAAGGCCCGCGGGTAGCAAAGACGGATTAGTAAATTTAGGTGTGATGTGGTCAACCTAATTTGTAATCGTATTTGTAAATAGTGGATTCGAGGTTCTCGTGTGGCGCACATAACAGCCCGTGGTTTTTCCCCGTGTGGGTTTCCACGTAAATATTGTGTGTCCTCTAATTTCCGCACTTGTATGCTTTTTTATTGACTAGATTGGGGCTTTTTCGTAATTTGGACTAATCTCGAAAAATTGGGTAAAATTGTTTAAAATCTATTCACCCCCCCTCTAGATTACTTTAGGACAAGTTTATTATTTATTTTCAACTCTCCTTGACGATTTCCGGGTTGTACCTGACTCTACCTGTACTGTCGACACCCTTGTGCGTTTGAGGAGGGAATATGGAATCCCTTTAAACATTTCACTCATTGTTCCCTACCGAGGGTATGACGTGTATACTCCTCCTACGGACCAACTTCCTATTCACGCAGTTGCCTTTGTGTGTGGGGTCAGGCTACCTTTACATCCCACTCTCCGTAGGGCGATCTATGCCCTTCAATTGGCTCCACTCCAACTTACACCCGGGTTCTGGAGGAACCTAATAAGATTTCTGGTGCTCTGGAAGGAGCAATGCGAAATCGACAAAATTGTCAAGGAACCAGACATCGATGAGATCCGGTACATGTTCCAGGTGGCGTCGATGGCGCCTGGTCCCAAGGGTTAGTTCTACTTAAAAACTAATAATCCCTTGAGATTTGCAGTTCCTAGAGCCAAGAGGAAGGATAACTCATGGCACAACGAGTGGATCGTTGTAGGAGGTGATTGGGTTCGCTCGCTCTATATCGAAGGGTCGATGTTCCACATGTCCACCTAGTTTAGTGGGAGAGCCGAGTAGGCGAAGGGGAGTATCTCCGCTGAGGCAGAGGACATCCTGAGGAACATAGTTGCTCGGTCCTACCTGAACCTCAAGTTTCCCACCTTTTATCCCTTTGATACCGATAGGGTGGACAGCTATCTCTGGGTACCCTACGCTCAACCAGGTGTGCATCATTTTCTTTTGTTTCTCTGCTTCTTTCTCTTTTGTGAATCCTTTTTTTTTTTTTTTGTTAACTTTTTTTTTACAGTTGCTGTAGTGCCTCTCCCTCGTCATTCTTCTTCCTTATCGAGACCAAGCCCCCGAAGGACCCTTCCTACTGTTCCTCATTCTTTCCCTGATTTCACCACGGGTGCTAGCACTTCACCTGATCCAATTCACCCCGTGGTGGTCGTAGGCCCGGCTTTACCAAGGTCTCCAGTTTGTCCTCTTGCTCCATCTTCAACCGATCTTTCGGCTCATTCTAGCTTGGCTGAGATGGTGGCCAGACTTACAAGGGTCACGGGGTTCCCTTGGTCGAGCATCGAGACAAAAACCCTTTGCTTCCATTACCGGACCTTCCTAAACAGCTGCCTCTCCTCCTCTTGCTGTACCTGCTGTTCATCCAAGCGGGGTGGAAGAGGAAAGAGGTGTTAGCGCTGCCACTACTCCCTCCACTAATCTTCCTCCTCGATCAAGCTCGCGATCGAGAGACAGTGGTCAAGATGAAGTCTTGTCCCGATTTGAGGCAACATGCCCCGGTGGTGGTCTGCACGCTACGTCCTTTGTAAGTTCCTCATTTTTTATTGGCTTATTTTGATGACAAACCACAATTGGGGTCTGAAATGTTAGGGTAGCTTAAGCTCTTAATTGTTGGTGATCAAGCTCAACAAAGGCCCTTTCAAGACCTCAAGATGATAAGCACTCCAAAGGTAAAACACTTGTGCTTATTTACATTGAAAAGACTAGTTGCACAAACACACACTCTCTTGCATGACTTCTTGTTGCATGTGTGTTTTTTTATTGTCTCCTCTTGTGTGTTCTTGTCTCCCTTAAAAGTAAATAACAATAACGCTCGGTGTGTATGGTAAATATTATCTAGAGGGGGGGTGAATAGATTTTAACTATTATTACCCAATTTTCGCATGCAAGTCAATTTTACTAAAATGCCCCTACTAGTCAAAAATACAAGCAAGTGTAATATAATGCGGAATTTAAATAACACTTGATGTATACGTGGAAACCCAACCACTGGGAAAAACCACGGGCTGTTTAGTGCGCCACACTCGGACCTCAAAATCCACTAATCGAAATGGAGTTTACAACCTATGTAGACCTCGTCTAACACTCCGGTCAATAACCCCCCACTTCTACCACTCGGGCCTTTAAAAGTGGCTCTAGTCCTAATTGCTTGAGGCCTAAGCAATCTTAGCCTCAAGACTTAATTCTCTATGAAGAGATTATGCAACCTATGTGAATATGTATAAATATTCAAATAACAAACAAGGCTAGGTAACCTTAGATGCTTATCTAGGATGATGAGATAATCAATTTAAATCAACCCTAGATATCAATTGCTAAATGACATGTCAAATAGCTTAGCTAATCAAGATTAGTCAAAAAACCTAATTAGCTATCACAAACAACACTCAATCAATTCATCACAATTAATTCTCTATTCTTGTATTTATCATATGATCAAAAACATACAAGTAATTAAAAGAGAATATGCTTGATAGTAAAATACTAAAATGAGATGAAATTAATCAAAATGTTACCAAGCATGTTGTGATGATGCAAACCCAATCATAGATGAATGCAAGATGAACTTTGATGCAAAAAGGATTTGATTTGAGTGTTTAAAGGTGAGTTCTTGATTTGATTTTTTCTCAAAAATCTCTCTTTGAAGTTTAGGGTTCTAATAACTCAAGAAGCTTGATCAGAGAATGAGAAAGTAAGATATTTATAGACATCAAGAATTGGGCATGTGAAAAGACAAGTTTGCCCCTGAAACGCACCATTCGGCGGTTTCAATCGGTGGCCAGGCCGCCGATCACGGCCGCCGATCACGACCGCCGAATTGAGCCCGTGAAGAACAGAGCATCAACGGCGGTTTCATTCTACGGTTTTGTGACCGTCGATCCAGCTGCCGAATTAGACCGAGAGATTAAAATCGATCAGGTATGTATGGCGGTTTTGAACGGCGGTCGTGACCGCCGATCGTGACCGCATAATAGCTTCAGACCTCTCTTGACTGAAACGGCGGTTTGATTCGACGGCCAGGCCGCCGATCATAACCGCCGATCACCAACAATGGTGAAAACCAAGGAGAAGCCAAGGGCATTCTCCGTGGGCGGTCTTCGCGTAAAACCAAGCACACATACGTGTGAGCGCGGACGTTTCCGACCACTATCGGGAAATGAATTACTAAGCACATATACACACAACAAGATATAAAACAAAGTGCTAGTGTGTAAAGTGGCATGTGAAGAGTATGCACACAAATGCAAGTATGCTAAGTGTGTGTGTGCTTACTAAATCTCTTCAAAGAAAAATCAAGCACAAGAAATTATACCTTTCGCGTGCTTGTCCCTTGAGGTCTTGAAAGGACCTTCGAGCATGAAGTTCAAACACCTAAACTACCCTTACATTATCAACCCCAACATGTGGTTTGTCCATGAAATAAGCCAATCAATATATGGGAATCCCTACAATTTCCCCCTTTGGCTATTTCGTGACAAAACCACCACTCACATTGATTCCTTACAACATAATAGAAACTATGGGTCTACTATGATTTTCTACTATACAAAGAGATATATAAAAATAATCTTGAAGACTTCAATCTCAAGTAGAACTATCAATCCCTGAAAGCAAAAGTTTTTATACTTTCCAATTCAAGTGAAATGTGAGATTAATCAAGTGAGGACATAAACAAGCATTTGCATTTCTAAGAATTTAAACACAACATCATGCAATGTATGATGAATGCAATGCTCCCCCTCAAAGGGTTACTCCCCCTCAATGTGTTGTCTCCCCAACATGCATAATGTTAGGATTATGCTCAATAGCAAGAGTGTAATATTGTAATTAACAATCTTTTTCATATTAATAAAGCGATTTCTGGTTTAACAAATCTTATAGCATTTATAGTTTAATATTATAATTGTCAAAGTAAATAATCATAAGGTCTAAAGACTATGAGAAAAGAAGAATTGTTCATACATCTGGATATGTATGTGGTAGACACAATTCTTTAGTTAGTCTTGAATAATGTTCACAACTTAAGTTAAAGGTTGGGCACTTTTATCTTGTTAAAGTTGTAGAATTCTTTTGCTAGCATTTGAGTGGGATCAAATGAGATATGATGAGTCTAAAATCATCGGAGTGTCTTCGAGTAAAAGAATCTAGTGCACTGGGTGCATTGAACTGGATCATAATGAAAAGCTTTATCTAGAACCGTCAATAGATAATAGTCTTTTCATTATCAGGACAATCGGAGAGTCTATCTTAATCCTGAGATAAATGATGGACTTATGGTTGCAAGTGATATCATTTGAGTTATCAATGAGTACGATTATATAGCATAGTCTATCCTCGATAGTTTGGTGATATTCATTTGTTAATCGATAGAGGACTTCATTTATAGATATGGACATCGTGGCTCCATTTATTAAATGAGAGTATAATATCATCATATGGATGTTTTGAGGTAATTGGATATTAAATCTCAACGTTGAGTTTTCGATAGTGACTATTGAAAACATGGCTTCTGGACAAGTCAAAATATCCAAGTTCAAAACGTGGTCATATGAGTAAATATGGTAACTTGGAGAGTTATAGGCGGTCTATAAACTCTTGGCAATTACTGATATTAATCACGAGGATACACTATCTCCAACATGATTGTCTAGGGTATGAATGAGGAACATCTTCTTATTCTATCTTTATTTAAGAGTTCAATTTTAGCTCTTTAGTGGAATGAGTTAAAATTAATGGATCGGACCTAAGTGAATCATTTGTTGATTGTGATTAGGTTATGTCTATTGAAGCTTAAATTTAGATAGCCCGCCAAGATCCCCAATCCACACGGACTTGTATGGATCACTTGATATATTCTACCGGACCAATTTATGGGTCCATCTAGAATTGCATTTAATATATTAAGAATATAATTTGCACATTATTTATTTAATGGGCTGATCAATTATATTAATATATTAATGAAAGGTATGTGGGCTTGTTTCTTTTAGTAAGAATGGGTCTGGTTCACATGTGGGCTTTTTAATTAAAGTCTAATGGATTAAATAAAATAAGAAAATAATATTGAGCCCATATATATATGATGTGGGCGGCAAGGCTAATTTATTAGTCTAATATATTATTTTATTTTATTGTTTGATTAAATGATAATTAATTAATTTATTAATTAATTATTTAATTAAGAAACAAAATCTTTTTCTGATCAGGAAATATGTTTCCTAGAGTTATACTATTGGTAGTAGTATACTAAAAGTAAAAGACTTATTTGGTAAGAAAATAAATAATAAGGTTTATTTATTTAATCAAATAAGGAAGTCTTTGAGATAGTCACAAATACACTAAAGAGTTGGATTAGGGTTTGGAATTTTAAGGAAATCTACCTAGGGTTAGGATTTAAGTCAAAAGATAAATCCTACTTGGTAGATGATTTTGGCCACAATATATAAATATATATTAAATATATAAGGCCGAAAATATATATGTATATAATGCATGCAGTATTAATTCCGCAAGATATATATATATTGGTTTAGGCGTGCAATAAAAGGACATTTTGTTTGGTGAGGTGTGCAGAATTGATGCACTTATATATTATTTGTGCAAAGTGCAGTATTCGGTGCACTATATATATTTTAATATATATAGATATTACATATAGGTTGAATTCGGCTAACCCTACTTGCAAGGCTTGAGAGTTTTTCTTTTGCTTAAAAAAATAGAATCCAACTCTAGTGATTAGTGTGTGTTGATTTCGGCCAAGACAAAAGAGAGAAGAGATTATTCTTTTGATGGTACACTAATTGCTTGTTCATCAATAAGCTTGTGTGTACAACATCGAATTAGGTTCACGCGAGTTTCAATCATTAGATTGAGAACTCAAAAGTGACCGGAATAATCTTTGTATTCTTTTGATTGTTTTGTGACTAACAAAAGAAAAAGAAAGTTTGTTTGTCCATTCTCAGGTTTGCAATTCAAAGAAAAGGGAGACCACGCTCCTAGGTGATTCACGTTCGTGCTAGGATTGAAGATCTTGCGGATTACCATCGACGTAAGTCAATCGGATCACGTGACAAAAGGTATTCTACTTTTGTTACTTGATATGTATAGTTAATTAATTAAAGGGTTAAGGTTCATAAAAAGGAAAAATTTTAAAACATACTAAATCTATTTTTAGTCTCGCTTCCGCTGCGTGTACTACGGTACTTTTCCCTACAATTGGTATCAGAGCCTAGGTTGAACCCTTTTAATTAATTAACGTATATATACGTGGATCTAATTCTTTTTATTGTGATTATGCATGTTTAGAAAGAGATGGCACTGTAGGTATTCGCATATATAATTACATGTGGATGTATGGTTTTATATATGTTTTTATGTGGATTGTTATTGCTCGATTTTGCTCCTAGAATGTCAATGTATTTTTTGTTATGGAATTGTAACAAGAAGGGTGGTCTATCATCGCCATAATTCCTTCTTGGTAGTTGCTAGGTTTTCTTTTATTTTTATTATATTTAAATAGTGCAGTATTTTTACTGCAGTTTTTTATTTATTTTTTATGTGCAGTTTTTATTTTGTAAAAGTACTGCAGTGAATAAAAAAAAATAAAAAAATACTGCAATATTTTATTAGTTTAAATACTGCTGTAATATGTTCAAGCTTTGAAGATTCGAAGACATGAAGAAAAGGAAGCAACCGGAACCAAGAACGAGCACCGTGCGCACCCTAGGAGTGGATTGGGCTGCGCATGGCAAGCCCAAATCTTGGTGGGCTGCGCACGGTAGCCCTAGGTGGCCTCATGGGCTACGCACAGCAGCCCCTTTGTGGGGTTGTGGGGTGTGTTCGCCCATGGGAGGAATCCGAGGGATAAGCGTATGGTTGATGGCCATTTGAAGATCTTGTATTCCTAAACAATTGTAATTTACTTGCTTTTCTAGGATGGACCAAAATTGATGCTATTTATTTTTTGCATAAATATTACAATATTTGTTATTGTATGATAACATGACATATAGAATAGGAGTGCCACTCATATATCTCTTTTGGTATGAACATGCATTGAATGATGTAGGTATCTAAATTGGCATCTAGATAACTTGGTAAATCATTCTATGGGATTTAATCACATGCCTTAAATAATTGAGTGGGAGAAGGTGTTTTTGTAACACCTATTGCCTCCAAGGTTAGTTGAGCTTTATTATTTATTGGTAATCCCCCCAAGGGGCGTCCATGAATGGAATTTAGCAATATACTTCCTTACAAGGATAGACTAGACAATGGACTCAAACGAGATATACTCCCCAAGGAGGGATTTTCGTGAGAGAAAATTGAGGGTCGATATCTTGGTAACACACTCAATGTAATTTTATTGATATCCTCCCAAGAGTTCTTATCAGTAAAATTGCAAGGCTAAAATTGAAAACGCTGGTTGTTATGTTAACAATTAGGTGGGACCTAGTCTAACTAGTAAATGGTGCGAACTCCCAAAGGAGGCGTAATGTTTATGGGTGTTGGATCACCGTTGAATTTTTATGATTGAGTTATTTATTTAATTCAAGATAAATATTTAAAAGTGCTTTAACATGATTATTTACTTATATATATTTTTGTTATATTCAGAAATCATGACCCCATCCCTAATGAACATCTTAAAAAAAAAATAATACTTTAACCGGAGATAATTATGTCACATGGAAAAGGAAAATTGGGTTGTTGCTGCAAGCTGAAAAACATAAGTTTATTCTGTCTACTCCTAAACCACCTGCTCCTACTTATGAATCTCATATTCATATGTGAAACAAATTAGAGGCGTGTTCTATATAAAGCTAGAGGGGGGGGTGAATAGATTTTAACTATTATTACCCAATTTTCGCATGCAAGTCAATTTTACGAAAATGCCCCTACTAGTCAAAAATACATACAAGTGTAATATAGTGCGGAATTTAAATAACACTTGATGTATACGTGGAAACCCAACCACTGGGAAAAACCACGGGCTGTTTAGTGCGCCACACTCGGACCTCGAAATCCACTAATTGAAATGGAGTTTACAACCTATGTAGACCTCGTCTAACACTCCGGTCAATAACCCCCCACTTCTACCACTCGGGCCTTTAGAAGTGGCTCTAGTCCAATTGCTTGAGGCCTAAGCAACCTTAGCCTCAAGACTTGATTCTCTAAGAAGAGATTATGCAACCTATGTGAATATATATGAATATTCAAATAACAAACAAGGCTAGGTAACCTTAGATGCTTATCTAGGATGATGATATAATCAATTTAATCAACCCTAGATATCAATTGCTAAATGACATGTCAAATAGCTTAGCTAATCAAGATTAAGCAAAAACCTAATTAGCTATCACAAAAACAACACTCAATTAATTCATCACAATTAATTCTCTATTCTTGTATTTATCATATGATCAACAACATACAAGTAAATAAAAAGAGAATATGCTAGATAGTAAAAATACTAAAATAAGATGAAACTAATCAAAATCTTACCAAGCATATTGTGATGATGCCAATCCAATCATAGATGCTTTCTATGTAGACATAGAGGATGCAATATGAAATTTGATGCAAAAAGGATTTGATTTGAGTGTTTAAAGGTGGGTTCTTGATTTGATTTTTTCTCAAAAATCTCTCTTGAAAGTTTAGGGTTCTAATTGCTCAAGAAACTTTTTCAGAGATTGAGAAAATAAGATATTTATAGACATCAAGAATTGGGCATGTGAAAAGACACTTTTGCCCCTGAAACACACCGTTCGGCGGTTTCAATCGGCGGCCAGGCCGCCTATAACGACCGCCGAATTGAGCTCGTGAAGAACAGAGCATTAACGGCGGTTACATTCGGCGGTTTCGTGACCGCCGATCCAACCGCCGAATCAAACCCGAGGGATTAAAATCGATCAGGTATGAACGGCGGTTTCGAACGGCGGTCGTAACCGCCGATCTTGACCGCATAATTGCTTCAGACCAATCTGGACTGAAACGGCGGTTTCATTCGGCGGCCAGGCCGCCGATCATAACCGCCGATCACCAACAATGGTGAAAACCAAGGAGAAGCCAAGGGCATTCTCCATAGGCGGTCTTCGCGCGAAACCAAGCACTCATTAGTGCAAGCGCGGACGTTTCCGAACAATGTCGGGAAACGAATTATAAGGCACATATACACACAACAAGATATATCAACCAAAGTGCTAGTGTGTAGAGTGACATGTGAAGAGATGCACATAAAAATAAGCAAGTATGCAATCATAGCAAGAATGCTAAGTGTGTGTGTGCTACAAAATCTCTTCAAAGAAAAACAAGCACAAGAGATTATACCTTTGGCGTGCTTGTATCTTGAGGTCATGGAAGGGCCTTTGATCTTCAACACTAAACACTTAGACTACCCTTACATTCAAAACCCTAACATGTGTGAAACAAATTATAGCACGGTGTGTATAAAGCTATCTAGAGGGGGGTGAATAGATTTTACGCTTTTTACCCAATTTTTCGTGTTAGTCAAAATTACGAAAATGCTCTCAAGATAATATAACCAAGCAATTGTAATATGGTGCGGAAATTAAAACAACACTTGGTTTTTATGTGGAAACCCTCACGGGAAAAACCACGGGCTATGTAAGTAAGCCACACTCGAACCTCGAATCCACTAAATGTGCAAACGATTACAACCTAATCCCGGAAGTAATCACACACCTACCTAATCCCGGTATGAGTGAACCTAGTCCAATTTGCTTGCGATCTAAGCAACCTAATCCCGGTTGCTACACGCAAGACTTACTTTCTCTAGAAGAGAATACAACCCTAAGTAAATATATGTAAATATCCAAAATGCAACATAGAGCAAGGGAAACCCTATATGCTTATCTAAGATGATTAATATGCAATTAAGAACAATCCTAGATATCAAAACTAAATGACATGTCAATTAGTTTAGCTAATCAATATTAAGCACAAAACCTAATATGCTAGCACAATACAACTTCTCAAACATACATCATACTCATCTCAATATTGTATCCAAAGCATACAAAGTAATCAACAAGTAATTAATTGAGATTGCTAGATAAGAGAAACACAAAACATGTAAGATATTAGTGAAAAACTTACCGAGCAAAGTATGATGAAGATTCCATGCAAGATGACATCTAGATGATCCAAGATGATGCTAGATGATGATTGATGATCATGAAAAAGTGTTTGAGTGATTAAAATTGAGTTCTTTGTGTATTTTTCTTCTCTTGAAAAATATTCTAAGTATAGAATATGAATATGAACTCTCTTAGCTGACCTAAAGTCAAAGTGTTATATATATAGGGGCCATAAGTGAAGTGTGGTCGTTTTGAAAAACGCACCAAAAATTGCTTTGTGCGCTGGTGGCCTTGCGCTGGACGACAGGCGCAAGACCAGCGCACACGCACATTTTTGCATTGGCGCTGGACGACATGCGCTCACACAGGCGCCATACCAGCGGAGCCACACTGGGCGATCAGCGCTGGTGACCTTGCGCTGGTGTAGACCAGCGCACGACCGGCGACAGAGAACTGGACGATCTGCGCTGGTGGTCTGCGCTGGTGTGGACCAGCGCACGACCAGCGGCACGCCACTGGGCGTTTTGCGCCGGTGAGCGGCGCTGGACGTCAGGCGCAGGTGGACCAGCGCACAGCCCACAACTTTGAACCCCACAAGCAATCATGCAAGGGGAACAAAGGTAAACTAAGATGCATCCTAAAAGCCTAAATGCTATGATGTTATAAACACAAGATGCAATCATTATACCAAGCAAGAAGAGATGTAAATAGGCATTGATGCACAACAAAAAGAAACACAACATACAAAGATTAAACATATGCATGAGTTGTGAGTGTGTGCAACTATCTCTTCAAGACAAGTAAGCACTTAGAGTATTACCTTTGGTGCTTGTCAATCATGAGGTCTTCAAAGGGCCTAAGCAATAACAACAACATCTAAACTACCCTTACAAAGAATCCCCACATATGGTTTGATCACGAAATAAGCCAATTAAAAACAACGGGAATCCTTACAATCTCCCCCTTTGGCTATTTCGTGACAAAACCATCACTCACATTGATTCCTCACAAAAAAAAATAGAAACTACGGGACTACAATGATATTCTATATTACAAAGAGATAAGAGAATGCAACTTGAAGTCTTCAATCCTCTTGTAGAATAATCAATCCCTGAAAAGAGTTTCTAACATTTCTAATACAAGAAAAGTGTGAGATTAATCATGTGAGAACAATACCAAGCATTTGCATTTTTAGAATTTAGGCACAACATTACCAAATGTATGCAATGTATGATAAATGCAATGCTCCCCCTCAACGGGTTACTCCCCCTCAATATATGTTCTCCCCAAAGTGCACAATAGCTTCTATATTTTGCACCTCCCCTTACCATATCCTACTCCCCCTTTTTGTCATGATATAGGCAAAGGAGTAGTCCCCAACCGGGTCACTCATAGCAACGAGAGATAGAAGCATGCACGATTTGCATATACATATAAGTCACTTTATGCACTTCAATTAATTTGAGAGAAACAAGGAGATTTATTTTGAGAAAATGTGTGAATCCAACATGCTTTGCATACAAGACATATAGCATTCAAGTCCAAAATACAATGGTATTTGGCAAAGCAAATGACAAAGGTTTCTAATAAGAATTCAAACCAATTTCACCAATGTCATGGGAAAAGCAAGGATATAGAGATTATTGATTTCAATTTAAGAGCAACTATATCCAACTTTATAAGCGAAACATGGCATGAGCGACTTTGCACCCTATTTGATTTTTCCGGATAAAATTATCCGTATGATAGTAACCATGTTCAACTAATAAAGAAAGAGAGACATTTGGAATGTAAATTCCTTTGAACGGATACAAGATCCTTTATTCATTTTGAGTCTCATAAGCTTTCACACAAGTTTTGCATTTTTAAGAATATGCAATCATCAATTCATGCTTTTCATGTGAGCATGTTATATGAATTTCATGCTTTTTCATTTGTCATTAGCATGTTATTAAAGAATCATCATGTCATGGAGATAATCATAGGTCATTCAAATCATACTTCCTATATACATCTCCTAGTCCAAAAATGCATGTTTGAACATAAATATGACATGGATTGTAGACAAGCAAGGTTCACACTTATGGAATTTTAAAACATATATACATATGTACAACCAAGCTTACTCAAGCAATCAAAAGAAGAGGCATAAGATATTTCAAATTTTTTGCAAGATACAAGAATGCAAAATAGCTCTCTTTGCTTGAGTTCCCCATATGGGGTCAATCATTAACCTTCAACAATGAAGGTCATGAGGTCTTATAGACCTCCCAAGTCCATTTGACTTGGATGAACCTATTTGAGACTTGATAGTCTCGTAGCAAGCGGGTCCATTTTTCCTTATCCACATAGGTGTGACATTTTTCTTCCTAGTGGTCAATTGTTCTAGAGATCTAGATGTCATAGGATCATGTAAATGAATTTCTTCCTTCCTATGAGCATGCATTCTAGCTCTAGCTTTCTTTTTCTCAATCATGCTTTTAACTCTACACATTTTAATGTAATGAAAGCACTTTGGTCTAATATGACCATCAACACCACAAAAATGACATGTAGGGACAAAGTTAGGAATCGTACCATGTCCTTGTGCATGCATAAGAGCCTTCCCATGTCTTTGTGGTTGTCTTGGTTGTTGGATAGGATTTCTCCTTCTTTGTTGTTGACCAACACTTGGTTGCTTCCACGGTTGAGTTTGCATGATTGGTCTCTTCCCTTGATGGATTTGAGTTTGAGGGAAGTTAGCATGAGGAACTCTTGTAGGTTGAGCTTGAGGTTGTCTTCTTGGAGCTACCTTCACTTGTGCACTATGAGAGCATTGTCCTAGCTCAATCTTCTTCCTAGGAGTTTGCACCGGTAAATCTTCTTTGTAGCTCAAGCTTTTGACAAACATGGTCTTGTTAGGAGTGGAGGACTCCTTACTATCTTCAAACCCAAGACCTCTCTTATCACACGGACTCTTTCCAACACTTAACATGTGGTCAAGTTTTTCGGTGCTAGAAACTATCCTAGTCCTTGATCCTTTAGCCTCTTCAAGCTCTCTTTTTAATTCTTCTTCATTCCTCTTAGATAAGTCTAACTCCTTTCTTAGCTTATCTTCAATATTCTTGGATCTATCCACTTGTTCACTTAAGTGGTCAACATGAGCCTCAAGGTCTAGATTCTCTTCTCTCAATCTTCGTATCTTTTCCTTTGTCTTCATTGCTAAGCTTTTAAACTCAGTGAGGTATTCATCTAGAACCTTTTTCTTCACATATCCATGTGAGGAGTTAGATGAAGAGTCATCTTTATTAGAGTCACTTTCTTCTTGACTCTCATTCTCTTCTTCATTGTAGGAGATCGGAAAGGCAAAATAGTTGTTCTCACAATCATTCAAGCTTGAGGGACTTCCTTCAACAACTTTCACTTTGTTGTCCTGCTTGTGAGAGCAACCTAATGCCAAGAATTTTGCCACAATCTCTTCATCACTATTACTTGAAGTGGCAGCCTCCTCTCTTTCATCTTCCAAGTTAGCACATTCCTTGGAGATATGCCCGAATCCTCCACATTCGTAGCATTGAATCTTCTCTCTTGAAGACATCTCATGATATGGCTTGACATTCTTAATAGTGGACTTCTTCTTCTTGAAGTCATTCCCCTTTGAGCCATAATCACTCTTTTGAAGATTCAAGAACTTCTTGAATCCCTTGGCAATGAGTGCCATGTCTTCATATGAGTCATCCTCCTCCTCTTCCATCTTGGATGTCTTCAAGGCAATATTCTTTTTCTTCTTAGGAGGAGATGTGGTAGCCTTTCTTGATTCATAGGCTAGAAGTCTTCCAATGACTTCACTCGGCTTCATTTCCTTGTAAGTGTCATTTTCTTCTAAAGCCGTCACTTTGGGTTCGAACCTCTCGGGAAGTGATCGCATGATCTTTTGCTTGATTCTTCTATCCGAGTAAGGATCACCAAGTTGGTGACTTTGGTTCACAATGTCCATTAGTCTCACTTGGAAGTCATTGAAGTGCTCGTGCTCTTCCATCCTAATGGTCTCAAACCGAGTTTGAAGGACTTGAAGCTTTGAGTCCTTGACAACCTCGGTGCCTTCATGTGCAACTTCTAGGATGTCCCATGCCTCTTTAGCAATCCTAGTAATTTGAATCAGTTTATACTGATTTTCACTCACTGCACATCGGATGGCATGAATAGCCTTGTTGTTCCACATGGAGTCAATAAATTCTTGAGGACTCCACTGTGCCTTAGGCTTGAGAACTTCTTCTCCTCCATCCGTAGAAGTCATCATAGGTGGAGCATATCCATCTTCAACCGCCATCCATGCCCTATCATGGATTTGGCATATGTATGCTTCCATCTTCCCCTTCCATGAGGAGTAATTATCGCCGGTGAGCAACGGTGGCCTCACGCTCGACGCTCCCTCTTTGCTCATCCCGAAACCACTCATAGTGTTTGGATGAATGCAAATGAGATGAATGCAAAATGTATGAATAAATCAAAAAATCACACAAAATGCAAAACACACCAAAATGAGCAAGGATCACCTATGTATGTCTAGGAACCCGCTCTGATACCAATTGAAACAAATTATAGCACGGTGTGTATAAAGCTATCTAGAGGGGGGTGAATAGATTTTACGCTTTTTACCCAATTTTTTGTGTTAGTCAAAATTACGAAAATGCCCTCAAGATAATATAACCAAGCAATTGTAATATGGTGCGGAAATTAAAACAACACTTGGTTTTTACGTGGAAACCCTCACGGGAAAAACCACGGGCTATGTAAGTAAGCCACACTCGAACCTCGAATCCACTAAATGTGCAAACGATTACAACCTAATCCCGGAAGTAATCACACACCTACCTAATCCCGGTATGAGTGAACCTAGTCCAATTTGCTTGCGATCTAAGCAACCTAATCCCGGTTGCTACACACAAGACTTACTTTCTCTAGAAGAGAATACAACCCTAAGTGAATATATGTAAATATCCAAAATGCAACATAGAGCAAGGGAAACCCTATATGCTTATCTAAGATGATTAATATGCAATTAAGAACAATCCTAGATATCAAAACTAAATGACATGTCAATTAGTTTAGCTAATCAATATTAAGCACAAAACCTAATATGCTAGCACAATACAACTTCTCAAACATACATCATACTCATCTCAATATTGTATCCAAAGCATACAAAGTAATCAACAAGTAATTAATTGAGATTGCTAGATAAGAGAAACACAAAACATGTAAGATATTAGTGAAAAACTTACCAAGCAAAGTATGATGAAGATTCCATGCAAGATGACATCTAGATGATCCAAGATGATGCTAGATGATGATTGATGATCATGAAAAAGTGTTTGAGTGATTAAAATTGAGTTCTTTGTGTATTTTTCTTCTCTTGAAAAATATTCTAAGTATAGAATATGAATATGAACTCTCTTAGCTGACCTAAAGTCAAAGTGTTATATATATAGGGGCCATAAGTGAAGTGTGGTCGTTTTGAAAAACGCACCAAAAATTGCTCTGTGCGCTGGTGGCCTTGCACTGGACGACAGGCGCAAGACCAGCGCACACGCACATTTTTGCATTGGCGCTGGACGACATGCGCTCACACAGGCGCCATACCAGCGGAGCCACACTGGGCGATCAGCGCTGGTGACCTTGCGCTGGTGTAGACCAGCGCACGACCGGCGACAGAGAACTGGACGATCTGCGCTGGTGGTCTGCGCTGGTGTGGACCAGCGCACGACCAGCGGCACGCCACTGGGCGTTTTGCGCCGGTGAGCGGCGCTGGACGTCAGGCGCAGGTGGACCAGCGCACAGCCCACAACTTTGAACCCCACAAGCAATCATGCAAGGGGAACAAAGGTAAACTAAGATGCATCCTAAAAGCCTAAATGCTATGATGTTATAAACACAAGATGCAATCATTATACCAAGCAAGAAGAGATGTAAATAGGCATTGATGCACAACAAAAAGAAACACAACATACAAAGATTAAACATATGCATAAGTTGTGAGTGTGTGCAACTATCTCTTCAAGACAAGTAAGCACTTAGAGTATTACCTTTGGTGCTTGTCAATCATGAGGTCTTCAGAGGGCCTAAGCAATAACAACAACATCTAAACTACCCTTACAAAGAATCCCCACATATGGTTTGATCACGAAATAAGCCAATTAAAAACAACGGGAATCCTTACAATGTGGTTTGACCACGAAATAAGCCAATCAACAAAATGGGAATCCTTACAATATGGTTGGTAAAGTTGCTACTGTTAAGACCCGTCAAAAGGTTAAGGAACAACAGAAGAAAAAGCAACTTGGGCCTACCAAGAAGGAGACCAAGAAAGTAACCAAGATCAAAGGGAAATGCTTCCTTTGTGGTGAAAAGGGACATTGGAAAAGAAATTGCCCAAAGTCCCAGAACAAGAAGGAACAAGGTAATATTAATTATCTTGAAACATATTTTCTGGCAGATTCTACAGATTCTTGGATCATAGACTCTGGAGCCACAAATCATGTTTGCTATTCCTTACAGGGGTTCCAAGAAAGGAGAAAGTTGAATAAGAATGAAATCAACTTGCGTTTGGGCAACGGAACGTTAGTGTCTGCAAGTGCAGTGGGAGATATTAGAGTTAATCTAGATTCTTTTAGGCATTTAGATTTGATAGACGTTTATTATGTACCTCAATTCAAGAGAAATTTAATTTCAGTTTCTTGTTTGAATAAATTTGGATATTCGGTTACTTTTAATAAAGATTTTATTATTAGTAAGAATAACAAATTTATTTGCAAAGGTACATTGGAAAACGGCTTATTCTTTTTACATAAAAATATCTCTCACTCGTTAGACACAGAATTAACGGAACCTAATCATAAAAGAGTAAAATTATCAATGGATGAAACCTACCTATGGCATTTACGCCTAGGTCATATTAACCTTAATAGGATTAAAAGATTGGTAAGTGACGGACCTTTAAGTGACTTAAAGGTTGATGATCTACCAACTTATGAATCTTGTTTGGAAGGTAAAATGACCAAAAGGTCGTTCTCTGCCAAAGGTGCAAGAGCCACTGAATGTTTAGGATTGATACACACTGATGTATGTGGACCTATAAGCATTCAAGCTAGAGGTGGATATGAGTACTTCATCACCTTCACAGATGATTACTCGAGATTTGGCTATGTGGATCTCATGCGACATAAGTCGGATGCTTTTGACATGTTCAAAGCATTTAAAGCTGAAGTAGAAAATCAGCTTGAGAAACACATAAAAATCTTGAGATCTGATCGTGGTGGAGAATATCTATCTGGTGAGTTTCAGCAATATCTTATTGATAATGGGATAGTTTCTCAGTTTTTTGC
Source organism: Acer yangbiense (assembly GCA_008009225.1). Classification (NCBI taxonomy): domain Eukaryota; kingdom Viridiplantae; phylum Streptophyta; class Magnoliopsida; order Sapindales; family Sapindaceae; genus Acer; species Acer yangbiense. The sequence goes on along the minus strand of CM017765.1, from coordinate 1,071,822 downwards.
ACCAGGTACACCTCAACATAATGGGGTAGTAGAAAGGAGAAATAGAACTCTTTTGGATATGGTTAGGTCTATGTTGAGTTATTTAACACTTCCTATTTCTTTTTGGGGATATGCTTTACAAACTGCTATATACATTCTAAACGATGTACCATCTAAGTCCGTTCCTAAAACACCGCATGAGTTGTGGACTGGGCGCAAGCCTAGTTTACAACACTTAAGGATATTTGGTTGTCCTGCGCATGTGTTAAAAGGAAAGACAGAAAAGATGGAGTCCCATTCCGAAACATGTATATTTGTAGGGTATCCAAAAGAAACTAAAGGATATTATTTCTATAGTCCTTCAGATCTTAAAGTATTTGTTTCGACAAATGCTAAATTTCTGGAAAAGGACTATATGAATGATTTTGTGCCTAGAAGTAGAATTGTCCTGAATGAGATGTCAGGAGATATAATTCCACGAGAGGTTACACAACCTAACCCAATTGTAAGTTCCGATCCAACACAAGATCAACAACCTACCATTCCTCGTCATAGTGGGAGGGTTAGAACACAACCCGAAATATGCATCGGTCTGGGAGAATCAGTGGAGAATCTCCCAGACGACGATGATCCCTACACGTATAAGGAAGTAATGGAGGATGTTGATAGTCGCCATTGGCAAAAGGCAATGCAATCTGAGATTGAATCTATGTTCGATAACAAAGTCTGGTCCCTTGTAGACTTGCCTAAAGGGATAAAACCCATTGGGTGCAAGTGGGTATACAAGAGGAAAAGATGTATGGATGGAAATGTGGAAACCTTTAAAGCTAGATTGGTAGCTAAATGGTATACACAGAAAGAAGGTATCGATTACGAGGAAACCTTCTCTCCTATGGCCATGCTTAAATCCATTAGGATACTCTTATCCATTACAGCATCTTTAGATCTAGAGATTTGGCAAATGGACGACAAGACAGCTTTCCTTAATGGAAGTCTTGACGAAAGCATCTATATGATGCAACCAGAATGATTCATTGAAAAAGGCCAAATGGAAAAGGTATGCAAGTTGCAGAAATCCATATATGGATTAAAGCAAGCATCCAGATCCTGGAACATAAGGTTCGATCAAGCTGTCAAAGGTTTTGGGTTTATTCAGAATCCTAACGAACCTTGTGTATACAAAAGGATTAAGGGCGACAAGTTAGTTTTCCTGATTCTTTATATTGATGATATACTACTCAATGGAAACGATGTAGGTGTATTGACATCAGTAAAAGAATGGTTAGCAAAACAATTTGATATGAAGGACTTAGGAGAAGCAAGTTTTATTCTAGGTATCCAAGTTATAAGGGATAGAAAGAATAAAACAATTGCATTATCCCAAGCTTCATACATAGACAAGATCTTGTCTAGGTTTGCCATGCAGGATTCCAAGAAAGGTATGTTACCTTTCAAACATGGAATCAAACTTTCTAAGGAACAAGTTCCTAAGAATGAGCATGAAGAGCAATTCATGAGTAGAGTTCTATATGCCTCGGCAGTTGGAAGTCTCATGTATGCAATGCTCTGCACTAGACCAGATATTTGTTTTGTTGTTGGCATAGTTAGCAGGTTTCAATCGAAACTTGGTCCTGATCACTGGATCGCAGTCAAGCATATTTTCAAGTATCTTAAGAGAATGAGAGATAATATGCTTGTATACTCTTGAGGGGATTTAATTCCCGTTGGGTATACAGATTCTGATTTCTAATCAGATTCTGACTCTAGAAAATCCACATCAAAAGCTGTGTTTACTATTGGAGGAAGAGCAGTCATATGGAGGAGTATCAAGCAATCTTGTATTGCTGATTCCACCATGGAAGCTGAGTATGTTGCTGCATGCGAGGCTGCCAAAGAGGCTGTTTGGCTCCGCCAATTCTTGATTGACTTGGAAGTGGTTCCTAGTGCGAATAAGCAGATCACTATCTACTGTGACAACAGTAGAGCAGTGGCTAATTCGAAAGAACCAAGAAGTCACAAGAGAGGAAAACACATTGAAAGAAAGTATCATCTTTTAAGGGAGATTGTTCAAAGAGGTGACGTGACGATTACCAAAATCGTGTCAGCAGAAAATCTAGCGGATCCCTTCACAAAGGCTGTACCTCAGAAGAGTTTCGATGGGCATCTAGAGAACATGGGCATGAGAGATATGACACATTTGCTATAGCGCAAGTGGGAGATTGTTAGGATTATGCTCAATAGCAAGAGTGTAATATTGTAATTAACAATCTTTTTCATATTAATAAAGCGATTTCTGGTTTAACAAATCTTATAGCATTTATAGTTTAATATTATAATTGTCAAAGTAAATAATCATAAGGTCTAAAGACTATGAGAAAAGAAGAATTGTTCGTACATCTGGATATGTATGTGGTAGACACAATTCTTTAGTTAGTCTTGAATAATGTTCACAACTTAAGTTAAAGGTTGGGCACCTTTATCTTGTTAAAGTTGTAGAATTCTTTTGCTAGCATTTGAGTGGGATCAAATGAGATATGATGAGTCTAAAATCATCGGAGTGTCTTCGAGTAAAAGAATCTAGTGCACTGGGTGCATTGAACTGGATCACAATGAAAAGCTTTATCTAGAACCGTCAATAGATAATAGTCTTTTCATTATCAGGACAATCGGAGAGTCTATCTTAATCCTGAGATAAATGATGGACTTATGGTTGCAAGTGATATCATTTGAGTTATCAATGAGTACGATTATATAGCATAGTCTATCCTCGATAGTTTGGTGATATTCATTTGTTAATCGATAGAGGACTTCATTTATAGATATGGACATCGTGGCTCCATTTATTAAATGAGAGTATAATATCATCATATGGATGTTTTGAGGTAATTGGATATTAAATCTCAACGTTGAGTTTTCGATAGTGACTATTGAAAACATGGCTTCTGGACAAGTCAAAATATCCAAGTTCAAAACGTGGTCATATGAGTAAATATGGTAACTTGGAGAGTTATAGGCGGTCTATGAACTCTTGGCGATTACTGATATTAATCACGAGGATACACTATCTCCAACATGATTGTCTAGGGTATGAATGAGGAACATCTTCTTATTCTATCTTTATTTAAGAGTTCAATTTTAGCTCTTTAACGGAATGAGTTAAAATTAATGGATCGGACCTAAGTGAATCATTTGTTGATTGTGATTAGGTTATGTCTATTGAAACTTAAATTTAGATAGCCCGCCAAGATCCTCAATCCACACGGACTTGCATGGATCACTTGATATATTCTACCGGACCAATTTATGGGTCCATCTAGAATTGCATTTAATATATTAAGAATATAATTTGCACATTATTTATTTAATGGGCTGATCAATTATATTAATATATTAATGAAAGGCATGTGGGCTTGTTTCTTTTAGTAAGAATGGGTCTGGTTCACATGTGGGCTTTTTAATTAAAGTCTAATGGATTAAATAAAATAAGAAAATAATATTTAGCCCATATATATATGATGTGGGCGGCAAGGCTAATTTATTAGTCTAATATATTATTTTATTTTATTGTTTGATTAAATGATAATTAATTTATTTATTAATTAATTATTTAATCAAGAAACAAAATCTTTTTCTGACCAGGAAATATGTTTCCTAGAGTTATACTATTGGGAGTAGTATACTAAAAGTAAAAGACTTATTTGGTAAGAAAATAAATAATAAGGTTTATTTATTTAATCAAATAAGGAAGTCTTTGAGATAGTCACAAATACACTAAATAGTTGGATTAGGGTTTGGAATTTTAAGGAAATCTACCTAAGGTTAGGATTTAAGTCAAAAGACAAATCCTACTTGGTAGATGATTTTGGCCACAATATATAAATATATATTAAATATATAAGGCCGAAAATATATATGTATATAATGCATGCAGTATTAATTCCGCAAGATATATATATATTGGTTTAGGCGTGTGTGGTAGCCAAAAATAGCACAGCCCAAACACCGAGGCCCAATTCTAGAAATCCAAGAGATGAGCCAGATGGTCTGCTGAAGCAAGCATGATCTGGCCTAACGAAAGACAAGCCCAACGTGGGCCCAAAGGAAATTCAAACCTTTACCAAGTCTGTAAAAGACTAAGTCAGTTGTGCAATTCAAGGGACTGACCAAGTCAATACAGTTGAAGCAGATTGAGATCTCAAAGATCTCGGAGGATAAAAACCACAATCTCAACCCATGATCTCAGGATCATACAACCACTTCACTTGGGGAACACTCCCCACCCGCTATAAAAGGCCACCACCATTTCATAAATGGGAGGAGAAAGTATCTACAAAAAACAAAGCTAATTAGCATCTCCAAACTCTGTTCATATTTATTCCAGCCACCGGAATTCTACTTGATTCACAATCACGATTCAAGTATAATAAACGCTCAGCCCAAGCGAACCTAAGGCTAATAAACCGATCCCCACCTTTCCATTTTTCTACATTACATTTCTGTTTTAAGTTCCTTTTGCAGGTTGATCGAAGTTCAGACGACCATATCCAGACGAAAGTCGACATCGACCAATCGACTATCAGCTAAGCTGCTGGTTCATCGAAGTTCAGACGACCATATCCAGACGACAGTCGACATCGACCAATCGACTATCAGCTAAGTTGCTGGTTCATCGAAGTTTAGACGATCATATCCAGACGACAATCGACAATCAGCTAAGCTGCTGGTTCATCGAAGTTCAGACGACCATATCCAGACGACAGTCGACATCGACCAATCGATTATCAGCTAAGCTGCTGGTTCATCGAAGTTCAGACGACCATATCCAGACGACAGTCGACATCGACCAATCGACTATCAGCTAAGCTGCTGGTTCATCGAAGTTCAGACGACCATATCCAGACGACAGTCGACATCGACCAATCGACATCAGCTAAGTTGTTGGTTCATCGAAGTTCAGACGACCATATCCAGACGACAGTCGACATCGACCAATCGACTATCAACTAAGTTGCTTTGGGCTTGATACCACCCGACCCATTTGATGTACCACGTAGTTCGACCACCTACAGGTGTCGAGTCGACTACTACAAGACACCCTTTTTAGCTTTGTTCTACAGGGAATCCAAAATATTCAACAAAGAACCATTCATAGATTGCTGGTGCCCCAAGTATCACGATTTTGACCGAATTTTGACCGTAGGATTTTCTGGTTCTACAGTTTGGCGCCCACCGTGGGGCCCGACAATCATTTTTTGCGGCACTACTACGCCATACGAAATGGCTCAAACATTCCCCTTGACGAACAAATTACGAGGTCCGATCAACCAAAAAAAAATATATGTGTTTCACGATTCTGCAGGTACAAGTAAAATGAATCACAAAAGGTTAGAATATCTATTCTGAAATATTGTTCTTCGTTGCCATGTTAACTAAAAATTTTGATTGGTCATTGATTTTAGTAGTTTGATACTTTTAATGTCGAATTATCTATTTCTCTAAATAGTTTATCAGTTGTTAATACTGTATTAAAAGTCTGGCACACTCCATATATTGTCTTCATCAACCTAAATAATAAAGAAAATCGAATGTCCCACATGATAGAATCTGGAATCTACATCAGAGAAATTTAAAACGTTCGACGATGAGATACGATTTAATTAATTGGCATTTTATGTCAAGTCACCTACACAAATTTAAGTCTTGCTATCGCATTACAATCGAGCTATACGCTCTACATCAACAACGAGTTGCGCTCTACTTCGAGCTATACACTAAAATACAGTCCTTGAAAATCTCACAAGGATACGCCAATGAATTTGAATTTCATCGAGCGGTTACTTTTTAAAATTAATGTCGTGCGACATTGTTTGTGGCAATCTACAATTAAAGTAGAGAAGGCAATATATTCCACTTATGCCAAGCAATAATTCAGTGACCATACAAAGACCAATATATATTTGGCCAAGACAAATGTCCCTCCGCATCTCGTCGATCGAATCACTACTCAAAATCAGAAAGCTATTCGAGTCAACTGATTGATTAAATCGTTAATTCGTCAATCAACTATCAAAAGGGTTCAATGAACAAATACAACATGTGGTCAGTCTACATTGAGAATCGAGAAATTATTAAATAATCTCTCCGTCAAGCTACATGTCGACCTACAACGAAATCGAGCGTTCTACAAATAACACTATGTTGAGGAATGATGTACACCACTTTGTCGACCTACAAAAAGCGTTCTACCAATGTCGACCTACAACGAGCGATCTATAAATTTCGCTCTACATCGAGCGTCCTACAAAGCTTCAAAAAGCACTCTTAAAAAGCTAAGAACAGGAGCGCTACGGCGAGCTACCAATAACGCTCTATATTAAGGTATGTCACCATACTGAATTACTTTGTTGCTTGGCTTTGTGTCGAGACGCCTTGTTTTTAATTTTGAACTAATCTACTTCAGATTACATGTTTTTAGTTTCATAAAAATTCAAGTTTTTAGTGGAACATGTTTTTAGTTTTACAAAAAAAAAAAAAATGCATGTTGATATACAATTGTCGATCGACATATGAGTTATATTATATGGTTCAATTACTTTATCAATTGCATGCAAATACTATAATTGTCATATGACACGTGAGTTATGTTATAATGATTCATATCAAAGCATGTTGATTTGTATATGGTCGAGCGACAAAACAATTTATGTTAAAATGATACTATCAAATGCATGATCTACATTGTCGAACAACACAAGAATTATATTGGATTATTTTTTCATATGCATGCTGCTCCATATATTGTCTTCATCTTTGCCCATCTACAGAAAAAAAAAAAAAGGGTGCTCGGTTGAGAGCCACAAAAACGCTCTACGGAGCATAAAAAATAAAAAAATAAAAAAAATAAAAAAAATGTCGCTCTACATCGAGCGTTCTACAAATGTCGCTCTACATCGAGCGTTCTACGAATTTCACTCTACCGCGAGCGTTCTACAAAAATTCGCTCTACATCGAGCGTTCTACAAATGTCGCTCTACCACGAGCGTTTTACAAATGTCGCTCTACATCGAGCGTTCTATAAATTTCGCTCTACCACGAGCGTTCTACAAATGTTGCTCTACCACGAGCGTTCTACAAATGTCGCTCTACCACGAGCATTCTACAAATATTGCTCTCCGTCGAGCTACATTTCGTGCTTCAAGTCGAGCTGAAATTTATAAATATCGCGCTGTCGAGCTACATGTCGACTGTAGAATGTCAACTATCGAACTCTCTCTATCGAGCTACATTGCTTACTCCAAGTCAAGCCAAAGTTTTGGGCACACTTCAACTCCCAAGTCAAACGACGAATTATAACAACTCTGAGTTAGCATACTACCGCCAAATTGGAATTATAAGGTATATCCTGCACCCTACATCCAAGTTTCTCCCACTTTTGGTTTTATAATTATTTATCTTCTCCTATCTTTTTTTTTATTATCACGATATGACATTTTTTAAGGTTCTACAAATTTCGCTCTACAATGAGCAGTCTACAAATATTGATCTACAACGAGCAATAAATTTCGCTCTACATCAAATATTTTACAAAAAATTGCTCTACAACGAGTGTTCTACAAAGGTCGACTCCATAACGCATGTACGCGATATTCTATGTAAGGAAGGACTTGTAGACCCAAAAATAAATAAATAAATAAATAAATCAATCTTAATGATCGAATGTGCACAAGTTTACAGGCTTGTTTCATGTTGACTCACAACGCATGTATGCGATTTTGTGAATAAAAAGGTCGTGTCGACCCCACAACGCATGTACGTGAAATTTGTGAATGAAATGGCCGGACCGACCCCACAACGCTTGTACGCGACTTCCATAAAAAATTATCATGTCAATCGAATGTACACAAGCTTACAGGCTTGTTTCATGTCAAATCATAACACATGTGCATGAATTCAATGTAACAAATGATCGATCGACCCCTGCGCTATATTCGATAAATCTCTGTCGTTCGACTCAAAAGATCGATTGAAACAAACTACTCTCTTGACTTGAAGGCTTCAACTTAGAGAGTGGGGGGCTAACTATAGTAGCCAAAAATAGCACAGCCCAAACACCGAGGCCCAATTTTAGAAATCCAAGAGATGAGCCAGATGGTCTACTAAAGCAAGCATGATCTGGCCCAACGAAAGACAAGCCCAACGTGGGCCCAAGGGAAATTCAAACCTTTACCAAGTCTGTAAAAGACTAAGTCAGTTGTGCAATTCAAGGGACTGACCAAGTCAATACAGTTGAAGCAGATTGAGATCCCAAAGATCTCGGAGGATAAAAACCACAATCTCAACCCATGATCTCAGGATCATACAACCACTTCACTTGGGGAACACTCCCCACCCGCTATAAAAGGCCACCACCATTTCATAAATGGGAGGAGAAAGTATCTACAAAAAACAAAGCTAATTAGCATCTCCAAAGTCTGTTCATATTTATTCCAGCCACCGGAATTCTACTTGATTCACAATCAAGATTCAAGTATAATAAACGCTCAGCCCAAGCGAACCTAAGGCTAATAAACCGATCCCCACCTTTCCATTTTTCTACATTACATTTTTGTTTTAAGTTCCTTTTGCAGGTTCATCGAAGTTCAGACGACCATATCTAGACGACAGTTGACATCGACCAATCGACTATCAGCTAAGCTGCTGGTTCATCGAAGTTCAGACGACCATATCCAGACGACAGTCGACATCGACCAATCGACTATCAGCTAAGTTGCTGATTCATCGAAGTTTAGACGATCATATCCAGACGACAGTTGACATCGACCAATCGACTATCAGCTAAGCTGCTGGTTTATCGAAGTTCAGACGACCATATCCAGACGACAGTCGACATCGACCAATCGACATCAGCTAAGTTGCTGGTTCATCGAAGTTCAGACGACCATATCCAGACGACAGTCGACAGTCGACATCGACCAATCGACTATCAGCTAAGTTGCTTTGGGCTTGATACCACCCGACCCATTTGATGTACCACGTAGTTCAACCACCTACAGGTGTCGAGTCGACTACTACAAGACACCCCTTTTAGCTTGTTATACAGGGAATCCAAAATATTCAACAAAGAACCATTCATAGATTACCGGTGCCCCGAGTATCACGATGTTGACCGAATTTTGACCGTAGGATTTTCTGGTTCTACAGCGTGCAATAAAAGGACATTTTGTTTGGTGAGGTGTGCAGAATTGATGCACTTATATATTATTTGTGCAAAGTGCAGTATTCGGTGCACTATATATATTTTAATATATATAGATATTACATATAGGTTGAATTCGGCTAACCCTACTTGCAAGGCTTGAGAGTTTTTCTTTTGCTTAAAAAAATAGAATCCAACTCTAGTGATTAGTGTGTGTTGATTTCGGCCAAGACAAAAGAGAGAAGAGATTATTCTTTTGATGGTACACTAATTGCTTGTTCATCAATAAGCTTGTGTGTACAACATCGAATTAGGTTCACACGAGTTTCGATCATTAGATTGAGAACTCAAAAGTGACCGGAATAATCTTTGTATTCTTTTGATTGTTTTGTGACTAACAAAAGAAAAAGAAAGTTTGTTTGTCCATTCTCAGGTTTGCAATTCAAAGAAAAGGGAGACCACGCTCCTAGGTGATTCACGTTCGTGCTAGGATTGAAGATCTTGCGGATTACCATCGACGTAAGTCAATCGGATCACGCGACAAAAGGTATTCTACTTTTGTTACCTGATATGTATAGTTAATTAATTAAAGGGTTAAGGTTCATAAAAAGGAAAAATTTTAAAACATACTAAATCTATTTTTAGTCTCGCTTCCGTTGCGTGTACTACGGTATTTTTCCCTACACATAATTGCAACTCCCCTTACCTACTCCCCCTTTTTGTCATGATATAGGCAAAGGAGTAGTCCATAATCGGGTCACTTAGCAAAGAGAGATGACAGCATTCAAGTCATTTGCATAATCATAAAATGCACTTTTATGCAACTCTATCAATAGGAGAGAAACAAGGAGATTTATTTTGAAATAAATGTGTGAAACAAAATATGCTTTGCATACAAGACATGTAGCATTCAAGTCCAAAATACAATGGTATTTGGCAAAGCAAATGACAAAGGTTTCTAATAAGAATTCAAACCAATTTCACCAATGTCATAAGAGAAGCAAGGATATAGAGTTTTCATTGATTTTAATATATGAGCAACTATATCCATCTTTATAAGCCAAACATGTCATGAGCAACTTTGCACCCTATTTGATTTTTCCGGGAATGAAACCCGTATGATAGTAGACATGTTCAACAAATAAAGAAAGAGAGACAATATGGAATATACATTCCTTTGAACGGATACAAGATCCTTTATTCATTTTGAGTCTTATAAGCTTTTTCACACAAGTTTTGCATTTATAAATTGCAATCATCAATTCATGCTTTTTCATTTGAGCATGTCATTTGAATTTCATGCTTTTCATATGACATTAGCATGTTATAAACAACTCATGCTTTTCAATTTTTAAGCATGTCATTAAGAATCATCATGTCATGGAGATAACTATAAGTCATCCAAATCATACTTCCTATGTAAATCTCCTAATCCAAAAATGCATGTTTGAACATAAATATGACATGGATTGTAAACAAGCATGGTTCACACTTATTGAATTGAAAACATATATACATATGTGTAACCAAGCTTACTCAAGCAATTAACAAATAAGCATAAGATGTTTTCAAATATTTGCATGCAACAAGTATGCATAAGCTCTCTTTGCTTGAGTTCCCCATATGGGGTCAATATCATCTTTCATCAATGAAGGTCATGAGGTCTTATGGACCCCCCAAGTCCATTTGACTTGGATGAACCTATTTGAGACTTGATAGTCTCGTAGCAAGCGGGTTCATTTTTCCTTATCCACATAGATATGGCATTTTTCTTCCTAGTGGACAATGGTTCAAGAGTACTAGAAATAATAGGATCATGAACATGAATATTTTCTTTCCTATTAGCATGCATTCTAGCTCTTGTCATTCTCTTTTCAATCATGCTTTTGATTCTACATAATTTAATGAAATGAAAGCAATTTGGTCTAATGTGACCATCAATACCACAAAAGTGACATGTAGGGATAAATTTAGAATTCATACCATGTCCTTGTGCATGCATAGGAGCATTCCCATGACTTTGTGGTTGAGCGGGTTCAAATCTTCTTTGTTGTTGAACCGGTTTCGCTTGCTTCCTTGTTTCATTTTGCATGATTGGCCTCTTCCCTTGATGAATTTGAGCGTGAGGGAAGTTTGGTTGAGGAACTTTTTGAGCATTGTCCTAGATCGATTTTCTTCCTAGGTGTGTGCACCGGTGAGGCTTCATTCTTGCCCAAACTCTTGACAAAAATGGTCTTGGTTGGAGTAGTGATCTCCTTGCTTACTTCATACCAAATACCTCTCTTGTCACAAGGGTTCTTTCCACTACCAAGAATATGGTCAAGTTTCTTGGTGCTTGTAGTCATCCTAGATAATGACTCTATGGCTTCAACAAGCTCTCTTTTCAACCCTTCTTCATTCCTCTTAGACATAGCTAGCTCATCCCTTAGCTTGTCTTCAATCTTCTTGGATGCCTCCACTTGTTTACTTAAGTGGTCATTGTGTGTTGAAAGTTTTAGATTTTCATCCTCTAAAATCTTCAATTTTCTATTGTTCTTCTCCAATGAACTTTCACACTTGACTATAAAGTCATTTACATCCATTTTCTCTACACTTCCATTTGTAGAGTTAGATGAGGAGTCATCTTCACTTAAGTTATCTCCTCCACTCTCATTCTCACTAATGGAGTCATTTCCCTCATTTAGACCTTCACCTTGGTCTCTTGAGTCAATGAGAGCCATATCCCAATGAGTAGCTTCGCCTATCACCTCTAGAGCTACTACTTCATTTTTTTCTTCTATGGGATCACTAGTCAAGTCATTCTTACCAACAACTTTATCTTCTACACAAGTGGCCCCAAATGTCGTGTAGTTGATGGTAAGCTCATCATCACTAGATGACTTGTCTCCCTTTCTGGAGTCATCACTTTCACTCCACGTGGTGGCCATCACTTTTGCCATCTTGTTCTTCAAGTTCCCACAATCGGGTGAGATGTGACCTATACCACCACACTCATAGCATTGGACCCCTTTCTTTTCACTCTTCTCTTGCCTAGGCTCAAAACTCTTGAAGGGAACCTTTTTCTTCAAGTCTTGGCCTTTGGATCCAAAACCCTTCTTCTCGAACTTGACAAATATCTTGAACCTTCTAAGCAACAATGCCATGTCTTCGTCCGAGTCACCTTTTTCCTCCTTCACAACCTTGGAAGCATTCAAAGCAATTCCTTTTTGCTTTTTAGGAGGTGAAATGCTAGGAGCCTTTCTAGATTCGTAGGCGAGGAGTCTTCCAATAACCTCGCTCGGCTTCATGTCCTTATGGGTGCTATTTTCCTCTAAAGCCGTCACCTTTGATTCAAACCTAGCAGGGAGAGACCTCATAATTTTCTACTTAACTCTCCTATCCGAATAAGGATCACCGAGTTGATGGCTTTGATTCACTATATCCATCAACTTGACTTCAAAGTCATTGAAGCACTCGTCCTCCTCCATTTTAAGCAACTCAAATTGCGTTTGAAGGACTTGTAGCTTGGAATCCTTAACAACATCGGTTCCTTCATGTGCAACCTCTAGGATATCCCATGCCTCTTTGGCTATCCTAGTGTTCTGAATCAGTTTGTACTGATTTTCATCCACTGCACATAGAAGAGCATGCCATGCCTTCCTATTCCATTTTGAAGTCTCAAACTCTTCAGGTGACCATTGAGCCTTAGGCTTGAGTACTTCTTCTCCACCACCCGTGGGAGTCATCATAGGAGGTGCATACCCATCTTCAATAGCCATCCATGCCCTATCATGGATTTGGCACACATATGCCTCCATCTTACCTTTCCATGAGGCATAATTCACACCGGTGAGGAGGGGAGGCCGTGTGCTTGAAGCACCCTCATGGTTGCCACCGTATCCACTCATTGTATGTAATGAATGAATTCAAATGAATGCAAAATGTATGAATGAGCAAAAATCACACAAATGCAAAACACACCTAAAATGAGCTAGGATCACCTAAGTATATCTAGGAACCCGCTCTGATACCAATTGAAAGTAAATAACAATAACGCTCAGTGTGTATGGCAAATATTATCTAGAGGGGGGGTGAATAGATTTTAACCATTATTATCCAATTTTCGCATGCAAGTCAATTTTACAAAAATGCCCCTACTAGTCAAAAATACAAGCAAGTGTAATATAGTGCGGAATTTAAATAACACTTTATGTATACGTGAAAACCCAACCACTGGGAAAAACCACGGGCTATTTAGTGCACCACACTCGGACCTCAAAATCCACTAATCGAAATGGAGTTTACAACCTATGTAGACCTCGTCTAACACTCCGGTCAATAACCCCCCACTTCTACCACTCGGGCCTTTAAAAGTGGCTCTAGTCCTAATTGCTTGAGGCCTAAGCAATCTTAGCCTCAAGACTTAATTCTCTATGAAGAGATTATGCAACCTATGTGAATATGTATAAATATTCAAATAACAAACAAGGCTAGGTAACCTTAGATGCTTATCTAGGATGATGAGATAATCAATTTAAATCAACCCTAGATATCAATTGCTAAATGACATGTCAAATAGCTTAGCTAATCAAGATTAGTCAAAAAACCTAATTAGCTATCACAAACAACACTCAATCAATTCATCACAATTAATTCTCTATTCTTGTATTTATCATATGATCAAAAACATACAAGTAATTAAAAGAGAATATGCTTGATAGTAAAATACTAAAATGAGATGAAATTAATCAAAATCTTACCAAGCATGTTGTGATGATGCAAACCCAATCATAGATGAATGCAAGATGAACTTTGATGCAAAAAGGATTTGATTTGAGTGTTTAAAGGTGAGTTCTTGATTTGATTTTTTCTCAAAAATCTCTCTTTGAAGTTTAGGGTTCTAATAACTCAAGAAGCTTGATCAGAGAATGAGAAAGTAAGATATTTATAGACATCAAGAATTGGGCATGTGAAAAGACAAGTTTTCCCCTGAAACGCACCGTTCGGCGGTTTCAATCGGTGGCCAGGCCGCCAATCACGACCGCCGAATTGAGCCCGTGAAGAACAGAGCATCAACGGCTGTTTCATTCGGCTGTTTTGTGACCGTCGATCCAATCGCCGAATTAGACCGAGAGATTAAAATCGATCAGGTATGTACGGCGGTTTCAAACGGCGGTCGTGACCGCCGATCGTGACCGCATAATAGCTTCAGACCTCTCTTGACTGAAACGGCGGTTTGATTCAGCGGCCAGGCCACCGATCATAACCGCCGATCACCAACAATGGTGAAAACCAAGGAGAAGCCAAGGGCATTCTCCGTGGGCGGTCTTCGCGCAAAACCAAGCACACATACATGTGAGCGCGGACATTTCCGACCACTATCGGGAAACGAATTACTAAGCACATATACACACAACAAGATATAAAACAAAGTGCTAGTGTGTAAAGTGGCATGTGAAGAGTATGCACACAAATGCAAGTATGTTAAGTGTGTGTGTGCTTACTAAATCTCTTCAAAGAAAAATCAAGCACAAGAAATTATACCTTTGGCGTGCTTGTCCCTTGAGGTCTTGAAAGGGCCTTCGAGCATGAAGTTCAAACACCTAAACTACCCTTACATTATCAACCCCAACATGTGGTTTGTCCACGAAATAAGCCAATCAATATATGGGAATCCCTACATCCCTCACACACTTGCACTAATTGCATGCATTATAGTGTGTTAAACCACATGAGAAGGCCTTGCCTTTCTTTACCGCGGTTGTGCTGCCGTCTTGGGTAACCGCGTCATGCAAGCGGTAGTTAGAACCGCGGCAGTCCACCTAAGACAAAACGCTGCAGTTTTTGACTCTCCCTATAAATATCCCATTATGTTCTCTTGTTTCAACCTAGCTCATATTTGACTCCTTTGAGAGAAATAAAGAGAATCTAGTGAGAGAAACTTCAAAGAAATCATCTTTGATCATTCAACTTATTTCCATGTGCATCAATCATCATCTAGTATCATCTAGGATCATCTAGGATGCATCTATGCATGGCACTTCTTCAACACACATGATTTGGTAAGTTGAACACCATCTACATTCATTTTAGTGTTCTTACTTATCAATTAATCTCGTTTATAACTTGTATGTTCTTAGATTAAATTCTATTTACAAGATTAAGATTATTGTGTTGATTAATTGAGAGTTGTATTTTGATAGCTATGACATCTATGATTGTTTTATCCTAATTAGCTAAGTTTATATATGACATATAAACACATGATATCTAGGATTGTTATTATTGACATCTTTAATTCCTAGATAAACATTTAGTGTAACCTAGCATTACTTGCATATTGAATATCATGATATTTACTTAGGTTGTTGATCTTTTCCTTGTGAAGTGAAGCCTTGTGACTAAGTTGCTTAGTGCGCAAGCAAGTAGGTCTAGAATCATTATTAAAGGCATGTTGGGTAGTGGTGGTGGGTTAGTGACCAAGTATGGTTTGACGGTGGTCAACCTAGGTTGTAAACATCATTACAAGTAATGGATTTGAGGACCGTGTGCGGCTAGCATAGTAGCCCGTGAGTTTTTTCATGTTGAGGGTTTCTCACTTAAATCAATCAACGAGCAATTTATTGTTTTCTACATTTAGATTAAGTTGATTGTATTTTGACTAGTTTGGGGTTTTATTGAATATTGACTAATAAAAAAAATGGTAATTAACTTGATTAAAACCTATTCACCCCCCTTTAGGTATAATTAGAGACACAGTTATATTTGTTTCATCCTCTGCGCCCGTTGATATCCTAGTCACCAAGGGGGCTGCACTCCTAGCTGAGGTACGATTTTTAGTCCTCTTTCCTTCTCGGTTTGATTTTTATTTGGAGTGTTCATCTTCTTCCTTTCCTGCATGCTCTGAAGGCCTTCAAGTTTATGCCAGCGTTAGGACAGCGGATAGCCGCTATTCAGGAGGTGGCCAATGTTGCCAAGGTAGAGCTAGAGGAGGTTAAGAAGGACCTAACCATGGCTGAAAGCAACATGGATTTCTTGAACAGGGTCGTGACTGAAGCTGAGGAGGCCGCAGCAAGCGCACAGGTGGATATAGAGTGGCTGAAGCACGCCTATGGTATGTAACGGTCGAGGTCTGCGTGCCGTGCCATAAAGAGAATTGCTTTGAAAGAGGAGAATGATCGGCTAGAGAAGGAAAACCACGCCTTGCGTGGTATGGTAGCCTCTCTAGAAGCGAAAGTGGATGCCTCCTTTGGGGAGGGATACTTATTTACTTCTTTTCAGGTTGCTAAAGCTATCCCACCTCCTTTTGACCTAGGTTCCATCCCTGGGTGGGATCAGGATGAGATCATGACATGAGCTTCTCAGCTATCAGGTACTACCCCGGTTGAAGGGGGGCCCTCATAAATTGGTAATGTCCCCCCTCTCTCCTTTCGTAAGACCAGGCTAGGAAAGAGCCAAGCCAACTAATCCCAATCGATTTGGAAGGGACCCATGAATCAATCTGGAAGGGACCCATGAAGGTGAGTTTCATGATCCTCTATCCCTCAAGGCACTCTGGAGAAGGAAATAGAGGCTTTAGCTGAACCGATGGTATCAAGAACTAGGGAAGCCTTAGCAGATCAAAAGGTCACGGGGATCGGGATAGTTGAAGCTACCAGTACTGAAGGCACCAACCGGGAGGTAGGAGGAGAGAAAGATGTTGATCCTCCAGTATGATGTACCATTATGTATATATGTATAGATTTTTTTTTTTTTTTTTTTTGTAGCCTAGGGACAAGGTTTTGGCCTCCTCTGTGTTTTAATAGAAATTCTTCTTTTTCACACATATAGTCTCATGTATGTATGTTAGGCTCCGGTATGATTTAATGCTTTGACATTTTCATGGAACCTTGTCATCAGGACTGTTTGAAGTATAGATCCCGGTAGGTAATCAACCCTTACCTCGTTTGGGAATGGTTGTAGGACTGAGGTAGAATGTCCCTCGTTTGGTATGTGGCTAATTCCATTCAAGCATCGAACTCCCCCTTTTAGGTGCGTGCATTAGACATTCCTTGGAGATAAATAATGGTACCGGGTCTCTCGGTATCAGGATTCCCGGTCTTCTGAGTGAAAAGATCCCTATAGACAATCAGGGTATTAGGCCATCCATGTATTGGGAGTCCCGATCTATTGGCGGACTAGTCCTGGTAGGCAACTAAGGCCATTTTAGCACCAGGTCTTCTTTAAAGGCGAATCAGGGGATCATAGGCGAATCAGGCCACTTTAGCTCTTGGTCTCGAGGCGATCTTAGGCGAAACCATTGAGAAAAAATAAAATTCTTTCTTGATATTTTAAACGATACAAAGTAGCTTAAGGCGATACAAACTTAAGGAGATACTGGTTGGTGCTCGGCCTTCCTTTTATGTTCTTATGGATAGAATTCTTAAGGTGATCTGCGTTCCAAGTGTGATCGATGGGGCGACCTTTCATATCCTCTAGCTTATAAGCTCCATTACAGACTACTACCTTTATTAGGTAGGGTCCTTCCCAATTTGGGGCTAGTACTCCATCAAATCTCTACTGGGTATTCTGGGTAACCTTCTTGAGGACCAAGTCCCATTCTTTAAAGTTTCAGGTTCTGACTTTTTTGTTAAAGCACCGGGAAATCCTGCTTTGGTAGGCTGCTACCTTTTTTGCCACTTTATCATGCTTTTCCTCCATGAGGTCCAAGTTGGCTTTTAGTTTAACCTAATTGCTTTCTAATTCGAAGTGTTGAACTCTAAAGGATGCCGACTTATGTTCAATTTGTAGGACCGCCTCTAATCCAAAAGCCAGTAAGTAGGGGGTTTGTCTTGTTGCGGTCCTTTTTTGTGGTTCGGTAAGCCCATAACACATTAGGGAGCTCTTCTGCCCATCATCCATTTTTTGTTGGAGCTTTTTCTTTAGGAGCTTCTTGATGGTCTTATTGGTTGCTTCAACCAACCCATTGGTCTGAGGGTGGGCTACCGATGTGAAGCGGAGATCTATACCCAAACCTTCGTAAAAATCACTGAATCTAGTATTGTTAAACTGCTTACCCAGATCGGTGATTATGGTCATAAGGGTTCCAAATCGGCAGATGACATTTTCCCATATGAAGCTTGTGGTGTTTGCCTCGGTTATCCGAGTGAGGGGTTCCGCTTCTACCCACCGGGTGAAATAGTCAATGGCTACGATGGCGTGCTTGGCTTGACCATGTGCGGTTGGAAGTGGTCCAATGAGGTCTACTCCCCAAATGATGAATGGATAGGGCGAACTGATGGATGAGAGTCGCTTCAGGGGTAGGTGGTTGAGGTTTGCTATTTTTTGGCAGGGTTCGTAGGAACGTGCAAACTGACTTGCATCCTGGTGCAAGGTAGGCCAGAAGTACCCCATATAGAGCACTTGATATGCTAGGGTCTCACCTCCCACGTGGTTTTCGCAGTCCCCCGAGTGTACTTCTTGGAGAGCCCATCTCGCATCATCTGGATGCAGGCATCTCAACAATGGGAGAGATTTTCCCATGCGATAGAGGTGTCCATCAACCAGGAAGTATCAGGTGGTAGCTCTTTTGGGCTTGCATGCCTGATCCTGATTTCCTGAAAGCCTCTCATTTAGAAAGTAGTATGCGATAGGATCTATCCTGCAAGGGAGTCAGTCTATAGGGTTTACCTCCTTACCTTTGGTTATGCTAGAGCGAGGAATTAGCTGAAGCGGTACCCTTTTGGGTAGCGCTTGCCCTCTAATTGAAGCAATTTTAGCCAGGACATCGGTCTAGTGGTTCTTTTCTCTAGGGATATGCTCTATCTTTACCCTCTTAAACTTTGTCAAAGCTTATTGGACTTTCCTGATATATGCCGCCATGTTCTCACCCTTGGCTTGATATTATCCAGTTACTTGGTTGACTACTAATAGCGAATCATTTCGCACGAGGAGGAAATCTGCACCAAGTTCCTCGGCCACCTTCATCCCTGCTAACAAGGCCTCATATTCCACTTCGTTGTTGATGGTGTTGAATTCGAATCTGAAACAGTGGAAACATTCGATCCCATTGGGATCGGTCAAGACAATTCCCGCTCCGTTGCCTACTTGATTGGGCAGGAAATTACGATGATAAGAAGAGCACATCGGGCGGTTGCTTCTTTCTAGGCAACAACTTGGTGTCTTGGTTTTGCAAGAAGCAAAACTCGATTTCCTTGTCCACGGCTGAGGCCGAGTACATAGCCGTGGGGAGTGGATGCACACAACTCCTATGGATTAAGCAAATGCTAGTAGACTACGGATTCAACCAAGGTACACTCACTCTCTTTTGTGATAACATGAGAGCCATTAATATTTCCAAGAATCCGGTGCAACATTCTAGAACTAAGCATATTGACATCCGCCATCATTTTATTAGAGAGCTTGTTGAAAATAAATGTATATTACTTGAACATGTAGGTACTAATGATCAACTTGTGGACCTATTTACTAAACTCTTAGATGCTACTCGATTTAAAACACTAAGTAGATCTATTGGGATATGTCTTGTGGAGTGATGAGTTTTGTGATTGACCCTATATGGGGAACTCAAGCAAAGAGAGCTATTTTGCATTCTTGTAACTTGCAAAAAAATCAAAATAACTTATGCCATTTCTTTTAATTGCTTGAGTAAGCTTGGTTGCACATATGTATATATATTTTCAATTCAATAAGTGTGAACCTTGCTTGTTTACAATCCATGTCATATTTATGTTCAAACATGCATTTTTGGACTAGGAGATGTTCATAGGAAGTATGATTTGAATGACCTATAGTTACCTCCATGACATGGTGATTCTTTTATAACATGCTAATGTCAAATGAAAAAGCATGAAATTCATATAACATGCTCACAGAAAAGCATGAATTGATGATTGCATATTCTTAAAATGCAAAACTTGTGTGAAAGCTTATGAGACTCAAAATGAATAAAGGATCTTGTATCCGTTCAAAGGATATAAAAAATCCAAATGTCTCTCTTTCTTTATTGGTTGAGCATGGCTACTATCATACGGATATCTTATCCGGAAAAATCAAATAGGTTGCAAAGTCGCTCATGCCATGTTTCACTTATAAATATTGGATATAGTTGCTCTTAAATTGAAATCAATAAAATCTCTATATCCTTGCTTTTCTCATGACATTGGTGAAATTGGTTTGAATTCTTATTAGAAACCTTTGTCATTTGATTTGCCAAATACCATTGTATTTTGGACTTGAATGCTACATGTCTTGTATGCAAAGCATGTTTGATTCACACATTTTCTTCAAATAAATCTCCTTGTTTCTCTCCAATTAATTGAGATGCATAAAGTGACTTATATTGATTATGCAAATATCTTGCATGCTACTATCTCTTGTTGCTATGAGTGACCCGGTTGGGGACTACTCCTTTGCCTATATTATGACAAAAAGGGGGAGTAGGATATGGTAAGGGGAGTTGCAAATTGTAGTAGCAATTGTGCTTATTGGGGAGAATATACATTAAGGGAGAGTAACCCGTTGAGGGGGAGCATTGCATACACATACATTGCATGATGTTGTGCCTAATCTTTTAATAGGCAAATGCTTGTTTTTGTTCTCACTTGATTAATCTCACTTTTTACTTGTATTGGAAATGTTAGAAACTTTATTTTCAAGGATTGATTATTCTACAAGAGGTTGAAGACTTCAAGTTGCATTTTCTTATCTCTTTGTAATGAAGAATATCATTGTAGTCCCGTAGTTTCTATTTTTTTTTTTTTTTTTTTTTTTGTGAGGAATCAATGAGAGTGGTGGTTTTGTCATGAAATAGCCAAAGGGGGAGATTGTAAGGTTCCCATTTGTTGATTGGCTCATTTCATGGACAAACCACATGTTGGGGTTCTTTGTAAGGGTAGCTTAAGTGTTAGTGTTATTGCTCAATGCCCTTTGAAGACCTCGTCTTGATAAGCACTGAAGGTATAGTTCTATGTGCTTACTTGTCTTGAAGAGATAGTTGCACACACTCACAACTCATGCATATGTTTAATCCTTATATGTTGTGTGTCTTATTTTTGTGCATTAATGTTCATTAACATCTCTTCTTGCTTGTCATTTTGATTGCATCTTGCATATCCAATTGCCTTGTCATGCTTAGACTTATGATTGCATTTTTGCACTAGGCGCTCCCAAAAGCGCCCAGTGCAAAAATGCAATCATAAGTCTAAGCATGACAAGGCAATACAGCGCTGTACGAACAGCGCCCATCAAGCGCTGTTCAGACCTGATCGATTTAATTCGGTCGCTGTTGGGTCGCTGTACGGGCGCTGTACGTACAGCGCCACTCTGTTTTCCTGAGAGAATAGAGTTGGAGCGCTGTACAGGCGCTGTACAGAAGCGCTCTACGTACAGCGCCTAAGGCAATTTCAAGCCAACTTATTAAAAACGACCACACTTTGATTTGGCCCCCTATATATATGCCACTTTGACTTTAGGTTAATCAAGAGAGTTCATATTCAGATTTCATACTTAGGATATTTTTCAAGAGAAGAAAAAATTCCAAGAACTCATTTTTTATTTACTCAAACACTTTTTCATGATCATCAATAATCATCTAGCATCATCCTTGATCATCTAGATGTCTCTTTGCATGGATTCTTCATCACACTTTGCTTGGTAAGCTTTTCACTAATATCTTATATATTTTGTGTTTTTCTTAACAAGCATTCTTAATTTATTACTTGTATGATTTTCATATATCTTTTGATACAAGATTGAGATTAGTGTGTTGTATGTTTGAGAAGTTGTATTGTGATAGCTAATTAGGTTTTGTGCTTAAATCTTGATTAGCTAAACTATTTGACATGTCATTTAGTTTTAATATCTAGGATTGTTCTAATTGCATATTCATCATCTTAGATAAGCATATAGGGTCTCCCTTGCTCTATGTTGCATTTGGATATTCATATATTCACTTAGGGTGTTATTCTCTTCATTGAGAAAGTAAGTCTTGTGTGTAGCTTCCGGGATTAGGTTGCTTAGATCGCAAGCAAATTGGACTAGGTTCACTTATACCAGGATTAGGTAAGTGTGTGATTACTTCCGGGATTAGGTTATAATCGTTTTACACATTTAGTGGATTCGAGGTTCGATTGTGGCTTACTTACTAGCCCGTGGTTTTTCCCGTGAGGGTTTCCACGTAAAAATCAAGTGTTATTTAATTTCCGCATTTTATACTTGATTTATTGCTTTATCTATTTAGGGGTAATTTCGTAATATTGACTTCACACGAAAAATTGGGTAATAAGTTTAAAATATATTCACCCCCCCCCCCCCCCCCCTCTAGATAGTTTTATACACACCGTGCTATAATTTGTTTCATGGTACTTGGGGATTAGAGTGACCTCGACCCTGGTCCTGATTCACGGATGGCGTGTATAGGTGTATCGATCCTGATTCTTTTCCGGGGTAGCCAGACGCTCCCTGTAACGTCCTTCTACTCCATGCAGTCTTGGTAAAGGTGGAAAATTCTTCTTTGGGCCCCTCCCTTTTTAGGCGGTTAATAAAAAGTGTAGTCATTTTGTTTTGAAGGATCGGTTGTTCTATAAGAGATTGAAGACTGGAAGTTCTAGCTTTTAGATATCTCTTTGTAATGTAGAATAACTTTGTTGACCTTTAGGTTTTTTTTTTTTTTTTTTTTTTTTTTTTTTTTTTTGTGAGAATCAATTGTGAATGGTGATTTTGTCACGAAATAGCCAAATGGGGAGATTGTAAATTCCTCATTTTTGATTGGCTTATTTCATTGACAAACCACAATTGGGGTTATGATGTAAGGGTAGCTTAGGTGCTTAATTGTTGGTGATCAAGCTCAAAGGCCCTCTCAAGACCTCAAACAGATAAGCACTTCAGAGGTAAATCACTTGTGTTTAATTTCATTGAAGAGACTTAGTTGCACACACACACGCAACTCATGCATTTCCATACTTCTTGTGTTTTGTGTGTTTTCATGATTGTGCACATTCATGTTCTTAAACTCTCTTCATGCATATTATAATTGCTTGCATCTTTATTGATAATTGCTATGTCATTTTAGGCATTAGGATACATGCTTTTGTAATAGGCGTTGTATAGCCGCTGGTGGCTCGCTGTACATACAACGCCTACTGGGGCATTATGAGCTTTTTGCTCTTACCCACTGTACAGTCACTGTACGTACAGCGGGACACTTGATTGTTTTAACAATCGCTGGTGTATCGTTGTTCAGACGCTATACATACAGCGGGTGAACAGCGACTTTCCAAACCCGAGAGCAATCGCCCTTGAGTCGCCCAAAAATCGCCCATGTGAACAGTGATTCTGGAAGAATATGTTCTTCATTTTCCAGGCAAACCACTGTATAGTTGCTGTACATACAGCGGGTGTATAGTGGTCAAGGCAAAATGTTTTAAAAAATGTTCAAAACGATGTACCTTTAACTTGATCTCATATATATATATGTGTGTGTGTGTTTTTTTTTTTTTCTCTATAAGTCGTTTTTAAAAGTTCAAAATCATATTTTTGAGAGAGCATTTTCCAAGAGAGAAAATCATCTAAGAACTCACCTTTGATCATTCAAACTCATTCCCATATGCATCAAACATCATCTAGCATCATCTAGCTTCATCTAGGATGTGCTCTTGTATGGGTCTTCTTCAACACATATGACTTGGTAAGTTGAACACTATTTTAATCCATTTTAGTGTTCTTACGTAGCAAGAAATCTCATTTATAACTTGTATGCATCTAGATTAAACTTTATCTACAAGATTGAGATTTTTGTGTTGATTGATTGAGTTGTTGTTTTGTGATAGCTAGCATTTTAAGTTTATATAACATCTAGCTAAATCATCTCATTGTTTGATTGAGTTTGTTTGTGATAGTAGTTATACTAAGTTTTGCATTTATTGATCGATTAAATGCATTGCCTCAACCACATGAATATATGCTAATTATATGTTGAATATATTGTGAAGCATTACATTGATTGATTGTGGTTTTGATTGATTGTGGTTGATTTGTGATTGCTAGCATATTAAGTGATTTATGTCATCTAGCTAAGTTTTTGTGAACTCTCACTTAGACATTGATAATTAGGATTTATTGACTTGTTCATTAAATTCATAATTAAGCAATTTATGTTGTTGTCTAGCATATATTGCATTTGAGCATTCATACATGTTCACATAGACTTGTGTTTCTCTTCATTGAGTTAAGTCTTATGGCTATGGGTGGTAGTTGATAAGCATTGGTCTAGGATCACTATTAAAGACCTGTTGGGTAAAGTGGAAGGGTTAGTGACCAAGAATGGTTGAGGTCAACCTAGGTTGTAAACTTTTATTAAAGTAGTGGATTTGAGGACCATGTGTGGCTAGCACAATAGCCCGTGAGTTTTTCCCAGTTGTGGGTTTCTCACGTAAATCAATCAACGTGCATTTATTGTTTTCCGCACTTAGATTTAGTTGATTGTATTTTGCTTAGATTGGGTGTTTATTGAATATTGTATTTTGCTTAGATTTGGTGTTTATTGTAATTTTCAGCTCAAATTTGTCCCTACTGACCCCAATCCGACCGTACAACTTTTTCACCGTTTCACTGTATATTCCCTTTGCATTCTTGGAAACACAACATTCAAAAGTGGTCGAACCAACAAACTAGTTACGCTTCCAATAACCACCCCATTGCACTAAGAACCTAATCATCGAATCTGTAGGACCTGAAAATAGTATTACAGTCATTCAGATAATGAAGCGATAGCAAGCACTTTTGTTGAAAGAGATGGTATCATGTGTGTGGGTGGGTGGGGTACTATTACTCTATATATATATATATATATATATATATATATGTAACACCATTAGCCTTGTGTTGTGTGTGTCAGTCACTCCACAAATTTAATTTATATGGCATCAACCACAATCATTCAAATAATACACTTCTAACATTTTCTAATCTATTTTGCAACATTATTTTTCCGGTTTAATTTCTTCCCTAACAACACTTCAAGTCTCACCAACCTTCCAAATCCTATCTTTATAACTTTCAAAAATTCCACGAACAAAAATACATACCACATCTTGCCACAGGTGAATTACAATCCAGCATACACACACACACACAAGAACACCTAGTGCATGGAGAACAAAATAGAAAGAAAAACATAACAAAAATCATCATTTCCATATGATTTTATCATTCAATCTTCCATAACTTTTTGTAGACAAGAAAAAAAAATATTTTGGGTATAGAAACTAGAAAGAAAGAGATATAACTACAACCATCAAATACATTCTGTTAACGGAAAATTGTTAAAGGGGTTAATTTCCAATTCACAACTCTTAAACCATGACCAGGGTAGGTCACAGTTGGAGAGATATCACACTCGATACCTGTATATTCTCAATAAAGCAAGCTAAATACAAAAGTGATCAAAGGTGAAGACAATTCAATATTTTATATCATAAATGGGTGAATGTATACAAACGTAGTTAAATAGCTTAAAGCATACCTAGAGGAGGGGTGAATATGTTTTTACACCTTTTTTCAAACCCTTGAACAAACTTTCGTTTGTCCCTCAAGGTAGCCTTACACACAACAAAATAAGCCAAGGAAGACATACATAGACAATACGAGAATACAATCATGAGAGCAAGGTCTAAGTATATCATCTAGTTGTGTGAGGTATAAGAACAAGTAAACACAACAACAAAGTAAGCTTGTATTGCAATAGATGTTCAATGAGTTACAAGAGTGATCAAATATCACTAAACAAAAATTACAATATACAAAAGAATCATAGATACAAAAATGATCAAAAGAATGGATCCACAAATCACACTATACAAAGTCTTGCTTCACAATATATCATAAGAGAATATTATGAATCAAGATAACAAAATATACAATTAAAATATAAGAGATAGAGATAGGAAGAATTAACACAAGAGATTTTTTAACGTGGTAAAACCTCCAAGAAGGAAACATCCACGGGTTGAACTACAACCATTGGGTACTATATTATTGGAAAGTAACAAAGTGACCATTCTTTAGCTCACCCAAACCTAGTGAAGTCTAAGCCTACCGAACCCTATTGGAAAGTGTAAAATCCCTCAATGATGCGAAACCACCATATATTGGACACCACACAAAACCAACATCGATGGTAGATTAGAAATTCCTCAAGAGTGCATACACCTCCCGTGTACCCCGCTCTATTGGAGTCTATGTCTAACAATACGCCTAGGCCTACCAATATATTAGCCAACTCCCTATCCAAGGCACTCTTGCCTCTAGGGAGCCTCCCATGCATGACTATCCGAGTCCTCCCGACTCTAGCCATGACTCCTTGCTTACCTATCCAAGTCATCCCGACTCTAGGCAAGTCTTCTTGCTTGGCTATCCGAATCACCCCGACTCTAGCCAAGACTTCATGCCTTTTACAAGGACTTCCTAGTGTGATCATGTGAATGCAAATGATGCAAACAATCAAATCAACATAGAACATGTGATCAATACATCCTATGGTACAAATAGACCTAAACATGTGATAACACATTCAATAAAAGTCTAGATGCAAAATACGAGAATAAAACCTAAGCATGTGAAACACCAAACACATAAGCTCAAAGTCTCATTCACACAAACAATACTTGAATCAAAATATATTCATGAAGAACAAATTCAAGATGCTATCAATATACAATTAAATGCTAGATATATGAGATTAAAATCAATCAATATTCTAGCCAAAAATATAGAGCAAGGATTTGAGATTTACATCAATCAAAACCTAGATTCTCTAAATCACAAACAAATACACAAATCCTAGATTTCATCAATCAAAGGATCAAATCAAATCTCAAGGTCATTTATCACAAAATTAATTCAATTAAGTTCCAAACAACCTAAGATGTCATTCTAATCACAATACAACTCACAAACATATGTAAAATCTAGAATCATAGAAACTAGTTAACATTAGTCCACAAATTGACTTTCAATTAGAATGATAATCAAGCTATCTTTCTCAATATCTTTTACCAAACATAAACATAGATATAGAAGAAGAAACCCCAAGCAAATGGAAGGTTAAAAAGAAAGAAATCCCAAAGTTAAGTCCAATACCTTGGTTGCTCGAGCTGGTTCGGAAATCAGTGTGGAACCACCAGAAATCACGATCAAATAGCCACCAAACCACTTGGAGATGATAGAGGACTCAAATACGAACACTCTCCAACTTGAATCACTCAAATCCGACTCCGGATGAGGAAGATATGGTGTTTTGAAGTTCTGAAAAACTGGAGAGGATTTCTTACGGGAAAATCAATTTTTTCTTCTTAAAATTTCAAATGGAGAGAGAGAGAGAAGAAATAGGAGGAGAGAGAAGACAAAACCGGCCAATTGTGTGAGGCCACGTCACCCCCTGGCTGTGGGGGGCGCGTGGCCCACACGGGGGCAGAGGCCCCTCCAGGCCGTGGGGCCCACGGCCACACCAACGGCCAGCCCAAGTGGCCTCATGGCCTGGGCTGTCTCCTCGTGCGCTCCCTCGGTTCTTCAGCCCGTATCTTGGGCATCCGAACTCCAATTTCGAATCCGTTTCAGATTACAAACCGTGACTCTCTTACGCACGACAACGAATACACAACTTTGAAAAACGGTTGAGAAATCATCTCGGAAAACATCGATGAAGTCAACTCAACGAATGAGAACGAAAAGTAGCGTAGCTACATCGATTGGACTCGAAACTACATGAATGAGTAACCGAAACGACCGAAACTCAATAAGGAATCATAATAGAGCATATTCAAGTCCAAATACAAAAATACGGAAACATACAAACACAAAGACACACACATATGCTAGTTTCCGGACATAGTCCTAGAAAATGCAAAACACAAAGTTTATCAACATAATATGAATGCATGAGCATATTTTGCCAAGTGTGTGAAAGTGATATATAAATGAAATCAAATCATGAAGGAACACACAAGAATGCTATGTGTGTGTGTGTGCCTAGCCTTGTAAGAGATATGAGGTCCTTTAATACCTTTGTTGACCAATGATGCACGAATCTCTTAAAAGCCGGCTTCTTGAATGAGTTGTGGTTGAGACATTCTTCGTCTTCTTAAATCTTCAATAAACGAACCACTAAACATTACAAAAGAAACACGTTTTGATATAGAATTAATACCAACACAAACTATAAACCTTAAAATCTCCCCCTTTGGCAAATTCCATGACAAAACCCCTAAACAAACACTAAAACAATTACAAAGAAAATTTGGTCAAAATGAGTACAATGAGTTACACATATAGACATAAATTAACAACCAAAACAAGTCTTGAACTTCAACTTGGTCTTCTCTTGATATCACCTAAAAAGAACTTGAAAGCACAAGAATATCCAAGAGACAACAAATATGGCAATATCCAATCTTAGGCAAGAAAATAGTAACATATAAGTTCAAATGGATCAAGTATGCTCCCCCTTAATACATACTATCCATCAAAATATTCTAAGCCAAGATTCAACAACAAAAAATATTACATGCCATAAAGTTCAAGCTAGATACCAAATATACAAACATATAAAACAACTAAAATGAGACTAAGTAAGCTAGATTTCTCCCATGTGTTTCTCATATTTCTCCCCCTTTTTGACATGATATGAAGCCAAAGGGAAAGAGTAAGAAAAATATACCTCATGAAGCTCTCTAGCCACTTGTGCCACCAAGGAAAGAAGAACGGTGTGCGGATCTCACATATTGCCTTGTTGGAGTTGATTTTCCTTCCAACTCTTTGATCCTTTCATCTTGAACAACAAGCTTGGCATTAAGGTCTTCAATCTTCCTTTGTGACGCCTCAATCAACCTCTTTCTTGAATTAGCTTTTTGCAACCAAAAATTCCCAATTCATCCACTTTGTTAGCTATGGAAATTTTGGATGAAATTGTAGGTTTGGACTTGTCAATGGGAGTTGAAAAAGTATTTCCACCAATCTTCTTTGCTTTTCCCATAATCTTGCTATACAAATACAAACTAAAAACCAAAGTGAGAGGAAACAAAGAAACAAATAAACATATACAAAGGCAAAACACTATATTCAATAAATCATCATGTGAATAAGAATTTATCATAGCATCTTCATGATTTATCAAAAATAAGAATAATGCCAACAAACAACAACATTGAAGAACATGTGAACATGTCATAAAAGATAACAAAAATTTAGCATATTATACTCCCCCTTGACAAGTGCCTTATCTAAAATCAAGATAGACAAATGCTCACAAAAATCACCACACAATCACATCACAAGCAATTTTATTAGATTTGCAAATAAGCTTCACATATCTAAGAGAGTTACATCAAGATTTTCAATCACTCTCATATGTCATCGAAAATTGCTAAAGTATCAAAAATTCTAATTAAGCAAAAATGAGTGTGTGAAGATTTTGCTTCAAGTATATGAAAAGAAGTAGTTTGATAATCAAGCATGCAAACAATTTCAACATCTATTCATCTTAGGCCTTTCCATAAAAAGGTCAAACCGGTTATCATCCGAAATTTTGCTTATAAAGAGAATAGATTTCAACATGTGAGCGTGTGTGTGCATGTGGCTCGTCAACCCATTTCTATTTGTCAACCCGAGCTCATTTGATTATTCAACTATACTCCAAAAGCCTTTTATTTATTTATTTATTTATTTAGGCTTGAATCAAATAATTTTTTTTTTTTTTTTATGATTCAATTCAACACTTCTTTGATTTTTCTAACAAAAACATATACTCCTCATGGCGGCTTTCACTCATCACAATGGTGTAGCCCTTTCCTACATTGGGTGGCTTCACAACCAAGGTGTGTAGCCCTTTCCATGAGGGTGCTCATTGAGTTCTATGTTGCCGAAGCAAATGGATACCAACCATTGGTCATTTTAAAATGTACTAGTCCTTAGGACTTCAAGGTGTATCCAAAGCAAACATCAATCAAGCTCAACATACTTAACAAGACATACAAGAGAAGCAAAGTGCATTTTTGAAACCAATTTTAAGGCTTAAAAGCACATGATCAAAGAAGCAAGTAAAGAGACTTACTTAAGATCTCTACTTCTCAAGAGAGTAGCTATCAAAGAATTGAAGCTCACATTATTCAAAAATTAGCCACTCAACAATCATACAAATAACAACACACTTCATGCATAAGATCAATGTGAACACTTATCACCAAAAGATCTTAAACTAGCAAATGTCAAAGAG
Source organism: Acer yangbiense (assembly GCA_008009225.1). NCBI lineage: Eukaryota > Viridiplantae > Streptophyta > Magnoliopsida > Sapindales > Sapindaceae > Acer > Acer yangbiense. The sequence continues at coordinate 1,041,400 of CM017765.1, read as the reverse complement.
GACCATATAAACACTATACTAGTTCTCAATTATGACATGCTACATGAATGTGATACAAACAATGAGTTGATAGATGAAAAATCAAGTAAGCAAGCGATATGATATAGAGATACCTTCACAAGCTATTTTCACCAAATACAAAGCCTTCACCCTTTTTATGAGTCCTCTTGGCTTGTAAGTCCTCATGACTACAAGCTATAGGTGTGTCGATTCCAAGAGACTAAAGACAATGTAATCCAACTCAAAAAAAAAAAAAATATGACTTTCTCTAAAAGCCATAACAACAATGTTACCATATAGATTCCAAAAAAACTTCTCAAAAGTTAATCAACAAATTTAGACTATCATGACAAACAATGTGAGATAGCTAAGTTCATGTCAAGTTGTAGATATACAAAGCAAATAAGCTAAGCTTCTTAACAACAAAGACACTAATCTTCAAGCTAACTCACATGTGCAACTTACACTAATGGTAAGAGCACTCACCCTTGACAAACTTAGTCTTGGGTGGACATACACGAACATCATCAAGATTCTCTTTGACCACAATGTTGAACCTAGAGTAAAGTTCTTCCACAACTTGATTTACAATAATATCATTGATACTCTTTTTCTCAACATTGTTAGCAACACGTGCATTGTCAAATTTAGAAGGATATCCATTCTTCACCTTCCAGACATTCTTAACATGCTTTGAGAGATTTTCATGCTTTTCATATTCAAAAGCTTTAGCATGCATAAAATGAGGTCAAATCTCTCTATTCCTAGATGCATTTTCTAAGTTGCAATATTCAATGAATTTGTAGCACTTGGGCTTGATATGGCCTATGGTATTGCAAAAATGACATATGGGAACAAAAGGAGAGATTTTACCTTCCGGAGTTGGAGAAGCACAAATGGGAGTTTCAAGGGGTACCTTGTTCTTCAATTTGATCTTGGTCTTGGAACGTCTCTTCTTAGGAGCTATCTTGTCAACAATGACATGATCCTCGCTTTGTAGGAAGTGATGCTTCTATGAGCTTCTCCTCAACTACAAAGTCGCTTGAGCCTCCTAAAGATAAACTAGAGATGATCCTCTCATTTTCAAGAACAATTCCCTCAACTTCTCTAAGCTTCTTGGCAAGAGCATTCTTTTCACCCAAGAGCCTCCGAGTTGTTGAAACAAACTCATCCACTTGCAAATTGATCAAAACATCTTTCTTATCAACCTCTCTTAAGGCTATCTCCAATTTCTCTTTAAGACTTTTCGCCTTAGCCAAAAGATCAACATAGGTTGAATTTCCACTTAAGCACACTTGATGATTTGTATCAACCTCCTTGTCCAATGAATCTTGACTAACATCCTCTAGGATAGAATGAGAGGCCATGAAAGCAACAAAGTTGCTCACCAACTCTTCTTCAATAGAAGACTCACCACTTGAGCTCTCCTCATCACTAGAGTTATCATCACTCCATGTGGATTTCTTCATTATGTTGCTTGAGTAAGTGATCAAGTCTAAATTGATCATCCTTTGGAACACAAGAACATCTTCTTCTTTGCTTTTGTAACTAACACTCTTTCAAGCTTATCAACAAATTTGTTAGTAGACAAATGCAATGAAAAATAAGAAGAACCGTTTCCACAACAAATAAAGGAGGACAACTATGACACAAAAACCTAAGAAATTTACACGTAAGTATAAACCGGATCTCGTCGAGTGCCGTCCGACAACCCGCTTTGATACCAATTGAATGTATACAAACGTAGTTAAATAGCTTAAAGCATACCTAGAGGGGGGTGAATAGGTTTTTACACCTTTTTTCAAACCCTTGAACAAACTTTCGTTTGTCCCTCAAGGTAGCCTTACACACAACAAAATAAGCCAAGGAAGACATACATAGACAATACGAGAATACAATCATGAGAGCAAGGTCTAAGTATATCATCTAGTTGTGTGAGGTATAAGAACAAGTAAACACAACAACAAAGTAAGCTTGTATTTCAATAGATGTTCAATGAGTTACAAGAGTGATCAAATATCACTAAACAAAAATTACAATATACAAAAGAATCATAGATACAAAAATGATCAAAAGAATGGATCCACAAATCACACTATACAAAGTCTTGCTTCACAATATATCATAAGAGAATATTATGAATCAAGATAACAAAATATATAATTAAAATATAAGAGATAGAGATAGGAAGAATTAACACAAGAGATTTTTTAACGTGGTAAAACCTCCAAGGAGGAAACATCCACGGGTTGAACTACAACCATTGGGTACTATATTATTGGAAAGTAAACATAGAACATTCACAAAGTGACCAATCTTTAGCTCACCCAACCTAGTGAAGTCTAAGCCTACCCAACCCTATTGGAAAGTGTAAAATCCCTCAATGATGCGAAACCACCATATATTGGACACCACACAAAACCAACATCGATGGTAGATTAGAAATTCCTCAAGAGTGCATACACCTCCCGTGTACCCCGCTCTATTGGAGTCTATGTCTAACCATATGCCTAGGCCTACCAATATATTAGCCAACTCCCTATCCAAGGCACTCTTGCCTCTAGGGAGCCTCCCATGCATGACTATCCGAGTCCTCCCGACTCTAGCCATGACTCCTTGCTTACCTATCCAAGTCATCCCGACTCTAGGCAAGTCTTCTTGCTTGGCTATTCGAGTCACCCCGACTCTAGCCAAGACTTCATGCCTTTTACAAGGACTTCCTAGTGTGATCATGTGAATGCAAATGATGCAAACAATCAAATCAACATAGAACATGTGATCAATACATCCTATGGTACAAATAGACCTAAACATGTGATAACACATTCAATAAAAGTCTAGATGCAAAATACGAGAATAAAACCTAAACATGTGAAACACCAAACACATAAGCTCAAAGTCTCATTCACACAAACAATACTTGAATCAAAATATATTCATGAAGAACAAATTCAAGATGCTATCAATATACAATTAAATGCTAGATATATGAGATTAAAATCAATCAATATTCTAGCCAAAAATATAGAGCAAGGATTTGAGATTTACATCAATCAAAACCTAGATTCTCTAAATCACAAACAAATACACAAATCCTAGATTTCATCAATCAAAGGATCAAATCAAATCTCAAGGTCATTTATCACAAAATTAATTCAATTAAGTTCCAAACAACCTAAGATGCCATTCTAATCACAATACAACTCACAAACATATGTAAAATCTAGAATCATAGAAACTAGTCAACATTAGTCCACAAATTGACTTTCAATTAGAATGATAATCAAGCTATCTTTCTCAATAGCTTTTACCAAACATAAACATAGATATAGAAGAAGAAACCCCAAGCAAATGGAAGGTTAAAAAGAAAGAAATCCCAAAGTTAAGTCCTATACCTTGGTTGCTCGAGCTGGTTCGGAAATCAGTGTGGAACCACCAGAAATCACGATCAAACAGCCACCAAACCACTTGGAGATGATAGAGGACTCAAATACGAACACTCTCCAACTTGAATCACTCAAATCCAACTCCGGATGAGGAAGATATGGTGTTTTGAAGTTCTGAAAAACTGGAGAGGATTTCTTACGGGAAAATCAATTTTTTCTTCTTAAAATTTCAAATGGAGAGAGAGAGGGAAGAAATAGGAGGAGAGAGAAGACAAAACCGGCCAATTGTGTGAGGCCACATCACCCCCTGGCCGTTGGGGGCGCGTGGCCCACACGGGGGCAGAGGCCCCTCCAGGCCGTGGGGCCCACGGCCACACCAACGGCCAGCCCAAGTGGCCTCACGGCCTGGGCTGTCTCCTCGCGTGCTCCCTCGGTTCTTCAGTCCGTATCTTGGGCATCCGAACTCCGATTTCAAATCCGTTTCCGGATTACGAACCGTGACTCTCTTACGCATGACAACAAATACACAACTTTGAAAAACGGTTGAGAAATCATCTCGGAAAACATCGATGAAGTCAACTCAACGAATGAGAACGAAAAGTAGCGTAGCTACATCGATTGGACTCGAAACTACATGAATGAGTAACCGAAATGACCGAAACTCAATAAGGAATCATAATAGAGCATATTCAAGTCCAAATACAAAAATACGGAAACATACAAACACAAAGACACACACATATGCTAGTTTCCGGACATAGTCCTAGAAAATGCAAAACACAAAGTTTATCAACATAATATGAATGCATGAGCATATTTTGCCAAGTGTGTGAAAGTGATATATAAATGAAATCAAATCATGAAGGAACACACAAGAATGCTATGTGTGTGTGTGTGCCTAGCCTTGTAAGAGATATGAGGTCCTTTAATACCTTTGTTGACCAATGATGCACGAATCTCTTAAAAGCCAGCTTCTTGAATGAGTTGTGGTTGAGACATTCTTCGTCTTCTTAAATCTTCAATAAACGAACCACTAAACATTACAAAAGAAACACGTTTTGATATGGAATTAATGCCAACACAAACTATAAACCTTACAAGGGGGAAAAACAACTATTTTATTGATCAAAATGCGATGCACAAATACAATGGAGATTTCTGGAGGGGTTTTGGCAGGATATTTCTGACACAGTTGGCGATGGCGATCTCGTGCTAGTAGATAAGTGGAAAAGCTGTAGGGATGTGGAATAAAAATCGAATCTCTCTCTTTCGAGAGTCTTGTAGCATTTATATGTCCCTTTCTTGCTAATCACTCCGATAATCGGTCAATCAATTTAGCAATCAAAGGAACGTTGATGGTTGCTTCTTTTTAGGTGCGGGAATAATCCTCTAATCAAGTGATTCATTTCCTTTTTTGGCGAACTTTGATAGAGTTCACTAATCCCAAAAATGGCGGGAAAAGTCAACTTTCCTTGTATTTGAAAGTTGGAGCATATTGTTTTTCCTGTAGCATGGTCCTGGTTCCTTGATGTACTAGTCCTCTTTTGATGTATAAAGAACTCCTTTGTTATCTTGGTTCCCACTGCTTGGTAAACCGTGTAAGGTTCCCATTTGTTGATTGGCTCATTTCGTGGACAAACCACATGTTGGGGTTCTTTGTAAGGGTAGCTTAGGTGTTGTTGTTATTACTTAAGCCCTTTGAAGACCTCGTCTTGATAAGCACCGAAGGTAAATTTCTATGTGCTTATTTTTCTTTAAAGAGATTAGTTGCACACATACACTTAACATACATTGCATATGTGTGCATTCTCTTCTCTTGTCACATTTCACACTTGCACTTATTTGTTATATTTTGTTGTGTGTAATTGTGTCTTGTTGTCTTGTAATTCGTTTCCCGAAAGTTTTCGGAAACGTCCGCGCATGCACTAGAATGTGCTTGGTTTAGCGCGAGGACCGCCTACGGAGAATGCCCTTGGCTTCTCCTTGGTTTTCACCTTTGTTGGTGATCGGCGGTTATGATCGACGGCCTGGCCGCCGAATGAAACCGCCATTCAAGACCTGATTGATTTTATCTCTCGGTCTAATTCGGCGGTTGAATCGGCGGTCACGAAACCGCCAAATGAAACCGTCGTTCATACCTGATTGATTTTTTATCTCGGGTTTGATTCGGCGATTAGATCGGCGGTCACGAAACCGCCGAATGAAACCACCGTTGGTCCGCTGTTCTTCTCGGGTCCAATTCGGCGGTTATGATCGGCGGCCTGGCAGCCGATTGAAACCTCCGATCGGTGCGTTACAGGGGCAAACTTGTCTTTTCACATGCTCTGTTTTTCATGCCTATAAATACATCACTTTCTCTTGTTCTGAATGTGACTCTTTAATCATCAAGAACCCTACTTTCAAAAGAGAGATTTTTTAAGAGAGAAAGCAACCAAGTTTGCTCATTAAACACTCAAACCAAAATCCATTTGCATCAAAGTTCATCTAGCATTCTCTAGCATATCTAGGATGCTTGCTTGCATGGGTCTTTTATCATCACACTTGCTTTGGTAAGTTTTTCACTATTATCATACATAATTAGTGTTTAATTTATTATGGTATCTCTTTTCTTACTTGATTGTTCTTAAATTAAATTCTAATATTCAAGATAGAGATTGTTGTGTTGATTTGATTGAGTGTTTTTTTTGTGATAGATATCTAGGTTTCTATAATCTATGATTATCTAAGCTAATTGAAATGTCATTTAGCTTTAATATCTAGGATTGTTTTTAATTGCAAATTCATCATCTTAGATAAGCATATAGGGTTTCCCTTGCTTTATGTTGCATTTGAATATTCATATATTCACTTAGGGTGTTAATCTCTTTTTAGAGAATTAAGTCTTGTGTTGTGACCGGGATTAGGTTGCTTAATTCGCAAGCAATCGGACTAGGTTCGCTTATACCGGGATTATGTAGGTGTGTGATTACTTCCGGGATTAGGTTGTAATCGTTTTACACATTTAGTGGATTCAAGGTTCGAGTGTGGCTTACTTACTAGCCCGTGGTTTTTCCCGTGAGGGTTTCCACGTAAAAATCAAGTGTTATTTAATTTCCGCATTTTATACTTGATTTATTGCTTTATCTATTTAGGGGTAATTTCGTAATTTTGACTAAACACGAAAAATTGGGTAATAAGCCTAAAATCTATTCACCCCCCTCTAGATAGTTTTATACATACCGTGCTATAATTTGTTTCTGAAACAAATTATAGCACGGTGTGTATAAAGCTATCTAGAGGGGGGTGAATAGATTTTACGCTTTTTACCCAATTTTTCGTGTTAGTCAAAATTACGAAAATGCCCTGAAGATAATATAACCAAGCAAGTGTAATATGGTGCGGAAATTAAAACAACACTTGGTTTTTACGTGGAAACCCTCACGGGTTCCACGTAAAAACCACGGGCTATGTAAGTAAGCCACACTCGAACCTCGAATCCACTAAATGTGCAAACGATTACAACCTAATCCCGGAAGTAATCACACACATACCTAATCCCGGTATGAGTGAACCTAGTCCTATTTGCTTGCGATCTAAGCAACCTAATCCCGGTTGCTACACACAAGACTTACTTTCTCTAGAAGAGAATACAACCCTAAGTGAATATATATGAATATCCAAATGCAACATAGAGCAAGGGAAACCCTATATGCTTATCTAAGATGATTAATATGCAATTAGAACAATCCTAGATATCAAAACTAAATGACATGTCAATTAGTTTAGCTAATCAATATTAAGCACAAAACCTAATATGCTAGCACAATACAACTTCTCAAACATACATCATACTCATCTCAATATTGTATCCAAAGCATACAAAATAACAAACAAGTAATTAATTGAGATTGCTAGATAAGAGAAACACAAAACATGTAAGATATTAGTGAAAAGCTTACCAAGCAAAGTATGATGAAGATTCCATGCAAGATGACATCTAGAAGATCAAGGATGATGCTAGATGATGATTGATGATCATGAAAAAGTGTTTGAGTAATCAAAAATTGAGTTCTTGGAATTTTTCTTCTCTTTGAAAAATATCCTAAGTATGAATTCTGAATATGAACTCTCTTAATTGACCTAAAGTCAAAGTGGCATATATATAGGGGGCCAAATCAAAGTGTGGTCGTTTAAGCAAGTTTCAAAGAAACGTACCGATCGGCGGTTTCAATCGGCGGCCAGGCCGTCGATTATGACCGCCGAATTGAGCTCGTGAAGAACAGAGCAAAAACGGCGATTCCTTCGGCGGTTTCGTGACCGCCGATCCCAACCGCCGAATCAAAACAGAGAGATTAAAATCAATCAGGTATGAACGGCGGTTTCGAACGGCGGTTTCGTGACCGCCGATTCAACCGTCGAATTAGACTGAGAGATAAATCAATCAGGTCTTGAAACGGCGGTTTCGAACGGCGGTCGTGACCGCCGATCTTAACCGCAAAAATGCTTCAGACCAATCTGGACTAAAACGGCGGTTTCATTCGGCGGCCAGGCCGCCGATCATAACCGCCGATCACCTAGATAGGTGAAAACCAAGGAGAAGCCAAGGGCATTCTCCATAGGCGGTCCTCGCGCTAAACCAAGCACATTCTAGTGCATGCGCGGACGTTTTCGAAAAGTTATCGGGAAACGAATTACACAACAACATGACACAATTACACACAACAAAATATAATAAATAAGTGCAAGTGTGAAATGTGACAAATGAAGAGAATGCACACGTATGCAATGAATGTTAAGTGTGTGTGTGCAACTAATCTCTTCAAAGAAAAGTAAGCACATAGAAATTTACCTTCGGTGCTTATCAACACGAGGTCTTCAAAGGGCTTCGAACAATAAGACCGATACTTAGGCTACCCTTACAAAGAACCCCAACATGTGGTTGTCCACGAAATGAGCCAATCAACAAATGGGAACCTTACAGTTTCAAACCGGTTTCTAGAAGGAATTGTGGTATTGAGGTACTATGCACGTTATTGGACCGTGGTACCAGTATTCCTTAGGTACCGGGGTATTGGGACAACCCAGTAGCAAGGTCCTTAGGACCTTGACTTTCATGTTTCTTGGTACTTGAGGATCTAGGTGACCCTGATCTTGATCCTGATTTACAGATGGTATACCTGGCTATACCTGGCTATACCGGTCTGGCTTCTTCCTGGGGTAGCTAGATACTTCTTGTAGCGTCCTCCTCCTTCACATGGTCTTGGCAAGGATGGAAAATTCTTCTTTGAACCCCTGCCTTTTTAGGTGGTTTACACATTCAAAATCAAAAGTATGTTGTTTTTCATTTCTAGACTTACAAAGATCCATCTAGCAAGCCATTTCCAATTATTCAATTAATCATTCAATAAACTAATCAAATCATGTAATTTCTTACAATAAAAACTGCCCTTAATTAGGAAAAACTAAAGTGAATCAAAGAAAACTAAAGTGTCATTTATAAAGAACACATCCATTTTACTTTCCCTCTAATTTTTGGCACTCCTATTCTAACTACGTGGAGTCTCAACCCTCTAATGTCGTTGTTGAAGCTCAAATCAACCAACTTCCTACAAGTTCCTGATGCTAAATTAGACACTCAAGTCAGTCAAATTCCTGATGCTACAACAGACACCGGAGACATTCAAGATCTTTTGTAATTAATGAACATCCTACTTTTTCCTCATCTTTGCTCACTATGGTTACTAACTATAAAGGATTGGCTCCTATGTCTACTAGTGCTTTCTCTTATTACTCCTAGTTCTAAGAGTTCTTTAATATGCATTCTACATTTTTTTCTATCTTCTAGACTATAGGCTAAATCTTGGGTTATTATGGTAATGTCAGGGCTTATTATTTCTAACTTATATATTTCTGTAGAATTTTCATTTACCAGGTTATCACTAATAATTCTTGTCTTTTCTAAGGCTTATACTTTGTTCTTTACATCTATAGACCAACTTTTTTCTTCTGGGTTTTCTTTGTTAGATTCTACTCTAGAGATTATACAAAGATCTTCGATATAACTCTCCATTAGATATTCATTTATTTCTTCATAACTTAAAACTTGATCAGGTTCTAATTCTAAATTTACTATTGAATCTTCTAATAAAGAATCAAAGTATTCTAAATTCACTGGTTTTTCTATATTATTTATTTTCTTTATATAAGGGAGATTACTAGTTTCTAGCTTTGGTTATATAAAGGTGGATTTTTAAAAGAAATTTACACCGCTTGGCGTTATTAACATGCTTCCATTATTTCCTAAAATAAAGTTTAATCCTAAAATAAACTTATAACCACTCACTTGTTTTGTTACTAAGGTCTGGGGTAGGTTATGTACCTCTCCGATGATCCTGATTGGTATATTAATTATACATTCAGTTATTTGTAATAACAATCCATTAAACTGTCTTAGTCCTACATCTGTTCCTAACTTAGTTCTAAATTCTTCTGGGGCTAAGCTTTCATGTATAATGCACTTATTAGCAGCTGTATCTATCATAGCTTTAGTACAGATTCTTTTGGATTTATAAAGAATTTCAACATCTATTAGTATAAGTTCACTTCCTGCACGATTTACTTCTTCTTTTTCTATGCATTTATTACAATAATATAATTCTTCCTTTTTATAACCTTTATGGAATTCTTTACTACATCCTTTGCAATTTTTTCCTAGAAAAGAAACTACTTCTTCTAGCATATTAACACTATCTTCCGTTCCTGATGTATTATCTTCAAATTGTCCTTTAGATCCTGATTCTGAACTAGACTCGTCTTCTTCGTCTAGCATTAGTACGTCGTAATCTTCGTCATCTAATATGAGTATAGTGTCTTCATATAATAATTCTTCTATACTAAGGACTTCTTCTAGGTCCTCTAAATAGTCTTCTAATTCTAAGGTATTTATTTTATTATTCTTAGCTTCAGGGCAATTAGGCTTGATATGCCCTATTTTTCCACATAAGTAACATTTACAACCTTTATGGTTTTTCTTTCTAAAAATTCTTTTTCCCTTTTTGAAAGCCTTTTGGATTTTTTTGCTTATTATCGGCATAATTATAAAATTTCCTTTTATAGGGTTTTTTATACTTGTCATTCTTGTATTTTTTATTTTTCCTTGTTCTATTTTTATTAAATCTATTGTATTTATGCTTGTATTTTCTAGTTTTTCCGTAGCCTAATGTAGGTACTTCATATAAATCTATACACATTCTACTGAACTGTTGTTGGGCTTGTCGTCTAAGCTTTTCTTCATCACATAAATCTTTAATTCTTTGTCTAACAAATTTTACTGCTGGTATTAAAGAAATTTACCAAAAATAATCATTCTTCTTTTCTACTTTTAAACCATTCAGTCAGATCTTTATAAAGCTTTCTCCTATCTTTCTAGGTAACTTTGTTATAAACTTCATTAGTAATTCTTCATCATAAGGCCGTCCTATTTGACTCCAATATTTATAGAAAATATCTACATAGTAATCAAAGTAGTGTAAATCACATATTTTTAGTTGTTCTAGGCTTCTTATAGCTCTAATCTGCTTTTGGACATCATCTACTTCTTCCATTGAAGATCCTAAAATACATTTTCTAATTGCATCTATAAAACTTAAGACTATATCCTAGTGTGCTTTCTAGATAGACTAACTTATATTTATAATCTACTATGTTATTTATTTCTTCCATAGCATGTCTAATTATATTTCTTTCCCATTTACTGAATATACGTTTCTATTCACTAAGTCTATGTCCTTGTAAACTTAGGATTAATATATCATTTACTTCTAGTTCTTTCCTCCAGTTTTCTAATTTAGTTTTAGCTCTATAGACTCTTTCTGTGTCTTTAATATCTCTATATTTCTCCTTTGTATATTTTATTCCTCTATTTTCTAAATATTCATCTATTCTAGGTTTAGGAAAACCTTTTATATCTGGGATATTTGTTCCACTTCCACTACCTGTTTCTAAAGTTCTAGGTTTGTCTTCTTCTCCTACAAATATTTCTTCCTCTAAATAGACTTTATTTAGTAAGTAATTTTTTAGATGCTCAAAATTTAATTTTTCTAATAAAATGTCATCTACATCTTTGTCTTCTAGTTCTATATTATTGCAGAGTTCTTCGAATACTTCTTCCTTTAGGTAATTATTGGGATTATTAAAAATTAAATCTATTATCTGTTCTCTATTAGCACTTAAGGTTTTAACTTTATTTATGCTTTGTTCTAATCTTAACATATTGATTTCGTCTTCAGAATCATCTTCAGTTATAGCCATGTTGCCTTGTTTTTTATAATTGCTAAATCTTTGGAAAGTTTGATCTTTGTTATCAGTATAAATTTTGCTACTTTATGGTAATTCTATTAATTGAGTCTTTAATTCTGGTAATTTCCATTCTAACCCTTGTAATTCGCTTTTGTTAAGTCTTTTAGGAACTTGCATTTGTACATATTCATTATGAAAATGTTCAAATATGCTTTTGTTAATGAAATTGAACTTTTTGTGATATTTATTATAGTATCTTCCTAAAACGAATATTTTTATTCTTAGATTTTTATATTTTGCATCCATGTTAAAGCCTTTTGTTTTTATGCTTAATTTTATCTTACTACAAAATTCTTTTATATCTATGTCTATATCAGGGAGGCAACCTACTGCGGCTACCTTGTTTATGAGATCTACTTTGGCGGTTGCTAACTGAGCTTGTTCATGATCATTGAATCTTTCATCATATAGATACAGATGGGCTTTAGTGTCTAATCCAACTCTAGTTTGGTTGAGTACTCCAATGATTACTACTCGTAAATGTATCGTTGAATAACCGTTTTTCTTTATTTCTTTAGCACTTTGGGGGCTTATCAATGTAATTTCTTTTCTATTGTTAACCACTCCAATTGTAAATTCATCTTTGTATACGTACAAACTGCTTTTATAGCTATCTAATATTCCTTCTTGATATAGGTTCTTTTTCCTAACTTGTTTGAATCCTGCTTCTAGCATCTTATTAACATCTTCTTCTTGGATTAGATCTTTTGTCTTTTCTATTATTTCTTTTCCTTTATTACTACAATTTAGGATGTTTCTAACTCTACTGGCTACTGGTATCCTTATGCTAGAGAATCTTGCTAGTTCCATTTTTGCTAAAGAGATTTACTTTTGGACCTAAAATGTCTTTAATTTCTACTTTTGGCTGGCTAGGAGAAGGTTGTGCTACTTGCTTTTTTCTCTATTAGATCTATTTTTTTTAACTAACCAAGCTATATAATCTAGTTCTAATTGTGTATGTATAATTTTGTTAATATTTTTCTCTAATTCTTCAATCCTTTCTAGAGCTTTGATTAATAACTTTATTATGGTATTGCACTATCCTTGAGTAACTGTATTACTTTCTAAGTTAAAAACTTTATCACTTATGCTTACTGGTAAATTATTAGGAGCTTCTGTTGTTAATTCATCAAGAATTGTTTCCAAGTGGTTCATTCAGTAAGTTTTCTTATTTGTGACCTTAGCTCTTGCTGAGTCTGCGTTATATTTTCTACTTCTAGATTGAGGCTTTTAACTAGACTTTTTATTTCTAATTCTATTGGTTTAGGAGTTTTTTGTTCTATTAGATTAGTTAATTCTAGTATTTTCTTTTTACTGGGAAACCTTTTTATGGTATTATTAAACTCACCTAATAGCTCTCTTATGTAGTCTAAATTCTTTCTTAATGTATTTATTTTACTATTTTCAAAGAAACTGGTTAGATCTATAATATTCTTATTAGTCTGATCTATATTTTCTTCCAAGTTTTGTCCTAAATTGATTATTAAATCTACAAGAAAGTTTTGTTAGCTATTGCTTGTGTGTGGTATGTGCTTGTACTAGTTTTCTAGGTGCTCTACAACTAATTTTAATATTATGTTGTAGGTTTAGCTTTGTCTTTTTCAACCCTGCTATTTCTAGATCTAAGTATTCTAGTCTTTTAAAGTTCATATGTAAGGAAAGATCCTTCTAGTGTCTGCCTTGAGCTTTCTGATATTTATATCTATTAGACTTATGAGATTTCTTCTTGCTAGAACAAATTTTTCAAAGATTAGCGTTTCTCTAAATTGTTGTCTATTTCTTATTAATAGATAATTAAAAATTAACTCTGCTTCATAAAAGTTTAACCTTTTCAATTCTTCACTAAACTGTTCTAATGTTCCAAAAAAAGCAAATGTTAAGAAAACAGTTATGCAAATTTTGCATTAAAACGTTCTACTATAGCTTTCTTCTTTTTGAGTTGCTATAGCATTCTTTTTCTTCACTTAACGCTCCTAGGATTTCTTTCCAATGATTTTATGCTACCTTTGTACCAGCTATTCTAGCTATTAGCTTGTATTGTTCTTCTTTTGTCTTAGCTTCTTTTAGCTTGTTTTTATAACAATTTATATTATTTCTACAGCAATCTAAACGCTCTATTATGTGTTCTATGGACTGATACTTTGAGACTTCTTCATTCTTCTAATTTGGTTGATTTAATGTTGAAGTTGATGTCAAAGGTTGACTAATTTTTCTTAAAATTCTTTCTATTTCCATTACTTTGTTTTCACTCTTTATCTTTATATTTTCTAAATCTAATAGATCTTTTTCAAATTTTGGAAAACTATCTCTAGCTTGAAGATAAATTTGGTCAAAATTACTATACCGAACTTTAAGTTTTATATCTATCATTTCTATGAATTCTAAATGACGTCTTTTTAATGATTCTAAGCTTTCTGGGTTATTTATGGCTAGTTCTAATAAGGCTTCATCTATACTACTAAAAAGATTGACTAAGCTCATACAAAAACAACATATCTTAATTAGTGGTGTAAAAGTGGGCTGGCACGGCCCATTTGTGCCGGGCCGAAAAAGCCTGTTTTTGAAAACGGGCTCGGCCTGGCACGGCACACCCCTTTTTGTGTGTCGGGCCAGGCCGACCCGTTTTATAAAATAAGGAGCCCGGCACAGGCCGGCACACAGGCTTTTTTTTTATTTTTTTATTTTTTATTTATAAATATTATAATATTGTTTAAACAATTTAAATTATGTAATTTTAATTGTAATTTATCTATCTTATTTATTATTTTAGTGTAATAAAAAAAAAGATAAATTTATTATTTTATTTAATAAAATAATTCAAAGAATAAATAAAGATAAAATATGAAAGTAAATAAAAAATACATGAAAATATGAAATGGAAAATGATTTATTTATTTAGGATTTTCACTTTTACATGATTGCCTCATTAAAAACCTTACCAAGAAAAACCCAGTGGGATAAAAATTTGGCAAGGGAAAAAGAGTGCAATCTCTATTCTCTAGCATACGCGGAGTCGTAACTGGCACGTCTGGTCATCTCGGTTCCGTTGTAGTTATGTCCAGGTCATAGTTTTTGGCTCTCCATGTCGAGCCATGCATTTGGCCATATGCCTTTTCAAATGACCGATTCCTGCCTCTGGATAGGCATCATATGAGAGTTTACAAAACTTACAGCGATATTTTATTGTGACCCTACCGTCTGGGTTTGGTATTTCTTCTTTGTCAAAACACTCCCATACTTTTGATGTGTACTTTTTAGGTTTGGGAGGACGTGATGTCGATGTTGTGTCGGAACCAGAAGGTCCTGCTACCATTTCCGTCGGCCCGGAAAGATCAAAATAATTTTCCTCCATGTTAATACCGTCCAGAAATTGAGGATGATTATGATCCATTTCCTACAATACAAATATTAACTCATTAGTCATTAAAATGGCTAAGCAAAAAATCATAAAATCATAAATATACTAAGCATGACAATATTAAAATTAATTACTAAACATAAAATCATAAATATACTAACCATGACAATATTAAAATTAATTACAAAACATAAAATCATCAATTTACTAACTAAACAAAATATACTAAGTATAAATTAAAATATACAAATATTAAAATTAATTATTAGACCTAAATTCATAAAATGATAAATTTACTAAAACATAAAATTAATTAATAACATTTAAAGGAAAAAGATACCTTTGAGCTTTGGTGGAGAGATTAGAGAATAATATTAGACTATTAGAGAATAGAGAATAGAGAATCGAGAGACTGAGAGAGTAATGAAGAATTGGAGATTGGAGAGTTGGACTGTTGGAGAATGGAGAATGGAGAATGGAGAATGGAGACTTGGACTCTTGGAGAATGGAGAGAATGAGAGTATGAGAGAATAGAGATTGAGAGAAAGTGACAAAGTGTATGGAAATTGTGGATTGGAAATTTGGAATGGGTGGGGGTATTTATAGAAAAATTTGAAATGTGGGTAAAAATATAAAATAGAAGAGATGATGGGGTAAATTGTAATTTTTAGTAAGTTTTGAAAATTTTGACCGTTTGCTGACGTCAGCAACGGTCAAATTTTTCAAAAAAAAAAAAAACAATAAAAAATGGCTTCAAACGGTAAAAAAAATAAAATAAAATAAAAAATCGGCGGGCCGGCGTTCCCTCAATATTTTTTTTATATTTTTTTTAAAATTTAAATATCTTAATTTATAATATTGTTTAAACATTTTTAATTGTAATTTGTCTATCTTATTTATTATTTGAGTGTAATAAAAAATATGTAGAAAATAGAAAGATTTATTATTTTATTTTAAAAAAAATTCAAAGAATAAATAAATGATTAAGGGAGAATTGCATTTTAGTCCCCGTAGTTTACCTTATTCTGGGTTTAGTCTATGGTTTTTTTTTTATTGTAACTTTTAGTCCTTCTGTGACAGAATCCGTCAAAAGACAGATTCTGCCATGTCAGTCAGACTAAATGACTAAAATACCCCTCAGGTGTGCTGATGACATTGAAAAGACCATTTTACCCTTATTTTTGTCTTTTGTGTGACCATTTAACCCTTCACATATTTATTAAATAAAAAATATATTAAAAAAACAAAAACAATTAAAAAATGAATCTCCACTGTCCATCTCAAAAATGGACGGTGGAGATCTCTCTTTTTAAAAACTAATTAAATTTAAAATTAAAAAAATATATAAAACTAATAAAAAATGAAAAAAAAAACTAATAAATTTTAAATGAAAAAATATAGAAAACTAATTAAAAAATGAAAAAAATTAATATAACTAATTAAAAAAATGAAATAAATTAATAAAACTAAAACAACCATTTCGTATTTCCCTAACCTAAATTAAACACCCATTTTTTTTAATCAAAGCTAAAAATCGATAAAAATTTCAACCCTAGCCACATCTCACATCATCATCTTCATCTCACATAACCAGTTCAATCTCTTCAACCCAGATTTCGTTTCATCTTCTTTAACCTTCTCCCCCTCTCTCTCTATCTCTCTCTGAAACCAAACCCATTCAAGTTTATAAAACAAAACAAAAAATATATCACCAGATTAATAAAAAAAAATTAAACAAAAAATCCATAAAAAATTCAACCCAAATTTTGTTTCATCTTCTTCAACCGTCTCCCTCTTTCTCTAAAACCAAACCCATTCAAGTTTCAACTCCAAACCCAAATCAATCATCGATCCATGGTGAGTTGTTTCAATTTCAACCGATTGTTCTTGGTCAGCTCTCTTGTGTCCATCTAACGCCTCCTCTGCTGCAAACCCAAGTTCAAAAGCTTGAGCTTTAAGCCTTTAATGGAGTTCAAAGGCCTTTCTGGGTTCAGTTTCAGAGAGAGAAAGGAAAGGTTGAGAGAGATAGAGAGAGGAACCACACCAACGACAATCTCAATGGAGGAGATCGGTGCTCAAATCAGACCCACACCATTAATCGAATCACCACCAAAAACCCTAATCCCCAAATCGAACCACCACCAACGACGATCTCAACGGAGGAGATCGGTGTGGCCTCTGTTTGTAACAGCTGTGACCTTCAGTGACCTTCAGAAGAGAGACGAGTTTGAGAGGGAGAGTTTGGTGGTGTTGTTGATGATGACAGAAGAGGGAGTGAGATTTACAGAGAATGAAAAAGTTTTTTGAGAGAGAGAAAGAGATGAAGATGGTGATCGGTGGTGGGAGAGAGAAATTAGATTTTAATTTTGTTTTTGTTATTTGTTTTTAATAATATTTGTTTGTTTTTTTAAAATTAATTTAATAATATTTATTTGTTTTTTAAAAAATTAATTTGTAAATTACTATTATACCCTTTTCATATATAAGATTCTAGAACATCTGATGTTATTTTACCCTTTTACCCTCGTTGACCCTCGTTGACTTGACGGAACCCTAACAGAATTGGACGGTAGGGACTGGAATTCATATTGTCAGAATACAGATAGACTGAAAGTTACAATACCAAAAAACCGTGGACTAAACTCAGATTAAGGCAAACTACAAGGACTAAAATACGATTTTCCCATTAATTATAAAGCTAAAATATTAAAGAAAATAAAAATAGATGAAATTATGAAAATATGAAAAGAAGAATTATTTATTTCTTTTGAAGTCTCAGTATTACATATTTACATGATTGCCTCATTAAAAACCTTACCAAGAAAAACCCAGTGGGATAAAAACTTGGTAAGGGAAAAAGAGTGCAATCGTATTACAAGTTAACGTACATCGGTACATGTATAAGCTAGAAGTCCTAGATTTGGTTACTGCCAGAACTCTCTTCGACATATAAATTACTGAAATTTTGAATAAGTTGGTCGTCTACCGTTTCATTTTGCAACCTCTTTTTCGCACGCTCCCAATCCCGAACGCATGCCAATACCTCAACCATCTCTAGAGTCAAAGAATTTCTTCTTTCTTCAACAATTCTTCCAGTCGTGCTGAATACCTGTTCTGAGGAAATAGTGGAGACGGGGATAACCAGTACGTCCCGTGCTAGGTGTGACAGGATCAGATATTTATAATAGTCGTAGTTCTTCCACCATACCAACAGTTCAAATCCCTTATCTGGTGAGTCGAATTGAGCTTCAAGGTAGCTTGTCAGTTTGGCACCGGAAGTTGCACTAGCTGATTCAGCTCGTGAAGAAAAAGAACTTGATGAGCCTACTTTTTTTCGGCGTTTTAAAATGTTCCAACTTGTCTGATTCGGGAGTGTGTCTGGTTCTATTGATGGTTGCACGTCAACGTAGCCATACCTGCGCCCATAAGTATTAAAAACTTCGAACAACTTGGTTCGAATGTCAGTAACCTGTGCAAAATAATCTACGCCCAAATTTTCATGAAGATAATCTAGGAATGTTTCTAAACCAGATAATTTAACCTTATGATCTATTATAACACCTAAAGCATAAAGGAAAGGAATTTCAAACCAGTATTTTTTAAACTTGGTTTCCATGGCAACAACTGCAGGGCCTAAGATTTCATCTTCCCTATAATTGTTTAACAATTCAACCATCTCCACAATATGATGGATTATTAGGGAAGATGTGGGGTAATAGACCTCGGAAAGAGTTACAGTGGAATCGTAAAAAACCTTTAAAAATTGAATAAAGATCTTTGCCACATGCCAATCATCTGATGTCAATGTTGGACGGCCAAGTTCGGACATTTTCATGTTATAAAAACCTGAAAATAGGTGATTCATATTCCAAACAATTTAGTAGCATTAAGTAAGTAGAGTTCCACCTTACCGGCATATCTATTAGGAATCTTCGGGGTCGTAGACTGAAGGTTGTACAGTATCTACCGAATTCATTTAATCTTGGATTAGAACTGCAGAACCAAGTAAGGGCATCTCTAATGCGATCTATACGATCGTTTACTACCTTCATACCTGACTGTACAACTAAATTGATGATATGACATGCACATTGTTGATGGAAGAAATAACCCCCATGTTGCGGGATATATATATATATTTTTAAATGCAATGAAACTAGTATTTGCAGATGCATTATTTAATGTGATAGAAATGATGCGATGCTGTATTTCAAAAGTTTCTAAAACAGACATAATGACATTAAAAATATTTCTTGCGGTATGTGCGCCATCCATAGGATGAAAACCAAGAATTTTTTTTTGTAAATTCCAATCATAGTCTAAATAGTGTCCCGTTACAGTTAAATAGTCATGTTTGGAACATGCGCTCCAAATATAAGAAGTTAATGCAATAGAGACAGTTAGATGCTGTAATTCAGCCTTCAACTCATCTCGTTGGGTTTTGAAAACATTTTAACAAATCATTTCGAGTAGTGGTTCTAGAAACAGATTTAAATTGGGAGTTGTATGCAGTTTGAATAAATTCTTCAAAAAAAGGGTTGTCACCGAAATTAATCGGTTGATCAATACATGTAATGTAACGTGCCTTGCACTCTCTTGCCTGCACGGGGTCGTAACGCCATGTTGTAACGGACCCGTCTGGGTGCCGTTGTAGTTGTGTTTGGGTTATAGTGTCTACCTGTCCGTGCTTCGCAAATGACCGGTCCCTCCCCTAGAAGTGACATAGTGCTTTTGACAAAACTTACATTGAGCTCTGTCCATGAGTTGACCGTCTGGCATAGTCTTCTGTACTACGTCAAAACACTGCCATACGTTTGATGTGTGCTTTTTAGGTTTGGGAGGACGTGATGTCGGTGTTGTGCCGGAACCAGAAGGTCCTGCTACCATTTCCGTTGGCCCGGGGCCGGAAAGGTCAAAATAATCGTTGTCCATGTTAAGACCGTCCGGAAATTGAGGATGATTATGATCCATTTCCTACAATACAAATATTAAATCATTAGTCATTAAAAACTAAGCATAAAATCATAATTCATAAATACTAAGTATAAAAATATTTAAATTAATTACTAAAAATAAAATCACAAATATACTAAGCATAAAAATATTAAAATTAATTACTAAACATAAAATCATAAATATACTAAGCATTAACATATTAAAATTAATTACTAAACATAAAATCATAAATATACTAAACACAAAAATATTAAAATTAATTACTAAATATAAAATCATAACTATACTAAGCATTAACATATTAAAATTAATTACTAAACATAAAATCATAAATATCATAAAAATATTAAAATTAATTACTAAACATAAAAATCATAAATATACTAAGCATTAACATATTAAAATTAATTACTAAACATAAAATCATAAATATTATAAAAATATTAAAATTAATTACTAAACATAAAATCATAAATATACTAAGCATTAACATATTAAAATTAATTACTAAACATAAAATCATACATATAATAAGCATTAACATGTTAAAATTAATTACTAAACATAAAATCATAAATATCATACAAATATTAAAATATATTACTAAACATAAAAATTATAAATTATAAATATACTAAACATAATTCATAAACATATTTAAATTAATTATTAAGCATTTAATCATAAATATACTAAGCTTAAAAAATATTTAAATTCATTACTAAGCATTTAATCATAAATATACATATCATACAAATATTAAAATTAATTACTAAACATAAAATCATAAATATCATAAAAATATTTAAATATATTACTAAATATAAAATCATCAATTTACTAACTAAACAAAATATACTAAGATAGTAAGATTAGTAGATTACTAAGCATAAATAAAAATATACAAATATTAAAATTAATTACTAGACATAAATTCATAAAATGAAAAATTCACTAAATTCTAAGATTCTAAGATTAAATATTAAAACTTATAACAAAGCAAAGCGTAAAAATATTAACTCATAAATACACTAAGCATAAAGCCATAAATATAAAATATACATAAAACATAAGAATAAATATCAAAATTAATAACCAAGCATAAATATATTAATTATTAACTATAAATATAAATTTTAAAAACTAAAACATAAAACTAATTAATAACATTTAAAGGAAAAACATACCTTTGAGGCTTTGAGCTTTGGTGGAGAGATTAGAGAATAATATTAGTAATTTAGAATAGTAGAGTAGTAGATTAGTTGTGTAGAGAATAGAGAGAGAGAGAGACTAAGAATGGAATTATTAAAAATTTAAAATATGAAGGTGTAGAGAAAATGAGAAATAGAAATTAGAGAGAGTAATGGAGAGTTGCAAAAAGTAGAGAGTAGATAGTAGAGAATGAGAGAATAGAGATTGAGAGAAAGTGTAGGGAAATTGAAATGAGTGGGGGTATTTATAGAAAAATTTGAAATATGGGTAAAAATATAAAATAGAAGGGATGAGGGGGTAAATTGTAATTTTTAGTAAGTTTTGAAAATTTGGACCGTTTGCTGACGTCAACAACGATCAAATTAAAAAAAAAAAAAAAAACAATAAAAAATGGTTTCAAACGGTTTAAAAAAAAAAAAAAAAATTTTGAACGGTCGGCCTGGCGGGCTTGGGCGGGCCGAGCCCGCCAGGCCTCAAACATCTACCCGGCCCATGCCAAGTATGTGGGCCGTTCTAGGCTTGGCCCGCGAAACATATGGGCCGTGCCTAGAACGGCCGACCGTGCCGAGCCCGTCAGGCCCGGCACATATTTACACCACTAATTGATAGAAAGTGTAGGGAAATTGAAATGAGTGGGGGTATTTATAGAAAAATTTGAAATGTGGGTAAAAATATAAAATAGAAGAGATGAATGGGTAAATTGTAATTTTTAGTAAGTTTTGAAAATTTTGACCGTTTGGTGACGTCAGCAACGGTCAAATTTATATAAAAAAAAAAACAATAAAAATTGTTTCAAACGGTAAAAAAACAAAAAAAAAAAAAAAAAAAAAATTTAAACGGGCTGCTCGGCGGGCCGAGCCTACCAAGCCTTAAACATCTACCCCGCCCGTGCCAGATATGTGGGCCGTGTCAGGCCTGGCCCGCAAAACATATGGGCCATGCCTGGAACAGCCCGCCACCCTTGGCAGGCCGGTCGTGCCGAGCCCGTCAAGCCCGGCACATATTTACACCACTAATCTTAATATAAACAGGATACTCATAAAAATCAAAATTAAAATTAAAATTTCAATTATAATTTTTGCGAGAAATCAGATGTTGTAATTAGAAGTCTGCCTTTCTGTAACTACTCACATAAGCGAAATATTAAATTTAAAGGTAACTAAGCTCTGATACCAAACTGAAAAGAGAGGTGCAATCTATAGAGAAGCTTAAACAGGCCTTTCAAGATCCCATGGTTTCCATTTAAACAAAACAAATTTTTAAATACTTCTAAAGTCTACTATTGCCTTTCCAAACAAGACTTACCCACGTAGACCACCAAGGAGTTTTTACCGAAAATCATAAAATTTTGTTTTCATAAAAACGGGATCTCTACTAAGTACTTTTATAGAAAAAGTTCCCTTAAGATTGCAACAGAAACTTTTCAAACTTTTATTAGGACCGAGTTACTCTAGAAATTTAATATTTTTCTCATACTTTCGTTAACTTGGCAAGACTTCATGGTGTTTAAATAACTAAATAAAACTTTAAAGCAAAAAGGAGGAGATAAAGGATCTTACTTGCTTAGGCTCAAAAATATTCACAACTTTATTGATAAAGAGGAGTTTTTGGAAATATTACAAGAGGGGAGATGAGTGTTTGAAAGCTTTGGATTTACATGTGTGTTGCAAATGAGAGCATGACTCGATTTATACAAAAAATTAGAAAGAAAAGGCCAAAACATGTGGCCGACACTGAGAATTAATTTCTTACATAAAGTCAATAGTAAGGCTAACTTTTTATCCTATCGATACTTGCTTTTTACTATTCTTGTTGTCCTTTGCTGACCTTTGTTATTAGTCTTATCTTCAAGCTTTGCTGTCGATCTTATCTTCTTATCTTGCTTTTAACTATTTTTGTCATTTTCTGCTGACACTTTGCTAAACGATCTTCGTGCTTAGGTGTCTAGGTTGTGGTAGGCTTCATCATCGAACTATTCATCTATTTCTTTTTCTATAAGGAATTCTCTTATTTTGGCTTTTTCTTCTTCCTGGATTTCGCTTAAATTATCGTTTGTCTCTAGGCAAAGAAAAATCCATGGAATTGGGTATTTTGTCATGACATCATGACTCCTTGTGAAGATAGACATGTGGGGAGTCTGTCCAATCAGCTTTGGCCAGAATGAATTTACACAAGTGAAGTATTTTTGTGCTATGTATCTTCGAAGATAATCAAGACATATGTCTTCGCCACAGTCATGGGGATAGTCTTCTCATATAAATTCAACAGGAATATTGTAGGGTACTATCACGATGAAGTGATAAGCTGGTAAATAGTTTGACAACCTGTAAGGCTGGTTGACTATCCATTCACATGGGGCTGAATCAATGTCAAGGTAAAAGTCGTGCTTTCCTCTAAACATCCTGATTGATTGTTGAAGTTTTTTAGGGAGAAATGAAAATTTTAAAATATTTGTTGCATGGATACCGTCAATAATACCATAACTAAATAGTTCTTCAATACTCACTTTTTCAGCAAAATCTGGGATTTCAAATTCTAATGGAAAAACGTTTAGGTTTATTTAAGCTAAAACAAACTTGAATATAACTTTATTATTTATCTTTTTCTCTTGTAGCCATGTAGTCATACCTTTAGGTAATCTTACAACCAAGGTGAGAAACTTTTGAATTTTAATAAAACGCTTTAGATATATATTTTGTGCTATTCCAAAAATAGTTTGCTTTATATCTGTTAACCGCCATAATTGGCAGGGATCAAAAAAGAATTTTCCACTAGCTTACAGGAGAAAGCCGGGATCCAAAGTAGAAGCGAAAAGATGTCTGGATACCTCACCTGCTAGCTGACGGGCTAGAACCTTTGCCTACCCAGGCCAGGTCTAGAATTCCCAAGACCATGAAAAAGCACTAGGAAGCCAAAAATAAGTGGGGGGCCTGGGAGACACGATCATCACCAGATCTTGGCGCCTAACTACCCCGGATACCTTGATACCCGAGTATCCTGGTACCTTGCTACTTGAAACCCTGATATCCACGAACATCGCTTTTATCAAGAGCGTGAGAGACGCAGGGTACCCGGGGTACCCCAACCAGCGAAACACGTGACGTACACATGGCAAGACATATACCAGGATCCTAGTAGACCGACCCCACTGAAGCAGGAGGGGGGTACCCCGAAGAGTAGACTACATATAAAAACAGATATTAAACGTCACCGTTCAAGATAAAAACTCAAGTTACAACGCGGCATTCATCCCCGCCATTTTAGTGTCCTATTTTAAATAGGAGTCAACTCATTTGGAAACCGGAAAAGAAGGAATCACCAGGCCATGTGGGATCAATTTCCCGACGAATTTGTCGGGCTCCACATGAAGACCCGTGTATCACTGAAACCCTAGACCGAGGTTCTAGGAGTGCTCAGCAAGAAAGCGGGCCTATATATTAATCATATGTTCATAGGAAAGGGGATCAAAACCCTAATTCACTTTTTCTACTTATCGATAGGCATGAAAAGCTCCATCTCCATCGTTTTCTTTTAGGTCTTATTTTCCTCCATGCTGCAATATTGATAGATCAAATATCAAGTTGTAAAGATCGTATTTCAAATCTATACATACATATATATCAACTGCCCTTTCAGTTTTCATACATATAAGAAACTCATCCATCTCATTACTTGTGTTCATCATAATATCAGATTCATGATACCCAGCGGGATACCAGGCTACTAAGTATCTCGCTGGCCCCAGTCAATCCCGATCTAGATCCGTTATATACATACAATATCTCGCCTAGCAGATTCCAGTGAACTAGCGGGATATCGGGGTATAGAGTATCCCGCTAGCCCAAGTCTAATTAGATCCGGGTCCATCACATACCGTTAATTCTAAATTGCACCCGGGTGACAATTTTGGGTTAACAATATCTATTGGAAGCTTTTCTACTGCTTTATAGAGATTTTTTGCTTGATCCCTCATTAGGGTAATATTTATAATATTAAGGGGCTTTTATACAGAATTTGCATCCTCGTCTGCTTCTCTACTATTCTTTTGGCTTTACTATCTTAAGTAATTAAGTTTCTATTTCTTTCTTGGCTATTTGTTTAGGTGTTCCTATTTGTAGGCTAATGCAATCATCTTGTGGAGAGTGGTGACTACTGACTAGATTGGGTGGTTAAATTACAAACTCATTGTGAAGATATAAGAAGTAACAAGTATACTAACAATTTATAAGGGTTTTATACAAAATTGAAAGTAACTTGGGACATGTTTAAGAATAAGCCCAGGTGAAGCAACAACTGCTTGGGAATTGTGTGCTATAAAGGTTTTCATGACAAGTTATGAAAACCTTAATTTATCCTTACTCTTCTACCTGTTTGTGTAGTTACTGCTTGGAGAGTTCCTTGAATAGTAACAAGGCCATAGGGAAAGTTTTGGTATGTCAACACACTGAGAGAGCTGAAACTAGAAAAGAGCATCGTAGTCAAAGAAGCTAGTTTCACTACCCACCCCTACCATTTTGGCATTGACATTAAACATTAAATTTTTTGCTACAATGTCATTGTTGACACAATCTCTGTTACCTTGTTAATCTAAATTAAACCATTAGTCACCTTACAACCTTTATTCTCATTTTCCAGTTTCTATCATGACCACCTCTTTAAACTTGCATTGAACTGCATGTTGTTGAATTTACAATCTCTAGCCTAAGGCAACAATCAAGGTAACAATTATATACCAAGGCAACAATCAATCAATTATACAACAAACACAATTAATAAAGCAGTAAAGAATCCAAAATTCACTTACTTTTTTTTTTCCAAACATGTGTTAGCATTAATGAATATTTGATTGTTTATTAACCAGACCAAACCCAACACCAACAACAACATAAACACAATGGCAAGTAAATTCCAAGAACTAGTCAGTAAGTTTACTCAGAAAAAGAAATCAACCTTTGCCTTCCATTTCTTGCTGGAGATCAACGGAGGAAAGAAATTGGTTTAACGCAGGGATTGGGTGTAATTGCTCGTTGAAGAGAGGAGTCGAAGACCTATAGGACCACGAACCTCACAAAGTACAATGTGGAATTTGGGATGCTTGTGTGTTGATGTTGTCAAGTCTGGAAGATGGAGGTGGTAATGAAGATGAAGGGAGTGGTGGAAGGGGGCTGTCGATGAGAATGAAAGAGATGTGATGAAATCAATGGAAAAAGGGGCTGTCGATGAGAATGAATGGGGGATGAAATCAATAGAAGAGGGGGATGGCTGTCGATGAGTGGAAATGGGGTTGGAAGTGTGGAGATTGAAAGCATTATTTAAAGAGAGGGTAGTTTGGTCCTTTAATATATGGAAGGGGTTGTTGAGTCATTTTGCTCCATTTAAGTGGAAAGGGTATTTTGGTTCCCAAGTGGACATTTTAGGGGAAAAGAACATCAAGAATGGACATTGTTGCAATTTATATTTATAAGTGGACATTTTTGCTCTTTGAAACATAGGAAAAGACATTTCCTTCCATTTCCACTTGAGAATCAATATTTTGAAAATGGATATTTTGAATAAACCCTTAATTTTAGGGATATTTAAGTTTTTTGCCCAAAAATCATTGTACTGTATATATACATATCTTTTCTATATAGAGACTACAGAGACAGAACAAAAATATCTTCAAAAAACATTCAACAAACAATCTACAGAGAGAGAGAGAGAGAGAGAGAGGGGTTTTAGAGAGGTTTCCATTTCACTGTTTTCTTCTCCACTCTCTCATTCCTCTTAATTCTTCACTCTACACAGCCTTATCTCCGCGAAACGTTTCAGCGAATAACTAAAGCTGGCTCTTCTCTCCTCCTTGAGCCACCACGGCTCTCAAATCCAGTGCCCACCAACATGGTCCACCACCACCACCAGAACCAGAAGAACAATCGACTCATTCTTCAAAGCCAAACCCACCTCTTCTTCTTCTTCGTCTTCTTCTTCTTCTTCTTCTTCTTTCCCTGTCAATCTCAAAAGCAGTTCCCGTTCGAACCCAATTCAGCTCCACCCTCTACGCGACTCCATTCATGGTAACTTGCTCGAGAATTCGACGAATTTGCTCGTACCCACAAGCGAAAGCCAGCAGGCAGTGGAGAATTCAGCCGAAAGTCGACAACTTGCACGCAGGAGGATTTTTGTACAAGACCCACCTTGGATTTCTGCGATAATTTTGAGGGGTCTGTACGGTAGAATCAAGCAACAAGAAGCGAAGTTGAAGCTGGAGTGTAGAGAGATGGATAGGAGGAAGTACAATTTACTGAGGAGGAGGCAGGTTAAGGAGGAGACGGAGGCGTGGGAGAGGATGGTGGATGAATACAAAGAGTTGGAAGCTAAAATGATCGAGAGGAGGCTGGCCCCGAATCTACCTCACATAAAGGGCCTGTTTTTGGGGTGGTTTGAGCCGCTGAGAGAGGCCATAGCCAGGGAGCAAAAGGTGCAGAAAACGAAGAAGAAGAAACAAAAGGCAGCGTATGCACCCCACATTGAACTGTTACCCGCGGATAAGATGGCAGTCATTGTGATGCATAAGATGATGGGGCTGGTCATGGCAGGGCACGAAGACGGTTGTGTTCTGGTTGTCCAGGCCGCGGTGCACATTGGCATGGCTATTGAGCAGGAGGTATGTTAGAGCATGTGAGATTTATGTAAAGACTATAAAATTATGTTTGTGATAGTTTTAATTTATTAATTTCAGGTTAGGATACATGGTTTCTTGGAGAAAACTAAGAAGTACAAGAGAAAAAAGATTGTGGCTGATAGTCAAGAGGTTTTGAGTAAGGAGAAGGAGATACTAAGGAAACGCGTCAATGGGTTGATTAAAAGTAAAAGGCTCATCGAGGTGCAGAAGCTGTTAAAAAATGAAGAGTATAAACCTTGGGGCCGAGATACACAGGCTAAGGTTTGTGGTTTGTGTTTTCATGGAGATTTTATTATCTTCGGATTCTGATTTCTTTCCCTGGTGATAATGATATATGTCTGCAGCTGGGAAGTCGTCTGGTAGAGCTATTAGTAGAATCAGCTCATGTACAACATCCAGCTGACCAGGCAGGGGAAAGTCCACCTGATGTCCGGCCTGCATTTAGGCATAGATTTAAAATTATAATGAAGCATCCAGGGTGAGACTTTATTTACTTTCTATCTACAATTCTTCTTCATGGTATTGGAGCTAACAGATTGCCATCTAGGCTACTTTTGATCATTGGACATTTCTTGTTTTGAAATTGCCTTGATAAATGAGACTAGATTAGTTTGACATATATGCCTCTTATGTTTATATATTGACTTGTTTGAATTGTGTGCGTTTATTGGGGTGATATTCATACCTATAATTTCTTTCTTTTCATTGTTGTTCTGATTCATCTTTTGGGTTCTGCAGGCAGAAAATTACTAAGAAATATGGGGTTATAGAATGTGATCCGCTAGTGCTTGCAGGGCTTGATAGATCTGTGAGTTCAGCCATATCCTTTTATTATGATTTTATGTGTTTGGTCTGCTTATATTAAGTTTTGATTCCACATGCTTTGATTCTGGTTATGTTCTTAGTTCATGAAAAAGTCCATTCGCTTACCAACTAATATATAAATTCAAGTCTTAATAATTTATCCTTTTTGCGTTTTGAATCTTTATTGCTTTTGGCACTGTTCTTATGCCCAATTTTGACTACTTGTGAATAAAGTTTTTGATTACTGCTAAACCACACCAAGGTTAATATGTATGAATTTCTACTATGCAATAGAAGAAGTAGATCATCCATTGTTTGTTGATATTCGATTTTCAACTAATATTATGCCTGTTTGAATGCAGGCAAAGCATATGTTGATTCCTTATGTGCCAATGTTGATACCACCAAAAAATTGGCAAGGGTATGATCTATTGAAAATTGGTGACGGTAATCTGACATCATGAGTAGCTGTTACGAGTCAACATGCCTATGATGCTTTCTCCGTAACTCCCATTTATTCTTAAAAATAGGAAAAATATATTGGTTGTTAAAGAAATAAGACTTAGTTATGTGGACGATTATAAATAGTAAACCAATGTGAAAGAAATAGAATTTGATCACAGACTGCAATAGCTACCACATCTGTTTTACTTATCTTTGAAATTTTACTCTAAATCAAATTTGAATCTCTTGCAGGTATGACAAGGGTGGGTACTTATTCTTACCTTCTTATGTCATGCGTACTCATGGATCTAGGAAGCAGCAAGATGCACTTAAGACTGTTCCTAGGGAATCTATGAAGAAAGTATTTGAGGTAAAGAAAAATTGAAGTTCCATCTTTTCCTATTTTCAAATATTTTCTTTTGGTTACAGGTCAGGGCCAAAATTGTTGTGTGGCTTAGCTAGTAATTTTTTTCGGTTGCACTAACAATCTGATATCGACTATTCCTCTAAGAATAGTTGGCTTCTTCTGTAGCTAGCTGATGAAAAGGGAAAAAGGATGTAATCTGTAATATGTATTAAAAGATATTAGTAAATGTATGTAACTGACTAGTTATGGGACCATGGCAAGATTTTAGGGTTGAGTATTGGAACTTTGCTAGCAAGAGTTTGGTAATATGTCATTATCTCATATTAATTGTAAAAAATAAATATTTTGAAGTTAATATTCATGGAATTAATGTACAAACCAAAAAGCTAGCTTAGTAGGTGCAAGTCTACTTTGTGTGTTAATTATTTCTTCTTATGCTTACTTTTTCCAATATGGGATTTTGTTGTTACACTTGATTTCTAACACCACCCTACCCTACACTTGTTAGTGGGGGTTTGCTTTTGCCATCCTTTTATTTTTCTGCTGAATTTTTTGAGTTGCCTTTTTGGTTGAGTTGGGATTTTGAGTTGTCTTTTTGGCTGAGTTGAGATTTTGAGTTGCCTTTTTGGCTAAGTTAAGGTTTGCGGCGTAGGGAGAGGGCAAGGGGTGGTGGAGACCGGAGATTATAGTTAATGTATTGATTACATGTTTTTATGACCTTCCTTTAGTTGTCTACATTTCAGATTTTAGCTTCTATGAATATTTAACTTTTATTTTTTCCTAAATTATGCTAAGTGGATTCTGAGTTAACGTCTACCCTTTTTCTTCCCCTTTAGTCACTGAAATCTTGATATTTAGTCAGTTCTCTTAACTTCTAGTGCCATTTGAACTCATTATATGTTCTTGACACTATAAAATGAAGTTTGATGTTATTTTTCTTTTCATGGATTGACATATGAGCAGGCCCTGGATACACTTGGAAGCACCAAATGGAGGGTGAATAGAAGAGTACTTAGTGTGCTGGAGAGCATTTGGGCTAGTGGTGGCAATATTGCAGGCTTAGTTGATCGTGTGGATGTAAGCACATGCCAAATTTTCATCTCAGATATAAATTCTTGTTGTGAAAAAACTATTAATGTTCCACACTGTTGGAATTAATTAGTTAGCTGTTTTGTTTAGAGTTTGTTTTTCAAATAAAGAGATAAGATTAGATTGTTTATCCCTCATCTCTAGGATACCTTCCGTTTTTATGGTTAAATAGTTTCCTAGTTGGAGTAGGACTGTTTCTCCTATCTCCTATATTTATTTCCCTGTAACCTAGAAAGAAAGCAAGTGAATACAATATCTTTCTATATGGTATCAGAGCCGACTCTGAAACCAAAATCCCTCACATGACAAAAGACGGGATGACTGATTCTTCAGTCACTTCTTCATCAGAACCACCCACATCCAATAATCCTGGGGGTTCTAATCACACTCATAACCTTTCTCATTTACCCATCACTAGTCATAAACTAAATGGCCACAACTACCTTCAATGGTCCCAATCAGTGATGATGTACATATGCGGCAAAGAAAAAGATGATTTCCTTACCGGAGTCGTAGAGTCACCAGCGAAGGAGAACTCAGGATACAAACTGTGGAAAATTGAAAATAGTATGGTGATGTCTTGGTTGATTAATTCCATGAACAATGACATCGAGGAAATTTTTTTGCTCTATGAGACAGCTGAGGAGATATGGGAGGCTGCCAAAGAGACCTATTCCAGCAGTGACAACACCTCAGAACTGTTTGGAATAGAAAGCACCTTGCACAATCTTTGACAAGGAGATTCGACAGTTACACAGTATTTCAATACTTTGATGCGACACTGGCAACAACTCGATTTGTTTGAAAAACATAAATGGACGTGTTCCAAAGATGAGGTACTATATAAGGAGATTGTAGAGCAGAAAAGAGTTTTCAAATTCCTTCTTGGCTTAAACCAGAACTTGGATGAAGTCAGGGGGAGAGTCATAGGAGTCAAGCCACTTCCTAAAATTCGTGAAGTCTTCTTAGAAGTTCGTCGAGAGGAGAGCAGAAAAAAGGTGATGATGGGGTCACAAGCTAAAACCGAAACCAACAATCCAACTAATGAAGGTTCGACATTAGCAGTCAGAGGAGTACCATTTCAATTGAATGATAATCGGCCTAGGAAAGGGAGGCCTTGGTGCGATCATTGAAGAAGGCTTGGACATCTCAAAGAAAATTGCTGGAGACTTCATGGAAAGCCAACAGATTGGAAGCCTCGAGCCACTAATGACAAGGACAGCCGGGGATATATGGTAGCAGGAAATGAAAACCTCACAACCGAACCTAGTGTGTTTAACAAGGAGCAGATGGAATTGCTTCAGATGTTATTCACTCAATCATCACAGAATCCACCAATCATTGGGACGGAGTCTGTAGCAAGGTACGTTTGTAAATGCACTGAATGTAAAAACAGTAAATTATAGTTCCTGGATAGTAGACTCTGGTGCATCAGATCACATGACCGGAGATTATAGTATATTCCACACCTATAAGCCATGCAATGACAACATTAATGTGAAAATTGCGGATGGATCCCTTTCAAAGTTAGCAGGAATTGGTTCTGTTGTTATTTCAAAGACACTCACATTGCACGCTGTTTTGTTGGTACCTAATCTAGATTGCAACTTGCTGTCGATTAGTAAACTCACACTAGAATTGAACCGTGTTACTAAATTCTTTCGTGAGTATTGTGAATTTCAGGATTTGGGTTCGGGGAAGATGATTGGCATTGTTGAGGTATGTTCGGGACTTTATATTCTTAGAGTTGAAGATCATCAGAATAAACAATCTCAAATCATCGAGTCAGTTTCTTGCAAGAGTCAGTCTAGTAGTCAAATTATGTCTAATAAGGATAGTGACATAATGTTGTGGCACTATCGTTTAGGTCAACCTAATTTTTTGTATCTCGGGAAAATTTTTCCTACATTATTCAATAATAAAAATCCCCAACAATTTCAGTGTGAAGTCTGTCAGTTTTCAAAGCATACACGACAACATTATCCACCACACACATATCAATCATCACATCCTTTTTTCATAATCCACAGTGACGTTTGGGGGCCATCTAGGGTTAATAACATCTCAGGTGCTAGATGGTTTGTATCCTTTATTGATGACCATGCTAGGATAACATGGATATTCCTCATGAAGGAGAAGTTAGAAGTAGGTCATATTTTCCAAAATTTTAACAGAATGATAAAAACTTAGTTTCGAACCCAAATTCAAGTATTAAGAACCGATAATGGTAAAGAATACTTTAACTTAGATTTGAACAAATATTTGTTAAATGAGGGGATTATCCATCAAAGTTCATGTGTCAATACTCCTCAGCAAAATGGAGTCTCGGAAAGGAAAAACCGACTCCTCTTAGACATTGTTAGGTCTCTTATGCCTGTCTATGAACGTCCCTAAACAATTTTGGGGGGAAGCTATTCTAATTGTAGCATATCTGATAAACAGGCAACCATCTAGAGTCCTAAGCTTTCAAACCCCTTGTCAAAAGTTTCTACAATTCTATCCTTATACACATCTGTTGTCTAAAATTCCACCTAGGGTTTTTGGTTGTTCTGCGTTTGTTCACAGGCATGAACCAAACCGAGGGAAACTCGATGCTAAGTCCATTAAATGTATTTTTTTAGGATATTCACCTTACTAGAAAGGCTATTAGTGTTACAATCCTGCTACACGGAAAACTTATGTGTCTATGGATGTCACATTTATGGAAACCCAATCTTTTTATCCCAAATTCGAAATTCAGGGGGAGGGTGAGAGAAAATTTACGTCTTGGGACTTATCCGATATGTCTTTGAATCCTGTTGAAATCCTAGAATCCCACTCACATCACAAGTCTTTGAATCCTAGTGAAACTCTAGAACCCAACTTATCAGATACTCACAAGTCTTTGAATCCTGTTGAAATTCTAGAATCCCACTCACATCACAAGTCTTTGTGTCCTAAAACATAACCACAAAAAGTTACTGAGTTTGATAAAAATTCTGAGTGGATTGTTTATTTTAGGAGAAATAAGTCTCAAAAGAATATAATGGCCCAACCATATTTTGAGCAAGGTCAATCAGCTGAACTGAATCAACAAGTCCAAGGCATTGAACCAGTGAGTGAGAATCAACAAGTCCAAGACATTGAACTAGTGAGTGAGACTAATTCAAACAACACAGATTCGACACTTCCCAGCGACAAGAATGAGACTTTGGACCTTGATCAGCCCATTCCCCTAAGAAAAGGAATAAGGGAGTGCAGAGATCGCCCAATATACCCAATATGCAAATTCATATCCTATGAGGGGCTGTCACTAAAATTTCGGTCTTTTGCTCTCAACCTCTCAAAGATGCAAGTTCTTAACAGTATCAAGAGGCTCTTATAGTACCTGAATGGAAGGCAGTGGTATGGGAAGAATTGAGGGCTCTAAAGAATAATGGAACTTGGGAGATCTCTGAGTTACCAAAAGGGAAGAATCCGGTGGGGTATAAATGGATCTTCACTGTAAAGTACAAAGCCGATAGGAGTGTGGAGAGATTCAAAGCCAGGTTAGTCGCTAAGGGGTTCACACAATCGTACGGGATTGACTACTAGGAGACATTTGCTCCAGTAGCCAAACTCAATACCATTCGTGTATTACTATCATTGGCTGTGAATTTGGACTGGAAACTCCATCAATTAGATATCAAGAACGCATTCTTAAATGGGGATCTGGAAGAGGAGGTGTACATGGAGATTCCAAAGGGTCTAGAGACTGAATTCAACTCAAATACAGTGTGTAGACTCCGGAAATCATTATATGGTCTCAAACAGTCTCCAAGGGCATGGTTTGAGAGGTTTACAAAGGCAGTCAAGAGATGTGGATATCTCTAATGTCAATTGGACCACATTATTTGCCAAACACTCTTCTGAAGGTAAAATTACTGTTCTCATTGTCTATGTGGATGACATCATCCTTATAGGGAATTATGAGGAAGAAGTACAAAGGATGAAAGATTTCTTAGCCAAGGAATTTGAGATCAAAGACCTAGGAAGTCTCAAATATTTCCTAGGCATGGAAGTTGCAAGATCGAGAGAGGGAGTATTAGTCTCTCAATGAAAGTACATTCTAGACCTGTTAAAGGAGACCGGAATGTTGAACAGCAAACCAGCCGAGACTCCTATGGATAGCACCATGAAATTGGGTGCAATTGAGAACAGTCCACCTGTGGATAAAGGGAGGTATCAGCGGCTGGTGGGAAAGTTGATTTATCTAGCTCATACACAGCCAGATATAGGGTTCCCAGTTAGTGCCGTTAGTCAATTCATGAATTGTCCAAATGAGGAGCATATGAATGCTGTGTATCGCATTCTAAGGTACCTAAAAATGACACCAGGAAAAGGCCTTTATTTTAAGAAGAATACCGGCCGAGATGTCAAGATTTTTTCTGATGCAGACCGGGCAGGGTTAGTCACCGATAGAAGGTCTACTCCAGGTTATTGCTCCTACGTTTGGGGAAACTTGGTTACATGGCGAAGCAAGAAACAACCAGTGGTTTCTAGAAGCAGTGCTGAAGCTGAATTTAGAGCTATGGCACATGGTATTTGTGAAGGGATATGGTTGAAGCGGCTGTTAACAGAACTTAAGGTTCCTATGGAAGATTCTATGGAACTTATGTGTGACAACCAGGCAATTATAAGCATAGCAAAGAACCCGGTTCATCATGACAGGATGAAGCATGTGGAGATTGACCGGCATTTCATCAAAGAAAAGATTGAAGAAGGGATGATTAAATTGACTTATACTCCTACTAACTCCCAAATAGCTAACATTCTTACCAAAGCTCTCCCAAGAGTTAACTTTGAGGAATTAAGCTCCAAGCTAGGCATGATTAACATTTACTGCCCAGCTCGAGGGGGGGTGTTGTAATTAATTAGTTAGCTGTTTTGTTTAGAGTTTGTTTTTCAAATAAAGAGATAAGATTAGATTGTTTATCCCTCATCTCTAGGATAGCTTCTGTTTTTATGTTTAAATAGTTTTCTAGTTGGAGTAGGACTGTTTCTCCTATCTCCTATATTTATTTCCCTGTAACCTAGAAAGAAAGCAAGTGAATACAATATCTTTCTATACACACTTTGGTACTAAGATACAGTAAGACTTCACAGTTGACAGACGACAGCTACATTGCAGGTGTTGGCTTGTGCTTGTTGCAATCACCTAGCAATCTGAACTCTAAAGGCTCTCTCTCATTAATATAACTGTTTTAAACCACCATTGTTTCAACCAAAAATCTTAGATGCAAAAGTTTCCCCTGAATGTCTGCCATATGGCGAGATTATCTGAAACGGTGGTAAGAAAAGGGTTATTCAATTTATGTTGAAAAAATATGAAATATTAGGCCTTTCCTCAACTCACCAATCCTTTTGAACTCTAAGCTTAGGGATCATTGAATCAATTTCCTTTTTGCTTGTATTCCTTGGATTATCAATCCAGGACTTGCTGTTGGTAGAAATTTTTTATTGCTCAGTATATAAACTTATATTTTATTTTACAATTACTTGATTTTGCCTGAACTCTTGCTTCTTTGACTTTTAGATTCCCATATCAGAGAAGCCCTCCTATGAAGATTTGTCAGAAGTTCAGAAGTGGAAATGGAGTGTGAGAAAGGCAAAGAAAACTAACCAAGAGAGGCATTCTCAACGATGTGATACTGAACTTAAGCTTTCGGTAAAATCTCCATCCTTCTGAGATTATTAGATATCCTCTTACAGTATTTGGCAGGATTTAGTAGCTCAACGACTTCCTCATTGAAATGAGATAATAACGAGTCCAGTCTTTAAGCTAGTGTAGTCCTTTCCTGCTTAGACTTGTGTTGTGTCCATCCCAGGTACATCAATCTGTGACTTCCAATTTAATTTGATGCTGGTTTGATGTTGGCATATGTGAACTTTGGGTTGGCTTGAGGAGCACAATAAGTTTGGGCTATCGGGAATCTTAATGCTATTTGCTTGGGGACTTAAATAGTTAAATTATTGCTTTATAATTATTAATTAGTGTTCATAATCTCTTTAAGGTTTAACTTTGCTAGCTTGGATATTGCACTGACTCATTTTGAAATAGGTGGCTCGGAGAATGAAAGATGAGGAAGGTTTTTACTATCCTCACAATCTTGATTTCCGAGGACGTGCATACCCAATGCATCCGCATCTGAATCATTTAAGTTCTGATATCTGCCGAGGAGTTCTTGAATTTGCCGAAGGACGTCCATTAGGGAAGTCTGGATTAAGTTGGCTGAAGATACATTTAGCAAACCTGTATTCA
Organism: Acer yangbiense; assembly: GCA_008009225.1. Taxonomy (NCBI): domain Eukaryota; kingdom Viridiplantae; phylum Streptophyta; class Magnoliopsida; order Sapindales; family Sapindaceae; genus Acer; species Acer yangbiense. The sequence continues at coordinate 1,004,503 of CM017765.1, read as the reverse complement.
GGTGGCGTTGAAAAACTTTCACATGATGGGCGTCTGGATTTTGTGGATGATCATTTGGATGATATATTTGATTCAGCAGAAAATCCTATTAATGGAAGACGATGGTGGTTATCGGCAGAAGATCCTTTTCAATGCTTAGCTGCTTGTATTAATTTGTCAGAAGCGTTAAAGAGCTCATCACCATATACTGTCATCTCCCACTTGCCAGTCCATCAGGTAAATGCTTCATTCACGGTCTGAGTAGCTAAGGGAAATTTTGTTGAGAAGCCCATCTTCTTGTCGCTGCTCTTGTAGGATAGCAGCCATTGAACATCTAAGGATGAATGCAATTCTTGTGCTTGGAAATCAAATTCAATTTTTGTAAATAGAAACTGTAGATCTTTCTGCATCTTTAAGATTATAAGTTATTTTATGAGTAATATTATACAACCCAAAAAATTAGCCCAAAATCCAACTTAAATGATGTGGCAAGACACTTGTCATAACCATACAAATCATGGAATGATGTGGTCAATGACAAATCACTTGACACATCATTTGAGTTGATTTTTGGGCTAACTTTTTGGGTTGTTCAGGCATTAGTGTTATTTTATGTCATCCAATTACATTGACATTTGGCATGTATACCTCTGACAAAGTTACATTCTTGAATTGTTACATCTACCACATCTCTGTGCTGTACAGACATGCAATCTTCTCCTTGAGTAGTTCAAGTTTTGCAATTTCTCGTCACGTGCAGATGTGCTATTTTTGTACTCACAACTTATTTTGTTTCACACCCTTGTTACTGGGTGCTATTAATCGACTTCCTTACATATATCAGAAACTTATGCCTTCCCAATCTTCCTTTACCTCGCAAAGCAGTTCGAGTACTTTTTTTTCCTTAAAAAACTTTGTTGTTCGGTATCTTTTTCCTTTTGTTTTTTCAAATCCTAACTGTGTGCCTCTCTCTTTTTACTCCTTGTGTAATTAAGGATGGTTCTTGCAATGGCCTACAACATTATGCAGCCTTGGGAAGGGACAGTGTAAGTTTGTTGTATGCATGTATATTATATCTTCTATGCTGAGCGATTTGATTTTTTCAATTTTTCTTGTTTTCCTCTTTTTCAACTTGATAGGAGAAGGAATTTTATGAATTCATTTTGCTTTCTCAGTTAGAAGCAGCTGCAGTTAACTTACTAGCCAGAGAGAAACCAGCTGATGTTTACTCAGAAATAGCTGTGAGGTATGATATACATTATGAGCTTATAACATAACCATTGATATCTCTGGTTCATGATTGAAAAGATGAAAGATGTTGAAGACAAAAGGGAAGAACAATGGAATAAAAAAACATAGGTCATTTCAAGTCAGTGTAGCTGAAATCAAGTGCTCTGGTTCAATAAACTGAAATTTAAGTATAATATGGAAAATGAGAAACATAATTAAAAATTTATTAAATAAAGCAATTAATGAAAAGAAAAGACTGTTTTGTCTACTCAAGGTGTAAAATGTGTAAAAAGATTAATTTCATGTGTGTAACCGACAAGATAACCTTGTTTCTGGAAGGTTGAGAATTTATGTCTTTTTAACCCTATTACATGCTATCTACACTCTTCTTAGTTCTTATTCCCTCTTTTGATTAAATCTACTAAATAGTTCTTGGTTTTTCTATTTCAAACCAATTTCTTATGCTCTATATGTAGACTTCGCTTTTGGCATTGTTTTCTTTAATTAATTACTATATTATACATTGATGTGACATGAGATGAGTGACTTTCTGTTGGACAGGGTTCATGATATCATGAAGAGGGACAGCAACAAGGATCCTGCTAAAAATCCACATGCTGCATTGGCCAAGATTTTAATTGATCAGGTCTGTCTTGAATAGGTCCTTAGCTGTGGTTTTTATTTTGACTTCTCTAACAGACTGTTTGAATTTTCGGAATATTTCAGGTAGATCGGAAACTGGTGAAACAGACTGTGATGACCTCAGTATATGGTGTCACTTTTGTGGGGGCACGTGAACAAATAAAAAGAAGATTAGAGGAGAAAGGTCATATTACTGATGATAGACAGCTGTTTGCTGCAGCTTGCTATGCTGCTAAGGTAAGCTATAGTATTCTAATTGTGACCTTTGAGTTCTTAATTAGGACAACCTTTATTCTGGAAAGAAATAAAAAAATTTATTGGACTTATTTGATAAGAAAATTTCAGTTGACAGTTGAGATTTGCATGATGTGTTAGAGCACATATTTTTTCATAATTATAATCCTCAATTTTAGGTTTATTAGTTCTTTTCTGTAATTATTTTTATTTAATTAAGACAATTTACATAATATAGATTAAAAATTAGTTTGAAATTAATTTCTTTTCAATGAAGTGGTATTGTTGATGAGGAGAGGCAAAATACAATACAAATTTTGGTTAGAATTTGTCAACAAATGAAGCAAAACACGTCTAACACATGGCTTAACATGACAAAGAAAAGTTTGACTTGACTTTCTTATAGAATGAGTTGAGAAAGTTGGATTAATTTGAGAAGTTGTACATGCATCAACATGCCAATTTGAACCACAGCTCTTGCAATGAAAATTAAAGCCAAATGAACCAACAGAAAAATAAGAAAGCTAGCAGTTAGTGGCAATGACTTTCAATTTGGCAGCATTATTTTGTAGGGGGTTGATCACTTTCCTCATGATCAGACTTTTTTGTGTATTCCATTTCTCTTAATATTCTTTTGTTCTAATTAAAAAAAATTAGATCAAAAGTAAATTCTACTAACCAAAATTACTTTCTTAAGGAAGTCTTGACAAACTTTTCTTCATCATGAAAAGCCATGTGGTAGACGCAAAGTTTTAAAATGCGGAAAGCGGTATGGGGCGGGAAGGCCTCCGAGAGGTGAGGCGGGTGCCTCGAGGCGATCGAGGCGGACGCCTCAACCGAAAATGATAAAAAAAATTAAAATAATTATAAATAAATTAGTCAAGTACAGAATATTCCATAAAATTCAAGAAATAAGTCATATCCAAGTGTCCAACAATACAAACATAAAATATCTCAAACAAATTAAACATTCCAAAAAATAAAATGCCATCCTAATGATAAATGACCACTAATCTAATCCAAAATGACCACTAATCTAATCCATCCCATAAGAAATAACAGAGATGAAGAACTTGGAAGAATAGAGATGAAGAGGCATTTCGAACTTCGAAGATGAACTGACCTTCACCGGAAACAGAAGCAGCTGCAGTAGTCGACGGCGAGGAAGAAGTCAACGGCGAGGAAGGGACGAAGAAGAGATGCTATCGACCCTTCAGTGGAGGGAGAAGCAGCTGCAGTTGTCGACGGCGAGGAAGGAGTCGACGGCGAGGAAGGAGTCGACGGCGAGGAAGAAGTCGACGGCGAGGAAGAGTGGAAGACAGCAATCGATGAAGAAGACGAAGAAGAAATGTGTGAAGAAGAAGAAGTGGTCGATGTCTGACCCAAAGAGAAATTAGGGATTTAGGGCAATAAGTGAAAAACCAAAACGCTGCGTTTTGGCTTTCAAGACTGCCAAAACGCTACACAGCGTTTTGGCAAGTTTTTTTAAAAAACAAAATTGAAACCGCATAACAGATGAGGCGGCCGAGTGAGGAGTAGTCGGCGCATATATGGCCGCCTCAAGCGGCGGAGGCGGGGTTTTGGACGGAACGCTGCAGTGCGGCCGCACCAGTGCGGAATCGCCGTGAGGCGGGAAAATCCGCCCTAGGGCGGGCGCCTCAAACCGCTTTTTAAAACACTGGGTAGACGTATTTTGGTTCATTTTGTTGATAAATTCTAACCAAAATTTGAATTGTATTTTATCTCTTCTTCACCACCACTTGTATTGAAAGAAATAAAATTCAAAATTATTTTTAATTTATTTTATGTAAATATTAATTATATCAAATTTATCAAAGAAAAGAACTAGTATACCTAAAATTGAGGTTTATAATTATGACAAAAATGTGTTCATCACTATGTTCTAGCCTTTTTTGGTTTTAAGATTATTTGATTATGTGCCTTGGTTCTAGGCTTTCTTAACAGATGATTATTGAAATTCTAATGTATTAATTCATATACTTAGGGGCTTCAGAGCTGAGAGCTATGATGAATTCTTCTTGCTATTTCAAACATGTTTTTATTCTCAAGTTCATATTATCTTTTATGCAGGTGACATTGACAGCCCTTGGAGAGATTTTCCAAGCTGCTCGTGGCATAATGGGCTGGCTCGGTGATTGTGCAAAGGTATTATTTTCTGTCATGTCATCTTGTATTCTTATTCTGTACAAGGATTGCACTCTCTTTAAGGCACTCCGCTCCTTTATGTTATTATTTAAAGATTCTCTGTCCCGTCATGGAATCAAATTTCATGGATCTGTCTATGGTAATTTTGCAGCACTGTGGTAATATGTTTTGATTATGAAATTTGTACAGCTTGTTGCTTCAGAAAATCAACCTGTCCGGTGGACCACTCCCCTAGGTCTTCTTGTGGTGCAACCCTACTGTAAAAGTGAACGGCATCTTGTGAGTTAAAACTTTGTCATTAATAGTTTATTTGCATACTATCATCTGAAAACTCTGCCACTGTAGATTGGATTTTCTCCAATGGAATAATATCCAGACTGGTGCTTTCACCACTGATGTGACTACTCACCTTTTGTTAAATAGAATTACCGCCCTTCGTAATATGTTTTTTGCATTCTATGCTGGCGGTAGAGGGTATTGTTGAACAATGTTGATAACAAATTTTTAAATAGGAAGGGAAGGGTTGTTGGTAGAGATTTTTATAAATTAAGTATTTAGATTCAAGTTCTATTCATTGGGGGAGAATTCCTTCTGTTGAAACACTGAATATTTGGCTACCTTGCTTGTAAAGTCTCGCTGTGCGGCTGGAGTGTCAGCTTCTGTTAGGTTATCATCTCCACATGGAATCATGTGAGTGACAAAATGGATTTATTTCTCCCCATATGTATCTGTTATTGATCTTTAAGTAATATGGTCACGGTCACTAATCAGCTTTCTATTATGCAAAGCTATGTACTTGGAGTCCTTTAGAAAGTAGAATGCTTTTATTTACACGTGCTTGTAATTTTTATTTTTTGTGCAGACAAGGAAATCCGTTAAGAGGGTGATAAATTATGACCTAATCTGCTCAAATATTTTTTTGTTAAAATGGTTTACTGAACTCAGCCTATGATTGCAGATAAGAACATCTCTCCAGGTTTTGGCCTTGCAGCGGGAAGGTGACTCGGTAAGCATATGTTATTGGCTAGCAATAAGATCCTGTTCGCTTTAGTTTTTTTTTGTGCAGTCACCCAAAAATCTCATTCTTATGGCATTTCTCCAGGTAGAGGTTAGGAAGCAGAGAACTGCATTTCCTCCAAATTTTGTTCACTCATTGGACGGTTCTCACATGATGATGACTGCTGTTGCCTGTAGAGATGCTGGCTTACATTTTGCAGGTTCGTTTTCCAGTAAGCAGTAGAGAGTATTTATCCTATTCAATAAACAGATTGACTTGGTGTTCTCATTCATTGTCATTCCTTGTGTGTCATTGACTTGTTTTTGACACCACCCCTATCTTATCCCTCTACAAACCTAGTGTGAGATATCAAGACCTTTTATACAATAACAAGAAATCTCAACTGTTTGCTTGTTACCCACTTTTAATGTTTCTCCAATCGTGCACATTGGAAATCCATCTAAATCATTATGCTTTTTTAGCTTGAACTTTAATTTGCTTAAGGCTCTGATACCTTGATCCTATGTCATGTGATGTAGTATTAATTAAAAAAAAATATAGCATTAAAGTAACATTAATAGCTATTCAAGTAGAGTGGTAAGGTAATTCTTGGAGTATTTAAATGTGCTTCAAGATATTGCTACTTCAATACTCTTTATATGCATGTTGTGAGAAGATTTTGGGAGCTGAATGGTCTGAAAAGTATTTTCCCATTTATAAAATTCCATGTCCTCGTCTAATAAATCTGTTTTCAGGGGTTCACGACTCCTTCTGGACACACGCATGTGATGTGGACCAGATGAATCAGATACTTCGGGAGAAATTTGTGGAGCTATACGACATGCCAATACTCGAAAATGTAAGTTATTTGGCCTAGTTTCTCTATATTAAAAAGAGAGCCTCCAGAATGAGATTTTTTTTTATGTTTGTAGAAGCATGTAAAAGGAAGAATGACTTAACTTAAAATAGATGGTATCCTAGGGACCATGAGAAAATTAAATTGAACTTTTAACAAAGTGGTAAGCTAATGTCGCTTCATAATAATGAAGTAAAAATGGAATTTTGCAATTGCCATTACAGAAAAGCCACACGGTATTTTTTATTTTATTTATTTTTTTCAAGTATTTCCTTTTGAAAGTTATTTAACAAAATAATTGCTCACAAAATGATGCTTTTAAAAAAGCCTTTATTCATTCAAATATTTTGTGATTGGCCTTGTCTTAGAATTATTTACAACTTTTTTATTTAGTTCTTTTGGTCATTTATTTTATTGACATTTTTATTATTTATTTTGATTATGCCAGTTGCTTGAGAGCTTCCAAACTTCATATCCAACTTTGACATTTCCTCCTTTACCTGAGAGAGGCAGCTTTGACTTAAAAGAGGTTCTCGAGTCTCCATATTTTTTCAACTGATTCTCCACAAACTAGCTAGAGTGAGTCAGTCATATACCTTAAAGATAAAGGAGCACAATTATCGTCTTATGTCGGCCCAGGTGAGGAAATGTTGATGCAGAGTTTGTATAGAAAGTTGAGGTCAGAATAGAAACATAAGATAGCTTTTGTGATGGGCTGCAAAAATGTAATGTCTACGGTGTATGGCAAGTTATCAGCCAAGTATATGGCATGAAAAGACTCCGGAACATCATCTTATCGTGATTAAGATAGACAGTGAAACGGATGTTTATTGCCCAAAGGATGACCACCCAGCTGGCCTATTCTAATACGCGTGAGGAAACTCGAGCACAGATGGGAACGAAGGGGGGCATTTTTAGAGTTGAGGTAGATATTCTGCTTAATCTTGCAGCAATTTTTTTAGTTTTTGCTGTAGGATCTGATCGTCGGATATCTTGACAGAGTATAATATTCCTTTTAATGATGTAGAATCCAGCAGCAAAGTTGTCCCCATAACAACTGTAATCTGCTTTGTAATGGCAAACTATGTATCATCTTTGATCAAGATAATGAAAATAGAATGAAAACTTTGTATAATTTAGTTTACTATTTTATTCTTGTTTCTGTAATGTTAATGGGAACAATTTTTGTAATTTATTGACATACCAGTGTAATTTATAATAGATTTTATGATCATTGTAGTTCACAAGTTAGGGTCAAGGACTTGCTTGTGAAAGTTTAGAACAAAATATTGACAAATGATGAAGTCTTTTTAACAATTGGAATAAAATTTACCTGTACACAAGGCATCCCAAACTCAATATACAAATGTACATCATTTAACACAAAGTAGGATTGGCATCTGTGGATCTGCCTTGTCATTTGAGTTCTAAGTCCCCAAAAAGAAAATTTCCACTTCCTGTGTTGTTGCTGTGAGTGAGACATCTGCTGGATTCTTCCTAGTATTGAACAACTGAAACCAAGAGCATATGTCACATCTAAATATAGAAAACTATCAAAATCATGTAGCCATTAAAGATGGAAATTTTATGAACAAAAAGAAATCCGATACCAAATATATTTCCATGACTATAAGAATATCCACAGACAAAATGATGATAGAATCAAAGGTGTATCTGGATCAGTGGTAATAGACATGAAGAAGACAGCACAAAGAATATATATTAACGAGCTTGCGCAAAGAAATTCTTTCTGAGAGAAATTGCAGTCACTGCATAAATGTTTTTTGTTACTTCATGCCATTGTCAAAGCATCAAAAAATATGTTGTACAACATTTAGCCATCATCCATTTGAAAAGATGCAATTTTATAATATTGGTTAAACCTTACCATTCAGTAACATTCCAAATCCCTGTTATAACGCTTTAGCTATTATGAGACATTTTCATAATGTCTGTACAAGATATCACCCATCAACGGTGTCATGCAAGTGTTTAAATTCTGCATTAAACCAGGATAATCAACTCTTATTTGGGGCAAGTAATCTAAAGAATGCAGTATGCAGTTAATAAAATTCAAGTCAGACAGACAAATACCATGTCATTGATTTGAAGGGCGTGCTCTTTCAGTCGTGGAGAGTCATATATAACGGACGGCTTTAGATACCCATCTGCTTAGTCCACAAGGACCACTTAATAGCCTCTAAGAATTCATCATTCTTTTTCAGTGCAGTAATCAAATTGGTGTATGTTATCTTATCAGGTTCTATACCATTCTCTCTCATTTCTTTGACCAAACCAACAGCATCTTCAACCATGCCAGCAATTCCATACGCCTTTATCAATGTGTTATAGCTGCACAAATCAGGACCAAGCCCACATTGTTTCAGTTCTGTCAGCACACCAGCAACTTCATTGATCCATCCTTGCTCTCCATAGATATTGATCTTAATGTTGTAGGTATAGTGATCAGAAACACAACTCAATTCCTTCATTCTCTGCAAGATGCTTCTAAAATTATCCATTTGACCATCTTTCCCATAGGCATCCAACATACAATTGTAGGCTTCGAGGGAAACTGAAAAACCATCAAATTGCATTTCCCTAACAGATGATACCATATTTTTAAGGTCTTTATTTTGACCATATGCAGAAATGATAGTATTGTAAGAAATTACATCCACTAAACCTCGTCTTTTAGCCATCCGGAACAACTTCCTAACCTTCCCAAAACGCTTGGCTTTCCCATAAACATCAAGCATGATATTGAAGGTGATGGTATCAGGAGAAAGTCCACGCTGAAGCATTTCATCAAAAATCCTAGAAAGCTCATCAATCGGCAGAGCACGAGCACAGTACTTTATGACACAATTGTACCAGTCTTGATCCCAAGTGATACTGCTCTTCGAGATTTTGTAGTACAGAGTTTTTAACTTATCCAACATACCACATTGTTGATAAATGCGGAGCATGTCACGGTATAGATATATGTCTGGAACAATGCCTTCCTGCTTCTCCATTGTTTCTAGAACAGAGCATGCATCTTTCAGAGATCCAGCTTTGACATACATTCTTACAACGACACTAAAGGCGATCATGTCCAAGCCAATTCCCGAAGACTTCAACTTCAGATAAAGATTCTCTGCTTCAACAAATAGACCCATAACACTGTAAGTATCAATCATTGTGCACATGATGTGCAAATTTGGCTTTCCATCAGAATCAGGCATTTGAGAGTATATCTTAACAGCATTCTCAAGTTCACCTGACTCTTTGCATGAGCAAATCAACAAATGATACAAGTTATCCTCAAAAAATGGATCATTCCACTCTTTTTCCCTCAAGACTTTTATAGCATCATCCACCAACCCATGTTTCACATAAGCCATAACCAGAATGGAGCAAGAAGTTGGATTAACTAAAACATGTTTATAAAAAGACCCTTTTAATATGAGTGGCACTTTATCGATTCTTCCAACCCTCTCATGTGCTTGCAAAAGTGTACCCAGGATCGAGGAATATTGGCAACCCATCTTCAGCATATCATCAAGAATTTTAACAGCACCCTCCTCATCCTCATGTTTGGCTTGCAAGTTTATTAGTGTGTATAGGTTGGATGAATTGAGCTTGTAACCCATTCGCTTGAGTTCCTTATAATACCATTCCGCCTCCCTAAAATTACCAGCTCGACCCCAACCTTCAATCATGGATCGATAAGTTGTTTCGTCTGGCTCTAACCCAAGACTTCGGATGCTCAAAAATAGGTGTTGAGCAGCATCCATATTGGACGCCTTCCCATACCCAGTAATTAATGTATTGAAAGCAACAATATTTGGAGGAAACCCTGCTTCTCGTATTGAGACCAATACCAGTTCAGCCTCTTCTAACTTGCCTTGTTGACTATAAGCATTAAGCATAACCAGCCAGTTCTCCAAATTCAGAACCACTTCATCTTCTCTCATCAAACAAATAACCTCTTCGGCTTTTTCATACAAATTCAAACGGGTATAAATTGTGATCATTGACGAGTAGGCAGATTGACACACAATTCCAATCTTTCTCATTTGGGCAAACGTAAATTCTGCCTCCTCAACATTCCAACCCTTCTGGTAAAGCCCCATGAGCATGCCAAAGGTGGCAACATTTGGCCTAACTGAACATTCCAGCATCATATGGAACCACTTCGAACCTAACTTCACATGCCCGCGCTTACTACACACATAAATAAGAGTATTGAAAACCTGAAAATTTAGCTCACCGCCCAAATTACTACTCGCTTCCCTGATTATTTTCTCAGCTGCTTCCCAATCTTCTCTCCTACCAAACACTCGAAGAACCAAATTATAAGCAGTCAAATTCTTTTCCAACTTCCCATTGCACCTCATCCACTCAAAAAACCTCAACGTTTTGCTATCACTACACTTCTCAAGCCGTTTCAAGATTGCATTACATTGATCGAACCTCAAGTGATCCCCAACAACAGAGTAATCAACATCCAATTCACCATCACTCACAGAAAAATACTCACTTTCTTCTTCACTATAATTCCTTCTAAAACAAAAATTCAAACCCAATTCCCTTCTAATCCCTTTCTTTTCACCATAATTTATCTTCTTAACTTTCCGCGAAAAATTCAACTTTCGTTGATCAAAAACCTCATTACCCAGATTTCTTTTGGTAAAATTATTTTCATCATCGATTTGGTTTGGTTCATTAATGGTAGAAAATTGAGTCTCTGAAGGAGAGACATTAATGTGATGGACCCTATTCACAGAAGCGACAATACAAGACCTAGTGAAATGAAAACAACTAGTAAGTGAAAAAATGGAGCAGTGATCAAGAGACTGAGGTGGGTTTGCAGTGAAATAGAGCTTCCTTGAATCGGTGGTTGTGTCCAATGAAATGGACAACAACTTCAAAGAAGCCATTACAAGCACAAAAAAAAATGAGGAATTGGACTGAGAAGTGTTGTAAAGGAGTGATACCTGTTGGGTTTTGTTCAGGATAATGTAAACTGAAGCAGAGGAGCAAAATCAACGATTTGAGGTTTCATGTTTGTGCTTTCTCTGTTTTGTTAGACAAAATCACAAAACTAGTGGGGACCAAACAACTGCCTTATGTCTTGTTGGTTTTTCTTTTTCTTTTTAAAAGAGAAATATATAAATTAATACAATAATACATTAACAAATTGATCTTTGCGGTAGCCAAAAACAACCCATAGGCCCAAAACATTCAAGGCCCAGACCTTTAGCCTTGGATCCTGTCCAAGCCCACATATAGTGGGTCGACCCAAAGGCTTGATTAGTTGAAGAGTGGCTGATTGACTCAGTCCAACTCAAGCCATCACTGGCTGACATAGTAACCACCGGATTCAAAGGAGAGTAACAGTGGGTGGACATTGGAGAAACTTGGCCTATAAATGACCAGGCTCCATCATAGTGAAACTCTCTGAAATCTATTCCAAGAAAAGCTTATTGAAGCGTGCTAAAACTCTGCTTATAAATATTTCGGCAACCGGAATTCGATCAGACCCACCGTCACGATCATTGCTCAGCCCAAACACACCTAAGGCTAATAAATCTAAACCAATCTTCGTCATTCTATTTGTATTATCTTTGTTCTAACTATTTTCGCAGGTTCGACAATCGTCCATACCAGGTTGATAGACACTAACTTACAGGTTTAACGAGGAGACGACATCTCTAATCTTACAAAGTTCAAACAAGTTGTCTTGGGCCTAACACAACCCAACTCGATTCACATACCATGTATATCGACCCCCTACAGTTTGGCACCCACCGTGGGGCCCATCGTAACTTTACGAACTTAGTCAAATCACTTGAAGTGATCAGTCACCATGTCCGGAGATGGAACTGTCCCAACCGTCGAAGAGCAAATCGCTGCATTGACTACTCAGATGACTACAAACGCTGAGAAATTACGGGCGCTCGAAGCGGAGAATGCGGCAATCCGAGCGACGAATGAGGAATTGAGAGCCTTGGTCAACAGAGTGGCACCTGATTCAGCGACGTCGGAGCGTCCAGTCTTAGCTCTAAACGGTGAACAGGTTGTCGATCGAACAACTCCAAGAGTACCTAGCAACCCCATCAGACCGGATATGAATCCAGGCGACTAGCAGAATCAGCTAATGCCCCAAACGGCTCGAGTTGATATCGACCATAACAACATGCCAATTCGGAATGAGATGCTGAACAATCAAGATCCAACAATAGATCTACAGCTTGAAAACGTCCAAAGGACGGCCGTGTCACTCCAGTCGACACCTGAATTGGTAAAACCCAGATCTGACTTACCTTTGTCTGCTAATTTGGAATTATCTCGTAGGTTTGCAGAAATGGAAGCTCTTATTCAAAGAATTCCAGGAGTCCCAGCTCCAATAAAGAAAAGTACAGCGAACAACTTCGCTGATTCACCATTTGTCAATGCGATTGCTTTCACTGAAATGCCCAGAAAATTCAACTTCCCAAACATGAAGTAGTTGAAGGGACGACAGATCTGGACGACCATATAGCACAGTACAAACAAATGATGTTCACTGCTGCAATTCCACGCGGCTTGAGAGAAGCGTGCATGTGCAAAGCCTTCGGGTCTAGCCTTAATGGCCCAGCTTTACAATGGTATACGAATTTACCTAACAATTCTATCAATTATTTTACACAGCTGATAGATACATTCGTGGAGCAATTTGCAAGCAGTTGTAAGTTAGAGAAATAGTCGGACGACCTATATACAATAACGCAAAGACCTGACGAAAATTTGAGAACATATGTCTGACGCTTCAACAGAGAAAAAGTACAGATCCCACATTATAATCAAGCGACCGCCATCTACGCCTTCAGGAAAGGCCTCAGGTTTGATTCTGACTTATATAAAGAACTCACTAAATATCCATGCAGGACAATGGAAGACGTACTGGCAAAAGCGTGGGTCCAAATCAAATGAAAGGAAGACGAAGCAAATTTTGTTGGAAAAGCCAACAGTTATGGGAGTTGACGAAACGATTGAGTCGACAGAAGGTCTAACGATAGAAGATCAAAACCTTATCCGACAAACGACATGAAAAATAATTACTCGCGACACAAAGGTTCCAGCTATAGAAGTTCTTACGGGAGTGGCAACTTAAGATCGAATCGACCACGCATTGAAGCACCAGAATACAATTATAGCATTGAGCCGGTCTACCTCGTAGCGGTGATGAGAGAAATGGGAAAAACAGTTAAGTGGTCACGAAAGATGAATGCACTTATAGAACATTGAGATGTGAGGCTTCGATGCGAGTTTCATGGTGATCACGGCCATCGTACGGAAGATTGCGTCGCCCTCGAATATGAAGTCATAGAGCTCTTAAAGCAGGGATATCTACGAGAATTCCTAACTGACAAGAGGAAATAAACTCTCACAAGACACGATGACCAGAGGCAAACCAGTGCGAACGACAGTCCTCCGGAACCATCCAGACAGGATAGAGTGATCAATTACATTGCAGGTAGATCTGAAGTCAGTGGCGTAAGCTATTCTGCAGCAAAGAGGCATACACTGTTAGGATTATGCTCAATAGCAAGAGTGTAATATTGTAATTGACAATCTTTTTCATATTAATAAAGTGACTTCTGGTTTAACAAAATCTTATAGCATTTATAGTTTAATATTATAATTGTCAAAGTAAATAATCATAAGGTCTAAAAACTATGAGAAAAGAAGAATTGTTCGTACGTCTGGATATGTATGAGGTAGACACAATTCTTTAGTTAGTCTTGAATAATGTTCACAACTTAAGTTAAAGGTTGGGCACTTTTATCTTGTTAAAGTTGTAGAATTCTTTTGCTAGCATTTGAGTGGGATCAAATGAGATATGATGAGTCTAAAATTATCGGAGTGTCTTCGAGTAAAAGAATCTAGTGCACTGGGTGCATTAAACTGGATCACAATGAAAAGCTTTATCTAGAACCGTCAATAGATAATAGTCTTTTCATTATCAGGACAATCGGAGAGTCTATCTTAATCCTGAGATAAATGATGGACTTATGGTTGCAAGTGATATCATTTGAGTTATCAATGAGTACGATTATAAAGCATAGTCTATCCTCGATAGTTTGGTGATATTCATTTGTTAATCGATAGAGGACTTCATTTATAGATATGGACATCGTGGCTCCATGTATTAAATGAGAGTATAATATCATCATATGGATGTTTTGAGATAATTGGATATTAAATCTCAACGTTGAGTTTTCGATAGTGACTATTGAAAACATGGCTTCTGGACAAGTCAAAATATCCAAGTTCAAAATGTGGTCATATGAGTAAATATGGTAACTTGGAGAGTTATAGGCGGTCTATGAACTCTTGGCGATTACTGATATTAATCACGAGGATACACTATCTCCAACATGATTGTCTAGGGTATGAATGAGGAACATCTTCTTATTCTATCTTTATTTAAGAGTTCAATTTTAGCTCTTTAGTGGAATGAGTTAAAATTAATGGATCGGACCTAAGTGAATCATTTGTTGATTGTGATTAGGTTATGTCTATTGAAGCTTAAATTTAGATAGCCCGCCAAGATCCCCAATCCACACGGACTTGCATGGATCACTTGATATATTCTACCCCACCAATTTATGGGTCCATCTAGAATTGCATTTAATATATTAAGAATATAATTTGCACATTATTTGTTTAATGGGCTGATCAATTACATTAATATATTAATGAAAGGCATGTGGGCTTGTTTCTTTTAGTAAGAATGGGCCTGGTTCACATGTGGGCTTTTTATTTAAAGTCCAATGGATTAAATAAAATAATAAAATAAGGAAATAATATTTGGCCCATATATTTAATGTGGGGCGGCAAGGCTATATTATTAGTCAAAAATATTATTTTATTTTATTGTTTGATTAAATGAGAATTAATTAATTAATTAATTAATTATTTAATTAAGAAACAAAATCTTTTTATGATTAGGAAATATGTTTCCTAGAATTATACTATTGGTAGTAGTACTTGTTTGGTAAGAAAATAAATAATTAAGTTTTTTTATTTAATCAAATAAGAAGTCTTTTTATTAAGTCAATAAAGAATAAAAATACTTATGAGTTGTATTAGGGTTAGGAGTCTAAAGTTGACGTGAATTAGGGTACAACACAAATCCCTTTTAGTAGAGGAATTGCGGCAACCCTAAGGAAAATAACAAGTAGATTTTGGCAACCCTAAAAGGAAAAGAGAAGAAAATTCGGCCACCCTATATAAGAAATAATATAGGGTTCGGCCACCCCTAAGTAGATTGAGAACTCAAAAGTGACCGGAATAATCTTTGTATTCTTTTGGTTGTTTTGTGACTAACAAAAGGAAAAAGAAAGTTTGTTTATCCATTCTCAGGTACGCAATTCAAAGAAAAGGGAGACCACGCTCCTAGGTGATTCACGTTCATGCTAGGATTGAAGATCTTGCGGATTACCATCGACGTAAGTCAATCGGATCACGCGACAAAAGGTATTCTACTTTTTGTTACTTTATATGCATGTTTAATTAATTTAAAGGGTTAAGGTTCATCAAAGGAAAAATTTTAAAACATACTAAATCTATTTTTAGTCTCGCTTCCGCTGCGTGTACTATGATTTTTCCCTACAATTGGTATCAGAGCCTAGGTTGAACCCTTTTAATTAATTAACGTATATATACGTGAATCTATTTCTTTTTATTGTGATTATGAATGTTTAGAAAGAGATGGCACTCTAGGTATTCGCATATATAATTACATGTGGATGTATGGATTTATATATGTTTTTATGTGGATTGTTGTTGCTCGATTTTGGTCCTAGATTTTCAATGTAATTTTTGTTATGGAATTGTAACAAGAAGGGTGGTCTATCATCGCTATAATTCTTTCTTGATAGTTGCTAGTTTTTCTTTTATTTTTATTGTATTTAAATAGTGCAGTATTTTATATATTATAATTTACTGCAGTTTTTTATTTAATTTTAAGTGCAGTTTTTTTTTTTTTTTGTAAAAAGTACTGCAATGAATAAAAAAAAAAAAAAAAAAAAAATACTGCAGTATTTTATAAGTTTAAATACTGCTGTAATATGTTCAAGCATTGAAGTTTCGAAGACTTGAAGAAAAAGAAAGCAACCGGAACCTAGAACGAGCACCGTGCGCACCCTAGGAGTGGATTGGGCTGCGCATGGCAAGCCCATATCTTGGTGGGCTGCGCACGGCAGCCTTATGTGGTCTCATTGGTTGCGCACAGCAGCCCCTTTGTGGGGTTGTGGGGTGTGTTCGAACATGGGAGGAAGCTGAGGGATGAGCGTATGGTTGATGGCCACTTGAAGATCTTGTATTCCTAAACAATTGTAATTTACTTGCTTTTCTAGGATGGACCAAAATTGTGGCTATTTATTTTTTGCATAAATATTACAATATTTGTTATTGTATGATAACATGTCATATAGAATATAAGTGCCACTCATATATCTCTTTTGGTATGAACATGCATTGGATGATTTAGGTATCTAAATTGGCATCTAGATAACTTGGTAAATCATTCTATGGGATTTAATCACACGCCTTAAATAATTGAGTGGGAGAATGTGTTTTGTAACACCTATGGCCTCCAAGGTTAGTTGAGCTTTATTATTTATTGGTAATCCCCCCAAGGGGCGTCCATGAATGGAATTTAGCAATATACTTCCTTACAAGGATAGACTAGACAATTGACTCAAACGAGATCTACTCCCCAAGGAGGGATTTTCGTGAGAGAAAATTGAGGGTCGATATCTTGGTAACACACTCAATGTAATTTTATTGATATCCTCCCAAGAGTTCTTGTCAGTAAAATTGCAAGGCTAAAATTGAAAACGCTGGTTGTTATGTTAACAATTAGGTGGGACCTAGTCTAACTAATAAATGATGCGAACTCCCAAAGGAGGCGCAACATTTATGGGTGTTGGATCACCGTTGAATTTTTATGATTGAGTTATTTATTTAATTTAAAATAAATATTTAAAAGTGCTTTATCATGATTATTTACTTATATATGTTTTGTTTTATTCAGAAATCATGACCCCATCACTTATGAACATCTTGAAAGATAACACTTTAACTGGAGATAATTATGTCACATGGAAAAGGAAAATTGGGTTGTTGCTGCAAAGTGAAAAACATAAGTTTGTTCTAACTACTCCTAAACCACCTGCTCCTAATAATGAATCTAGCATAATGCAAAGAGATGAGTATGAGCAGTGGAAGACTTCAGATGATATGGCCAAATGTTACATTATGGCTACTATCTCCGACGTGTTGCAACAGCAGCATGAAGGAATGGAGTCTGCTGTTGATATAATGATGTCTATAGAGGAGATGTTTGCTATGAAGTCCATGACGACTAAGAGAGAGGCAGTGACTGCTTTTATGAATCTTAGGATGAAACCTGGACAGGCTGTGAAGGATCAAATGATGAAAGTCATAGCACATCTCAACATTGCTGAATTGCATGGCGCTGAGATAGATGGTGAGACAAAAATTGATATGGTTGTCAATTTATTGTCAGATTCCTTTGATCAGTTCAAATTGGACTACACTTTGAACAAAAAGGAATACACCTTACAAGGCCTGATGCAAGATGTTGAAAGTGCTGAAAAGATCCTTGTGAAAAGCAAAGGTCAAGAGATTCATGTGGTTGGTAAAGTTGCTACTGTTAAGACACGTCAGAAGGTTAAGAAACAACAGAAGAAAAATCAACTTGGGCCTACCAAGAAGGAAACCAAGAAAGTAACCAAGATCAAAGGGAAATGCTTCCTTTGTGGTGAAAAGGGACATTGGAAAAGAAATTGCCCAAAGTCCCTGAATAAGAAGGAAGAAGGTAATGTTAATTATCTTGAAACATGTTCTCTGGCAGATTCTACTGATTCTTGGATCATAGACTTTGAAGCCACTAATCATGTTTGTTATTCCTTGTAGGGGGTGAGAAGGCTGAGTAAGAATGAAATCAATTTGCGCTTGGGCAACGGAACGTTAGTGTCTGCAAGTGCAGTGGGAGATATTAGAGTTTATTTGGATTCTAGAAGGCATTTAGATTTGATAGACGTTTATTATGTACCTCAATTCAAGAGGAATTTAATTTCAGTTTCTTGTTTGAATAAATTTGGATATTCAGTTACTTTTAATAAAGTTTTTATTATTAGTAAGAATGACAAAATTATTTGCCAAGGTACATTGGAAAATGGTCTATACTTCTTGCATAGAAATATCTCTCACTCGTTAGACACAGAATTAACGAAACCTAATCATAAAAGAGTAAACTTATCAATAGATGAAACATACCTATGACATTTACGCCTAGGTCATATTAACCTTAATAGGATTAGAAGATTGGTAAGTGACGGACCTTTAAGTGACTTAAAGGTTGATGATCTACCAACTTATGAATCTTGTTTGGAAGGTAAAATGACCAAAAGGTCATTCTTGGCCAAAGGCGTAAGAGCCACTGAATGTTTAGGATTGATACACACTGATGTATGTGGTCTTATGAGCATTCAAGCTAGAGGTGGATATGAGTACTTCATCACCTTCACAGATGATTACTCGAGATTTGGCTATGTGTATCTCATGCAACATAAGTCGGATGCTTTTGACATGTTCAAAGCATTCAAAGCTGAAGTAGAAAATCAGCTTGAGAAACACATAAAAATCTTGAGATCTGATCGTGGTGGAGAATATCTATCTAGTGAGTTTTAGCAATATCTTATTGATAATGGGATAGTTTCTCAGTTTTCTGCACCAGGTACACCTCAATAGAATGAGGTAGCAGAAAGGAGAAATAGAACTCTTTTGGATATGGTTAGGTCTATGTTGAGTTATTCAACACTTCCTATTTCTTTTTGGGGATATGCTTTACAAACTGCTATATACATTCTAAACGATGTACTATCTAAGTCCGTTCCTAAAACACCGCATGAGTTGTGGACTGGGCGCAAGCCTAGTTTACAACACTTAAGGATATTTGGTTGTCCTACGCATTTGTTAAAAGGAAAGACAGAAAAGATGGAGTCCCGTTCGGAAACATGTATATTTGTAGGGTATCCAGAAGAAACTAAAGGATATTATTTCTATAGTCCTTCAGATCTTAAAGTATTTGTTTCGACAAATGCTAAATTTTTGGAAAAGGACTATATGAATGATTTTGTGCCTAGAAGTAGAATTGTCCTGAATGAGATGTCAGGAGATACAATTCCACGAGAGGTTACACAACCTAACCCAATTGTAAGTTCCGATCCAACACAAGATCAACAACCTACCATTCCTCGTCGTAGTGGGAGGGTTAGAACACAACCCGAAAGATACATTGGTCTGGGAGAATCAGTGGAGAATCTCTAGGACGACGATGATCCCTACACGTATAAGGAAGCAATGGAGGATGTTGATGGTGGCCATTGGTAAAAGGCAATGCAATCTGAGATTGAATCCATGTTCGATAACATAGTCTGGTCCCTTGTAGACTTGCCTAAAGGGATAAAACCCATTGGGTGCAAGTGGGTATACAAGAGGAAAAGAGGTATGGATGGAAAGGTGGAAACCTTTAGAGCTAGATTGGTAGCTAAAGGGTATACACAGAAAGAAGGTATCGATTATGAGGAAACCTTCTCTCCTGTGGCCATGCTTAAATCCATTAGGATACTCTTGTCCATTGCAGCATCTTTAGATCTAGAGATTTGGCAAATGGACGTCAAGACAGCTTTCCTTAATGGAAGTCTTGACGAAAGCATCTACATGATGCAACCAGAAGGATTCATTGAAAAGGGTCAAATGGAAAAGGTATGCAAGTTGCAGAAATCCATATATGGATTAAAGCAAGGATCCAGATCCTGGAACATAAGGTTCGATCAAGCTGTCAAAGGTTTTGGATTTATTCAGAATCCTGACGAACCTTGTTTATACAAAAAGATTAAGGGCGACAAGTTGGTTTTCCTGATTCTTTATGTTGATGATATACTACTCATTGGAAACGATGTAGGTGTATTGACATCAGTAAAAGAATGGTTAGCAAAACAATTTGATATGAAGGACTTAGGAGAAGCAAGTTTTATTCTAGGTATCCAAGTAATAAGGGATAGAAAGAATAAAACGATTGCATTATCCCAAGCTTCATACATAGACAAGATCTTGTCTAGGTTTTCCATGCAGGATTCCAAGAAAGGTATGTTACCTTTCAGACATGGAATCAAGCTTTCTAAGGAACAAGTTCCTAAGAATGAGCATGAAGAGCAATTCATGAGTAGAGTTCCATATGCCTCGGCAGTTGGAAGTCTCATGTATGCAATGCTCTGCACTATACCAGATATTTGTTTTGCTATTAGCATAGTTAGCAGGTTTCAATCGAAACCTGGTCCTGATCACTGGACGGCAATCAAGCATATTTTCAAGTGTCTTAAGAGAACGAGAGATAATATGCTTGTATACTCTGGAGGGGATTTAATTCCCGTTGGGTATACAGATTCTGATTTCCAATCAGATTCTGACTCTAGAAAATCCATATCAGGAGCTGTGTTTACTATTGGAGGAGGAGCAGTCATATGGAGGAGTATCAAGCAATCTTGTATTGCTGATTCCACCATGGAACCTAAGTATGTAGCTGCATGTGAGGCTGCCAAAGAGGCTGTTTGGCTCCGCCAATTCTTGATAGACTTGGAAGTGGTTCCTAGTGCGAATAAGCAGATCACTATCTACTGTGACAACAGTGGAGCAGTGGCTAATTCGAAAGAACCAAGAAGTCACAAGAGAGGAAAACACATTGAAAAAAAGTATCATCTTTTAAGGGAGATTGTTCAAAGGGGTGACGTGACGATTACCAAAATCGCGTTAGCAGAAAATCTAGCAGATCCCTTCACAAAGGCTCTACCTCAGAAGAGTTTCGATGGGCATCTAGAGAACATGTGCATGAGAGATATGACACATTTGCTATAGCGCAAGTGGGAGATTGTTAGGATTATGCTCAATAGCAAGAGTGTAATATTGTAATTGACAATCTTTTTCATATTAATAAAGTGATTTCTGGTTTAACAAAATCTTATAGCATTTATAGTTTAATATTATAATTGTCAAAGTAAATAATAATAAGGTCTAAAGACTATGAGAAAAGAAGAATTGTTCGTACATCTGTATATGTATGAGGTAGACACAATTCTTTAGTTAGTCTTGAATAATGTTCACAACTTAAGTTAAAGGTTGGGCATCTTTATTTTGTTAAAGTTGTAGAATTCTTTTGCTAGCATTTGAGTGGGATCAAATGAGATATGATGAGTCTAAAATCATCGGAGTGTCTTCGAGTAAAAGAATCTAGTGCACTGGGTGCATTGAACTAGATCACAATGAAAAGCTTTATCTAGAACCGTCAATAGATAATAGTCTTTTCATTATCAGGATAATCAGAGAGTCTATCTTAATCCTGAGATAAATGATGGACTTATGGTTGCAAGTGATATCATTTGAGTTATCAATGAGTACGATTATATAGCATAGTCTATCCTCGATAGTTTGGTGATATTCATTTGTTAATCGATAGAGGACTTCATTTATAGATATGGACATCGTGGCTCCATTTATTAAATGAGAGTATAATATCATCATATGGATGTTTTGAGGTAATTGGATATTAAATCTCAACGTTGAGTTTTCGATAGTGACTATTGAAAACATGGCTTCTGGACAAGTCAAAACGTGGTCATATGAGTAAATATGGTAACTTGGAGAGTTATAGGCGGTCTATGAACTCTTGGCGATTACTGATATTAATCACGAGGATACACTATCTCTAACATGATTGTCTAGGGTATGAATGAGGAACATCTTCTTATTTTATCTTTATTTAAGAGTTCAATTTTAGCTCTTTAGTGGAATGAGTTAAAATTAATGGATCGGACCTAAGTGAATTATTTGTTGATTGTGATTAGGTTATGTCTATTGAAGCTTAAATTTAGATAGCCCGCCAAGATCCCCAATCCACACGGACTTGCATGGATCACTTGATATATTCTACCCCACCAATTTATGGGTCCATCTAGAATTGCATTTAATATATTAAGAATATAATTTGCACATTATTTGTTTAATGGGCTGATCAATTACATTAATATATTAATGAAAGGCATGTGGGCTTGTTTCTTTTAGTAAGAATGGGCCTGGTTCACATGTGGGCTTTTTATTTAAAGTCCAATGGATTAAATAAAATAATAAAATAAGGAAATAATATTTGGCCCATATATTTAATGTGGGGTGGCAAGGCTATATTATTAGTCAAAAATATTATTTTATTTTATTGTTTGATTAAATGAGAATTAATTAATTAATTAATTAATTATTTAATTAAGAAACAAAATCTTTTTCTGATTAGGAAATATGTTTCCTAGAATTATACTATTGGTAGTAGTATACTAAAAGTAAAAGACTTGTTTGGTAAGAAAATAAATAATTAAGTTTTTTTATTTAATCAAATAAGAAGTCTTTTTATTAAGTCAATAAAGAATAAAAATACTTATGAGTTGTATTAGGGTTAGGAGTCTAAAGTTGACGTGAATTAGGGTACAACACAAATCCCTTTTAGTAGAGGAATTGCGGCAACCCTAAGGAAAATAACAAGTAGATTTTGGCAACCCTAAAAGGAAAAGAGAAGAAAATTCGGCCACCCTATATAAGAAATAATATAGGGTTCGGCCACCCCTAAGTAGATTGAGAACTCAAAAGTGACCGGAATAATCTTTGTATTCTTTTGGTTGTTTTGTGACTAACAAAAGGAAAAAGAAAGTTTGTTTATCCATTCTCAGGTACGCAATTCAAAGAAAAGGGAGACCACGCTCCTAGGTGATTCACGTTCGTGCTAGGATTGAAGATCTTGCGGATTACCATCGACGTAAGTCAATCGGATCACGCGACAAAAGGTATTCTACTTTTTGTTACTTTATATGTATGTTTAATTAATTTAAAGGGTTAAGGTTCATCAAAGGAAAATTTTTAAAACATACTAAATTTATTTTTAGTCTCGCTTCCGCTGCGTGTACTACGATTTTTCCCTACATACACTGAAAAGAATACAGTGTGTTATATATATATATATCTAGAGAGGGGGGGGTGGGGGGGGGGGGGGGGGGGGGGGGGGGGGGGTGAATAGATTTTAATTATTATTACCCAATTTTCGCATACAAGTCAATTTTACGAAAATGCCCCTACTAGTCAAAAATACGAGCAAGTGTAATATAGTGCGGAATTTAAATAACACTTGATGTATACGTGGAAACCTAACCACTGGGAAAAACCACGGGCTATTTAGTGCGCCACACTCAGACCTCGAAATCCACTAATCAAAATGGAGTTTACAACCTATGTAGACCTCGTCTAACACTCCGGTCAATAACCCCCCACTTCTACCACTCGGGCCTTTAAAAGTGGCTCAAGTCCAATTGCTTGAGGCCTAAGCAACCTTAGCATCAAGACTTAATTCTCTAAGAAGAGATTATGCAACCTATGTGAATATGTATAAATATTCAAATAACAAACAAGGCTAGGTAACCTTAGATGCTTATCTAGGATGATGAAGTAATCAATTTAAATCAACCATAGATATCAATTGCTAAATGACATGTCAAATAGCTTAGCTAATCAAGATTAATCAAAAACCTAATTAGCTATCACAAAAACAACATTCAATCAATTCATCACAATTAATTCTCTATTATTGTATTTATCATATGATAAAAAACATACAAGTAATTAAAAGAGAATATGCTTGATTAGTAAAATACTAAAATAAGATGAAATTAATCAAAATCTTACCAAGCATGTTGTGATGATGCAAACGCAATCATAGATGAATGCAAGATGAACTTTGATGCAAAAAGGATTTGATTTGAGTGTTTAAAGGTGAGTTCTTGATTTGATTTTTTCTCAAAAATCTCTCTTTGAAGTTTAGGGTTCTAATAACTCAAGGAACTTGATCAGAGAATGAGAAAGTAAGAAATTTATAGACATCAAGAATTGGGCATGTGAAAAGACAAGTTTACCCCTGAAACGCACCGTTTGGCGGTTTCAATCGGCGGCCAGGCCGCCGATCACGACCGCCGAATTGAGCCCGTGAAGAACAGAGCATCAACAGCGGTTTCATTCGGCGGTTTCGTGACCGCCGATCCAACCGAGAGATTAAAATCGATCAGGTATGATCGGCGGTTTCGAACGGCGGTCGTGTCCGCCGATTGTGACCGCAGAATTGCTTCAGACCTGTCTGGACTGAAATGACGGTTTCATTCGGCGGCCAGGCCGCCGATCATAACCGTCGATCACCAACAATGGTGAAAACCAAGGAGAAGCCAAGGGCATTCTCCGTGGGCGGTCTTCGCGTAAAACCAAGCACACATACGTGTGAGCGCGGACGTTTCCGAACATTATCGGGAAATGAATTACTAAGCACATATACACACAACAAGATATAAAACAAAGTGCTAGTGTGTAAAGTGACATGTGAGGAGTATGCACACAAATGCAAGTATGCTAAGTGTGTGTGTGCTTACTAAATCTCTTCAAAGAAAAATCAAGCACAAGAAATTATACCTTTGGCGTGCTTGTCCCTTGAGGTCTTGAAAGGGCCTTCGAGCATGAAGTTCAAACACCTAAACTACCCTTACATTATCAACCCCAACATGTGGTTTGTCCACGAAATAAGCCAATCAATATATGGGAATCCTTACATACACGACAAGTGTCGAATGCCGAAATTCAACCAAATCGGGAACACCCTTCGAAAGTCGACAAGACTGTCACCTTCAAGTCTACAGACAAATCAGATTTGTTTTCTCCTCAACATGATGCACTAGTTATTTCATTACATATTGCTAATTTTCTTACAAAACGTATTTTAATCGACAATGGTAGTTAGTGTAATATACTATTTAACAGTGCACTAAGAGAAATGCAAGTTGATGAATCCAAACTCAGTTGTCGAACGACCATGTTGACAGGTTTCAGTGGAGAACAGAAAAGTACTCTAGGTGAAATCGTACTACCTGTCTACGCTGAAGGAGTTAACTTGTACATTAATTTCTTGGTGCTCGACTGCCAATCTCCATACAACGCCATCCTTGGTAGACCCTGGATACATGAACTGAAGGCGATCCCATCGACATATCATCAAATGATAAAATTCCCATCCAAGTGAGGAGTACGAGAAATCAAAGGGGAACAAAGAGTAGCCAGAGAATACTACCAAAATGCTATGAAAAAGAAGAAAGATGAGTTATAGCAATTACAGAATGCCAAAGTCGAGTTGACCTCGAACAAGTCAAACATGGAAGAACTTGATGAGGTGTCAATCGACCCTAATCAGCTAGACCATAAAGTCTTCATTGGATCCAGATTATCAAATGACATCCACAAGCAATTGATTGAATTCCTGAAGGAACGACGCAATAGCTTTGCCTGGTCACATTCGGACATGGTCGGTATCAACCCAGAGGTAATAGTTCACCGACTGTAGGTCAATCCAGATCACCAACCAGTAAAACAAAAACGAAGGAAGTTCGCTCCAGAAAAGAATAAAGTGATCAATGAAGAGATCCATAAGTTGTTCGACATCGGTTTTGTGAAGGAAGTAAAATTCCCCGACTGGTTAGCAAACATCGTGATAGTAAAGAAGAAAAACGGGAAGTGGTGAGTCTGCATCGACTTCACAGACCTCAACAAAGCATGTCCCAATGATTCATTCCCACTCCCTCACATTGACATGCTGGTCGACGCCACTGTAGGGCATGAACTACTAAGCTTCATGGACGCTTATTCTGGCTACAATCAGATCTTGATGCATCCTAACGACTAGGAGAAAACAGCCTTCGTCACCGAGTGAGGTATTTTTTGCTATAAAGTAATGCCGTTTGAAAAATACAGGTGTAACCTACCAACGGCTAGTCAACAAGATGTTCAATATGATGCTTGGATCGACAATGGAGGTCTACATCGACGACATGCTGGTTAAATCCCTGATGGCTCAACAACACATCGACCATTTGAGACAGTCGTTCGACGTACTCGACCAATATGGCATGTGACACGCCCGAAATGGTTCTATAAAATATCCTCGGTGGCGCTATAAACTTTGACGCGCCCGAGACGGTCCTATCCACGGCGGCGCCAACAACTTGGTTGGCGCACGCGGGACACGACAATTCTATAAATTGTCAGCAAATGATGGGGCGTGTGAATTTATCCGCAAGTGCACGGATCGTTACGATCGCATAGCGGCAAGTACGGTTCGTTCCACAGGGAATGTGAGGTACCTTTTATCGGTTCTAGTCTTATATATATTATATACTATTTACACTAATTACAACAATATTTACATGCATGAAAAGTAAATGGTGGAGGATGGCATGTAAGCAATTAAACTAAGAGGATGGCAAGCAAGCAATTAAACTAAAATTATACTAAGATGGCATAAATTACAACTAAATTACACTACATCAATTACAACTAATTAAACTACAATTACACTAAGATGATTTTAATCTAAATTACATTAACTAACTAACTAACTAATTACCATCTAATGCAATGGTCTTACAAAAGTGGTAATGAGAGATGGGATGTTGGGATATTGGTGTACAAGTGCAATCACCCAATCAATTAGTTGATTTCTATGGATTACCTAGGATAGTCTAAAACCTTTAATCAAGACACATACATCAAGAGTTATTCATGCATGGTCTAAATTGTATTACAAGTTAATCAATTTATCAATTCAATCAACACATATATGAATTAAAGCTCAACATAGAAAATCAACAAATAGAATAGATAATATACAAAGTACACCAATTTCCCAACATCAATATTTAGTTACATAAAATAACTAAAGTGAAGTGGGTGTGGTGAGAATTAAGTTATACTAAACTAAACTAAGCTATACTAAGCTAATGGGAGGTAAAACTAAGCTATTGAAAGCTTTTTGGATATTTGGGAGGTGTGTTTTAGGTTAGAGAAGGATGTATATATATAGGGAAATGATTTGGGGAAGGTTTGGACGAAATATCCTCCAAGTCGGTTGTCCCGGCGAGCTTGGATCAACTGGCCGGCGGGTTTGTGCCCGCTGTCGAAGCTCGAGGTGGAGAAATGGAAGTTGGCAGCGAGTTTCTTCCTTTTGGACTGTGGGTACTTTCCCACAGCATGAAACCACGGAGTTTTGGCGAGGTTGGACATGCTGGTTCACGGGAAGGAAGCCGATGGGATGAGCTTGGAAGCTTGGACTTCCATGGAAGTTTGGAGGACTTGGGGGAGATGGAAATCTTTGCATAGGAGCCTGAAAGTGGACCATCGTGACTGGGAGGCTCGTGGCTGTCGATCTGGGCTGAATGGCGCCGAAAACATGGCCAAAAAGTGACCGGAAATGGCCGGGTCAAAGTCGGGTTGAAACTAGGTCAACCGGGTGAACGGGTCGGGCGCGCGGGTCATGGTGACCCGGCTGGAGCTTGAAGAAGGGTGACGTCGGTGTGACGTCATGCTGACGCGAGCCCAAGCCAAAACGGTGTCACTTCATGTGGTGACGTGGTTATGCTGCGCTGCTTGGCTGGCGAATTACAATTAGTACCCCTAAGCTTTCCCCTATTCACAGAATCTTCATTAAATGTCCCGAATTTTGCACTTTTGCCCCTAAATTGTCCAAAATGACAATAATGCCCCTGAACTTCCCTATTTACCTGAAACACTTATTTATCCGTTAAATACCCGGTTTTACCCGAGAAACAAGTACAAAAAGATAGGAAAAGGTAATGCTAAATGTGAACATTTGGAGCGCGATCAGACCCCCAAACCTAACTTTTGCTAGTCCTCGAGCAAAACAAAACAAAAACTAACAATTAACAAACTACTAAAGCATAATTAACATAAACTAGGCTAGTCCACTGTCGTGGGAGAAACGATGGCACTTAGTATGTGCCACAAGCCTTTTAAACCCCTAGGTGTCCCTAGTAGGAAGAGTGAAGTCTCCTAAGGGTTTACCGCTACGATACCCACAAACGTAAAGCTAACAATTAAAACTAAAAATAAAAATAGTTTGCGAAGCCATACAAAATGAGATATAAAAGAGTTGTGCTTATGAGGAATTACACATGTGAAAACCGCTGAGTGAAAGATAACCCTAAGTCATTCAAATTGAATGAAACACATAATGCAAATCCCACACTCTCAATGGCATAGCATCAAATTCTACATACTCTAATGCTCGGATGTAATTCGCCTCTACTCTAATATCACTAGATTTCACTCTATTTTTCTCTCAGAGTCCTAGGCACACTCTTTATCAAACACATGTGTTTTGGAAGTTATGTAAATGGCAATCAAATATATAACGCATGTGAGTAATCGAAATAAAAAACATTTTTAGTGAATTGATTTCATGAAGGAATTGAATGCCATGAATGTGGTAGAGCATATTAAAAACTCGTATTCCCGACATAGACTTCCTAAAAGATCAATTAAGTTCTTCCCTACTTGTGTTGGCCAAGGGTGATATGTGGTGTATGATATATGGAATGTATATGGCAGATACTAATTATGCCAAGATGTTTCACATAACAATTTTCAACTCAAAGCTCAATTAGATTAATCATTTACACAAGCATCTAGGCTATAATTTTGAACTTTGATTTGTGCTAATTGGTTACTCTCATTGGAGTAGTCATTGCTTTGAGGATTAAGGGCTTTAAGTGCTTAATTTTCAACACTTAATTTTTGAAAGCCCTTTCTTAGCACAAGTTACAAAATATGCCTCAGTACATGCTATTACAGTTTTGAGCTTAACAGTTGAATTCTCTACTTTAGTAGAACTTGACAATATTAGTAGCTATGTAAGATTAAGTGTATAGGTCTATGGATTAGGGTGTTGTGTGATAGGTTTATGTGTTTGGCCGTATTTACATTGAATCATGCATAAAGGGAAACGGACTTGTTTAGACAATTTGGTCGTGAAATACTAACAAAGTCCTAATATCATTTCTTGAAGTCCATCTATCATGGGAATACAATTTCAACATGTTATCCACATTTATGAATGTTCTATGGAAACCAATGCAATTGATACGATGAGATCACAATGAAAAACATATTCGAAGTGTGTTTAAGAGTAGAAACAACATTTACCCTCAGAAATGAACGCTAAGGCACAAAATTCACGGGTAGTCTCCACTATTAATCCTAACAACCGAGTACGGAGTCTCGTCCACTTAGACACTAAGAGAAATGGACTAATTTCACATTATGCAAAGCAATCATAGATTGACAAAAGTTATCCAGGACTCAGCAACTAACACATGCGAAAGACTCCTCAACGGCACAATTCGAAACATCTCATTCAAACGATTTTGTTCAAAATGGCTCATTCGTAAAAATTTCAAAATTTTTGAAAAAACACAAAAAAACAATATATACAACACAAAAATCACAAAAAATGACACATATGTGTCCACACTCCCAAACCTAAACTCGACATTGTCCTCAATGTTGAAAAATTGAAGTACATGGACAAGGAGTTCACGATTTGGAAATCCAGTTCACGATTTGGAAATCCAAGCACAAAGCATCCTAACACATATATACAACTAAACACAAACACACAAATAAAAATACCATGTAAAAAATGCTTTCTAAAAATAGAGGACAACATTTCAACAAAAACTGTCAACCTTCGAAAACGAACAACATCTGCTTTTCAATGCATATTTTCAAAGATACTAAATCAAACTTGTCCGAATTTTGACACAAGAATATAGACATGCAAATAAACACTTTTTATGAAGAAAACATTTTAAAATTCAATTTAGAAAAGTGTAAAAACAGACGTTGAATACAGGTCACGTGCAGAATTTTGAAAACAGGGCATGCTTGTGACCTTCGGTTGAAGCAACAGTCATAACTTTTAAACCACCGCCCAGAACTTTACGTTCTTTTTATCATTGGAACCGTATCGAAAAAACAATGAACGCAGCATGGGGAGAAAAATTTATTTCTTCACCGATTAGTACAGTTTTTAAGAAACTTTTGCCTCAAAATTTTTGAAACAGGGCATCTCACACGGTTTGAAAAACAATCAACAAAAATAAAAACAAAAATATAACAAAATCATATATAGACAATCCTAATATCTACTACTAACACGTAAACATATATATACAATCCTAATTATCCACCACTAATCACATTACAAAAACCAATCCTAATCACTAGGCAACACAATCAATTCACACTCTTAAGCTAAGCAATAGATATACTTGAAGTAAAAGCTCAAAAGTAGAAGATTGGACCTGAGATTTAGCATTCGTAGGATGGTGTGGCTTCATGGCATAGTGTATTGGTGCATGGTGTGGCTGGCGGGTTTGTGTCGCGGTTTCATTCCCGCGGCACGAAGTCGTAGTGATTCTTCCAGATGATGCTGCGGCTTTGTGTCTTCTGGACAGGGGGATTATTCCCGTGGCATGAAGTCGCGGACTTCCTCCAGAGCATTTTGTGGGTTCTGATCTTCTGGCTGGCGGGCTTTGTCTCGTGGATGTGAAGTCGCTATGATCTTTGCGAGTTCCTTCCGTCTAGATGGCGGGTTCTATCCCGCGGTTGTATCTCGCCAAAGGTTCAAGAGAACCCGGCAGCTTTGTTGGGTGGGCTCATTCCTGCGGACTTGACCCGCGGTAGGTTTTTCTTCTTGATTTCCACCCCTACACACACAAAAATCACACCAAAAACTATCACAAGCACATGCTATACAAGTAATAATTAAGGAGTCCAAAAGCCCCCAAACCTATCTAATTCTATGCAACTTATAGCATATTTACAATATGGTTAGTGGATAATTAAGAGACTCAAGACTCTAAACAAAAATAACACTAAAAATACGAAAACAAAAATAAGACTAGAACTAACAAAATATACGCTGCACTTTTATTCCTCAGCAGCGGCGCCATAAATCTTGACACGCCCGAAATGGTTCTATAAAATATCCTCGGCGGCGCTATAAACTTTGACGCGCCCGAGACGGTTCTATCCATGGCGGCGCCAACAACTTGGTTGGCGCACGCGGGACACGACAATTCTATAAATTGTCAGTAAATGATGGGGCGTGTGAATTTATCCTCAAGCGCACGGATCGTTATGATCGCATAGCGGCAAGTACGTTTCGTTCCACAGGGAATGTGAGGTACCTTTTATCGGTTCTAGTCTTATATATATTATATACTATTTACACTAATTACAACATATTTACATGCATGAAAAGTAAATGGTGGAGGATGGCATGTAAGCAATTAAACTAGGAGGATGGCAAGCAAGCAATTAAACTAAAATTATACTAAGATGGCATAAATTACAACTAAATTACACTACATCAATTACAACTAATTAAACTACAATTACACCAAGATTTAATCTAAATTACATTAACTAACTAACTAACTAATTACCATCTAATGCAATGGTCTTGCAAAAGTGGTAATGAGAGATAGGATGTTGGGATATTGGTGTACAAGTGCAATCACCCAATCAATTAGTTGATTTCTATGGATTACCTAGGATAGTCTAAAACCTTTAATCAAGACACATACATCAAGAGTTATTCATGCATGGTCTAAATTGTATTACATGTTAATCAATTTATCAATTCAATTAACACATATATGAATTAAAGCTCAACATAGAAAATCAACAAATAGAATAGATAATACACAAAGTACACCAATTTCCCAACATCAATATTTAGTTACATAAAATAACTAAAGTGAAGTGGGTGTGGTAAGAATTAAGTTATACTAAACTAAACTAAGCTATACTAAGCTAATGGGAGGTAAAACTAAGCTATTGAGAGCTTTTTGGATATTTGGGAGGTGTGTTTTAGGTTAGAGAAGGATGTATATATATAGGGAAATGATTTGGGGAAGGTTTGGACGAAATATCCTCCATGTCGGTTGTCCCGACGAGCTTGGATCAACTGGCCAGTGGGTTTGTGCCCGCCGTTGAAGCTCGCGGTGGAGAAATGAAAGTCGGCAGCGAGTTTCTTCCTTCTGGACTGCGGGTACTTTCCCGCAGCATGAAACCGTGGAGTTTTGGTGAGGTTGGACGTGCTGGTTTGCGGGAAGGAAGCCGCTGGGATGAGCTTGGAAGCTTGGACTTCCATGGAAGTTTGGAGGACTTGGAGGAGATGGAAATCTTTGCATGGGAGCCTGAAAGTGGACCATTGTGACCAGGAGGCTCGTGGCCATCGATCTGGGCTGAACGGTGCCAGAAACATGGCCAAAAAGTGACCGAAAATGGTCGAGTCAAAGTCGGGTTGAAACCGGGTCAACCGGGTGAACGGGTCGAGCGCGCGGGTCATTGATAGCGCTCCAAATGTTCACATTTAGCGCTCCCTATTCCTAGCTTTTGTGTTCGTTTCCGAGCACTTTTGTGTATATAATATGTGTTTTAGCTATGTGTAGGTAAATATCCCTCAGAGTGGGTGTTAAAACCTAAATGGAAGAAAACAGGGGAATTCAGGGGCAAATATGTCATTGTGGAGAATCAGGGGTCAAAGTGAAATATTCGGGAAAATACTGAATATTCTGTGAATATGGAGAAGATCAGGGGTGCATATTGTAATTATCCGTGCAAGGCATAGCACCAGCGCCACGTCAGCAGAGAAATGGCGTCGTTTTGGCATGGGCGCGTGTCAGCGTGACGTCTGGATGACGTCACGTCGTCTTCAAGCTGCAGCCGGGCGACCCGACCCGACCCGTGTTCAACTCGCGTTCGACCCGGTCGTGACCCGACTTCAACCCGACCTATTTCGGCCATTTTTTGACGGTTTTTCCGGCCGTTCTCCGCCCAGATCGGTATTCAGTCTTCTCCCGGTCACGATGGACCCACCTTGAGCCTCCCATGCAAAGGTTCCACTCTCCACCAAATCCTCCAAACTCCATGGCCATGCAAGCTCGCAAGCTTGGTTCAGCGGCTTCTTTCCCGCGTTCCAGAACGTCCAAACCCGCCGGGAGACGGCGACTTCATGCAGCGGGAAGAAGCCAGCCAGCCATCCAGAAGGTTCAAGCTCGAGGGAAACGTCCATTTTCCATGCGGCGACTTCCGACGGCGGGCAGAAGCTCGCCTTCCAGGGTGTCTGAGCTCGCCCAACTGGCCGACTCAAAAGGATTTTAAGATATTTTGGGATATTTTGATCCCCATTCTTGCCCTATACACTTCCCACTATATATACATCACTATTTCCTCTCTTTCAAAGGGGTGCACCACCCAACTTTGTTCCAAGAAACCACTTTTCTTGGATTGATCATCACAAAAGAGAGAGGGCAACTCCAAGCCTTCCATGGGGGATTTTCCTCCATGGAAAGCCTTCCATGGGGAGTAGAGATGCAGAGATAGGAGAGGCTTGGGTGTCAAAACCGAGCCAAGGGAGTTTCATAGCAAGGGAGACCTATTGGAGGCTTGTCTTCAAGGGTTATTTCTTCATTTACTCATCTCTTGTATTTCTATTGATGTATAACCCATTTGGGAGTATTGTAAACCAACACTTATGCTAATATATGTATGTTTGTTCATTTGCTTTGATTTGGTATTGATTCATTCCTAGATGTATAGTGATTAAGCTCTTTTTATGATATTCATATGTATGGATGATTATGTGTTGATATGTATGCATGGATGAGATTAGGAGTAGATTAACTAAATGATTAGGAGTAGTTGTAATCAAATATCTCATTTGTTTATGTATGTTGATGTATGATTTACTATGTATGTGTTTAGAGTGATTAGAGTGATTAAGAGTTGAGGTTATGCTTGGATAACCATTCCTTGCATAATCTTGACAATTAGCTATTAGGAATGGAAATAGCTTAAGTGTGCATAATTATGCCACTTTAGCTTGGTTCATAGTTCTTGTGCTTAATAGGTCTAAACCCTAGACACGATTACTTTTCCGATTGGAAAGTGATTACATGATTTCGGGAATTCCCTAATCAAGATTCAGGGGTAATTTCCCTAATCAAGAGAACGAACCCTTTACCGAATTAATTGGATTTACATGAAAAACAATCCACGTAAATTGCATAGTGTGTTTGGTGAACCGATGTCCCATGTGTATTATATATCTTGCTATTCTCCCAGCCACCTTTATTTTCGTAGTTAGGGTGTCTTGCCTTTAGGAGTAGAATAACTTAATTAGGAGTAGATTAATTAGATAGCCAAGACACCCGGCTACATTTCTATCTTCGTTTAGTTAGTTTAGAGCACACACACACACACACACCGCTTTCCTTTTACATTGCTTTAATAAACACTAGAACTAGATAAAGTTAACGAATCCATCTTTTTGGGGAACGAACCGTACTTGCCGCTATGCGATCGTAACGATCCGTGCGCTTGCGGAAAAACATACGCGCCCCATTTATTTTACGATAGTTTATAGAACTATCACGTGTCCCGCGTGCGCCGACCAAGTTGTTGGCGCCGCCGGGGATACTTTATCAGAACCGTTCCGCACTATATTACACTTGTATGTATTTTTGACTAGTAGGGGCATTTTCGTAAAATTGACTTGCATGCGAAAATTGGGTAATAATAGCTAAAATCTATTCACCCCCCCCCTCTAGCTTTATATTGAACACGCCTCGAGTATTTTAATAACTTTCACATTTCAAAGTCGTCCGAACGCTGCCATATGTTTTTCAACAAAATGAGAAAGAACAAGACATTCGAGTGGAATGATGACTGTGAAAAAGCCTTACGAGAGTTTGTAAGGTTCCCATTTGTTGATTGGCTTATTTCGTGGTCAAACCACATGTTGGGGATTATTTGTAAGGGTAACTTAGTATTGAAATTCAAGTTCAATGTCCTTTGAAGACCTTATCATTGATAAGCACCAAAGGTAATTTTTAAGTGCTTACTTGCTTTGAAGAGATAGTTGCACACACTCATAACTTATGCATATGTTTAATCCTTGTATGTTGTGTGTCTTATTGTTGTGCATTTATGTTCATTAACATCTCTTCTTGTATGTTTACATGATTGCATTATGTATTTCCAAAGCCTTGTCATGCATTAGGCTTAGGAGTGCATTATTTGCAAGGGCGCTGTTCAAAGCACTCTACAAAGCGCTGTTCGAACAACGCCTACTTGACCTGGTGGAAAAATGCCCTTTTTAATGCATCAGGTCTGATGCATTTTGAAGAGACGCTGTACGGGCGCTGTACGTACATCGCCTATCTCAGACCCAAGAAGAACAGATTTGAGGCGCTGTTCAGGCGCTGTACAAAAGCGCTCTACGAACAGTGCCTATGAAGATTGTTCTTCATGTTCTTCATTTTTCCAGGAGAGGCACTGTACAAGTTGCTCTACGTACAACGACTTGTACAGCGCCCAAGGCAAAAATAGTGTCACTTTTCAAAACGACCACACTTCATCTTGACACCCTATATATATGCTACTTTGACTTTAGGTAAAAAAAAAAAGGAGTTCATTTTTAGATTCCATACTTAGGATATTTTTCAAAGGAAAGAAAAATTCTAAGAACTCACCTTTGATTACTCAAACACATTTTCATGATCATCAATCATCATCTAGCATCATCCTTGATCATCTAGATGTCATTTTGCATGGATTCTTCATCACACTTTACTCGATAAGCTTTTCACTAATATCTTACATATTTTGTGTCTTTCTTAACCAGCATTCTCATTTATTACTTGTATGTTATTCATATATATTTTGGATACAAGATTGAGATTAGTGTATTGAATGTTTAAGAGTTGTATTGTGATAGCTAATTAGGTTTTTGCTTAATCTTGATTAGCTAAGCTATTTGACATGTCATTTAGTTTTTAATATATAGGATTGCTTTAATTGCAAAATCATCATCTTAGATAAGCATATAGGGTTCCCTTGCTCTATGTTGCATTTTGGATATTCATATATTCACTTAGGGCGTTAATCTCTTCATTGAGAATCAAAGTCTTGTGTGTAGCTTCTGGGATTAGGTTGCTTAGATCACAAACATTCGAACTAGGTTCACTCATGCCGGGATTAGGTAGGTGTGTGATTACTTTCGGGATTAGGTTGTAATTTTATCACATTTAGTGGATTCGAGGTTCGGGTGTGGCTCACTCAACAGCCCGTGGTTTTTCCCGTGAAGGTTTCCACGTAAATATCAAGTGTTGTTTATATTTCCGCACCATATTACACTTGCTATATTTTATTGACTATTAGGGGCATTTTCGTAATCTTGACCATACATGAATATTGGGTAAAATTATTAAAATCTATTCACCCCCCCTCTAGATAGTTTTATACACACCGTGCAATATTTGTTTCAATTGGTATTAGAGCGGGTTCCTAGACATACTTAGGTGATCCTTGCTTATTTTGGTGTGTTTTACATTTTGTGTGATTTTTGATCATTTATACATTTGCATTCATTTCATTCATTCATAAACACTATGAGTGGAAACGGTGGAAATGGTGGTGGCAATGAGGGTGCTTCTAGCACAAGGCCTCTGCTTCTTACCGGGTTGAATTATGCCTCTTGGAAAGGCAAGATGGAGTTGTACATATGTCAAATCCATGACCGAGCTTGGATGGTGGTTGAAGACGGCTACACATCACCCATGATGACTCATACGGGTGGAGGAGAGGATATGCTCAAGCCTAAGGCGCAATGGAACGCATGAAACAAATTATAGCACAGTGTGTATAAAACTATCTAGAGGGGGGGGGGGGGGGGGGGGGGGGGGTGAATAGATTTTAAGCTTATTACCCAATTTTTCGTGATTAGTCAAAATTACGAAATTACCCCTAAATAGATAAAGCAATAAATCAAGTATAAAATGCGGAAATTAAATAACACTTGATTTTTACGTGGAAACCCTCACGTGAAAAACCACGGGCTAGTAAGTAAGCCACACTCGAACCTCAAATCCACTAAATGTGTAAAACGATTACAACCTAATCCCGGAAGTAATCACACACCTACCTAATCCCGGTATGAGTGAACCTGGTCCGATTGCTTGCGAATTAAGCAACCTAATCCTGGTCACAACACAAGACTTAATTCTCTAAAAAGAGATTAACACCCTAAGTGAATATATGAATATTCAAATGCAACATAGAGCAAGGGAAACCCTATATGCTTATCTAAGATGATGAATTTCCAATTAAAAACAATCCTAGATATTAAAGCTAAATGACATGTCAATTAGCTTAGATAATCATAGATTATAGAAACCTAAATATCTATCATAAAAACAACACTCAATCAAATCAACACAACAATCTCTATCTTGAATATTAGAATATAATCTAAGAACAATCAAGTAATAAAAGAGATGCCATAATACATTAAACACTAATTATGTATGATAATAGTGAAAAACTTATCAAAGCAAGTGTGATGATGAAAGACCCATGCAAGCAAGCATCCCAGATATGCTAGAGAATGTTAGATGAACTTTGATGCAAATGGATTTTGGTTTGAGTGTTTAATGAGCAAACTTGATTGCTTTCTCTCTTAAAAATATCTCTTTTGAAAGTAGGGTTCTTGATGATTAAAGAGTCACATTCAGAACAAGAGAAAGTGATGTATTTATAGGCATGAAAAACAGAGCATGTGAAAAGACAAGTTTGCCCCTAAAACGCACCGATCGGCGGTTTCAATCGGCGGCCAGGCCGCTGATCATAACCGCCGAATTGGCCCAAGAGGAACAGGGGACCAATGGCGGTTTCATTCGGCGGTTTTGTGACCGCCGATCTAACCGCCGAATCAAACCTGAGATTAAAAAATCAATCAGGTATGAAACGACGGTTTCATTCATGACCGCCGATTCAACCGCCGAATTAGGCCGAGAGATAAAATCAATCAGGTCTTGAACGGTGGTTTCGAACGGCGGTCGTGA
Source organism: Acer yangbiense (assembly GCA_008009225.1). Classification (NCBI taxonomy): domain Eukaryota; kingdom Viridiplantae; phylum Streptophyta; class Magnoliopsida; order Sapindales; family Sapindaceae; genus Acer; species Acer yangbiense. Next base: position 966,441 of record CM017765.1, on the reverse strand, counting down.
CCGCCGATTATAACCGCAGAATTGCTCCATACACTACTGGAAGCAAACAGCGGTTTCATTCGGCGGCCAGGCTGCCGATCATAACCGCCGATCACCAACAAAGGTGAAAACCAAGGAGAAGCCATGGGCATTCTCCGTAGGCGGTCCTCGAGCTAAACCAAGCACATCCTAGTGCATGCGCGGACGTTTCTGAAAACTATCAGGAAACGAATTAAAAGACAACAAGACACATTACACACAACAAAATATATTAAATAAGTGCAAGTGTGAAATGTGACAAGTGAAGAGAATGCACACATATGCAATGAATGTTAAGTGTGTGTGTGCAACTAATCTCTTTAAAGAAAAGTAAGCACATAGAAATTTACCTTCGGTGCTTATCAAGACGAGGTCTTCAAAGGGCTTGAGCAATAACACCGATACCTAGGCTACCCTTACAAAGAACCCCCAACATGTGGTTTGTCCACGAAATGAGCCAATCAACAAATGGGAACCTTACAACGCGCAAGAGTTTGAGGCATCGAAATGGAATAGGAAGGCGATGCATGCCATCCTATGTGCAATGGATGAAAATCAATATAAATTGATTCAAAATACTAGGATAGCTAAGGAGGCATGGGAAATCCTAGAGATTGCACATGAGGGAACCGAAGTGGTGAAGGAATCTAAGCTTCAAGTCCTCCAAACTTAATTCGAGATGCTTAAGATGGAGGAGAATGAGTGCTTCAACGACTTCGAGATCAAGTTGATAGACATAGTCAACCAAAGTCATCAACTTGGTGACCTTTACTCGGATAGGAGAATCAAGCAAAAGATTATGAGATCTCTCCCCGATAGGTTTGAATCAAAGGTGACGGCTTTAGAGGAAAATAACACATATAAGAATATGAAGCCGAGTGAGGTGATAGGGAGGCTTTTAGCTTATGAGTCTAGGAAGGGTCCTACCTCCACACCTCCTAAAAAGCAAAAGGGAATTGTTTTGAAAGCCTTCAAAGTAGAGAAGGAGGATAATGATGACTCGGACGAAGAAATGGCTCTCTTGATGAGAAGGTTCAAGAAATTCTATAAGTCCGAGAAGAAAGGTTTCGGATCCAAGGGTCAAGACTTCAAGAAAAAGACTCCATTCAAGAAGTTTGAGCTTAGGTAAGAGAAGACAGAAAGGAAAGGGGTCCGTTGCTATGAATGTGGTGGCATAGGCCACTTTGCCCCCGAAGGTGCTAATCACATTAACAAGAAAAAAGGGAAAGTGATGGCCGCTACATGGAGTGGAAGTGATGACTCCAATGAGGGAGATGAGTCTTCGGATGATGAAGAGCTCATGGCTAACTTCATAGCCTTTGCCTTCTCTCATAAGAGCAAAGGTTCTAGTGAAGAAGAGAATGAGAGTCAAGAGGAAATTGACTCAAGTGATGATGGCTATTCATCTCACTCCACTAATGGAAAAGTGGATAAGATGGATCTTAGAGACTACATGGTTAAGTTTGAGAATTCTAGGTTGAAGAACAAGAGAGAGATCATGAGATTAAAGGAAGAAAACCTAGAGCTCTCATCTCATATAGACCAATTAAGTGAAGAAGTAGTGAGATCCACAAAGAATGAAGATAAGCTAAAAGAGGAGTTAGTCTTATCTAAGAGGAATGAAGAAGGTTTGAAGAGGGAGCTTGATGAAGCTTTAGAATCATTAGCTAGAATGGATTCTAGCACCAAGAAGCTTGACCATATACTTGGTGTTGGAAAGAGTCCATGTGACAAGAGTTGTCTTGGGTGATCGCCGCAATTGTGGTACTCGGTAATTCTATAAACTATCGGTAAATGATATGGTGTGCGAGTGTTTCTACCCTTCGCAAGTATACGAGTCGAACGAGTCATATAGCGGATACAAGTAAGGGTATCGTTCCCACATGGAGGTGTATTGGTACACTTCAGTTAGTTCTAAGTCTTATATAAATATATATAATGTATTTACACTATAAACACTAATTACATGCATGAAAATAAAGGGAAGATTGTGGCAAGGGAAGTTAACTAACTAATGGGCTAATGATTACACTAAGAATAGCATGAATTGAATTACAACTAAATTATACTAAATTTAACTATAGCTAAGGGTTGTCATTCCTTAGCAATTAATTAATCTATCAACTAAATTACCACTACAATTTATCTAAATTAACTAACTAACTTAACTAATTACCACTAATGCTATGGTCATGCAAGAGTGATATTGAGAGTGAGTAGTATGGGAAATAAGATGTTAGGATGTTGGTGTACAAGTTCAATCACCTAATTACAAAGTTGATATCAATTAAGCATATAGGGTGGTCTTAAATCATGAATAAAGACCCATACATAAATATTCATTCATGTATGATCTAAATTGTATTATATGCTGTAAGGATTCCCATATCTTGATTGGCTTATTTCGTGGATAAACCACATGTTGGGGTTTTGAATGTAAGGGTAGTCTAAGTGTTTAAGGTTGAAGCTCGAAGGCCCTTTCAAGACCTCAAGGGACAAGCACACCAAAGGTATAAATTCTTGTGCTTGATTTTTTCTTTGAAGAGATTTAGTAAGCACACACACACTTAGCATACTTGCATTTGTGTGCATACTCTTCACATGTCATTTTAATCTCTCGGGTTTGATTCGGCGGTCACGAAACCGCCGAATGAAACCGCCGTTGATGCTCTGTTCTTCACGAGCTCAATTCGGCGGCCTGGCCGCCGATTGAAACCGCCGAACGGTGCGTTTCAGGGGCAAAATTGTCTTTTCATATGCCCAATTCTTGATGTCTATAAATATCTTATTTTCTCATTCTCTGATCAAGCTTCTTGAGTTATTAGAACCTTAAACTTTCAAGAGAGATTTTTGAGAAAAAATCAAATCAAGAACTCACCTTTAAACACTCAAATCAAATCCTTTTTGCATCAAATTTCATATTGCATCCTCTATGTCTACATAGAAAGCATCTATGATTGGTTTGGCATCATCACAATATGCTTGGTAAGATTTTGATTAGTTTCATCTTATTTTAGTATTTTTACTATCAAGCATATTCTCTTTTAATTTACTTGTATGTTGTTGATCATATGATAAATACAAGAATAGAGAATTAATTGTGATGAATTAATTGAGTGTTGTTTTTGTGATAGCTAATTAGGTTTTTGCTTAATCTTGATTAGCTAAGCTATTTGACATGTCATTTAGCAATTGATATCTAGGGTTGATTAAATTGATTATATCATCATCCTAGATAAGCATATAAGGTTACCTAGCCTTGTTTATTATTTGAATATTCATACATATTCACATAGGTTGCATAATCTCTTCTTAGAGAATTAAGTCTTGAGGCTAAGGTTTCTTAGGCCTCAAGCAATTGGACTAGAGCCACTTTTAAAGGCCCGAGTGGTAGAAGTGGGGGGTTATTGACCGGAGTGTTAGACGAGGTCTACATAGGTTGTAAACTCCATTTCGATTAGTGGATTTCGAGGTCCGAGTGTGGCGCACTAAACAGCCCGTGGTTTTTCCCAGTGGTTGGGTTTCCACGTATACATCAAGTGTTATTTAAATTCCGCACTATATTACACTTGCTTGTATTTTTGACTAGTAGGGGCATTTTCGTAAAATTGACTTGCATGCGAAAATTGGGTAATAATAGTTAAAATCTATTCACCCCCCCTCTAGATAACATATTTAGAACACACCGTATTTGTTTCAATTGGTATCAGAGTGGGTTCCTAGATATACTTAGGTGATCCTAGCTCATTTTAGGTGTGTTGTGCATTTGTGTGATTTTTGCTTATTCATACATTTTGCATACATTTCATTCATTCATTTGATACAATGAGTGGATTCGGTGGCAACCATGAGGGTGCTTCAAGCACACGGCCTCCTCTCCTCACAGGTGTGAATTATGCCTCATGGAAAGGCAAGATGAAGGCATATGTGTGCCAAATCCATGATAGGGCATGGATGGCAATTGAAGATGGGTATGCACCTCCTATGATGACTCCCACGAGTGGTGGAGAAGAAGTACTCAAGCCAAAGGCCCAGTGGTCACCTGAAGAGTTTGAGACTTCAAAATGGAATAGGAAGGCATAGCATGCTCTTCTATGTGCAGTGGATGAAAATTAGTACAAACTGATTCAGAACACTAGGATAGCCAAGGAGGCATGGGATATCCTACAGGTTGCACATGAGGGAACCGATGTCGTTAAGGATTCCAAGCTACAAGTCTTTCAAACGCAATTTGAGCTGCTTAAAATGGAGGAGGACGAGTGCTTCAATGACTTTGAAGTCAAGTTGATGGATATTGTGAATCAAAGCCATCAACTCGGTGATCCTTATTTGGATAGGAGAGTTAAGCAGAAAATTATGAGGTCTCTCCCCGCTAGGTTCGAATCAAAAGTGATGGCTTTAGAGGAAAATAGCACATACAAGGATATGAAGCCGAGCGAGGTGATTGGAAGACTTCTCGCCTATGAATCTAAGAAGGCTCCTAGCATTTCACCTCCTAAAAAGCAAAAAGGAATTGCTTTGAATGCTTCCAAGGTTGTGAAGGAGGAAAAATGTGACTCAAACGAAGACATGGCATTGTTGCTAAGAAGATTCAAGAAATTCGTCAAGTTCGAGAAGAAAGGCTTTGGATCCAAAGGCCAAGACTTGAAGAAAAAGGCTCCATTCAAGAGTTTTGAGCCTAGGCAAGAGAAGAGTGAAAAGAAAGGGGTCCAATGCTATGAGTGTGGTGGTATAGGTCACATCTCACCCGATTGTGGGAACTTGAAGAACAAGATGGCAAAAGTGATGGCCACCACGTGGAGTGAAAGTGATGACTCCGGAAAGGGAGACAAGTCATCTAGTGATGATGAGCTTACCATCAACTACACGGCATTTGGGGCCACTTGTGTAGAAGATAAAGTTGTTGGTAAGAATGACTTGACTAGTGATCCCATAGAAGAAATTGATGAAGAAGTAGCTCTAGAGGTGATAGGCAAAGCTACTCATTGGGATATGTCTCTCATTGTCTCAAGAGACCAAGGTAAAGGTCTAAATGAGGGAAATGACTCCATTAGTGAGAATGAGAGTGGAGGAGATAACTTAAGTGAAGATGACTCCTCATCTAACTCTACAAATGGAAGTGTAGAGAAAATGGATGTGAATGACTTTATAGTCAAGTGTGAAAGTTCATTGGAGAAGAAAAATAGAAAGTTGAAGATTTTAGAGGATGAAAATCTAGAACTTTCAACACACAATGACCACTTAAGTAAACAAGTGGAGGCATCCAAGAAGATTGAAGACAAGCTAAGGGATGAGCTAGCTATGTCTAAGAGGAATGAAGAAGGGTTGAAGAGAGAGCTTGTTGAAGCCATAGAGTCATTGTCTAGGATGACTACAAGCACCAAGAAACTTGACCACATTCTTGGTAGTGGAAAGAACCCTTGTGACAAGAGAGGTATTGGGTATGAAGTAAGCAAGGAGATCACTACTCCAACCAAGACCATCTTTGTCAAGAGTTTGGGCAAGATAGAAGCCTCACCGGTGCACACTCCTAGGAAGAAAATTGATCTAGGACAATGTTCAAGAAGTGCACAAGTGAAGGTAGCTCCAAAGAGACAACCTCAAGCTCAAAAAGTTCCTCAACCTAACTTCCCTCAAGCTCATATTCATCAAGGGAAGAGGCCAATCATGCAAAATGGATCAAGGAAGCAAGCGAGGCCGGTTCAACAACAAAGAATATTTGAACCCACTCAACCACAAAGTCATGGGAAGGCTCCTATGCATGCACAAGGACATGGTATGAATTCTAAATTTATCCCTACATGTCACTTTTGTGGTATTGATGGTCATATTAGACCAAATTGCTTTCATTTCATTAAATTATGTAGAATCAAAAGCAAGATTGAAAAGAGAATGACAAGAGCTAGAATGCATGCTAATAGGAAGGAAAATATTCATGTTCATGATCCTATTATTTCTAGTACTCTTGAACCATTGTCCACTAGGAAGAAAAATGTCATATCTATGTGGATAAGGAAAAATGAACCCGCTTGCTATGAGACTAACAAGTCTCAAATAGGTTCAACCAAGTCAAATGGACTTGGGAGGTCCATAGGACCTTATGACCTTCATTGATGAAGGATGATATTGACCCCATATGGGGAACTCAAGCAAAGAGAGCTTATGCATACTTGTTGCATGCAAATATTTGAAAAATCTTATGCTTCTTTGTTAATTGCTTGAGTAAGCTTGGTTGCACATTTGTATATATGTTTTCAATTCAATAAGTGTGAACCATGCTTGTTTACAATCCATGTCATATTTATGTTCAAACATGCATTTTTGGACTAGGAGATTTACATAGGAAGTATGATTTGGATGACCTATAGTTATCTCCATGACATGATGATTCTTAATGACATGCTTAAAAATTGAAAAGCATGAGTTGTTTATAACATGCTAATGTCATATGAAAAGCATGAAATTCAAATGACATGCTCAAATGAAAAAGCATGAATTGATGATTGCAATTTTTAAATGCAAAACTTGTGTGAAAAAGCTTATGAGGCTCTAAATGAATAAAGGATCTTGTATCCGTTCAAAGGAATTTATATTCCAAATTGTCTCTCTTTCTTTATTTCTTGAACATGTCTATTATCATACGGGTTTCATTCCCGGAAAAATCAAATAGGGTGCAAAGTTGCTCATGACATGTTTGACTTATAAAGATGGATATAGTTGCTCATACATTAAAATCAATGAAAACTCTATATCTTTGCTTCTCTCATGACATTGGTGAAATTGGTTTGAATTCTTTTTAGAAACCTTTGTCATTTGCTTTGCCAAATACCATTGTATTTTGGACTTGAATGCTACATGTCTTGTATGCAAAGCATGTTTTGTTTCACACATTTATTTCAAAATAAATCTCCTTGTTTCTCTCCATTTGATAGAGTTGCATAAAGTGCATTTTGTGATTATGCAAATGACTTGAATGCTATCATCTCTCTTTGCTAAGTGACCCGGTTGGGGACTACTCATTTGCCTATATCATGACAAAAAGGGGGAGTAGAATGGTGGTAAGGGGGGGTTGCAATTATGCATGTTGGGGAGACAATACATTGAGGGGGAGTAACCCTTTGAGGGGGAGCATTGCATTCATCATACATTGCATGATGTTGTGTTTATTTTCTTAGAAATGCAAATGCTTGTTTATGTCCTCACTTGATTCATCTCACTTTTACTTGAATTGGAAAGTATAGAAACTTTGCTTTCAGGGATTGATTGTTCTACTTGAGATTGAAGACTTCAAGTTTATTTTTATATATCTCTTTGTAAAGTAGAAAATCTTAGTAGACCCGTAGTTTCTATTATAATGTGAGGAATCAATGTGAGTGGTGGTTTTGTCACGAAATAGCCAAAGGGGGAGATTGTAAGGATTCCCATATCTTGATTGGCTTATTTCGTGGACAAACCACATGTTGGGGTTTTGAATGTAAGGGTAATCTAAGTTGAAAGTTCATAAAAATACTCGAGGTGTGTTCATCAATATAAAGCTAGAGGGGGGGTGAATAGATTTTATCTAATTATTACCCAATTTTCGCATGCATGTCAATTTTACGAAAATACCCCTAGCAAGTCAACAAAACATACAAGTGTAATAAGATGCGGAAATAGTAAAAGACACTTGATGTATACGTGGAAAACCCAACCACTGGGAAAAACCACGGGCTGTTAAGTGCGCCACACTCGGACCTCGAAATCCACTATATGAAAAGACGGTTACACCCTCAAGTGATTCTCGGACCCTCACCCTAGATAACCTCAGGCTATGGACACTACCAATCGCCACTCTTGGTTCAATCCCTAGTGATATCCCCTGATACACTACTCTTGGCGTGAGCACCCTCTAATCTACCACGCGGGCCTTTTATAGCGGCTCTAGTCCAATTTGCTTGAGGCCTAAGCACACTTAGCCCCAAGACTTCAATCTCTCAAAAGAGATGCACAACCCTATGTGAATATGTATGAATATTCAATTAATGCAATAAGAGCTAGGGTACTCTAAATGCTTACCTAGGATTATAAGATGACAATATAATCAATCCTAGATATCACATATAGCTATATGACATGGCATATAACTTTAGCTAAGTAAAGGATCACCAATCCTAGATACAAAGCTATCATATAAAACCCATAAACATTCAAAGGATTAACTAGTTGATTAAAAAACAATCTATCAACCTAGTTATCAATACATCACACAAGAATGTTCATGGCATAGCTTTTAGGCAATAATGACCTAATCAAATAAGCTATGAAAAATAATCTCAATCAATAAATGAGATCAATTAGCTAGATGGCATATGAACATTAAAGCCTAGCTAACAAATAAAAACCCAATCAACACATAATCTCAATCTTATATGTAGAAATTAATCTAAACACATATAAGTAAAATATGAGATAAAATTGATAAGTAGAAACACTAATTATGTAAGATAAAAGTGTTCAACAAATCATACCATGTGTGTTGAAGAAGTCCCATGCATTAGCATATGCTAGATGATCCTAGATGATGCTTAGATGAAGATTTATGCATGTGGGGATGGGTTTAGAGAGATAAAGATATGATCTTTAAGCTTTCTCTCTCAAGTCTCTCTAAATATCTCTCTAGGGTTCTAATGATCAAAGACTTGTATTCTGAACCAGAGATAAGGATGTATTTATAGAGACCAAAAACAGGGCAGGTGAAAATACAATTTTGCCCTTGAAACGCACCGATCGGCGGTTTCATTCGGCGGCCAGGCCGCCGAAATGAACCGCCGAATGGCTCCCGTGTGGAACAGGGGAACTTCGGCGACTTCATTCGGCGGTATGGAAACCGCCGATCCCAACCGCCGTTTTGGACCCGAGAGATATATTTCAATCAGGTCTCATTCGGCGGTTTCGAACGGCGGCAAGGCCGCCGAACGTAACCGCCGATTCATCAAAAATGGTGAAACCAAGGAGAAGCCAAAGGCATCTCCACCGGCGATCATCGCGCAAATCAAAGCACATTACCGTGCACGCGCGGACGTTTCCGAACATCCTTAGGGAAACGAATTACTCCACACTAAAAGCTAACATACATGAAGTGCAAGTGTGGGTATTGAATGCATCCTAATGCCTAACATGTCATGGCATTATCATATAACAAGATGCAATCAATTCAACATGCAAGAAGAGATATTGAATAAATCAATAAAGCACAATGCACACAAAATATAAACACACCATACAAGAATAAGAGTTATGCATGTTGTGTGTGTGTGTGCAACTATATCTCTTCAAGCCAATGTAAGCACTAGATATATACCTTTGGTGCTTGTCCTCTTGAGGTCTTGGAAAGGGTCTTGATCTTCAACAAACACCTAGACTACCCTTACAACCAAACCCCAACATGTGGTTTGACCACGAAATAAGCCAATCAATAATGGGAATCCTTACATAAGTGTTTAAGGTTGAAGCTCGAAGGCCCTTTCAAGACCTCAAGGGACAAGCACGCCAAAGGTATAAATTCTTGTGCTTGATTTTTTCTTTGAAGAGATTTAGTAAGCACACACACACTTAGCATACTTGCATTTGTGTGCATACTCTTCACATGTCACTTTACACACTAGCACTTTGGTTGATATATCTTGTTGTGTGTATATGTGCTTTATAATTCGTTTCCCGACATTGTTCGGAAACGTCCGCGCTTGCACCAATGAGTGCTTGGTTTTACGTGAAGACCGCCCACGGAGAATGCCCTTGGCTTCTCCTTGGTTTTCACCATTGTTGGTGATCAGCGGTTATGATCGGCGGCCTGGCCACCGAATGAAACCGCCGTTTCAGTCCAGTTTGGTCTGAAGCAATTATGCGGTCAAGATCGGCGGTCACGACCGCCGTTCGAAACTGCCATTCATACCTGATCGATTTTAATCTCTCGGGTTTGATTCGGCGGTTGGATCGGCGGTCACGAAACCGCCGAATGAAACCGCCGTTGATGCTCTGTTCTTCACGAGCTCAATTCGGCGGCCTGGCCGCCAATTGAAACAGCCGAACGGTGCATTTCAGGGGCAAAATTGTCTTTTCACATGCCCAATTCTTGATGTCTATAAATATCTTATTTTCTCATTCTCTGATCAAGCTTTTTGAGTTATTAGAACCCTAAACTTTCAAGAGAGATTTTTGAGAAAAAATCAAATCAAGAACTCACCTTTAAACACTCAAATCAAATCCTTTTTGCATCAAATTTCATATTGCATCCTCTATGTCTACATAGAAAGCATCTATGATTGGTTTGGCATCATCACAATATGCTTGGTAAGATTTTGATTAGTTTCATCTTATTTTAGTATTTTTACTATCAAGCATATTCTCTTTTAATTTACTTGTATGTTGTTGATCATATGATAAATACAAGAATAGAGAATTAATTGTGATGAATTAATTGAGTGTTGTTTTTGTGATAGCTAATTAGGTTTTTGCTTAATCTTGATTAACTAAGCTATTTGACATGTCATTTAGCAATTGATATCTAGGGTTGATTAAATTGATTATATCATCATCCTAGATAAGCATCTAAGGTTACCTAGCCTTGTTTGTTATTTGAATATTCATACATATTCACATAGGTTGCAAAATCTCTTCTTAGAGAATTAAGTCTTGAGGCTAAGGTTGCTTAGGCCTCAAGCAATTGGACTAGAGCCACTTTTAAAGGCCCGAGTGGTAGAAGTGAGGGGTTATTGACCGGAGTGTTAGACGAGGTCTACATAGGTTGTAAACTCCATTTCGATTAGTGGATTTCGATAACATATTTAGAACACACCGTATTTGTTTCATATGCTAATCAATTGATTAATTAAATCAACACATACATAACATGAAGCTCAACAGAGATAATCAACAAATATCATAGATAATATTACAAATACACCAAATCCCAACATCAATAGTTTAGTTACACATATAATTACAAGCTAAAGGAAATAAGAGAGAAAGAAAGACAACCCAATATCTTGGAAAGTCTTCACAATAAAACAAGCTCCTCTTGCTTTCCAAAGCTTGGAATCCACATGCAACCAAAGTTTACTAACTAACTAAGGTGGGTTGAGTGTTCTTGGTGAGAGTCTAAGCTATTCTAAGGTTATTTTAGTGATTTGTAGGGTTATTTGTGTGAGTTTGGATATTAGGGATAGTGTTTAGGGTTAGGGAAAGTTGTATATTTATAGAGGGGAGTGTTTTGGGCATGAAAAAGGCTGAGTCGGTTGAGTTGGCGGGCTTGGATTCCCTACCTCGCGGGTTTGTTCCCGCTGTCGGAACTCGCGGTGGAATTTAGAGCTTTTCCTACGAGTTTCTTCCTTTTGGACTACGGCTTCTTTCCCGCAGCATGAAACTGCCATCTTCCAGTGGTTTTGGATGTATTTGGGCATGAAAGAACCCACTGGAAGTGAGCTTGAAAGCTTGCTCGGCCATGGAAGTTGGAGGTCTTGGAGGATAAGGAAAACCTTTGCATGGGAGGCTCAAAATGGGAGCAATGGGACCGCCGGGATGTGGGCTGAAATTATGGGCAGAAAACCGCTGGAAAAGGGGCCGAAAAATGGTTAGAAATGGGCCGGGAAGTCATCGGGTCAAACCGGGTCTGAATCGGGTTGGGGGGTCGGGTCGGTCGTGCCCGGTTAGAGGTTGAAGAAGGGGTGACGTCATGTTGACGTCAGCGTGATGCAGTCTCCCCTCAAAACGGCGTCGACCCACTTGGTGACGTGGCAGGCTGCGCTGTGCATGGCTGGAAAATTACCATCTGCTCCCCTCAACTCTTCACTATTCACAGAATATTCAATAGTAACCTGAATATTACACTTTTGCCCCTGAAATGTCCAAAATGACAATAATGCCCCTGAACTTCCCTAATTACCTGAAACACTTATTTAATCCATTAAATACCCCGTTTTACCCGAGAAACAACCATAAAAAGATAGGAAAAGGGAGCGCTAAATGTAAACATTTAAAGCGTGATCATTGGGTATGAAGATGGCAAGAAGATCTCTACCTCTAACAAGACCGTGTTTCTTCATTTGTGCAAACTCCTAGAAAGAAGTTAGAACTAGGACAATGTTCAAAGAATGCACAAGTGAAGTTGGTGCCAAGAAGGAAACCTCAAGCTCAACCCACTAGGGTCCCTCTAGCCAACATTCCTCAATAATTGGCTCACAAAAGAAAGAGACCAATCATGCAACCTCAAGCTAGGAAGCAAGCTAGACCGGTTCAACAACGAAGATGGATTGAACCCACTCAACCACAAAGACAAGGACAAGGTATGATTCCTTATTTTATTCCAACATGTCATTTTTGTGGTTTTGATGGTTATATTAGACCAAGATGCTTTCGTTATATTAAAATGTGCAAAACTAGAAGCATGATTGAGAAGAAAAGGAAAAGAGCCATGATGCATGTTCCTAGGAATGATAATATTGATATGTATGATTCTAGGACATCTAGAGCCTATGTACCAAAGACCACTAAGAAAGGTAATATTGTTTCTAGGTGGATTAGAAAGAATGAAAATGTTTGCCATGTTGCTCAAATAGCTTTGAAGGCAAATTCTTCTAATTTTTGGTATTTAGATAGTGGGTGCTCTAGGCACATGACGGGAAACAAGAGTTTCTTCGAGACTCTTGTCATGGAGGAAGGAGGATGTTGTATGTATAAATTTGCCAAGCAGACACGTCACCAAAGGAGTCAATAAATGATGAAGAAAAGGTTGCCACGTCACTCGTTGACCGGGTCAAGGGAGAAAATGTGGCCAGTCAGAATGTCAACGTCTTAAATCAATAGTCAAAGGTGTGGTCTCCAGAGCTAGATATATACTCGCCAAAGGTAGAAACGTGCTCGCCAAAGGTAGAAACGTGGTCGCCGAAGGATAATACCCAGAAGTGAAGGTGCTCGCTGCATCAGCATACTGGGCCCAAAGCGACTCGGCAGAAACACAGAAATAAAACCCTAACCTCTAGAAGACCCATGGCAACAAGGAATCATAAAAAGGAAAAGAGATAGAGCATATCCGGATCCGTGACAATATGAGAATCCTAGTACGAATCAAAGGGGGAATCCTACCACCAACACGGCTAAAAACAAGGGGAAACCCTAATTAACATATATAAATAGAACCATCTATCCCATGAGGAGGGGGTTCGAAAACCTAGAGAGAAAAGAGCAATTGTATGAGAGATTTGAGTGTGTAACGAAGCAATAGAATCTAATATTATCTTTCTACCCTCTGGGGCGCCGTGGTTTTTGCCCATTCAAGGGTTTTCCACGTAAAAATTGTTTCTTGGATGCATTCTTGATTTTCTCGTTTTAAACTGAATTAATATAACTGTTGAGTGCGTGGCAATCCAAATTTCACCGTCAACAATTGGCGCTAGAAGGAGGGGGTTATAGAACAGAAACTTCGAGGAACCTTTGCGAATTGAAGAATATGAACAACGACAGTGACAGAGATGGTAACTCCAACGGAGATCTAATTGTTGATCCAACCGCACCGACGGGAGATAGGGCGGTGGCGATCAGGGAACAATCGGCGGCAATACCAGGAACTAGGGCAACCGACCCCGGGGTTCTGCAGCACTTTCAAACTGCATTGATAAACCTAATCAGCGAGGTTAGCAAAATAGGGCTTTCGCTGCCCTTAGGGTTGGGAATTTCTTCTCCTTACGAGTTAACCACTCCAGGAATCCGTCCACTCGGAAGACTGCGATCGGAAGTTCACATTGTAACCCTGATGCTCAAGCAAGACAATCCACTGAAGAGACTCCCCAGGATCACCCTTAAGATTTCAAAGGGGGAAAACAAAGGAAGGGAAAAGGTGTGATGAATGAAGAATCTAGGGAGGAACGAGACCAGATACGAACACATGGGGTCAATTCCAGCGACACTTACCAAAGGAACCAGCGGAGACACCGTTATATCTCGTCTGAAGATAAGAGTCCTCGTCCACGAAGGGAATTACGATCCAAAAGAGCACGGCGAAGGAGATCCGAAAGCACAGAAGATCGAAGGAGCCCGGATGATAGAGGTAATCATGGGAGAATGACAATCAAAAGCAGACTCGATCCAGAAGGAGAACCAATTGGCCAGCTAGATGTCACCCTACAAGAGCTATCAAGAAAGGTTTCAGTGATGGCACAAAAATATGGTTGTAACGTATCTTCGGATGATGAATCAGATAGCCCATTCATCGATAACATTGCTAGCACCCAATTTCCAGACAGATTTAGAATGCCAACCATTGAGCAGTATAAGGAGAACATGGATCCGAAGGAACATGTTCGCTGATTCCGTAATATCATGGCCCAGTATTCATCTAATGACGGGCTATTGTGCCTGACCTTCCCGCAAACATTTGGCAACCTCGCCTCCAGGTGGTTTGGAGGACTCCCAAACGGAAGTATAAGTAGTTTTTCGAACCTCAGCAAAGCATTCATAAGGCAATTCATGGGGAGCGTCCAGAGAAGAAAATCACTCGCTCACCTATCAAACCTGAAGCAGGAGCGCAATGAGTCAATCAAGAAATACCTGGCAAGATTCGGAAAGGAGGTTGCTCAAATTGAGGACGCCAGTGATGTAGCTGTGATTGCCGTTTTCACCAATGGGCTACAAAATGGGCAATTATCTTTTGACCTATGAAGAGAGAGACCGAAAACTTATGAGGAAATGATAGAGATAGCTGGCGACTATGCATTGGTAGAAGAAGAAGAAGTAGCACAAGGGGGTAGCTACGTACACGGACACAAGCCCGACTCAAAATCAGATCACAAGGATGATAAAAAGACACAATCACGCGATCGCCAGAGAGACGAGAAAGGCCAAAAGGGACATCCAAGAGAAAGCAAAGGAAACGCTCGAGCCAATAGGTTTCGAGGAAGGTACAACCATTACACCCCTTTAACCGGCGATCAGGAAGAAATACTTTCTGTGGTAGAAGACAAAGGACTTGCTAAATACCCTCGACAACAATCAGCAAATGCCAGGAAAGATACTACCAAATACTATCGATTTCACAAAGATCATGGGCATGAAACTTCAAAATGTTTCCAGCTGCGTGATCACATTGAAAGCTTGATCAGAGATGGGCACCTGAAGGACTTTGCTTTGAGAGGGACAACTAGGGTGGTCGCCAGAATAACCGCCAAGGAAATGGGCAGGAAAGGAAGAGTCCAAGAAGAAACAGCCCTAACGCCACTATAAACACCATTTTTGGCGGACCTCATACTGGGAGAAGCAATCGAGAAAGGATGTCAGAAGTCCGAGAAATAATGTATGAAAGCAGAAGCATGGAGATTAATTCTGTGCAAAGAAACCCCAAGAAAGGAATAGAAGGGCATGATCCCATAACATTTACAGCAGAAGACTCCGACCGAATTGATGCAAAGCCTAACGATGCAATCGTAGTTGGGGTTCGAATAGCCCATAGGGATGTCCTCCGGGTAATGATTGACAACGGAAGTTCAGCTGATATTTTAAGTGCTAGGGTATACGATGAGTTGCGGCTGAACAGAAAAGATCTTGAACCTTTCCATGTGCCGTTGAAAGGTTTCGGGGGTGCAGAAGTGAGATCATTAGGAACCGTGAAGCTGCCGGTGAGGTTCGGTACAGCACCATGCCGGCGAACAATCCTGCTGGACTTTGTTGTAGTCGACATCCATAATTGGCCGTATAATGCTTTGTTTGGTCGACCGTTTCTCAACAAAGCTCGAACCGTCACTTCAACCCACGTGTTAAAAGTAAAATTCCCCACAGAATTTGGAGTTGGAGAATTGAAAGGGTCACAGGAGATGGCACGCCGCGCCAACCTATCAATCTTTAAGGATAAGGCCGGGATGGAGACCTTAAGCATATTTGAGGTGGACAAAGAAGTGTAGGAGGATAATCCAGAAACTTTTAAATTGGACCCAAGGGACAAAACAAGCAGAGAAAAGAAGGAGCCGACTGAATCGATTGTTTTAAACAAAGCTGAACCGGACAAAACAGTCAAGATTGGGGCAAGACTGACCGAACAAGTTAAGAGAGATGTGACAAACTTGTTAAGAGAATACAAGGAGATTTTCGCTTGGAGCCATGAAGACATGCCAGGGATTGAAAGAAGCGTGATTTCACACAACCTGGCTACAAACGAAAAATGCAAACCAGTAGAGCAAAAGAGGAGAAGCTTTAACCCAGAGAGAAGTGCGGCAATAAAAGAGGAGGTGTCTAAGTTACTCGCCGCAGGATCAATCAGAGAGGTTAAGTATCTGGAATGGGTAGCGAATGTAGTTCTGGTGAAAAAGAAGAACAGCCAATGGAGGATGTGCGTCGACTTCACCGATTTGAACAAAGCCTGCCCCAAGGACAGTTTCCCACTGCCAAGAATTGACCAGCTGGTCGATGCAACATCTGGACATGAAACGTTGAGCTTCATGGACGCATATTCAGGATACAACCAGATAAAAATACATAAGCCAGATGAGGAAAAAACAGTGTTCACCACAGATCAAGGATTATACTGTTACACAGTCATGCCATTCGGTTTGAAAAACGCTGGAGCAACTTACCAGCGCTTAGTCAACAAAATGTTCGCCAGGCAAATAGGAAGAAATATGGAGGTGTATGTCGACGATATGCTGACAAAAAGCATCACAGCGGATAAGCATATAGATGATCTAAGAGAGACATTCGAGGTGTTGGTGAGGTATGGAATGAAATTGAATCCGGCAAAATGTGTGTTCAGCGTACCATCTGGAAGATTTCTAAGATATCAAGTGCATCAAAGAGGAATAGAGGTGAATCTCGAAAAAATCCAAGCACTGGCAGAAATGGTCTCTCCAAGAACTTTGAAAGACGTCCAAAGACTCACGGGATGCCTGGCATCGCTGAGTAGGTTCATAGCTAAATCAACGGATCGATGCCTACCATTTTTTAAAGCCTTAAAGAAAGGAAAGGGAGTCGAGTGGAATGAGGATTGTGAAAGAGCTTTCTAGGCCTTGAAAGATTACCTTGGGCGGGCACCGCTGTTATCAAAGCCAGAAACAGGAGAAACACTGTATATGTACTTGTCCGTTTCTGAGGCAGCCACAAGCTCCGTATTGGTAAGGCAGGAAGAGGGGATCCAGAAACCGATATACTACACCAGCAAAGCACTGTTACCAGCCGAAACAAGGTACTCGCCGGCCGAAAAAATGGCACTCGCTCTAATAACAGCGGCAAGGAAGTTAATGCCATATTTCCAAGCTCATAAAATCAGAATATACACCAATTTCCCGCTGAAACTAATCCTGCAGAAACCAGAAGTATCCGGTCGATTAACGAAGTGGGCGATCGAGTTAAGTGAATTCGATGTAGAGTATCTCCCAAGGACGGCAATTAAAGCTCAAGCAGTGGCAGACTTTGTAGTAGAGTTCACCGAGCCAAGTATAGAGGTGACAAGAATGATGGTGGAGCAAAATAAGAAAGTATTCAAATGGCAACTCTGCGTTGATGGCTCGTCAAACATGCACGGCAGCGGGGCAGGGGTAGTAGTGTCAACTCCGAAAGGAGATTCAGTCGAATGTACCTTGCGTTTTGACTTCAAAGCAACTAATAATCAAGCTGAATACGAGGCACTCATAGCAGGCTTAAAAGTTTGCACTGTCCTAGGAGCAGATGAGGTAGAAATCTTCAGCGACTCTCAAGTTGTTGTTAATCAGGTGCTAGATGAATACCAGGCGAGAGATGAAAGCATGATCACCTACCTAGAGCTAGCAAGGGAGCTATTGGAAAGATTTAAAGAATACAAAATTATTCATGTCCCCAGAGAAGAAAACGAGCAGGCTGACGCCTTGGCCAAGTTAGCATCCGCCACAATCAACATCTGGCCTAAAACTATCTCTATGATCCGCCTATTACAGCCGAGTATAGTCAGATCAAAGGAAGTGGGGGCAGTCTTTGGTGAGAGGAACAGCTGGGTCACACCAATCCAAGAATATCTCATCAATGATGTACTCCAAGTGACCCATTGGAAGCAAAACAGTTGAAGTACAGAGCTACAAGGTATTCAGTGCTCAATGGAGAACTGTACAAAAGGGGGTACTCAAGGGCACTGCAGAGATGTGTCGGGCCTGAAGAAGCAAAAGGTATCCTGAGAAGCATACATAGTGGAAACTGTGGGAACCACGCTGGGGGTGTCAGCTTAGCCCACAAAACATTAGGACAGGGTTTTTATTGGCCAACACTATTCGCCGACGCCAAAAGAGTGGCAGCGAGATGTGAGGCGTGTCAAAAGATTGGCAATAACATCCGCCAACCACCTGAACTCTTGAAGAGTATTACCTCGCCTTGGCCATTCGCCATGTGGGGAATTGACTTGATCGGCCCAATGCCAACAGCAACTGGAGGAGCAAAGCACGCTATAGTAGCTGTGGATTATTTTACGAAGTGGGTAGAAACTGAACCATTGGTACATATAACAGAAGCAAACACTATAAGCTTTGTGAAGAAAAATATCCTGTACAGATTTGGGATACCAAACACCATCATCACGGTTAATGGGACCCAATTCGACGGTAAGAAATTCAGGGAGCTGTGCGACAAGTACGGCATTAACAACTACTACGCCTCCCCAGCACATCCACAGACGAATGGCCAAACTAAAGCAGTGAACAAGATCATAAAACACAACCTGAAAGCTAAGTTGGCAGCAAAAAAGGGGAGCTGGGCAGATAAATTACCACAGGTACTCTAGGCATATCGAACCACAGAAAGGGGTTCAACAAGTGAGACCCCATATTCCATGGCATATGGGGCTGAAGTTGTCATTCCCGTGGAAACAGTATTCTCTTCACCAAGGGTACAGCTCTTTCAACCAGAACTCAACATTGATATGCTAAAATGCGGTCTGGATGAGTTAGAAGAAAGAAGAGAGCGCGCACAAATAAGGAATACTGCATACCAACAGAGGGTAGCCAGATACTACAACTCACATGTGCGTGAAAGAAGGTTCTCGCTTGGCGACTTAGTGCTGAAAAGGGTGAACCCAGGAACAAGAGACAAAGCTGCAGGGTCACTCGCAGACAAATGGGAATGGCCTTATCAAATTACAAGCATAGCTGGTCACGGGGCATATCGCATTACTCGAGAGGGTTTAGGCGAACTACCTAGTCCATGCAATGCGCAGTACTTGAAGATATATTACCCTTGATTTTTTCATTACTTTTAGGATTTATTTCAATCTTTTTATTCTTAGACAGTTTTCATTTTAGCAGTTTTATCTGTGACTATGTTAACGAGTTGCAGGAAGTATTCAATAAAGAGTAATTTATTACTGAAGATTCGTGATTTGACTCGCCAGTTACAAAGGGCATTCGCCGTCATGCATCACTACCATCGCATACAGATGAATCTTGTACTCGCAGCAAACTGGCGAGAAAAATAAAATCCCAAGTTATAGAAATTGGCAATCGCCATTACGGGAAAAGTAAAATCCCTAAAAAGACAACCAAAAAGCATGAGGGAGACGTCCCAATAATATGCTAAAACTCAGCAATGGCAGCTGACTAAATAACATATTAAAAACTTAGTGTATGGTCAGATACATCCTGACAAACACTGAGTACGCCAAAACTCAGCAATGGCAGCTGAATAAAGCTGTAAAATATGCTAAAAACTTGGTGAAACACTAAGTAAGCCGAAAACTCAGCAATGGCAGCTGAATAAAGCTGTAAAATATGCTAAAAACTTGGTGAAACACTAAGTAAGCCGAAAACTCAACAAAGGCAGCTGAACAAAAATAGAGCTAGAGGAGTTGTAAAATAATTTATAGAATCAAAAAGTCATTTACACTCGAAGGTTCAAGAAAGATATAAATATTTACAATTGAAGACCTAATCTCAACTAGCTGCAGGAGGTCCCTCGTTGTCTTCCTCATCTTCGATCTCCTCTTCAGAATGCCAAGTAATCACTTCGTCCCCATCCGGCATAAAAGGTCCATCATCCCTACCGGCATAAAAGGTCCATAATCCCTACCGGCAACAGGACCCAAATCAGGTTCAGCACCAGAACCAGAAAAGCTGCCCTTCTGGCCGGAGTAGTAAGTGTTGAAAACACGTCTACTGGGAATTTCTAAATGCATAGGATGAGGCTCAGTCCTGTTATAACGGCAGTGGGCTTTCCATCGTTTTATCTGATCTTTAATCGAACCCACTCCGCTGGCCATATGCTGTTTAAGAGATCTGTCAAAGCGATTTAAAGCCTTTTCATTCGAATGGTCCTTCATGGCGAAGAACTTCTTCGACTGCCTCATGCCCCGTTCAAATTCACGCAGCAAAAGCGCATCATAGGCAGGGGATCTCTTAAAACGATCAACTGCTTCAACCTCCAGGACGGCCTTGAGATCATTCAAGATAACTTCATACAAGGACAACTGGTTGCGCAGGTCCAAAGCCTCACGCTCAACTCTCTCTTTTGCCTCCTCGGCTAGTCGCTCAGCCTCAAAAC
Source organism: Acer yangbiense (assembly GCA_008009225.1). Lineage (NCBI taxonomy): Eukaryota > Viridiplantae > Streptophyta > Magnoliopsida > Sapindales > Sapindaceae > Acer > Acer yangbiense. The sequence goes on along the minus strand of CM017765.1, from coordinate 945,912 downwards.
GTGCTGCGAGTGATTCTTGATTAGCGGAGAGTTGCTCTCGCAGCGAACGAATCTCTTCCTCAGTAGCAGCCAATTTATCTTCAGCGACCAGTTGAGCTGAAAGATAACCATCTGCAGATTCCCTCAACTAAGCAAGTTGCTGAGTATGGACTTCCTCAGCAGAGAGTTTCTCAGCTGCCAAAATAGACGTTTGTTCCCGCAGGCGTTTCACATCCCTCGAAAGGAAATTCCCTCGCCTATAGGTGTCAGTCAACTCAGACATCATCTGAAAGGAAAAACAGTCAAGTCAGGAAACATGCGAACGAAAAATACAACATGAATACCGCAAGAGACTCACCAAGGAGTGGCAATTAAAGAAAAATTCCATTTTCTTGTTACAAGACCTGCTCTTCACGTGCTCCTAACCCTCACCAACATAAATGTTGTTGTTCATTATATGTGAGCAAATCTCCGCAGCTGTGAAGTCTGAAAGGGAAATAGACCCTTCTCCCTCACCGACTTCGGTTGGATCCATGGGAGGAACTTCACGGGCAATACCTGAACCTGACGCAGAAGCCCCAGTTTGCTTTGATGGCTCCGGTTTATTAGCTAGCCCTGGCTGACCAGATGGCCCAGGTTGATTAGCAGAAGATACGTTCGGCTCACCCATAGCCACCGGAGGAGAAGCTGCACCAGTCAGGGAGGAAGTAAGAACATTCGACCTATTAACTCCTTCAGAAGGTGAGGACACCACCGCACTCACCCCACCAGCAGGAGCCTCAGGAACAGGTGTTTGAGTAGATGGTGTTTCGGTGAATACATGTTCATCAGCACCCTCCTCGTCCGAAGAAACAACATACTGCATAACTCTTGATGCCCGCTTCAAAGGTCGAGCAGTGTGATCAGGGGTGCCCTCAGCCGGGCGTTTGCCTCTACCGGTCCTAGGGGTTAGATCATTCGCAGGATCAAGGGGAGTTTTAGGGACATCCGTGTCAAAAATAGGAGTATCACTGACTGACCCTGAAACTCCAACTTTCTCTTTTCCCTTACGGTTGGAGGTAGCTGCAGGAGTGGTCGTAGTAGTAGTAGTCGCAGCAGGAATGTTCACAGCAGCCTCTGTATACACAAGGAGTTGTCCCGATTTGACCCCACCCTCAGGAATATCACCAGCTTCCTCGCCAACTGAGGGATCGCCACCATCCGGGCTAGCAACTCCTTCCTTGGCCAAACCAGCAGCATGTCTTTTACTGGCAGCCTCGGAATTCTTTACTGCCTGGGCTTGTAGATCGCAAACTGTGTCAAAGTCACTCACTGCAAGAAAAATAGACCAAGTATCACTAGCAGAATAAAAAGAAGTAGTAATACAAAAGGAAAAAAGAACGGACAAACTTACAACGAGGTAGCCTAGCAGGTAGGCGTGGGAAAATCCGTTGAGCGATCATTTTTTCCTCATCCAAGAGGAAGGACCTATCCCTCGAGTCTAAAAGAAGGACGGCCGCCGCGGCGAGGTGAGAGATCTCCCCATCTAGCAAAACGGGGACAGCTTTCGACCAGGCTTCAGGAGATGTGAAGTGCCTGGGAACTTTCTTCGCCGAAAGATTACGGCGACTGCTGGCTGGCACATCTCGGCCCCACTCACCATCAACAAAAAACCAACTATTTTTCCACCTCTTTTTTGAAGTGGGAAAGCCCCATACAAAACCCTTCTTCTTCTCGTCACCTGAGATCTCCACCTGATTGGGGTTCACCGCGCCCTCAGGGATCTAGCTCTCTACAGGTGAAGAGAGAAGGAAATACGTGCCGCCATTGCCTGCCTGTCTTAGCGTGTAAAAATGACGGATCTCGCGAGGTGTAGGGGGCCCATAACCTTTCAACTTCCACATTAGGCACAGGCACATCAATATCCTATAACTATTTGGGGCGAGTTGTGCTGGCGCAATTCGGGCCTCTGCGAGGAACCTGGCAATGAAAGGCTGAAGGGGAAGGGTTACCCCACAGCTGAGCATGGCGCCATAAATAGCAACCGCATTCTCGGGGGGATTCCAGACAGCTCGATCACCAGGTAGCATCAAGGTCACCGAGTCTGGAATATCGAAGCGACTCTTGTACTTGAGGAGCTCGCCCTCGCCAACCACATTAACTTTCGTATCGAAAGAGCACGGACGATCTAACAAAAAATGCAGCCTATCTCGTTGATGGGCTTCAACATCAGAATCAATAGTCGTCTACGCATCCAGTAGGGACTCACGAGGAGCCCTAGAGGCTCGTCGTTTGCTGCCACTTGGTTTAGAAGACCTCGGCATCGCTGGAGAATCACTAATGGAGGACGAAGGAGAAATATTAGGGATAAAATTATCTTCAGAAGATGGAACGAAAATAGAAAGTGGAACCGGAGAATCCGGGCAAAAATTGCGAATCAAAGATTCAATTTTGTCCGCAGTACATTTATCACCAAGCTCTATAGCTTGCATCATCTGATTAAAAAGAGCAGAACGCAAGAAGGGATCCATGAAAACTCACCAGAAAAACCCTAGGTTCGAAGGATGAGCAAGAAGATTGGGAACGTCGAGTTGTAAGCATGATCGATTTCGAGGCAAGCTGTCCGACAGGGAAACGAAATGGAAGAAATTCGTGGCAGAAATTTCTGAGGGAGATGAAGGAACTCTGTTTTGAGAGAAGGAGAAAATAGAAAAATAAATGGAGAGAGCAAAGTGGAGAAGAAGAAAAACCGGGCCTTAAAAAGAGGGAACTTTGAAATTCAAAAAGAATAAAAAAAAGGGGAGAGAAAATCAAATAAGAGATATGCAATTAATGTGAGTGACGACCACAGTAACCAGCCGCAACAGTCACCACCAAATATTGGACAGGTGGTGTCTCGGGGATCACCATGCAGTCAGAATGTCCCTTCACCTGTCAAGTAAGTGGAAGTGCTGAAAGTCGTGTGGTTAAAATTAAAAGCTTACACCGGAAGAATCAACTAATCAATGCAACGCGTGGTGAAAAGAAGAAAGAGGGAGTTAATTACAAAAGGCGCCGAAATCTTAAAGGCATAGATATAAATACTGCTCGCAGAGGCAAACGAAGTAAAAAGAGCAAGTCATTCGCCCAGCTCGAAGTATTTATGGGGGTATTGTTGTATGTATAAATTCGCCAAGCAGACACGTCACCAAAGGAGTCAATAAATGATGAAGAAAAGGTTGCCACGTCACTCATTGACCGGGTCAAGGGAGAAAATGTGGCCAGTCAGAATGTCAACATCTTAAATCAATAGTCAAAGGTGTGGTCGCCAGAGCTAGATATATACTCGCCAAAGGTAGAAACGTGGTCGCCGAAGGATAATACCCAGGAGTGAAGGTGCTCGCTGCATCAGCATACTGGGCCCAAAGCGACTCGGCAGAAACACAAAAATAAAACCCTAACCTCTAGAAGACCCATGGCAACAAGGAATCATAAAAAGGAAAAGAGATAGAGCATATCCGGATCCGTGACAACATGAGAATCCTAGTACGAATCAAAGGGGGAATCCTACCACCAACACAGCTAAAAACACGGGGAAACCCTAATTAACATATATAAATAGAACCATCTATCCCATGAGGAGGGGGTTCGAAAACCTAAAGAGAAAAGAGCAATTGTATGAGAGATTTGAGTGTGTAACGAAGCAATAGAATCGAGTATTATCTTTCTGCCCTCTGGGGCGCCGTGGTTTTTGCCCATTCAAGGGTTTTCCACGTAAAAACTGTCTCTTGCATGCATTCTTGATTTTCTCATTTTAAACTGAATTAATATAACTGTTGAGTGCGTGGCAATCCAAATTTCACCGTCAACAGAGGATGTGTCACCTTTGGTGATGGATCCAAAAAGAGAGTTGTAGGGAAAGGAACCATTTTCGTTCCTGGACTACCCTCCTTATCCGATGCTTTATTTGTTGATAGCTTGAAAGCCAATTTGATAAGCATTTCACATCTTAGTGATGAAGGATATTCTGTCTTGTTTAGTAAAGATGATTACTCTATCCTAAAGCCCGATGGACAAACCTTGTTGAAAGGTATGAGATCTGGCGATAATTGCTATTGTCTTGAAGCTAGAATAGTCTTAAACAATGTGTCAATGGATGAGCAAATAGAGTTATGGCATGAAAGACTTGGCCACATGAACTTTAGGGATTTAAGAACCCTTGGAAAGTTCAATTGCGTGCGTGGCCTCCCTAAGCTTGGGAAGAAAGCCAATGGAGTTTGTGGACCTTGCCAACAAGGAAAACAAACCATGAGCATGCACAAAAAGGGCAAGTATCTCTCCACCAAGGAGCCCCTAGAGCTTCTCCACATGGATCTTATGGGCCCAATGCAAACCGAGAGTTTAGGTGGAAAGAGATACATTTTTGTTTGTGTAGATGATTTCTCTAGGTTCACATGGACATATTTTCTTAGAGAAAAATCCGAAACTTTTGATAAGTTTAAAATGCTTTGTACTAAAATACAAAATGAAATGAATTCTAACATTAAAAGCATTAAACGGATTAGAAGTGACCCTGGGAGGGAATTTGAGAATGCCTCTTTTGAAAGTTATTGCAATAGGTTAGGCATCTCCCATGAGTTCTCGGCTCCTAGGACACCTCAACAAAATGGAGTTGTTGAGAGGAAGAATATGGTCCTTCAAGAGATGGCCCGAGTAATGTTGCTTAGCAACAATGTCCCTAGGAACCTGTTAACCGCCTAAAATGGCGGGGACCAAAAAAGAATTTTCCATTAGCTTTGAGAAGAAAGCCGGGATGCAAAGTAACAGCGGGAAAGATATCCGGGTACCCCGTCGGCTAGCTGACGGGCTAGAGTAAGAGCCTCTATCCACCCTGGTCAGGTCCAAAATCTCTAGAACCAAGAAAGCACTAGGAAGCCATAAAGGGAAGGGCTCTAGAGACACAACTGTCATAAGATCATGGCACCCAATTGCCTTGAGTACCCCGATACCCGAGTATCCTGGTACCCCGATACTTGGCACCCCGATATCTGCAAACATCGTTTTAAGAGGAGCGAGAGGGACGCGGGGTACCTGGAGTACCCCGACCAGCAAAACTCGTGACATACACATAGCAAGACAAACACCTAGATCCCAGTATACCGACCCCGCTGTAGCAGGAGGCGAGCACCCCGAAGATTAGACCACATGTAAAGGTAAACATTAAACGTCATTGTTCAAGATAGAAACTCAAGTTACAACGCGGCATTCATTCCCGCCATAAAGAATCCTATTTCGAATAGGGGTCAACTTATTTGGAACCAAGAAAGTAGGAATCACCTGATCTTTCGGGATCAATATCCCGACAAATTTGTTAGACTCTAAAGGAAGGCCCGTGCATCATTGAAACCCTAGACCGAAGTTCTAGGAGTATTCAGCAAGAAAGCGGGCCTATATAATGATCATATGTTCACAGGAAAATAGGACCTCACTTTTTTCTACTTATCGACAGGCACGAAAAGCTCCATCTCCATGGTCCACCAAGTTGTTTTATTTTCTCGCATACTGTAATCTCGATAGTTCAAGCATCAAGTTGTAAAAACCTTATTAAAGTCATTTATATATACATAAACAGTTTTATGCTTTCATACTTTCACCATATCAGAAAATTATCCCTCCTACTACTTGCACCCATTATTCTTAGTAGATTCATAAGATCTAGCGGGGTATCGGGATACTGCACACCCCGCCAGCCTAGATCGATATAGATCTGGGCCCTTCATATATCGTTAATTTAAAATTGCACCCCGGTGACAATTTTAGGTTAACAGAACCTATGGGCCAAAGTCATCAATACGGCTTGCTATATACGGAATAGAGTTTTCCTTAGGCCCAGATCTAGAAATACCTCTTATGAGTTATAGAAGGGTAGGAAGCCAAATGTTAGCTACTTCCACACATTTGGAAGCAAATGCTACATTTTAAATGACCGTGATCAACTTGGCAAATTTGATGCTAAGAGTGATGAGGGTATCTTTATTGGCTATGCCTTGAATAGTAGAGCCTATAGAGTTTTCAACTTGAAGACTCGAACCGTCATGGAATCATCCAATGTTGTCATTGATGATACAAGGCTCAAGTCTAATAACCATAAGGAGGAGGAAGTTTTAGATAATGGCTCTCCTTTGGAGAGGGTTGTGGAAACTCCCAATGTTGGGACGTCCAATTGTAATAATGAGAACCCATAACCTCTTAATAGAGTTCCTCCCTTGGATTCTAAGGAACCCGCTCCATGGGTTAGAAGACTCTATAACAAAGAGGATGTTATTGGAGATGTGAATAAGGGTGTAAGGACTAGGCGTCAAATTGCTAATCTCATTAGCTTTACATGCTACATCTCTCAAATTGAACCCAAAAAGGTTGATGAAGCCTTGAATGATGAATTTTGGGTTCTTGCCATGCAAGAAGAGCTAAACCAATTCGAAAGGAATGAGGTTTGGACTCTAGTTCCTAGGCCTAAAAGCACACATGTTATAGGCACTAAGTGGATTCATAGGAACAAATCCGATGAGGATGGCAACATAGTGCGGAACAAGGCTAGACTTGTAGCATAAGTGTACTCTTAAATTGAGGGTATCGACTTTAAGGAGACTTTTGCTCCCGTTGCCTGTTTAGAATCCATTAGGCTTCTCTTGTCCCTTTCTTGTGTGCACAAGTTCAAATTGCACCAAATGGATGTCAAGAGTGCCTTCCTCAATGGCTTCTTGCAAGAGGAAGTGTTTGTTGAACAACCCAATGGGTTTATGGATGCACACCACCCCAACCATGTCTATCGCCTTAAGAAGGCTCTATATGGGTTGAAACAAGCACCGAGGGCTTGGTATGAGCGCCTCACTCAATTTCTTGTTGACAATAACTACACAAGAGGTAGTGTTGACAAGACTCTATTCATCAAGAAAGACAAGGATGAGCTATTTATAGCTCAAATCTATGTTGATGATATAGTGTTTGGCTCCACCAACAACACCAAGGTCCAACAATTTGTTGATGTTATGTCTCATGAATTTGAGATAAGTCTTGTTGGTGAGCTTAGTTACTTCCTAGGTTTGCAAATTAGGTAATTAGATGATGGGATCTTCATTACCCAAGCCAAATATGCCAAAAACCTAGTGAAAAAGTTTGGTCTAGAAAATGCCAAACATTATGATACACTCATGAGTACCACTTTGAAGCTTAGCAAGGATGCAAGTGGAAAAAGTGTGGAACAAACTCTATATCGGGGCATGATAGGTAGCTTGCTTTATTTGACCGCAAGTAGGCTTGATATATCATTTAGTGTGGGTGTGTGTGCTAGGTACCAAGAGGATCCTAAGGAGTCCCATCTCTCTTCCGTTAAGAGAAGCATTCGCTATGTAAATGGGACTTCCAACTATGGGATTTGGTAGTCATTTGACACTAATGCTAGTCTTGTAGGCTTTAGTGATGCGGATTGGGTAGGAAATTGCAATGATAGGAAGAATGTCTTGGTTTTGCAAGAAGCAAAACTCGCGGGGAGTGGATGCACACAACTCCTATGGATGAAGCAAATGCTAGTAGACTATGGATTCAATCAAGGTACACTCACCCTCTTTTGTGATAATATGAGTGCCATTAATATTTCCAAGAATCCGGTGCAACATTCTAGAACTAAGCATATTGACATCCGCCATCATTTCATTAGAGAGCCTGTTGAAAATAAATGCATAGTACTTGAACATGTAGATACTAATGATCAACTTGCGGACTTATTTACTAAACCCTTAGATGCTACTCGATTTAAAACTCTTAGTAGATCTATTGGGATATGTCTTGTGGAGTGATGTGTTTTGTGATTGACCAAATATGAGGAACTCAAGCAAAGAGAGCTATTTTGCATTCTTGTCACTTGCAAAAAAATTGAAATATCTTATGCTTCTTCTTTTAATTGCTTGAGTAAGCTTGGTTGCACATATGTATATATGTTTTCAATTCAATAAGTGTGAACCTTGCTTGTTTACAATCCATGTCATATTTATGTTCAAACATGCATTTTTGGACTAGGAGATCTACATAGGAAGTATGATTTGAATGACCTATAGTTATCTCTATGACATGTTGATTCTTTTATAACATACTAATAAAAATGAAAAAGCATGAATTGATGATTGCAATATAAATGCAAAACTTGTGTGAAAAAGACTTATGAGACTCAAAATGAATAAAGAATCTTGTATCCGTTCAAAGGATCTAAAAATCCAAATGTCTCTCTTTCTTTATTGGTTGAACATGGCTACTATCATACGGATATCTTATTCAGAAAAATCAATTAGGGTGCAAAGTCGCTCATGCCATGTTTCGCTTATAAAGTTGGATATAGTTGCTCTTAAATTAAAATCAATGAAATCTCTATATCCTTGCTTTTCTCATGATAATGGTGAAATTGGTTTGAATTCTTATTAGAAACCTTTGTCATTTGCTTTGCCAAATACCATTGTATTTTGGACTTGAATGCTATATGTCTTGTATGCAAAACATGTTTGATTCACACATTTTCTTCAAATAAATCTCCTTGTTTCTCTTCAATTATTTGGGATGCATAAAGTGACTTATATAATTATGCAAATATCTTGCATGCTACTATCTCTCTTTGCTAAGAGTGACCCGATTGGGGACTACTCCTTTGCCTATATCATGACAGAAATGGGGAGTAGAATGTGGTAATAGGAGTTGCAATTTGTAGTAGCTATTGTGCATGTTGGGGAGAACATTCATTGAGGGGGAGTAACCCATTGAGGGGGAGCATTGCATACACATACATTGCATAATGTTGTGCCTAAATTTTTAAAATGCAAATGCTTTTTTTTTTTTTTTTTTTTTGTTCTCACTTGATTAATCTCACTGTTTACTTGTATTAGAAAGTATAGAAATTTTATTTTCAGGGATTGATTATTCTATAAGAGAATGAAGACTTCAAGTTGTAGTATTTAAAATATCTCTTTGTATTGTAGATAATCATTGTTGTCTCGTAGATTCTATTTTTTTTGTGAGGAATCAATGTGAGTGGTGGTTTTGTCATGAAATAGCCAAAGGGGGAGATTGTAAGGTTCCCATTTGTTGATTGGCTTATTTCGTGGTCAAACCACATGTTGGGGATTATTTGTAAGGGTAACTTAGTATTGAAATTCAAGTTCAATGTCCTTTGAAGACCTCATCATTGATAAGCACCAAAGGTAATTTTTAAGTGCTTACTTGCTTTGAAGAGATAGTTGCACACACTCATAACTTATGCATATGTTTAATCCTTGTATGTTGTGTGTCTTATTGTTGTGCATTTATGTTCATTAACATCTCTTCTTGCATGTTTACATGATTGCATTATGTATTTCCAAAGCCTTGTCATGCATTAGGCCTAGGAGTGCATTGTTTGCAAGGGCGCTGTTAGAACAGCGCCTACTTGACCTGGTGGAAAAATGCCCTTTTTAATGCATCAGGTCTGATGCATTTTGAAGAGGCGTTGTACGGGCGCTGTACGGGCGCTGTACGTACAGCGCCTATCTCAGACCCAAGAAGAACAGATTTGAGGCGCTGTACAAAATCGCTCTACGAACAGTGCCTATGAAGATTGTTCTTCATTTTCTTCATTTTTCCAGGAGAGGCGCTGTACAAGTTGCTCTACGTACAACGACCTATATAGCGCCCAAGGCAAAAATAGTGTCACTTTTCAAAACGACCACACTTCATCTTGACACCCTATATATATGCTACTTTGACTTTAGGTAATAAAAAAAGAGAGTTCATTTTTAGATTCCATACTTAGGATATTTTTCAAAAGAAAGAAAAATACCAAAAACTCACCTTTGATTACTCAAACACCTTTTCATGATCATCAATCATCATCTAGCATCATCCTTGATCATCTAGATGTCATTTTGCATGGATTCTTCATCACACTTTGCTCGGTAAGCTTTTCACTAATATCTTACATATTTTGTGTCTTTCTTAACAAGCATTCTCATTTATTACTTGTATGTTATTCATATATATTTTGGATACAAGATTGAGATTAGTGTATTGAATGTTTGAGAGTTGTATTGTGATAGCTAATTAGGTTTTTGCTTAATCTTGATTAGCTAAGCTATTTGACATGTCATTTAGTTTTTAATATCTAGGATTGCTTTAATTGCAAAATCATCATCTTAGATAAGCATATAGGGTTCCCTTGCTCTATGTTGCATTTTGGATATTCATATATTCACTTAGGGTGTTAATCTCTTCATTGAGAATCAAAGTCTTGTGTGTAGCTTCCAGGATTAGGTTGCTTAGATCACAAGTATTCGAACTAGGTTCACTCATACCGGGATTAGGTAGGTGTGTGATTACTTCCGGGATTAGGTTGTAATTTTATCACATTTAGTGGATTCGAGGTTCGGGTGTGGCTCACTCAACAGCCCATGGTTTTTCCCGTGAAGGTTTCCACGTAAATATCAAGTGTTGTTTATATTTCCGCACCATATTACACTTGCTATATTTTATTGACTATTAGGGGCATTTTCGTAATCTTGACCATACACGAAAATTGGGTAAAATTATTAAAATCTATTCACCCCCCTCTAGATAGTTTTATACACACCGTGCAATATTTGTTTCAGAGTTGAAGACGTATTTGGCTTCAGCTCCATTGTAATCAAGGCCTAAAGACAACGAAATATTAACCATCTATTTGGTGGTATCCGACATTTCTGTGAGTGCCATACTAATTAGAGAAGAAGAGGGCGCTCAACATCCAGTGTATTACGTGAGTAAAGCTTTATTCGATGCGGAAACCAGGTATAGTCGACTGGAAAAATTGGCATTAGCTCTTATCGTAGCAGCGCGCAAGTTGCGACCATACTTCCAATGCCACTCCATTAAGGTATTAACTACATACCCCCTCAAAAATATTCTTCACAAACTAGAACTTTCAGGTCGACTGACGAAATGGGCTGTGGAGCTTAGCGAGTATGACATCAGTTTCCACCCACGAATAGGAATGAAATCATAGGTATTGGCTGACTTTATTGCAGACTTTACCCCTTGTGAGAATGTGCAGGCCGAACAGGAACTAGTAGCTCTCACAGAAAATTCGTCCTCCAAAAAATGGATTTTGTCAGTTGACGGATCTAGTAATATCAAAAGAAGCAGACTAGGGCTGGTGCTCAAATCCCCACAGGGGGACATATTGGAACAGTCGATCCATTGTGAATTCCGTGCGACAAACAATAAAGCCAAATATGAAGCATTGATTGCCGGGCTCGACCTCGCAAAAAGCCTAGACATAAAAAACATACAAGTACTTAGCGATTCTTAACTAGTCGTTCGATAGATGAGTGACTCCTATGAAGCAAGGGACCAAAGAATGTCGGCATATTTGGCTAAAGCCAAACAATTTCAGTCGACCTTCGATGAGTTTACAATCCAACAAATACCTATATCTGAGAATGCTCGAGCAGACGCATTAGCAAATCTTGGGTTGACAACAACAAACGGTTCGAAATCTATGCCCGTTGTGCTTCTTATGTCGCCAACAATTCAAGAAGCAGAAATACTTGCACATGTCGACCATGGAAGAAGTTGGACGGAACGGATATTTAATTATCTTCAGGCCGACATCCTACCAGGAGACAGATCCGAAGCAAGGAAGATCAAAGTAAAAGCTGTAAAATTCTGCATTATATACGGTAAGCTTTATAAAAAATCATTTACAGAACCTTACTTGAGATGCATAACCCCTCGAGAGGCGTATGTCGTCCTCAAAAGTCTTCACTACGAGGAATGCGGAAATCATTCTGGTGCTCAAAGTTTGTTGAACAGAGCCGGCCGACAATGCGATCTGATTCCCAAAATCATGTGAAGTCGTGCGACAAATGTCAACGATTTGCACCAGTGTCGCACCTCCCCCCAGGTATGTTAAATTCAATTTCGGCCCCTTGGCCTTTTATGAAATGGGGAATGGACATTGTAGGTAAACTTCATGCAGCACCTAGAGGTGTCATCTACATGCTAGTTTTAACAGATTACTTCACCAAATGGGTTGAAATCGGAGCATACAAACAAGTATGCGACATTGAGGTACGCAACTTCGTATGGAAAAACATAATTTACAGGTTTGGAGTACCATGGGAGATAGTGACCGACAATGGATCCCAATTCATTTCGTACGTCTTCAAAAATTTTTGTGACAAATATGGGATCAAGCTGAGCTTCTCAACGCCACGTTATCCTCAAGCCAACGGGCAAGTAGAATCGACCAATAAAACCACTGTTAACACACTAAAAAAATGATTGGAAGCAGAGAAAAGCGAATGGGCGGAAAAACTCCCAGAAATATTATGGTTGTACAGAACCACTCCACATCGGTCGACTGGAGAAACTCCTTTCTCACTTGTCTACGACTCCGAGGCAGTAATCCCAATAGAGACCTGACTGGCAACCGTTGGTAGTGAAAACCCCAATGAGGAGTAAAACAATTTGGAGCTTGCCTTCTAGTTAGATCATCTGGATGAATGTTGAGATCGTGCATCCCTACGGATATAGTCGTACCAATAACAAGTCGCATGACATTATAACAAAAAAGTACGGACTAGAGTTTTCAAAATCAACGACTGGGTACTACGACGAGTCTTCCAAAACACAAGGGAAGAAGGAGCGGGAAAATTGGGACCGACATGGGAAGGCCCATATCAAATAACAGATGTAGTCGGACAAGGAGCATTCAAATTACGGGGATTCGACGGTCGGGAACTACACAACAGTTGGAACGCTCTACATTTGAAACAGTACCATTTCTAAACTCTTATTTCTAAATATTGTTTATTTTTTGTTCATTTTAATCAACATTCAACACTAACGAGTCGACCAACAAGGAGCAATGATTAAAACTTAGTGCAACTAAGTGCAAAACTGAGCTCACAAACAAAAATCATCTCTTGATCTATACAAGCTGTCGACTTCGACAATCAATATTTTTAACCGGAAATTGTCACTGGGGTGGTTTTTCCAATTAACAATTTAAACAGGACTAAAATCGAATGGATTTCAATCGGCAGGATATCAAGTAGTTCGATACCCTTTGCTTGCTAATAAAATTGACAAAGAGATCATGAAAATAGTAGGCAAGAACACATGTAATATAAGGATCCCTCGTAACACTCTTGTATTAATAACGGATCAATAACCAGAAATACAATGGTGAACATAAACAGATATAGTGATGAGAATCAAAGACTCAATCGACGATGGGAGTCTCATACATGTTGATAACTGGAAAAAGAAAATCTCTAGTAGGGTTAGACATTCATGTTGTGGTTCCTTTTTCCTGTGATCATGCGATGTATATATATGTCCCGTTTCTTGCCATGCACTCCTATAACTTCGGTCTAAGGTTTTAGCAATTATAGGACTTCCCTTTTGCGATCAAAAGATAGTCGGGGAATTTGATCCCTGGAATCAAGCGATTCCTTCTTTAGCAATTTGTATAAGAGTTGACTCCTTATTAAAATAGGAGACTTTGAGGCGGGAATGAGTGTAATTCTATGTTGGTCTTGAAAGGTGATGTTTTATTGGTGTTTCAAGCTGTCTTCTGAGTAGGTTGGATTCACCTTCACGATCTGTCCTTCTTGATACTTTGCCTATCTAGCTAGCCGTTCCTTTTAAGGATGGACCGAGGTAGTTCTTATCTTTATGGAATTGGGGTATTGAGGCATCGGTTGATAATGTAGTGAGATATTTTACACAACAGGGTATCGGGACGCGGGGTCCGGGTGGTAGCGGGATACTAGGTCTATGTAGTAGCGGGGTATCTCAGGACCCTTTATACTGTGCTGCCTGCTACCTCGTACCTTTGATCTCAATTTGGATAGTCTTGTGATGTGTCTAAGTACCTTGGTCTAGACCCTTTATAAGAGGTAGTTAAATTCTGCCTTGGATCTAGGTGAAAAATTCTTCTTTAGCCCTCTGCCAATTTTGGTGGTTAACAGAAGTCTCCCCTGACTTGAACACTAGTATCTCGCCGGGGTTGGAGTTAGGATCCCTAGTCCGTTTGAAGGATTTTTTTGCTCTGTTTGCTTATTTATCTTTGTCTGGTTGGCTTCCACTATCAATGAGGGGATCTTCCTTGGATACGATCGCATTTAATGAGCAATCCATGTAGGGGAAAATGTCGTAGTACACGCAGCGGAAGCGAGACTAAAAGTAGTTTTAGTATGTTTTAAAATTTTTCCTTTTTATGAACCTTAACCCTTTAAATTAATTAACCATATATAAAGTAACAAAAGTATAATACCTTTTCTTGCGTGATCCGATTGACTTACGTCGATGGTAATCCGCAAGATCTTCAATCCTAGCACGAACGTGAATCACCTAGGAGCGTGGTCTCCCTTTTTCTTTGAATTGCAAACCTGAGAATGGACAAACAAACTTTTCTTTTTCTTTTGTTAGTCACAAAACAATCAAAAGAAGACTAAGATTATTCCGGTCACTTTTGAGTTCTCAATCTAATGATCGAAACTCGCGTGAACCTAAATCGATGTTGTACACACAAGCTTATTGATGAACAAGCAATTAGTGTACCATCAAAGAATAATCTATTCACTCTTTTATGTTTTAGTAGAATAAAAATAATACTTTCTATGAATTGAGAAGAAGAAGAAAATTGTATCAAGCACAACACCTCGTGTGGCCGAATTCTATAAGTGCAATTATATAGGTGGCCAATTTTGCTTCCTCTTTTCTTTTAGGGTTGCCGAAAATCCTTCTCTAAAAGGGACTAGGGTTGCCGCAAATCACAAGCCAAAAAGGGTTTGTGTTGCACCCTAATTTCCATCTAGTTTAAGACTTCAAACCCTAATCCAACTCATAGATCTTTTATTCTTTTATTTGACTAAATAAAAAGACTTCTTATTTGATTAAATAAATAAAATTAATTATTTATTTTCTTATCAAACAAGTCTTTTAATTTTAGTATACTACTACCAATAGTATAACTTAAGGAATCATATTTCCTAATCAGAAAAGATTTGTTTCTTAATTAAACAATTAATTAATAAATTAATTAATTCTTATTTAATTAAAACAATGAAACAAAATAATATATTAGGTTAACATACACCTTGCAGCCCCACTTGAATAAATGGGCCATATATTATTTTTCTTATTTCATTTAATCCATTGGACTTTAAATAAAAAAAACCCACATGTGAACCAGACCCATTCTTACTAAAAGAAACAAGCCCACATGTCTTTCATTAATATATTAATATAATTGAGCAGCCCATTAAATAAATAATGTGCAAATTATATTCTTAATATATTAAATGCAATTCTAAATGCACCCATAAATTGGTCCGGTAGAATATATCAAGTGATCCATACAAGTCCATGTGGATTGGGGATCTTGGCGGGCTATCTAAATTTAAGCTTCAATAGACATAACCTAATCACAATCAACAAATGATTCACTTAGGTCCGATCCATTAATTTTAACTCATTCCACTAAAGAGCTAAAATTGAACTCTTAAATAAAGATAGAATAAGAAGATGTTCCTCATTCATACCCTAGACAATCATGTTGGAGACAGTGTATCCTCGTGATTAATATCAGTAATCGCCAAGAGTTCATAGACCGCCTATAACTCTCCAAGTTACCATATTTATTCATATGACCACGTTTTGAACTTGGATATTGTGACTTGTCCAGAAGCCATGTTTTCAATAGACACTATCGAAAACTCAACGTTGAGATTTAATATCCAATTACCTCAAAACATCCATATGATGATATTATACTCTCATTTAATAAATGGAGCCACGATGTCCATATCTATAAATGAAGTCCTCTATCGATTAACAAATGAATATCACCAAACTATCGAGGATAGACTATGCGATATAATCGTACTCATTGATAACTCAAATGATACCACTTGCAACCATAAGTCCATCATTTATCTCAGGATTAAGATAAACTCTCCGATTGTCCTGATAATGAAAAGACTTTTATCTACTGACGGTTATAGATAAAGTATTTCATTGTGATCCAGTTCAATGCACCCAGTGCACTAGATTCTTTTGCTCGAAGACACTCCGATGATTTTAGACTCATCATATCTCATTTGATCCCACTCAAATGCTAGCAAAAGAATTCTACAACTTTAACAAGATAAAGGTGCCCAACCTTTAACTTAAGTTGTGAATAATATTCAAGACTAACTAAAGAATTGTGTCTACCACATACATATCCAGATGTATGAATAATTCTTCTTTTCTCATAGTCTTTAGACCTTATGATTATTTACTTTGACAATTATAATATTAAACTATAAATGCTATAAGATTTGTTAAACCAGAAATCACTTTATTAATATGAAAAAGATTGTTAATTACAACATTACACTCTTGCTATTGAGCATAATCCTAACAATCCACGCGTCAGATGATGATTGCTTCATAGGTTCAATTGAGCCATTTTTTGGCACGATTTTCTCGAAACTGTCTCACGCACGTCTCCAGTCATAACTTCATATTTCCTCTTTGATTCCGGTAACTGTCCACCTATAAATAAACCCCTTTTCTCCCTCACTTGTTTACGTTTATTAATACTCTCACAATCACAAGCCCAAGCCCAAGCCCATCTTCTTCCTGCCTCCAATCTTATTTCCTTTAAGAAAACAAACTCTTTTTTTTTTCTTGCTTCTGCTACAATGGCATCTCCACCACACCCCGCCGACCACCTTGACCACCTTCTTGATATGGAGAAAATTGTGTCCGGCGAGAACTCCTTTTCGCTCAAGAGGAAAAAGGAGCTTTTCGATGAAGTCGATGAGGATTCTGCCTTTTCTCTGCGTCGTCACTCCAACCGAAACCCTCGTATCAGGTTGGGTCGGGTTTCAATAATAAACCTGATGAACCCGTCCAGATCGTTGATGAGGATGATGATGAGGAAACTATTCCGACTGTGGAGGGTAGTGCTTTGGACCCTCTTTTCGAGTGTCGGGTGATTCCTAACTCAGTCAGTTCTGTTAGGGATTTGTCATGATTGAGAGAGGTATATCAGATTCCCGACACTATCTCTCTCTCTCTTCCTCATCGGGATTATGAGGTATACACCCCTCCCGATGGTACTCTCTTTATTCACACCGCGACGTTTGAATGCGGGGTTAGATTGCCACTCCATCCCACTCTTCGGAGGGCGCTGGTGACTCTTGAACTGGCTCCTTTACAGATCCAACCGGGCTTTTGGAAGAACCTGACTGGGTTCCTTGTGCTTTGGAAGGAGCAATGTGAGACAGATAACTAAGACAGGGAACCGGGTTTCGATGAAATTCGGTACGTCTTTCAAGTGGCCAATTCTGCATCTAGACCCAAGGGGCAATTTTACTTGAGGGCGTATAACCCCATGAAATTCATGGTACCCGGTGGTAACGTCAAATTCAACAAGAGTTTGAAAGATGAGTGGGTCGTGGTGAACGGTGATTGGGGTCACTCGGTGGGTATTGGGGGGACCGAGTATCCTGTTCCCACCTGGTTCACCACAAAGGATAAATGGGACCGAGGAAACATATCCACAGAGTCCCTGGGTATACCTCAAAGAATTGTGAATCTCAATTTTGAGAATGTGCAGCATCCTGACGTTAACGCTTATGAAGGTGCCCGGTTGGATTGGTACCTCAAGATTTCTGCTGCACGTCCGGGTATGTGGCTTACTTCTCAGTTTTGGCTTGTGCTGATTATTATTATTATTATTTTTTGTGTTGAATCTTTTTCTGACAATGTTTGCTATCTCATCTCTGTTATTTTTTTCCTTGCAGGATTAGAGGCTTAAGATCCCTTACTCATGACTTCTCCCATTGGTTCTCCCATCGACTCCCCTAGCATTGGTGCTGGTGCTGGTGCTGGTGCTGGTGCTGGTGTTGGTGCCTTACCTGAGCCCCTTTTGCCTACTACTACTGTATCTTCAACTCCAACGGGGTTGCAATTGGATCTACCTATCCCACTTCCTGAATTAGTATCAACACGCCCTACCATAGATGAAATGTTGGGGATGGCTGCTAAGGCACGAAAATCTCCCATCCAAACTCAGAAGTGGGCTCTCGCTCCTTCCCCCGTTAAGCCTTTAACAAGGGCTTCATCTTCCCTTTCTCCTCCTACATCCGTGTCTACGTGGCAGCAGTCCAGGAGGGAGCGGGAGAAGGAGTCTGTTGCAGTGGCAACTTCTGCTGGTAGTTCTGCTAGTCAACCATCCAGATCGGGGGGGTTAGATAGTAGCCATCAGGAGTTGATATCCCGCTTCATTGCAGCTTGTGCTGGTGCCAGTCCAGATGCCATGGTTTTTATGCCTATGGGCTTGCTGGTCACGAGGGGGGCTTCTTTACTCGCCGAGGTATAACTCTTGCTTTTCCCTTTTTAGTTGGGCGATTCAAGGACTATACTTACTTATCTTGTGTTCTTGTAGGCCTTCAAATTTACCTTGGTGATGGAAAAACAGTTGAAGTCCTTTCAGGAGGCTAGTATCACGGCTAAAGCTAAGCTAGAGGAAGCCAGGAGGGACCTAGCCCAGTCCCACGAGTTCACGGATGACCTGGTCAGGTCTGTTGCTGTGTCAGAACGGGGCAAACACTAACCTTTAGTTGACTTGGAATGCCTAAAGCTCGCTTATGACATTGAGACAATCAAGTCCACCCATCGGCATGCCCAGAGGGAAGAATTGGCAAGGGAAAAAAATCAACTTTAAGAGGAAACCCGGGTTCTGCGGGATGCTGTGTAGGTGGATGATTCCTTCGAGCTTGGATACTTTATAGCTTCCTACGAGGTTGTTTAGGCTCTTCCTGCTGATTTTGACATGCAGGGAGTCTTTGGTTAGAATCGGGACCAAATTTTGGCCAAGGCCGAACAATTTTCCGATGTGCTCTGGTCCAGGTGGATCCCGTTGCTACCCAGGCTTCCTCTTTACATAAGGAGCCTACCTTTCCCGCCGTTGATCCCATGGTAACAGGTGGCACTAGGCTTCCTGTTCCTCATGTTCCTCAAGTTGATCAAACGCGAGATACGGAGGCTCCTGCTGGTGCGGTGCCTGAACCAATGGAGGGATTGGAAACTTCTATTAAAGCTAGGCAATCAGAAAACATAAAGTCTCAGACTGATCTAGTGGCTATAGGAGCCAAGGAACTTGAATGTGTCGCATGCCAAAGTCTAGAGGCGGGAGATAAATTGGATGCTGCGTGATCTTTTTTTTTTGTAGCTCGAAAAATGGGGGCTGGGCGCTTTGATTGATCAGTAAAATTATATTTCTTGTTTACCAGTATTTGTTCATTGTAAGTCTCCCTAAAATTTTGACACTTGATGCCTACTAGATCTTTATAGGACTTTGTGTAGTCACAACCTAGATAACAATAACCTGATTGGAACATCGTTGGTTATTCGGATTTGCTTGATACCCCCTACGATCTTGAATAACGTTTTCTTGATATGTTGGTTTTTTTTTTTTTTGGTGGCTGGGTATTTAGTCGGTAGTACCCTATCGAATAGTCCCCTTGTGAAGTTTCGATCATACTAGATACCTCCCATATAGGGGGCCTTGGTCCTAACTTGGTCCCTGACTTTTCCAAGACGAGTTGGGATACTTGATGCTTAGGTGACAATATTGGCGAATCGTACAACTTGACATTCCTGTTCTAAAGGGTCAGGGTATCCGGCTTACTTGCATTTGGTAGGTAATCAAGATTACTCTGGCATTGGATCCTTCAGGACGAGACAAAGTATTAGGTATCCTGGGCCATCGGAGGCTTCACCCTGTAGGGAATTAGGGCCCCTTTTAGTTCCAGGTCTTCAAGTGGCGAAACTTAGGCATCAGGCATCCTACTAGAGGATCATGATCCTTCAGTTAGATAATCCTTGTGAATAATCACATTATCCCTATCCTTCCCGGCAGAGGGTATTCCCCGGCCGAGGCACTGGTCTTGAGGATTGCAATGGGGCACCGCTGTATAGGTTCTCCTGGTCTTGAGGATTGCAACGGGCAACCAGGGCCACGACTTCGCATCCAAAGTCTGGCTGGCAACTATACCATTTAAGTGGTCGCGCACCAGATCCTTCTTGGAGGAGGGTATTCCCCGACCAAGGCAGCAGGAATACCATTTGGTTTTTCCTGGTCTTGAGGAATTTTATAAGGCATCAGGGTTGCTATGCAGCTCTCCTGGTCTTGATTCAGTTTAGTAATGACGAATATTTTAAGGTGAATATAGGATAATTATGTAGGGGAACGAAAAAGCCGATTTCATTGAACTTCTCATGAAGTGAGTACAAAGCAAAAAATCAAGGTACATGCTTAGAAATATACTAACTGAAACAAATTCTTCTTAAAACTCTATGGGTAAGTTCTTTTAAGGTGATTGGACTTCCAGGTGTGGCCTACCGGGTATCCATTTATGTCTTCCCGCTAGTATGTACCAGGCAGAAATCTTCCTATTTGGGGGTTAATACCCCGCCAAGCTTTTTTCAGGTATCCAGGGTGTTGACGGTGAAATTTGGATTACCACACAACCAACAATTAAATCAAAACGAACGTAAACAAGAAAGAAAATCAGCACGTGCAAGAGACAGATTTACGTGGAAAAACCCTTGAATGGGAAAAAAACCACGGCGTCCCGGAGGACAGGAAAATATCACTAAAATTCACTTGTTTCGGTTACACGCTTCAGTCTCTCGAGTTCTTACTTTTCTCTCTTTAGGTTTTTGAACCCCTTCCTCGTGGGATAGGTGGTTCTATTTATACATGATAATTTAGGGTTACTATGTGATCCTGTCGTGTTGGAGGTAGGATTTCCTTTTTGATTCGTACTAGGATTCCCTGTAATAGATACAGATATATGTTTTCGGCCCTTTCCTTTTCTGTGACTCCTTGTTGCCGTGGGTCTTCCGGGAGTTTAGGGTTTATTTTCGTGTTTCTGCTGAATCGGTTTGTGCCCAGCACGCAGATTCAGCGAACGTCTCCCCTCCTGGGTATTACCCTTTGACGACTATGCTTCTATCTTTGGCGAGTACATATCTAGCTCTGGCGAACACACCTTTGATTTATTTGACTTGATATGCTGACCGGTCCACGTTTTCTTCTTTGACCTGGTCGATGAGTGACGTGGCAACCTGTTCATTTATTAACTCCTCTGATGACGTGGCTGCTTGGCGAAATTATATATACAACAATACCCCCATAAATATTTCGAGCTGAGCGAATGATTTGGGTTTTAATTCGTTTGCCTCTGCGAGCAGTATTTATATCCATGCTTATAAAATTTTGGCGTGTTTTGCAAATAAACCACCCCCCCCTTTTCATTTTCACCACGTGTTAAATTTGTCAGTTGATTCTTCCGGTGCAAGCCTTTATTCTTGGCCACACAATTTCTGGCGCTTCCACTCATTTGACAAGTGAAGATACATTTTGATTGATTAGTGATCCCCGAGGTGCCACATGTCTGTTACTTGGTGGTGACTGTTGCGGCCAGTTATTGTGACCGTCGCTCATTTTAACCAAATATCTTTTTATCTGATTTTTTCTTTTTTGAATTTCAAAACTCCCTCTTTTAATGCCCGGTCGTTTCTCCTTCTCCTCTATCTTCTCACATCTCCATTAATCTCTTCTTTCTCTCAAAATAGAGTTCCTTCGTTATCTCTTATTCTTCTCCCTTAGAAACTTCTGCCATAAATTTCTTCTACTTTATTTCATTGTCGAGGGGCTTATCTTGAACTCGATCGTGCTTATTTCTTGGCGTCCCCAAATCTCTTGCTCATTCTCTGAACCTAGGGTTTTTCTGGTGAGTTTTCATGG
This sequence comes from Acer yangbiense, assembly GCA_008009225.1. NCBI lineage: Eukaryota > Viridiplantae > Streptophyta > Magnoliopsida > Sapindales > Sapindaceae > Acer > Acer yangbiense. Next base: position 924,104 of record CM017765.1, on the reverse strand, counting down.
ATCCCTCCTTACGTTCTTCTCTTTTTAATCAAATGATGCAAGCTATAGAGCTTGGTGACAAACGTACTGCAGACAAAATTGAATCTTTGATTCGTAATTTTCACCTGGATTCTCCTGTCCCACTTTCTGTTTATGTTCCATCTTCTGAAGATGATTCTATCCCTAACATTTCTCCTTCATCTTCCGATAGTGATTCTCTAGTGATACCGAGATCTTCTAAACCAGGTGGCATCAAACGACATGCCTCTAGGGTTCCTCGTGGGTCCCTACTGGATGCGCAGATAACTGTTGACTCTGACGTTGAAGACCATCGATGGGATAAACTGCATTTCTCATTTGATCGTCCGTGTTCCTTTGATACCGAAGTTAATGTGGTTGGCGAGGATGAACTCCGCAAGTATATGAGTCGCTTTGAAATTCCAGACTCAGTAACTTTGATGCTATCTGGTAGTCGAGCAGCATGGAATCCTCTCGAAAATGTTGTCGCCATTTATGGTGCCATGCTCAGCTGTGGAGTAACCCTTCCTCTTCAGCCTTTCATCGCCAGGTTTCCTGCGGAGGCTCGAATTGCACCCGCTCAACTTGCCCTAAATAGTTATAGGATTCTTATGTGTTTGGGATTAATGTGGAAGTTGAAAGGTTATGAACCCCCTACGCCTCGTGAGATTCGCCATTTCTACACTTTAAGGTAGGCGGGCAACAGTGGAACTTACTTTCTTCTTTCTTCGCCCGTGGAGAACTGGATCCCAGAGGGAGTGGCGAATCCTGGGCAAATAGAGATTTCTGGTGATGAGAAGAAGAAAGGATTTATTTGGGGTTTTCCTACCTCAAATAAGAGATGGAAGAATAGCTGGTTCTTTGTTGGCGGCGAGTGGGGTAGAAACGTGTCAGCCCATGGTCGCCTGAATCTTGCGGTGAAGAAAGTTCCTCGGCACTTTACTTCTCCCGACACTTGGTCGAAGGCCATCCCTGTTTTGTTGGACGGAGAGATATCTCATCTCGCTGCTGTGGCCATCCTCCCTCTAGATGAAAGGGGCCGTCCATTTCTTTTGGACGAGGATAAAATGATCACTCAGCGGCTTTTTTCGCGCTTACCCGCCAGAATTTCTCGCCGTAATTTTTACCTGCTTTCTTTTGGTTTTATAGCTTTGCTTTTCCCATTGCTAATACTTGGTGATTTTTCTTGCCGTGTGTGACTTCGATATTGTCTGTGACTTGCAAGCCCGGGCAGTGAAAAATTCTAAGGCTGCCAGTAAAAGACATATTGCTGGTTTGGAATTGCTAGCCCGGATGGTGGCGATCCCTCAGATGGCGAGGAAGCTGGTGATATTACTGAGGGAGGGGTCGAATCGGGACAGCCCCCTGTGTATACAGAGGCTGCTGTGAATACTCCTACTGCGACTACTGCTGCTGCGACCACTCCTGCGGCTACCCCCAGTCGTAAGTGAAAAGAGAAAGTTGGAGTTTCAGGGTCAGTCAGTAACATTCCTATTTTTAACGCGGATGTCCCTGAAACTCCCCTTGATCCTGCTAGTGACCTAACCCCTAGGACCGGTAGAGGCAAACGCCCGACTGAGGGCACCCCTGATCATACTACTCGACCTTTGAAGCGGGCATCAAGAGTTGTGCAGTATGTTGTTTCTTCGGACGAGGAGGGTGCTGATGGACCTGTACTCGCCGAGACTCCCTGTACTCAAACAACTATTCCTGAGGCTGCTGCTGGTGGGATGAGTGCGGTGGTGTCTCCATCTTTTGAGGGAGTTAACAAGTTGAATGCTCCTGCCTCCTCCCCGACCGGTGCAGCTTCTCCTTCGGTGGCTGTGGGTGGGCCGAGTATGTCTTCTGCTAGTCAACCTGGGCCATCTGGTCAGCCAGGGCCAGCTGATAAGCCGGAGCCATCAAAGCAACCTGGGGCTTCTACATCGGGTTCGGGTGCTGCTCATGAAGTTCCTCCCGTGGATCCAACTGAAGCTGGTGAGGGAGTTGAGTCTGTTTCCCTTTCAGACTTCACAGCTGCTGAGATTTGCTCATACCTGATGAACAATGATGTTTATGTCGGTGAAGGTTGGGAGCATGTGAAGAGTAGGTCTTGTAACAGAAAAATGGAATTTTTCTTCAACTGCCACTCTTTGGTGAGTCTTTTGCAGTATTCGTTTTGTACTCTGATTTGTGTGTTTTTTGACTTGCCTGTTTTTCATTTTAGATAATGTCTGAGTTGGCTGACAACTACATGCGTGGGAATTTCCTTTCTAGGGATGTAAAACGCCTACGAGCTGAGAAGCTTTCTGCTAAGGAACTTCATGCTCAGCAGATTACTCAGTTAAGGGAGTCCGCCGATGGCTTCCTTTCTGCTCAGCTGGCTGCCGAAGAAAAACTGTCTACTGCTGCGGAGGAGATTCGTTCGCTGAGGGAGCAGCTGTCTGCGAGTCAAGACTCACTTGCAGCACGCTTAGAGGCTGAGCGATTAGCTGAGGAGGCTAGAGAGCAAGCTGAGTGTGAGGTGTTGGACCTGTGCAATCAACTGTCTTCGCGTGATGTCATCTTCGACGATTTGAAGGCTGTTTTAGAGGTTGAAGCAGTTGATCGTTTTAAGAGGTCCCCTGCCTATGATGCACTTTTGTTGCGTGAATTCGAACAAGGTATGAGGCAGTCGAAGAAGTTCTTCGCCATGAAGGACCATTCGAATGAAAAGGCTCTAAGGCGTTTTGATAAATCCCTTGAGCTGCATATGGACAGTGCAGTGGGTTCGATAAAGGAACAGAGAAGACGGTGGAAAGCCCATTATTGCTATACGAGGACTGAGCCTCATCCAATGCACTTTGAAGTTCCCAGCAAACGCGCTTTTAATACATACTATTCTGGTCAGAAGGGCAGTTTTTCTGGTTCAGGTGCTGAACTCGATTTAGGCCTTGTTGCTGGTAGGGATTATAGGCCTTTTTTGCCAGAGGGGGACGAAGAAATTACTTGGCCTTCTGAAGATGAGATTGAAGATGAGAAAGACAGCGAGGATCCTCCTGCAGCTGGTTGACTTCATGTATTTACCTTAGTTGTAAATAACTCTCTTTGTAGTTTCACTTGTAAATAACCTATACATAATTTATAACTTCTTTTACTTCACTTTTGGTTCAGCTGCCCTTGATGAATTATTGGCTTTATTCTTTATTCAGCTGCCATTGTTGAGTTTTAGCGTACTTAGTGTTTGTCCGGATGTATCCGAATATACACCAAGTTTTTAGCGTATTATTTATTATTTATTCAGCTGCCATTGCTGAGTTTTAGCGTACTCAGTGTTTTGTCGAGACGTATCCGACTATACACCAAGTTTTTTAGCATATTGTTGGGACGTCTCCCTCTTTTGCTTTTACTTTGTGTTTTAGTTAGTTTTGTGCTCGGCTAGCCTTCTCAATCCCCAGCGCTTGAGATTCCTCATGTGCACTTTTAATTGGGCGATCCTTATGTTTTTTTTGGGATCTTGTTTTTCCCATGGCGGCGACCATTGATTTTTTATGATAGTTTTAGGCATAATTGCCACACCTTAATTCCGTGTGTCATCTCGCTCGTTTCCGTTGCTGCGAGTATAAAACTCGTCTTTACGCAACGACGAGTGATCTATGGTGTATGATGGCGAATATTCTTTGTGCCTGATTACATTTGTGGTGAGCTAAGTCACGGGTTCTTAGTAATAAATTACTCTTTATTGAATACTTCCTGCAACTTTTGTTAAAATAAAACAGAGAAAGAATGCTAAAGCGAAAACTACCTATGAAGAAAAAACATTGAAATAAATTCTAGAAGAAATGAGAAAGTTAAGGGTAGTATATCTTCAGGTATTGCGCATTGCATGGCCGAGGTAATTCGCCAAAACCCTCTCGAGTGATACGATATGCCCCATGACCAGCTATGTTTGTAATTTGATAGGGCCCTTCCCATTTGTTTGCGAGTGATCCCGCAGCTTTGTCTCTAGTTCCCGGATTCACTCTTTTCTGAACTAAGTCGCCGAGTACAAATTTCCTTTCACGCACATGCGAGTTGTAATACCTGGCTGCCCTTTGTTAATATGCAGCGTTTCTTATTTGTGCACGTTCTCTCCTTTCTTCTAGCTCGTCCATGCCATATTTTAGCATATCGACGTTCAGTTCTGGCTAGAATAGTTGTACCCTTGGTGAAGAGAAGGATGTTTCCACGGGAATGACAGCTTCAGTTCCGAAAGCCATGAAGTATGGGGTTTCGCGTTGAGCTTCTTTCCATAGTTCGATATGCCCACAGTACTTGTGGTAGCTTCTCTGCCCAGTTACCCTTCTTCGCAGCTAGTTTAGCATTTAGGTTGTGCTTTATGATCTTGTTGACTGCTTCAGTTTGACCATTTGTCTATGGATGTGCTGGAGTTGCGTAGTAGTTGTTGATTCTATATTTGTCACACAGCTCCCTGAATTTCTTACCATCGAATTGGGTTCCATTATCGGTGATGATGGTGTTCAGTATCCCGAATCTGTACAGGATATTTTTCTTCACAAAGCTTGTTGTGTTTTCCTCTGTTATGTGCACTAATGACTCAGCCTCTACCTACTTTGTGAAATAATCCACATCCACGATAGCATGTTTCGCTCCTCCGAGTGTTGTTGGCATTGGACCGATCAAGTCAATTCCCCATATGGCGAAAGGCCAAGGTGAAGTGATACTTTGCAAGAGTTTAGGTGGCTGGCGAATGTTGTTTGCAATTTTCTGACATGCTTCACACCTTGCTGCTACCCTTTTAGCATCGGCGAACAAGGTTGGCCAGTAAAAAACCCTGTCGCAATGTTTTGTGGGCTAAGCTGACACCTCCAGCTTGATTCCCACAATTTCCACTGTGTATGCTTCTCAGGATCCCTTCTGCTTCTTCAGGCCCGACACATCTCTGTAGTGCCCTTGAGTACCCCCTTTTGTACAGTTCTCCATTGAGTACTGAATATCTTGTAGCTCTATACTTCAGTCGCTTTGCTTCCAATGGATCGCTTGGGGACACTCATGATAGGTAATTCTTTTGATTGGTTATCCCTTTTTGCTTCGTTGAGACATGCCCCACTTGTCCATTTGTTTGACTAGCTTGGGTGTAGTAGTTGAATCAGGTAATAGTCCTGGGCCAGAATTTAATTGTGGCCGATCCCCCATTTTGCCAAGGCGTCAACCCCCCACCCCCCCCCCCCCCCCCACCCGCCTTTCGTTTTCCTTCTCTGGACTCTGGGTAATCCTGTATTCTTTTAAAACCTCCCCAGTAGCTCCTTTGCTAATTGTCGGTGAGGCGATCATGTTTTCATTCAATCCCTCGCCTGGTATTCATCTAAAACTTGATTAACAATGACTTGGGAGTCGCTGAAAATTTCCACCTCATCAGCTCCTAGGACTGTGCAAACTCTTAGTCCTGCTATGAGTGCTTCATACTCATCTTGGTTGTTGGTAGCTTTGAAGTCAAAACGCAAGGCACACTCTACTGAATCTTCTTCCGGAGTTGATACCACTACCCCTGCCCCGCTGCCATGCGTGTTTGATGACCCGTCAACACGGAGTTGCCACCTAAATGTTTTCTTAGTTTGCTCCACCATCATCCTTGCTACTTCCATATTTGGTTCGGTGAACTCTGCCACAAAATCCGCTACTGCTTGGCCCTTGATCGCTGTCCTTGGGAGATATTCTATATCAAATTCACTTAATTCGATCGTCCACTTTGTTAGTCTACCGGAAACCTTTGGCTTCTGTAAAATCAGTTTCAGTGGGCAATTGGTATATACTCCAATTTTATGAGCCTGGAAATAGGGTCTTAACTTCCTCGCCGCTGTAATTAGGGCGAGTGCCATTTTCTCGGTTGGCGAGTATCTTGTCTCAGTTGGTAACAGTGCTTTGCTTGTGTAATATACAGGTTTCTGAACCCTCTCTTCTTGTTTCACCAGTATAGAACTAGTGGCTGCTTCGGAGACAGATAGGTACATGTAAAGTGTTTCTCCGGCTACTGGTTTTGACAGCAGCGGTGCTCGCCCGAGGTACTCTTTTAAGGCTTGAAAAGCCTTCTCACAATCTTCGTTTTCCACTCAACTCTTTGCCTTTCTTGAGGGCTTTAAAGATGGTAGGCATCGGTCCGTTGATTTTGCTATGAAACGTTTAATGATGCTAAGCAACCTGTGAGTTTCTGACATCCTTCAGGGTTTTTGGGGAAAACATTTTTGCTAATCCTGGGATCTTGTCAGGGTTCACTTCTATCCCTCTCTGATGCACTTGGTATCCCAGGAAACCTTCCAGACGGACTACGCCAAATGCACCATTTGCAGGGTTCAGCTTCATTCCATATCTAGTTAGCACATCGAATGTTTCTCTCAGGTCATCTACATGCTTGTCAAGCCGGTGCGCTCTTTGTTAGCATGTCGTCAACATATACTTCCATATTCTCCCCTATTTGTCTGGCGAACATCTTGTTGACTAGCGCTGGTAGGTGGCTCCTGCGTTCTTCAGGCCGAATGGCATGACTGTATAGCAGTATAACCCTGATCTGTAGGGAATCTGTTTCTCTTCGTCTGGCTTGTGCAATCTCTATTTGGTTATATCCTGAGTACACATCTATGAAGCTCAACGTCTCGTGTCCTGCCGTTGCGTCAAACAGCTGGTCGATTCTGGTAGTGGGAAGCTATCCTTGGGGCAAAGCCTTGTTTTAGATCGGTGAAGTCTACACACATCCTCCACTGATTGTTCTTCTTTTTTACAAAGACCACGTTCGCCACCCATCTGGATACTTAACCTCTCTGATTGATCCTGCGGCGAGTAATTTAGAAATTTCTTCTTTTATTGTTGCGCTCCTCTCAGGTTAAAGCTCCTCCTTTTTAAACCCCACGGTTTGTTTTTTTCGTCCACGGCCAGGTTGTGCGAGATCACGTTTCTACTAATCCCTGCATGTCTTCATGGCTCCAAGAGATTTCCATTGTACTCTATCAGTAAGTCGATACATCTTTCTTGACTTGTTCGGCCAATCTTGCACCAATTTGACTGTTTTACCAGGTTCCGTCTCATCCATAATAATAGACTCAGTGGGTTCTGCTTTTTCCCTGCTCGCCTATCCCTTGGATCCAATTAAAAGGTCCGGGATTTCTTCTTGGCATTTCCTTATTTACTCAATATGCTTAAGGTTTCCCTCCTGTCCTGTTTTTGAAAATTGAAAGGTTTAGGCGGCGGGCCATCTCCTATGATCCTTTTAATTCCCAACTTCCAAACTCTGTAGGAAATTTACTTTCATTGCGTGGGTTGAAGTGACTGCACGAGCTTTGTTCAGGAATGGTCGGCGAGTAAAGCATTATACGGCTAGTTTGTGAATGTCGCACAATGAAATCCAGCAGGATTGTTCACGGGTATGGTACTGTCCAACCTTACTGGCAGCTTTACGGTTCCCAACGATCTTACTTCTGCACCCCCAAAGCCTTTCAATGGTACATCGAAAGGCTCCAGATCTTTCGGTCCAGTCGCAGCTCATCGTATACTCTGGCGCTCAAAATGTCGGTTGAACTTCCGTTGTCTATCATTACTCGAAGTACATCCCTGTGCGCTATTTGAACTCCCACTACAATTGCATCGTTGGGCTTGGCATCAATCCATCTTAATCTCCGCCGTAAATGTTATGGGGTCATGTCCTTCTCTTCCTTTCTTTGGGTTTCTCTGTACAGAATTTATCTCCATATTTCATACCCTCGTACATTACTTCTCTGACTTCTGACAGCCTCTCTCCCGATTGCTTCTGCCTGTATGTTGTCCTCCGAAAATAGTGTTTATTGTAGCACCGGGGCTGCCTCTCCTTGGGCTTTTCCTTTCCTACCCACTCCTTGGCGGCTATCTTGACGACCACCATGCTTGTCTCCTTTTAGTGTAAAGTCTTTCAGGTGGCCTTCTCTGATTAGACTCTCGATATGGTATCGCAGCTGAAAACATTTCGAAGTATCATGCCCATGATCTTTGTGAAATCGGCAGTATTTGGTCGTATCCCTTCTGACATTATTTGACTGTTGTCGAGGGTACTTGGCAAGTCCTTTTTCTTCTACCACGGAAAGTATTTCCTCCTGATCGCCAGTTAGAGGAGTGTAATGGTTGTACCTTCCTCGAAACCTACTGGCTCGGGCGTTTCCCCTGCTTTCCCTTGGATGCCCCTTTTGGCCCTTCTCGTCTTTCTGGCGATTGCGCGACTACACCTTCTTGTCATCCTTGTGCTCTGATTTTGAGTCAGGTTTGTGGCCATGAACATAGCTACCCCCCTACGCTACTTCTTCTTCTTCTTCTTCTTCTTCTTCTGCCAGTGCATAATCGCCAGCTATTTCCATTATCTCTTCATAAGTTTTTGGCCTCTCTCTTCGCAGGTCGAAGGTAATCGCCCACTTTGCAACCCATTGGTGAAAGCGGCGATGACGGCTACATCACTGGCGTCTTCAATTTGAGCGACCTCTTTTCCGAATCTTGCTAGATACTTCTTGATCGACTCATTGCGTTCCTGCTTCAGGTTTGATAGATGGGCGAGTGACTTTCTTCTCTGCATACTCCTCATGAACTATCTTATGAATGCCTTGCTAAGGTTTGAGAAACTGCTAATACTTTCGGGTGGAAGTCGCCTAAACCACCTGGATGCGAGATCGCCGAATGTTTGCGGGAAGGTAAGGCATAGTAGCCCGTCATTGGATGAATACTGGGCCATAATATTACGAAATCGGTGAACATGCTCTTTTGGGTCTCTACTCTCCTTATACTGCTCGATGGTTGGCATTCTAAATCTGTCTGGAAATTGGGTGTGAGCAATACTTTCAATGAATGGGCTGTCTGACCCATCATCCGAAGATACGTTGCGACCATATCTTCATGCCATCGCTGATACCTTCTTTGATAGTTCTTGTAGGGTGACATTGCGCTGACCAGTTGGCTCTCCTGCTGGATCAAGTCTACTTTTGATTGTCATTCTACCATAATTGCCTCTATCACCCGGGCTCTTACCAGTTCTTCGATCTTCTGTGCTCTCAGATCTCCTCCGTCGTGCTCTTTTTTATCGTAATTCTCTTCGTGGCTGGGGACTTTTGTCTTCGGACGAGATAGAACGGTGTCTCCGCCGGCTCTTTTGGTATGTGTCGCTAGAATTTACCCCATGTACTCGCGCCTGGTCTCACCCCTCCGTAGATTCCCTATTCAACACACCTTTTCCTTTCTTTTGTCTTCTTCCTTCGAAATTTTCAGGGTGGTCCTTGGGAGTCTCTTCTGTGGATTGTCTTGCTTGAGCGTCAGGGGTTGCAATGTGAACTTCCGACCGCATCCTCCCAGGTGGCTGGATCCCATGAGGGATTAACTCGTAGGGAGAAGAAACTCCCAGGCCCATAGGAAGCGAAAGCCCTATTTTGCTAGCTTCGCTGATTAAGTTTACCAATGCAGTTTAGAAGTGCTACAGCATTCCTGGATCAGCTGCCTTAACTCCTAGCGTTGCTGCTGATTGTTCCCCGATAGTTATCGCCCCATCTCCTATCGGGGCGGTTGGTTCAACAATTTGATCTCCGCTGGAGTTACCATCCTTGTAGCTATCGTTGTTCATACTTCTCGATTCCCAAGGGTTCCTCGAAGTTTTTGTTCAAAAAGCCCCCCTCCTTCTAGCTCCAATTATTGACTGTGAAATTTGGATTACAACACAACCAACAATTAAATTAAAATGAACGTTAACAAGAAAGAAAATCAGCACGTGCAAGAGATAGATTTACGTGGAAAAACCCTTGAATGGTAAAAAAACCACGGCGTCCCGGAGGACAAGAAAATATCACTAAAATTCACTTGTTTCGGTTACACGCTTCAGTCTCTCGAGTTCTTACTTTTCTCTCTTTAGGTTTTTGAACCCCTTCCTCGTGGGATAGGTGGTTCTATTTATACATGATAATTTAGGGTTACTACGTGATCCTGTCGTGTTGGAGGTAGGATTTCCTTTTTGATTCGTACTAGGATTCCCTGTAATAGATACGGATATATGTTTTCGGCCCTTTCCTTTTCTGTGACTCCTTGTTGCCGTGGGTCTTCTGGGAGTTTAGGGTTTATTTTCATGTTTCTGCCGAGTCGGTTTGTGCCCAGCACGCAGATGCGGCGAACGTCTCCCCTCATGGGTATTACCCTTTGGCGACTATGCTTCTATCTTTGGCGAGTACATATCTAGCTCTGGTGAACACACCTTTGATTTATTTGACTTGATATGCTGACCGGTCCACGTTTTCTTCTTTGACCTGGTCGATGAGTGACGTGGCAACCTGATTTATTGACTCCTCTGATGACATGGCTGCTTGGCGAAATTATATATACAACACAGGGTCACCTTTATGAGGACCGAATTCCCCTCTCTTTGAAGTTTCGAATCTTCACTTTCCTTTAGTATACATTGATCCTGTTCCGGTATCCTGTGGTTGGGTTCGTTAGCTATATGAGCGCACTGCTTAGCCAGAGCGGCTGGGTTAGTGGACACCGCGTAACAGGTGCGAATAGCTTGTTGGTCCCCACGAACTTCTCCCACATTGGTTCCCACCGGGAATTTTAGGACGTTATGATAAATGGACAGCACTCTTCTAATTCCCGATAGGAAGGGTCTTCCTAGGATCGCGTTGTAGGCGGACGGGGTATCAACCATAATAAACTCCGTCATGATGTTCTGCTGGAAGGGAGCCTCTCCAATTATTACTGGAAGGATGTCAGTCCCGGCAGGCATTACAGAATCTCATGTAAAACCGTACAGGGGCGTGGTGTAGCTGTTGTAGCAAGGGTTTTTCAAATTAAGTTTTTCCAAGGCTCCTTTAAACAGAATGTCGATGCTGCTCCCAGTGTCTATCAGGATGCAGTGAGCCCGGCAATTAGCGATCTATACCGTGATTACCATTGGATCATCATGAGGCTGAATTGTATTGTACGCATCCTCCTCCGTGAAAATGATCTGGGCAGAACGAGGATAGTCTTGAGATCCCCTGGAGACCCAGAGTACATCATGACCGGTGGAAAGCTTCGGGATCTTCCTGGCATGGTTCTTCCTTGAGTTGTTAGAAATCATTGCTAGTGTTGTCCTCCGCTGATGGTATGAATGACTTGGATTTGTTGCATCAAGTCTTAATCATTGTCCTTCCTTTTTTCTTCTACCTCTTGCATATCCCCTTGCACCTCCTTTCCTATCTTGATGCTATCCCAAACTTGCTGCAAAAACTCGACTAAGAGTCCTCCTCTAACCAATCCTTTAATCTGGTTGCGAAGGCTGTAGCATTCAGACGTGTTGTGTCCCACATACTCATGAAAATCACAGTACTTGTAGCGATTTCTCTGATCGGCTGGGATCTTTATAGGATAGGGCTTCCTAAGCAGACCTTTGTCGCAGATAGCGAGGTATATAGTTTCACGGGATGCATTGAGAGGAGTGTAATGGTTATACCAGTCTTCTTCTCCTATTGCCCAGGCTACTTCTCTTAGTGGGGGGGTCGTCCTAGGAGGGGACCTTCTTGCCGGGTATCTATCCCGATGCTGGGAAAGAGGTGGCGGCCTATAAGTTGATCGGTTTGGAGGATGGTTCTGAAATTTCTTGGCAGGTGCTGGCTTCAGAGATTTTTTCTTCAGAGATTTCTTCGGCCTCATCGTGCTCGACTTTGACCCGGAGTTGTTCATCTATGTCCATTTACTCTAGTGCCCTGTCATAAGCTTTTTGGTAAGTTTCGGAGGGATGCTTAGCAAATGATCGGAACAATCTGCCAGCCTATAAATTCCTTCTGAAGTTGGCCAAAGTTTCCTTTTCAGCAAACACTCCCATTTGGATCACCTCTTTATGGAACTTCTCCACATAGGATCTTAATGTCTCTCCCTGCTCCTGGATCACATATTGGAGTAGGACGGGGTCCTTGGGACGAGGCTTGATCCCCTGGAACTGAGCATAAAAGTCCGTAGTCAGTTTTGTAAATGAATTTACACTACCTGGAGGTAACTTCCTGAACCAAGTCTTGGCACAATCGGTTAGAGTGGAAGGGAACATTCTGCACATCACCGACTGGGTAGCGTTCCGGACCTCCATCTGATGAACGAAACTCTCTATATGGCTCACGGGGTCTTCTGCTCCAGAATATTTCTCTATAGGCATCTTGAACTTTGGGAGTAGCTCTACTTCTCTGATTCTCATACAGAAAGGGGCATTCATCTCCCTCAAGGGGTTCTTTTGGATACCCCGGTGTTTCCCTTTCCTTAGCTCCTCAAGTTTTTTTACCATCTTGGCCATCTGATCTTTAAGATGTTGGGATCCATCGTGCCTGGATCTAGCTACTGATTTCTCGCTATCTGAAGTTTCAGACAGTGCGGCTGCCTCCTTACGTTCCTCCTTCTAGGGCCGGGTACCCCGCGGGTTCTCTTGGGCCCGGTACTACCTCCTGCATCAGAATATGAATCCCTCTTATCTGTTGCCAGTCTAGCTGTTGGCTGGGTCCTTCTTAGAGGGATATCGAATGCTAACTTTACTTGTCGTGGTCTGAGATCTCTGGGATGATCTGGCACCGGCAGTGGCGGCCTTAGTCTGTCAAAGGCTGGTCCCGGGTACTCGGTCTGGCCTCTTCCACGAGCCTAGGTGCTTCAAAAGGTATCCCTTGGGCGATTATTGGGAGGTGGATACTCTTCATGTAAGTAGCAGCGTGCTATTCCATAGTATCCCGATTCGCCTCCTGGACCGCGCGGTCCTGGGGCGTGGAGCCCGTATTGGGTGGAGGGATCGGCGCTGGGATCTGGCTTCTCGTTTCCTTCCTCTTCCCTTGATTTTTCTGGGTGGAAGCGAGAGAATGAGGCCTTGATGGGGTGGGCTACCCCTAAGTGGATCGGAGCCTCATTTTCTGATTATTCTGGGTAGAGCTAGGTACCTTTTTGAAAGTTGGGGGTTGTTCCCACAGACGGCGCCAAACTGTTAACCGAAAATTGTCACTTGGGTGGTTTTTCCAATTAACAATTTAAACAGGACTAAAATCGAACGGATTTCAATCGGGGGGATATCAAGTAGTTCGATACCCTTTGCTTCCTAACAAAATTGACAAAGAGATCATGAAAATAGTAGGCAAGAACACATGTAATATAAGGATCCCTCGTAACACTCTTGTATTAGTAACAGATCAATAACCAGAAATACAATGGTGAACATAAACAGATATAGTGATGAGAATCAAAGGCTTAATCGGCAATGGGAGTCTCATACATGTTGATAAGTGGAAAAAGAAAATCTCTAGTAGGGTTAGACACTAATGTTGCGGTTCCTTTTTCCTATGATCATGCGATGTATATATAGGTCCCGTTTCTTGCCATGCACTCTATAACTTCGGTTTAGGGTTTTAGCAACTATAGGACTTCCCTTTTGCGATCAACGAGATAGTCGAGGAATTTGATCCCTGGAATCAAGCGATTCCTTCTCTGGCAATTTGTAAAAGAGTTGACTCCTTATTAAAATAGGAGACTTTGAGGCAGGAATGAGTGTAATTCTATGTTGGTCTTGAACGGTGACGTTTTATTGGTGTTTTAAGCTGTCTTCTGAGTGGGTTGGATTCACCTTCATGATCTGTCCTTCCTGATACTTTGCCTATCGGGCTAGCAAGTCCTTTTAAGGATGGACCGAGGTAGTTCTTATCTTTATGGAATCGGGGTATTGAGGCATCGGTTGATAATGCAGTGAGATATTTTACACAATAGGGTATCGGGATGCGAGGTCCGCGTGGTAGCGGGATACTCAGTCTGGGTGGTAGCGGGATAATAGGTCTATGTAGTAGCGGGGTATTTCAGGACCCTTTATACTGTGCTGCCTGCTACCTGGTACCTTTGATCTCAATTTGGATAGTCTTGTGATGTGTCTAAGTACCTTGGTCTGGACCCTTTATAAGAGGTAGTTAAATTCTGCCTTAGATCTAGGTGAAAAATTATTCTTTGGCCCTCCGCCAATTTTGGTGGTTAACAAATATATTTCCCTTACAGATACGACACGACATCTACAAAATCAACTCTCAATATCCTCATTCGACAAACGCATATTAAGAGTGAGGGAATATCAATGGGGACAAATTTTGACTCAAATGACAAACATCAACTCAAACGAACGCATGTATGGGAAACACATGTATGCGAAATTTTTTATGTAGAAGGTCTTATCGACCTAATAACACATGTACGTGAATGTAGAAGGTCTTATCGACCCAATAATGCATGTACGCGAAATTTTTTATGTAGAAGGTCTGGTCGACCCAATAACGCATGTACGTGAAAAATTATATGTAAAAGGTATTGTCGACCTAATAACACATGTACTAGAGAAATTCTATGTAAAAGGTCTTGTCGACCCAATAACGCATGTACGCAAAAAAATCTATGTAAAAAAAAAAGATCTCGTCGACCAATAACCAATACGTGAAATTTTCTTTGTAATGAAGGTCATATCGACTATAAATTTCATATATAATACGCATGTACGCGATTTCCAATGAATACAGGTCATATCGACCATGAATTTCCTATATACATAGCATGTATGCGATTTCCATTTTTATGATAAGATCATGTCAAATAAATCAAAAGGTCATGTCGACCGAATTACATACGAGCATGAGTTTACAGGCTTATCTTATTCAATTAAAATTTACTATTGTGCACACCCCATTATATGATGGTCGTATCTGTAAGGTCTCAGTTTATTAATTGGCTTATTTCGTGGACAAACCATATTTGGGGTTGTTGTAAGGGTAGCTTAGGCTCTCAAGACCTCAAGAGAAGAAACACCAATGGTAAATTTCTAAGTGCTTACTTGCTTTGAAGAGATGTAGTTGCACACACACACAACAAATGCATAATTCATATTCTTGTATGTTGTGTGTCTTTATTATGTGTGCATTAAGGTTCATTAATCTCTCTTCTTGCATGTGTAAATTGATTACATCTTGTGATTAAAATGCCATGTCATGTTAGGCATTAAGATGCATTTTCTTCATCTTTTTACTCTTGCACAATTTATGAGTAAGTGTGAAGGAAGTGGCAGTGCGCTAGTCCTCTACCCACGCACAACCACCGCAGTGCACTGGTCGTCATGTGCCAGACCAGCGTAGATCGCCCAGTGGTCTATCGCTGGTTGTGCGTTGGTCATCCAGTGCAAGCACACCAGTGCAACTTGCCCAGTTGTTTGCCACTGGTCATGCACCTCCCAGCTACGCTGGTCGTCCAACGCCTATGCAAATCATAGGCTGTGCGCTGGTCAGTGCGCTACTCGACCAGCGTACTCACCAGCGCACAATGCACAATGCACAATCAGGTGCGATTTTTCCAAAACGACCACACTTTGTTTAAGTCACCTATATATATGACTCTATGTTTTTAGGTCGTACTCACCAGCGCACAATGCACAATGCACAATTAGGTGCGATTTTTCCAAAACGACCACACTTTGTTTAAGTCACCTATATATATGACTCTATGTTTTTAGGTCGTTTTTTAAGAGTTCCAAAAATCATATTTTTCCTTAGAACATTTTCTAAGAGAAAAAAAATTCACAAGAACTCATCTTTAAACACTCAAAACTTTTCCTTTGTTCATCAAAGTTCATCTAGGATTATCCATGACCATATAGGATGCATCCATGCATGGTTTTGCATCATCACATCTTCCTTGGTATGTTCTTCGCTATCTTCATCTAATTTTAGTGTTTTCCATATTAAGACATCTCTTTAATTACTTGTATGTTATTAGATCATATGCTAAATACAAGTTAGAGATTATTTGTGATGAATTGATTGAGTGTTGTATTGTGATAGCTTCATAGGATTGCTTAATCTATGTTTATCTAAGCTTTATGATATGTCATTTAGCTCTTGATATCTAGGATTGTATTAATTGTCATTTCATCATCCTAGATAAGCATCTAAGGTTACCTAGCTTTATTTGCTCTTTGAATATTCATACATATTCACATAGGCTTCATTATCTCTTCATTGAGAACTAAGTCTTGTGTTGCTATCGGGATTAGGTAGCTTAAATTACAAGCAATTGGACTATGTCCACTCATGCCGAGATTAGGTAGTTGTGATGATTATTGATCGGGATTAGATCATTAAACCAGGATTAGGTTGTAATCATTTCAATTAGTGGATTCGAGGTTCGTGTGTGGCGCACATATTAGCCCGTGGTTTTTCCCGTGAGGGTTTCCACGTAAATATCAAGTGTTATTTACATTCCGCACCATATTACACTTGTTTGTCTTTTTGACTAGTTAGGGGTATTTTCGTAAAATTGACATGTATGCGAAAATTGGGTAAAATCATTTAAAATCTATTCACCTCCCTCTAGATTAATATTGAACACACCGTAATTTGTTTCAATTGGTATCAAAGCGGGTTCCTAGATATACTTAGGTGATCCTAGCTCATTTTTGGTGTGTTTTGCATTGTGTGTGATTTTTTTTTTATTTATTCATACATTTTGCATTCATCTAATTTGCATTCATCCAAACACTATGAGTGATTACGGGATGAGCAAAGAGGGAGCGTCGAGCGTGAGGCCACCGTTGCTCACCGACGATGATTACTCCTCACGGAAGGGGAAAATGGAAGTATACTTATGCCAAATCCATGATAGGGTGTGGATGGCGGTTGAAGATGGATATGCTCCACCTATGATGACTCCGATGGATGGAGGAGAGGAGGTTCTCAAGCCTAAGGCACAGTGGAGTCCTCAAGAGTTTGTTGACTCCATGTGGAACAACAAAACCATACATGCCATTCGATGTGCAATGAGTGAAAATCAGTACAAACTGATTCAAATTACTAGGATTGCCAAAGAGGCATGGGACATCTTAGAAGTTGCACATGAAGGAACCAAGGTAGTTAAGGACTCCAAGCTCCAAGTCCTCCAAACTCAGTTTGAGACTATTAGTATGGAAGAGCACGAGCAATTCAATGACTTCCAAGTGAGGCTACTGGATATTGTGAACCAAAGTCACCAACTCGGTGATCCTTACTCGGATAGAAGAATAAAGCAAAAGATCATGTGATCACTTCCCGAGAGGTTCGAACCCAAAGTGACGGCTTTAGAAGAAAATGACTCCTACAAGGATATGAAGCCGAGTGAAGTCATTGGAAGACTTCTAGCCTATGAATCAAGAAAGGCTACCACCTCACCTCCTAAAAAGAAAAAGAATCAAGCCATGAAAACTTCCAAGGTGGAAGAGGATGAGGATGACTCAAATGAAGACATGGCACTCATTGCCAAGGGATTCAATAAGTTCTTGAATCTACAAAAAAGTGGTTATGGATCAAAGGGGGATGACTTCAAGAAGAAGAAGACCACAATCAAGAATGTCAAGCCAAATCATGAGATGTGTTCAAGAGAGAAGATGCAATGCTACGAATGTGGAGGATTCGGGCATATCTCCAAGGAATGTGCAAACTTGGAGAATGGTAGAATATGAAAGGAAATGGCTGCCACTTCTAGTGAAAGTGATGAAGAGGATATCACCAAGTTTGTGGCGCTTGCTAGCTCTCTGATGCAGTAAAATCTGTTTTCAATTTACTAAGAAAGTTCGTTCACTGGGATCGGCGATTTTATCAGTCAAAACCAATTAATCTAGCAAAAGGTTACTCTAAATGCGAAAATTAAATTGCATAATGCTTTTCTTTGGAAGATTGTTTAACTCTAAAATTAACCTAAATTATGACTACTTGAACTAAAAACTAAAATCAATTAAAATCAAATCAAAGAATGAATATATGGAGAGAAATACTAGGGAATCGATGCACCTTTCTTAGACACTCAATGCTCACAATCAGTCTCGTTAAACACTTCAATCCAGTTACGGGCTTGTTTTCAAGATAATTCAATTAGGTTCGAAGATCCTTTCCAATACTCGCACACGGTCATGCAACAAATACGGATTAATGATCTAGGGTTCTTCCTACTACTCACACACGGTCATGTAATGAGCAATTGTCAAAACCCATATTTTACACAAAACTCTAAGCCAAATTAACATAGCACGGTCATGCATATATCAATTTTCCTGTTTATTAAGCTTTTGATTCAGATTTAAATGGAACGGTCATCCACACCTAAACCCTAATCTCATAGATAAACTAAACTACAAAACTCAAATCACTTGCGGTCACAACATAATCAGAGAAAGTAGAATAGAGCAATTAATTCAATAAACAAAACGAAACCAAATTGATTAACAAAAGGTAGACTAATTGTTCACATAGAGTTATCCAAAATCGGTTACATCATCCCCTAGTTATAGGTTTAGTTACACATCAATGGAGAGAACAAAAACATAGAAGAGAAGAAGAGAAAACCCATGATGGTGAGATGCTCTTGTCTTGAAGTCTCCGTCGTCTTCTTGTTTCCAATAATCCTCAATTGATGGAGCTTATGGTAGAATGAATGAATGGAATCGGTATCGTATGGTGGTCTGACGGTCTGATGCCCTGATGGTCGTCCCTTTTCTATCTCTTTAACGGCCCCTTAAATATCTTCTTTAATTAGGGCTTCTACCTTGTCCTGAGGAAACGAGGAAAGTGGATTACCGCTGCCCGTACCGCTTATGGTGCACTTGCCTGGGCAGCGGTAAATCAAACGGCGACAAACTGATCTGGCTCGCTGGGTGTACCGCTTGTCGTGCACTTGCTTCCTGAGCGGCATGGGCCGCGATAAATGGCCCTTCTTGACCGCCTGGCGTGCCGCCGATGGAGCATATGCCTGTTAAGTGGCATGGGCCGCGGCAAATGGCAAATTTAGCCACTTTCTTCATCTTATTACTCCATTTCTCCGAAATAAGATCGGATCAATCCTTCTATGGAAAGAGACCTACAAAGGCTTTAACAAACACATCAACCCACCAAAAGGACTCAAGAAACAAGCATATACAAAGGAAAAACGGGCAAAATATAAGCATAGACTTAAACTGATCAAATACCCCCAAACCTATCTTTTGCTCGTCCTCGAGCAAAACCAAACATTCCTAAACTGAAAAGAAAACTAAATCCTAATAAAGCCACTTTCGCAGGGAACACGATAGCATTGAGCACATGCTACAAGCCTTTAAACCTCTAGGTGTCCCTAGTAGGAGGAGTGTTGTCTCCTGAGGGTTCTCAGCTATGACACCCACAAACATATCCCACAAAACCAATCATTCGAGATGCAATCGATTAATGCCCAGATTGAAACAATGCATGCAAAAGCCAATAGGTAAAGACTAACATTATGTCACAAATTTGAATGCATTGCTCAATTTAAGATGAAAAGCCCACACTCAAGATATTCAAGCATCAAAAACACTTTCGCCGAATGCCATAGATGTAATTCGCCTCAACTCTAAGCCTCACCAGATATCGCTCATATTTCTCACAGAACCTAGGCAAATTCACTCATCAAGCATATGTGAAAGAAGTTATGCACAAGAAATTTCAAATTATAATCGCATATGAATATATCATTGAAAGAACGCTTGATTTGATATGCAAAGATCTCATGAAAAGAATCGAATCATTATGAGCAAGATAAACACACACTTCACTTATACTTTCATAGCAAGGATAACCAGCAGATCAATTAGACTTTTCATTAGGTTGTAATGGGGCTATTGGGTAAAGGTTAGAAAGGAACGGGATGTAGGAGTTCAAAAACCTAGGATCATTCAGTGAGAGCCTTCAGTTACCTTTACGGCTTGGCGCAAGCTCTTAGGTCTTCATTGACTTCCTTTGTAAGTGGAATACTGCCACTTACCATTCATTGATGTCCCCTTAATTCACCATTCTCTTTTGCCCACTCCTTCGAGAGTAGATACAACACTTAAATCCTTTGACATGTTGTGTTCCTTAGATTCTTTTCTCTGGCACATGTAACTCACCATTCATTTTGGTGGCAAAACTTTCTTTTTCTTTCTCTTTTTGATTGATTTTTATGATTTTTTTTTTATTTTTTTTTTATTTTTGATTTTATTTTATTTTATTTTATTTTTTAGACTAACAATAATACAAAACCATACAACCTTTCCTCTTTCATTTGGATTGAATGCAGCTCATTCTTTATTTGACTCATATCACTTTCGCACAAATTCTTATGCGAACTCTTTAGCCTTCTTCACAATCTCAAAGCATGATCCCAAGTTAACAGGTATGGCTATAATATGGCTTACATGGGTTACAGTAAATGTGGTGAAGAAAGAAAAGGCAACTCAGTGTTTGGCTTCAAACAGGGCTATGGAGCACACACACAATGGTAGGAAATATTACAGGCCTTTTAAGTAGTTCACGCACACATAGTCTAACATCACTTCCACTGTTTCGACTTACTCAAGATCAAAGATAACATGTGAAATCTTTTATGATGAATGCTCTATAATGCTCAATGTTCAACCTATAAAGATCAAATCTAATGCTAAGAACCTACTGAGTGTTTAAAGAATAGAAACAAAATAATCCCTAATATATGTCATTTATGTACGCACTTTGGGTTAGTGAACTCACAGGGT
The DNA here is from genome assembly GCA_008009225.1 of Acer yangbiense. Classification (NCBI taxonomy): domain Eukaryota; kingdom Viridiplantae; phylum Streptophyta; class Magnoliopsida; order Sapindales; family Sapindaceae; genus Acer; species Acer yangbiense. The sequence continues at coordinate 903,583 of CM017765.1, read as the reverse complement.
AGTCTCCACTATTAATCATGGCAATCCAACTATGCATCCTATCCACTATCACATCAAGAGCATGTCATAAGTTATGAAAAATGCAATGCAATACTCTAAGTGGCAAGATGTTAGTTTAAACCCAGTGATTTAAGCATATCATTTCAAAATCACATACCAAAACATCTCATCAAAGTTAATGCAGGAACGACAGACTCAAAACAACGACACACCCCCAAACCTAAACTCGACATTGTCCCCAATGTTGACAATCAAGAACAGACAGGAAGCGAAAAAACAAAGAAAAATAAGAGCAAATAAAAGTTCAAAAAGAAAATCCATAGCCTGCTAATCTCCTCAATCGTCATCTGATAGCTGTAAGATCTCGGTCCCCTGATCGGAGTCTATCTGGTTATCCTGCATCGGCTCCTCATCATCAAAGTGCAAGATCGGGGTCCGCTGGTCAAAGTTCTACGGCTCGAGACCTGATCCACCAGCTGCAAAAGGATCCTGAGTAGGAATAGGGGTCTGAAACGGCATTCCACTCCTACTAGCCACAGAAGACCGGCTAGCTATCATCCCGCGCAGCTCCTCTATGTTCGTCTCGACAGTGTCAAAACGAGCATCCATCTGTCCCTCTAACTGCCCGAAACGCAAATCCATGTGAGTCTGCATAGCCTGCAAAAGAGTGGTAAATGGATCACCTCTTGGCTGAGCTCCGCCTATCTGAGCGGCATCTGGTGCCCCTAAAGGCTGGTCTTGTAAAAGTGCTGCTGCCTCAGCCTCTCGCGCCTCTCGTTCCTCCCGGCGATGTCTTCTCTCCCCATAATTTCCAATAGGAGGAAGGCCCCGAAGAACTAACTGCAGGTTCCAGTTTGTCAAGTTCATCATACTCGGGTCATGATTCTCTAACCCTGCACTCACATCAATGCCTGCCTGTCTGCAGAAAGCAGTGATCAAACACGAAAATACCATGGACTGGTCATCGTGCGCAGTAGCGTCATGAATGGCATTGAAAATCACCCGTCCAATATTGATAGGGCCACCTGTCCTCAAACGAAGCAACACACGTGCCTGGTCATAAAAGATCTCTGTACGGTGCTGGGATGGCATCAGTGAGTATGTCAGGAAAAGGTTCCAAAAGGCAACATCGGCATGCGTGTCACGCTGGTATAGCTTCACTAACGTACCCCATTCCTCCTGTCCATCCATCCTAAACGAGGAAAGTGGATTACCGCTGCCCGTACCGCTTATGGTGCACTTGCCTGGGCAGCGGTAAATCAAACGGCGACAAACTGATCTGGCTCGCTGGGTGTACCGCTTGTCGTGCACTTGCCTCCTGAGCGGCATGGGCAGCGAAAAATGGCCCTTCCTGACCGTCTGGTGTGCCGCCGATGGAGCATATGCCTGTTGAGCGGCATGGGCCGCGGTAAATGGCAAATTTAGCCACTTTCTTCATCTTATTACTCCATTTCTCCGAAATAAGATCGGATCAATCCTTCTATGGAAAGAGACCTACAAAGGCTTTAACAAAACACATCAACCCACCAAAAGGACTCAAGAAACAAGCATATACAAAGGAAAAACGGGCAAAATATAAGCATAGACTTAGACTGATCACTTTCACAAGCGGGACAACAAAGTGAAAATTGTAGAAGAAAGTCCCTCGAGCTTGAATGATTGTGAGAATAATTATTTTGCCTTTCCGATCTCCTACAATGAAGAAGAGAATGAGAGTCAAGAAGAAATTGACTCTAGTAAAGATGACTCATCATCTAACTCTACACATAGATATGTGAAGAAAAAGGTTCTAGATGAATTCCTCGCTGAGTTTAAAAACTTAGAAATGAAGACCAAGGAAAAGATGCGAAGATTGAGAGAAGAGAATCTAGACCTTTCAGCTCATATTGACCACTTAAGTGAACAAGTGGAAAGATCCAAGAAGATTGAAGATAAGCTAAGAAAGGAGTTAGACTTATCTAAGAGGAATGAAGAAGGATTGAATAGAGAGCTTGAAGAGGCTAAAGGGTCAAGGACTAGGATAGTTTCTAGCACCGAAAAACTTAACCACATGTTAAGTGTTGGAAAGAGTCCTTGTGAGAAGAGAGGTCTTGGGTTTGAAGATGATAAGGAGTCCTCCACTCCTAACAAGACCGTGTTTGTCAAGAGCTTGAGCTACAAAGAAGCTTCACCGGTGCAAACTCCTAGGAAGAAGATTGATCTAGGACAATGTTCTTATAGTGCACAAGTGAAGGTAGCTCAAAGAAGACAACCTCAAGCTCATCCTACAAGAGTTCCTTATGCTAACTTCCCTCAACCTCAAATCCATCAAGGGAAGAAATCGATCATGCAAACTCAACCGAGGAAGCAACCAAGTCTTGGTCAACAACAAAGAAGGAGAGATCCTATTCAACAACCAAGACAACCACAAAGACATGGGAAGGCTCCTATGCATGCACAAGGACATGGTATGACTCCTAATTTCATCCTTACATGTCATTTTTGTGGTATTGATGGTTATATTAGACCAAAGTGCTTTCGTTACATTAAATTGTGTAGAGCTAAAAGTATGATCGAGAAGAAAGATGCTAGAGCTAGAATGCATGCTCATAGGAAGGAAGAAATTCATTTACATGATCCTATGACATCTAGATCTCTTGAACCATTGACCACTAGGAAGAAAAGTATATCACCTAAGTGGATTAGGAAAGATGAACCCTCCTGCTACGAGACAAACGTATCTCACATAGGTTCAACTAAGTCCAATGGACTTGGTAGGTCCATAGGACCTCATGACCTTTATTGATGAAGGATTGTGATTGACCCCATATGGGGAACTCAAGTAAAGAGAGCTATTTTGTATACTTGTCACATGCAAAAACTTGAAATATCTTATGCTTCCTTTTTAATTGCTTGAGTAAGCTTGGTTGTACATATGTATATATGTTTTCAATTCAATAATTGTGAACCATGCTTTATTTACAATCCATGTCATATTTATGTTCAAACATGCATTTTTGGACTAGGAGATCTACATAGGAAGTATGATTTGAATGACCTATAGTTATCTTCATGACATGATGATTCTTTTATAACATGCTAATGACAAATGAAAAGCATGAAATTCATATAACATGCTCAAATGAAAAAGCATGAATTGATGATTGCATATTCTTAAATGAAAAACTTGTGTGAAAAAGCTTATGAGACTCAAAATGAATAAAGGATCTTGTATCCGTTCAAAAGATTTTAAAATCTAAATGTCTCTCTTTCTTTATTAGTTGAACATGACTACTATCATACGGGTATCTCACCCGGAAAAATCAAATAGGGTGCAAAGTCGCTCATGTCATGTTTCGCTTATAAAGTTGGATATAGTTGCTCTTAAATTGAAATCATTAAAATCTCTATATCCTTGCTTCTATAATGACAATGGTGAAATTGGTTTGAATTCTTATTAGAAACCTTTGTCATTTGCTTTGCCAAATACCATTGTATTTTGGACTTAAATACAACATGTCTTGTGTGCAAAGCATTTTTGATTCACACATTTTCTTTAAATAAATCTCCTTGTTTCTCTCCAATTAATTGAGATGCATAAAGTGACTAATATGATTATACAAATATCTTGTATGCTACTATCTCTCTTTGCTATAAGTGACCCGGTTGGGGAATACTCTTTTGCCTATATCATGACAAAAAGGGGGAGTAGAATATGGTAAGGGGAGTTGCTAATTAAGAGTAGCAAATGTGCATGTTGGGGAGAATACAATTTTAGGGGGAGTAACCCGTTGAGGGTGAGCATTGCATTGCACATTCATTTCATAATGTTGCATGTTTTCTTAATTGAAAAAATTCTATAATGCAAATGCTTGTTTTAACTTCACATGATCACCTCACATACACTTGCTTTGGAAGTGTAATTTTTTTACTTTGAAGGTTTGATAATTCTACAAGAGATTAAAGACTTTAAGTTTTATTTTCTTATCTCTTTGTAATGTAGAATTTCATTGCTATTCCGTAGCTTCAATTATGTTGTGAGGATCTATGTGAGTGGTTATTTTGTCATGAAATAGCCAAAGGGGGAGATTGTAAGGTCTCAGTTTATTGATTGGCTTATTTCATGGACAAACCATATTTGGGGTTGTTGTAAGGGTAGCTTAGGCTCTCAAGACCTCAAGAGAAGAAGCACCAAAGGTAAATTTCTAAGTGATTACTTGCTTTGAAGAGATGTAGTTGCACACACTCACAACATATGCATAATTCATATTCTTGTATGTTGTGTGTCTTTATTATGTGTGCATTAATGTTCATTAATCTCTCTTCTTGCATGTGTAAATTGATTGCATCTTGTGATTAAAATGCCATGTCATGTTAGGCATTAGGATGCATTTTCTTCATCTTTTTACTCTTGCACAATTTATGTGTAAGTGTGAAGGAAGTGGCAATGCGCTGGTCGTCATGCGCCAGACCAACGTAGCACACCAGCACATATCGCCCAGTGGTCTGTCGCTGGTTATGCGTTGGTTGTCCAGCGCAACTTGCCCAGTTGTTTGCCGCTGGTCATGCACCTCTCAGCTACGCTGGTCGTCTAACGCCTGTGCAAATCATAGGTTGTGCGCTGGTCAGTGCGCTACTCGTCCAGCGCACTCACAAGCACAAAATGCACAATCAGGTGCGATTTTTCCAAAACGAACACACTTTGTTTAAGTCACCTATATTTATGACTCTATGTTTTTAGGCCGTTTTTGAGAGTTCCAAAAATCATATTTTTCCTTAGAACATTTTTTAAGAGAAAACAAATTCACAAGAACTCATCTTTAAACACTCAAAGCTTTTCCTTTGTTCATCAAAGTTCATCTAGGATCATCCATGACCATATAGGATGCATCCATGCATGGTTTTGCATCATCACATCTTCCTTGGTATGTTCTTCACTATCTTCATCTAATTTTAGTGTTTTCCATATTAAGACATCTCTTTAATTACTTGTATGTTATTAGATCATATGCTAAATACAAGTTAGAGATTATTTGTGATGAATTGATTGAGTGTTTTATTGTGATAGCTTCATAGGATTGCTTAATCTATGTTTAGCTAAGCTTTATGATATGCCATTTAGCTCTTGATATCTAAGATTGTATTAATTGTCATTTCATCATCCTAGATAAGCATCTAAGGTTACCTAGCTTTATTTGCTCTTTGAATATTCATACATATTCACATAGGCTTCATTATTTCTTCATTGAGAACTAAGTCTTGTGTTGCTATCGGGATTAGGTAGCTTAAATCACAAACAATTGGACTAGGTCCACTCATACCGGGATTAGGTAGTTGTGATGATTATTGATTGGGATTAGATCATTAAACCGGGATTAGGTTGTAATCATTTCAATTAGTGGATTCGAGGTCTTGTGTGGCGCACATATTAGCCCGTGGTTTTTCCCGTGAGGGTTTCCACGTAAATATCAAGTGTTATTTACATTCCGCACCATATTACACTTGTTTGTCTTTTTGACTAGTTTGGGGTATTTTCATAAAATTGACATGTATGCGAAAATTGGGTAAAATCGTTTAAAATCTATTCACCCCACCCCCCCCCCCCCCCCCCCCCCCCTTTAGATTAATATTGAATACACTGTTTCAGTATCGTTTTCACAATACTAACTCAAAATAACACACATGATTTAAAAAAAAATAAAGGATCAAAGTTATAAATATAGGTCAAGTCGACCAAATCATCCATTATTACAGACCAAATTGAAAATTACATAAAAAAAAAATGATGATGAAAAATGAGGTAAGAGTCGAACAAAAGAAATGATCAAGCCTCCTTCTGGATTGAATCAATGGCAGCAGCAGTTGGGCCCTCGACATTGTCGAGGTTCTCTTCAAGGCCCTTGTCACCATCTCCCTCTGCATCAATCTCTTCATCTGCTCCCTTTGGAGATCCCTCAAGTTTAAGATGCTCTATCTCTTCATAAGCATTGACCTCCTCCTGCATCTCTTTAGAATCCCAATTTGCTTGTGCACCAGCCAAGTATTCCTTGAAAAGCTCCGCCCTTGCCTTGCACATTGCATCAGCCGCCATCGACATCAACCGTCTTTTCAAACCCTCGACAAGTTGCTCCTGCTCCTTAACGACCTCCTTGGTTTTGGTCGATTCAACATGATGTCGATCTCTCTCTTCCATCAAACCCTTTAACTCCTTCTCTAGAGCTAAGTTCTTTTTCTCCATTTCCTTCACTGTCTTGTCGAGCTTAGCGTTGTGTGCCTTCAAGGAGTCGTTTGACTTCCGCAACTTCACGCACTTATCAGTAACAATTTTGTACCTATCATGCAGATGCAAGTGCACTTGCAAAGCCTACAAAAAAGAAATGTCCTATCAGTAAGAAATATAGATGATCAAAAAGAAACTTTAAGACGACAACAAATTTACCTGGAACGCTGAAAGAATGCCCATGTTGAATACCTTATCCATCTTTGTAAGGTTCCCATTTGTTGATTGGCTCATTTCGTGGACAGACCACATGTTGGGGTTCTTTGTAAGGGTAGCCTAAGTATCGGTCTTATTGTTCGAAGCCCTTTGAAGACCTCGTGTTGATAAGCACCGAAGGTAAATTTCTTTGTGCTTACTATTCTTTGAAGAGATTAGTTGCACACACACACTTAACATTCATTGCATATGTGTGCATTCTCTTCACTTGTCACATTTCACACTTGCACTTATTTATCATATTTTGTTGTGTGTAATTGTGTCATGTTGTCGTGTAATTCGTTTCCCGATAACTTTCTGAAACGTCCGCACATGCACTATAATGTGCTTGGTTTAGCGCGAGGACCGCCTATGGAGAATGCCCTTGGCTTCTCCTTGGTTTTCACCTTTCTAGGTGATCGGCGATTATGATCAGCGGCCTGGCCGCCGAATGAAACCGCCGTTTCAGTCCAGATTGGTCTGAAGCATTTCTGCGGTTAAGATCGGCGGTCACAACAGCTGTTCGAAACCGCCGATTCAAGACCTGATTGATTTATCTCTCAGTCTAATTCGGCGGTTGAATCGGCGGTCATGAAACCGCCGTTCAAAACCGCCGTTCATACCTGATTGTTTTTAATCTCTCTGTTTTGATTCGGCGGTTGGAATTGGCGGTCATGAAACCGCTGAATGAACCGCCGTTTATGCTCTGTTCTTCACGAGCTCTATTCGGCGGTCATGATCGGCGGCTTGGCCGCCGATTGAAACCGCCGATCGGTGCGTTTCTTTGAAACTTACTTAAACGACCACACTTTGATTTGGCCCCCTATATATATGCCATTTTGTCTTTAGGTCATTTAAGAGAGTTCATATTCAGAATTCATACTTAGGATATTTTTCAAAGAGAAGAAAAATTCCAAGAACTCATTTTTTATTACTCAAACACTTTTTCATGATCATCAATCATCATCTAGCATCATCCTTGATCTTCTAGATGTCATCTTGCATGGATTCTTCATCATACTTTGCTTGGTAAGCTTTTCACTAATATCTTACATATTTTGTGTTTCTCTTAGCTAGCAATCTCAATTGATTACTTGTATGTTATTTTATATACTTTGAATACAAGTTTGAGATTAGTATGATGTATGTTTGAGAAGTTTTTTTTGTGATAGCTAATTAAGTTTTGTGCTTAATCTTGATTAGCTAAACTATTTGACATGTCATTTAGTTTTGATATCTAGGATTGTTCTAATTGCATATTAATCATCTTAGATAAGCATATAGGGTTTCCCTTGCTCTATGTTGCATTTGGATATTCATATATTCACTTAGGGTTGTATTCTCTTCATAGAGAAAGTAAGTCTTGTGTGTAGTATCCGGGATTAGGTTGCTTAGAACGCAAGCAAATTGGACTAGGTTCACTCATACCGGGTGAAAATATATATTCGCGTGTTTAAAACAACCTAGAGGGGGGGTGAATGGGTTGTTAATTGATTATTACCAATTTTTCAATTACTCAATGTTAACATATGAAAACCCAAACACACAACAAAATAAATCAAGTATAAATTGCGGAAATTAAAGAACACTTGATTTTTACGTGGAAACCCTCACGGGAAAAAAAACCACGGGCTAATATGTGCGCCACACACGGTCAATGAAATCCACTATATGAAAAGGAATTTACACCCTCAAGTGATTCTCGGACTCTCACCCTAGATAACCTCAGGCTATGGACACTACCACTCGCCACTCTTGGTTCAATCCCTAGTGATATCCCCTGATACACTACTCTTGGCGTGAACAACTCCTAATCTACCCTGCGGGCCTTTTATAGTGGCACTCAACCAATTGCTTGAGCACTACACACGGGTAGCCACAAGACTTTCCTTGCTTGTGCAACTTCACCAAGAAGCCACAAGACTTTGACTCAAGAAGAGAATCAATAACCTATGTGAATATGAAAATATTCTAAGTGCAATTAATGCTAGGCTACACTAAATGCTTAACTAGATGTTATAATGCAAATAAACATCCTAGTTATCAACAATGCCTACATGAATATGCATGAGGTCTCAATTAGTTGTAGAGATATCTAACAACCTAATTGTCAACAAACATCACATAAACATTCAAGAGATTAACTAGTTGATTAAAAGACAATCTATCAACCTAGTCAACAATAAATCACACAAGAATGTTTATGACTTAGCTTTTAGGCAAAAATGACCTAATCAATTAAGCTATCAAAGTACAAACCCAATCATGGCAAGGACTATAAATATGCAATTAATAAATGCAATCAAGGAGTCCTACACATCAATGTCTAAATGCAATGCATAAAGACTTAGCTAGAGGGCAAAATGGTCCTAAATGCTAGCTATCACAATCAACACATCTCAACCAATAAACTAAGACTCAAACATGTGATAAACAACATTAATTAAGGAGTCAAGCATTTAATCACAAAATAAATGCTAAATCTAGGCAAACATGTTAGAAAGATGAAACAAGAAGTTCTAGAACATGTAGAGATTACCTAGTCAAGGAAAACAACAAGACCCATGCTTGGATGATGCTAGATGCTCATGGGAATGTGTTTGGTTGAGTAAAGAAGTGTTCTTGGAGCTTTCTCTCACTAGGATATGAGTTTCTCTCACTTAGATCAGTTTTTGAGCTCACTAAAACGAGCTAGGAAGAAGATGAAACTTATATAGGAACCCTAGATGAAGTGGTGTCGTTTTGAAGAAAACGATTCAGCTTCTTCACGGGCAACCGCTGCGCGTACCGCTCAAGAGGCAACATGTCTGGGCAGCGGTACATCAAGCATGAAGACACTGATCTGGCTCGCTACGGAGGACCGCTGGCCAGGCACATGCCTAGGGGGCGGTCTAGGCCGCGGTAAAGCACAGACAGTGCATCAGCTCAAGTTTTGAGCGCCCCAAAATATGACCCAACGACATCGAAACCTTTCGAATAATATATCGTTGGAAAGGTATGGAAGTCTAATTTCTACTCCAATTAATAAAACATGATTTGGATAAATGTAGAAAAAGTTATGGTCATTTGAGTGACCAAAGGTCAGATTCGGATAACAGCTGTGATGCCCTGTTTTAGTGGTCAATTTGGAGATTCCAAAACCAATCCAAACGGTCATGAAATATTACGAATAATATACCGTTGGAAAGGTATGGGTGTCTAGTTTGTCCAGAATTTTACAAAACTCAATTTCAATTTTTTTATAAATAGTTATGGTCATAAAACCATACAAAGGTCAGTTTTGTAAAACATTTAAAACATTGAAATCCAATCTTTTGAAACTAGACACTTACTCCAAATAACCAAACCAAATCTAACACTTATCCAAGAGAAGAATGAGACCTTCTCAAGTGGTCATCCATCGTGCTAAGACATGCACACCATCGTGCAAGCGCGGGCGTTTCCGATCACACAAACGGAAACGAATTTCACCACACTAAAGACTAACAACCATGAAGTGCACGTGTGGGTAGTGAATGCATCCTAATGCCTAACATGTCATTGTATTGCCATTGAACATGATGCAATCAATTAAAACATGCATGAATAGAATTCATGGCTTTGCATCCTAATGCCTAAACATGTCATGGCATTTCAATGAATAAGATGCAATCAAACAAACATGCATGGGAATGGATAACATCATGAATAATCACCAAGCATGTGACACACAAAAGATATGCAATATATGAAAATGCATAAGTGTGATGATAAACCAAATAAGCACACAATTAAGATGCATACAGATGCAATCATATAAATGCAATGAGAGTGTGTGTGCGCTAAAAGACATAGATCCACAAATCAATGAAACACACATGCATGGTAACTAATACACAATATATAAAGATGCATGCAAGTGTGTGTGTGTGTGCCTAATCTCTTCAAGAATCAAGGTCAAGTGGTATACCTTTTGAAGCTCTTGATCTTGAAGTCACCTTGGAAAGTCCAGAAGCTTGTCAAACACAACAACCTAAGCTACCCGTTACATACCAATCCCAATATGGTTTGTCATGAAATAAGCCAATCAAAAAGGTGGCACTAACACCGGGATTAGGTAGGTGTGTGATTACTTCCGGGATTAGGTTGTAATCGTTTTACACATTTAGTGGATTCGAGGTTCGAGTGTGGCTTACTTACTAGCCCGTGGTTTTTCCCTTGAGGGTTTCCATGTAAAAATCAAGTGTTATTTAATTTCCGCATATTATACTTGATTTATTGCTTTATCTATTTAGGGGTAATTTCGTAATTTTGACTATCACGAAAAATTGGGTAAAAAGCTTAAAATCTATTCACCCCCCCCTCTAGATAGTTTTATACACACCGTGCTATAATTTGTTTCAATCTTCTTGCCTTTTAAAAACAATTCATCAGCAAAGAGAAGGAATTTGTTTGACCTATCAAGAAATCCTGTCAACTCCTTGAACGACGAAAGCCCAAAGGAGAGAAGCACCATCAACGAGTCTGGTTTCGGAGCAGTTGCAACTGATTTCTCAACTGGATTCGACCCTCTTTCCAAGGTCGACAGCAGAATCTTTTTTCTATCTTTTCCTTGACGGACTCCTTTCAAGCGATGACTGATAGATATGCTCCGGTACTACTGGCGCGTTTTCCTTCGACTTCTCAGCAGCTTGCTTCTTTTTTGCTAATGCTGCTGCCCGCTTCTTGGCAATCTCCTCCTTGTAAAGCCTTATCGCTTCAGCTTTGTTTGGCATGTTGATTTGTGCACTCGCCATCGACGTCACTGCGAAACAACGTTCAATATCAGTTACAAGCGACAAGAATTTCCTATCATATTGAAGAATTTCAAAACTCCTCCTGATCCAAACATACGACACAAAATCCTTCACATGAGGATATGGTGCTCGCGATCTATTCAAAGTCGACCATTGCCATAAATTGCTAGGCCTAAGTTTACCTTCCGTGAGCAACACTTTACAACTCCTATCCTTAACAGGAATATCTAATATAGCCCCAGTGCGCACAGGTGCCACGTCGCACGACGGTTTGTTATCTACACCCTTTATTTATACAAAAGCAGTGATTTGACAATACGAGTTGGGTAAATAAAAAACCAAACAACAATTGATAGACGATACTCACCATACCGGTTCCAAATTCACCGGTATCGATACTACGACTCTCTCCAAGGACCGTTGATCGGAGGACCTTTCGTAAAAAAGAAGGTATCCTTCGAATGTCGATTGTTTGTCATAGTATCAGCAATAAGTTGACACTCTTTATTTATGGGTATCAACATGTAACGACCTTGGTCGCTCACATGCTCCTTCAAGTAATAATTGTGAAGGAGACACCCCAACCCAAACTTCACATTGTATCTCTCACCAAGGACGCCCAAACTTAACAAAATTCTCCAAGTATTTGGCATCAATTGGCCAAGAGCAATGTCATAATATACCAACATTCATCGAACCAGTTGGGAAACTGGAAATCTGAACCCTAAACAAAGGGTATATTCATAAAAACACGTCCACCTTGGTATGTCCCAATCTGCCCGCTCATGTTCCGTCAGTGCACGTAGTTCGACATCATCAGGGATGCCATAAATCACCCATAAACTACGTAGGTTTTCATTCGTAACTACGCTAGCTGGACTATTGTCTAGAATACCTAGAGGACGACCGGAAGTAGATGCCTCTGCAACCTCTACATGTTTCGGGTATTCGACCATCGTTGCAGTAGCGTGCACAACACCTTGCTCTGACATACCCCTCGTGTTTACAGTAACAACTCTCGATGGATCCTCAATTGTAATCAGTCGATCGATATCTCATGTTCTGCTGTCGATTCCTCCATCATCCTCACCCTCCGTATCACTAGGAGTCTAGGTATAATGCGGATTTGAGACTGTATTGTCGCTCGACATGATATCTCCAAAAGCTGACAAATGCAAAAAATGCACAAGTCAGACAAAAACCAGACTCTACAATCACAACCTAGGGATTCTAGATCAAAACCTAGGGTTTCTTACAAAAAAAGAAAATATATATCATCACCAATCCCTAAAGTTCAACCTAGCCCTAAATAGCTTTGCCTACCCACGGTCGAGTGGTTACTCGAATCTAAACAACTACTCTCGATGTAATGACATACAAGTAGACTAGAAGCAACACGTCATATGAGCAAAACCAACATGGCAACGAATCAAAAGCATCAAAAGCAATCAAGAACACATTAAAGAACATTAAAGGCAGCGAAGAACACGCATTTCTTAGAAAAAATTAGGAGCTTCTACTTTTACTTCTTATAGATTCGTAAAAGTAAGTTTTATGCAAAAATAAACAAAGAAAAAGCAACTCTTTACTAACCTCAAAGAGATTCAAGTAGAAATCATGAAGAAGTACGCAGAAAATCAGCAATATCACTTCACAGGAAGACGAAGAGCATAGGAAGATGAAGAGAGAAGGAAGAGTTCAAGATTTCAAGTCGAGTAAAAGTAGTCCCAGCATATGGAACGGTTTATTTATAAACCAATATTTTAACCCTAGTTGCCACGTGTCAACACCCTTTCGATTGCCAATTAACCAAGGTAACCGCCTGGTTAAAATTAAAGAATTTTACCTTGAATAAGGTGCGCGAATTTAATGCACTTGATGTCAACATGGGGAACTAAAACGCCACCATCCCATCGATTTGACACCCTATCGATTTGACTTCCAAACCCTATTCCAGATATCCGTCAAACGACAGACCATCTATAACGCCAGACTTCATTAAATTGACGACAAGGGTTGTTAATCAAATGGCATACAAAAGGTATTGATTTAACTCGATAAGGAATTTGCTCAACAAAACCAATGGTCGACTCAATGAAAATCACTCTCTAACTTAATGAACCCTTCTTTAGAGAGTGGGGGACAAACTGTGGTAGCCAAAAACAACCCATAGGCCCAAAACATTCAAGGCCTAGACCTTTAGCCTTGGATCCTGTCCAAGCCCACATATAGTGGGTCAACCCAAAGGCTTGATTAGTTAAAGAGTGGCTGATTGACTCAGTCCAACTCAAGCCATCACTAGCTGGCATAGTAACCACCGGATTCAAAGGAGAGTAAATCTCTCTTTGAAATCCTCCCACTATTGAAACTAACAATGGGTAGAAGTTAAAGAAACTTGGCCTATAAATGACCAGGCTCCATCACTGTGAAACTCTCTGAAATCTCTTCCAAGAAAAGCTTATTGAAGTGTGCTAAAACTCTGCTTATAAATATTTCGGCAACCGGAATTCGATCAGACTCACCGTCACGATCATCACATATCATTGCTCAGCCCAAACAAACCTAAGGCCAATAAATCTAAACCCATCTTCATCATTCTATTTGTATTATCTTTGTTCTAATTATTTTCGCAGGTTCGACAAGCGTCCATACCAGGTCAATAGACACTAACTTATAGGTTCAACGAGGAGACAACATCTCTCATCTTACAAAGTTCAAACAAGTTGCCTTGGGCCTAACACAACCTGACCCGATTCACATACCACGTAGATCGACCCCCTACAATCTTTCCATTCCAAAATTGAAAATTAATTAATTCATTCAAATTAGATGGTTCAGTAATAAATTTTGATTTATCAACAGAAAAGCATCTCAAGAAAATTCATGGACATATTCAAAAATTTACATTAATATCAATATTATTGAAGTAAATTTTTTTATGGGGCCCTTGCAAAAATGACTGTCTCTATGTTTGAAAGAGCAAAAATATCCCCACTTTGTTTTTCTTACAAAACTGTCTAGTATTGAAGTTTACTTTGCATGAAATGTCCCCTATTGGACTAAATTATCCTTCCCACTTAAAGGGGAGCGTAATGTCACAAATACCCTTAAACATTTCAGTTTCACGCAAGTACCCTTCTCTTCCCTTCCCTCCCCTTCTTTCATGAGCCCCATTGAATTCCCTCCCCCATTTTCGAACATATTCTGACCACAGTCAGCCATCTCCCGATTCTTCTTCTTCATTCCCCATCTTTAGTTCTCCCCATCTTCGGGGCTTCAATATTCCTCATATTCTGAAATTCCTTCTCAACTCTTTTCAACTGAACAGATTCCAAAAACCATTTAGAAACCCTAAAAACAGAGAGATAGAGGCGACGAGGATGACGAGAGATGGTGGGTTTCTCTCTCTAGTCTTCAAAAGTTTGTGTTTAAGCTCGAGTTTGAGTCATGGCAGAGATAAATCAAAGGCAAGGATACCTAAGCTGCTAGCTGTGGCTTGTAGATCAAAGGCAAGGATACCAGTTAAGAAAGGAACGATTGGTTGCTTCTCAGGGTTCGAATCGTCAAATGAACCCATCGGCTGCAGGTGAGTGTTTCTTTAAATCTGTGCATTGGAACCTTTGAAATAGATTACAACCTTTTATTAAACTTTTGCATAGTTGAGACTCTGAGCTTAAAATATTTCTGATGATCATGATTCTTTGTTTATTCTTCAGTAACCACAAAAGCAGCTTGTATCATTAAGAAACTACAAAGTGTAAATGTTTAATTTTTGCCAACTAACAAGGTTGGAAGGTTTAAGGAATTGTACTATGTTTAGGGAATAATGATTACTCTACAATCGAATATTGCCTTATTTCCAGGGACTTAAATATTCCAACCACATTCAATAACACAGCACACATAGTGCATACATTGACAAGGACCACGGTTTATTAGGCTCAATAATTGTAGTTGGTGTTGTCTTTTGTTGGATAGAGAAAATCAGGGATCATATATTGCTTGATTGTGATGAGTATTTAGTTGTGATGAATGGCTGTGTGGAGTGTTTAATGAATGGCATTTATGGGGGTTTTGTTTTTTTGGGCTTGATAACTCTGTCCAACGCTTGAAATGTCTTCATTATATGTTCTGAAATTTGTTCTAGAGATTTCAGAATGCCAAATTGAAGCTGCTAGCTGTGTGGCATTTGTTGTTTTCTATGGCATTTGTTGAAGTGCTGCTGCTATGTGGCGTTTTAGTGTGCTGGATTGATAACTCTGTCCAGGGCTTGAAGTTCGAGTCTCAAGCGTGAAAGCCTTGTGTAGGGCTTGAAAATCCTTTTATAGGGCTTCAAATCCTTTTACAAGACTTAAAATCAATTTATAGGGCTTTAAAAATAATTGTCCATGGCTTTAAAAATTCATGCCCCGGGCTTCAAAATCAACTGTTTTACTTACCTGGCTATAGATTTTAAATGGTTAGAAATGCAATTGTTTCTATCCTTAGAGGTCAATGTCTTCATTATAGGTTTTGAAATTTGTTCTAGATTTTCAGAATGCCATTTTATTATATTTCTTCATTTTCATATCTTTGTTACTTTAATAACATTTCCAAGGTCTACGGATACGATGGATGGGTTCATAGTGCACTGCGATAGACATTGGATTGATGACCAGGTGATGGGTCCATAGCAACATCCTATCCAAAGCTCTCAAGCTTCTAGGATGATTTCTTGCTTAGCTATCCGGAGTTTCCTACTCCTAGCTAAGTCTACTTGCTTAGTTATACGGAACACTTTCCTAACCAAGACTTCTTGCTCTTTCCACAAAGCTTCACTCACTTTGCAAGAGACTTCAACCTTACACAAGGCAATGATCTAAGTGATGCAAATGATGCAAACACACTCAAATAAAAGCTAGATGATCAATCAAGCTAAATGTACATGCTTAGTGATAAACTAGAATTATGCTTTCAACACACAATCACAAATCTATCTAGAAATCAAAGCATGTGAAACAATAAGAACAAGATATGAATATTCAATATATCATACAAAAATCTTAGTTCTTAGATCATGAAATTAAACCTAGAAAATGTCATTAGACACAACATATATGCTATTTATAGAATCAATTTCAAGATAGGTCAAGTTTAGTGAAATATGCTCAAATGAAATTCTCAAGACTAAAACTCAACAAACACTCAATCATATAACCCTAGCATATGTACTAGCATTCTTCTCAACACATTTCATCAATCAAATAGAAAGAATAAAAGAGATGATCAAAAGAAATTGAAAGAAGAACAAGTAACACATACAAAGTTGAACCTCAGACTGAAATCAGATCACTGTGAAGAATCCTAAAGTCAATTGACTCTGAAAATGCTTGAGGTTTGTAGCTCTCATCGAGACCAACATTTTTTGCTTTTGGATCACTCGAGTTCAAGTTCATATGAAAAAGTTATGATCAAAATAAGAAAACGAAAATCATGAAGAAATTTCAGCAGTTCTCTTTTTGAAAGTGTTCTTCAAGTTCTATCTTTGGAGGGAAGGAGGGAAGCTTTTAAAAGATTCAAGGAGGGAACAAAAATGACCCAATCAGAGGCTGCCACCTCTCAAACTCCGTGTGGGGCATATGTCACACATGGGACCAGAGGGGTGCTCTGGTTGTGTGGCACACGGCCTCCACAAGTGGTGGCCAAGGCATGGCCTTTGGCCATGCTAGTCCCTCGCGCGGTCCTCTCGTAATTTTCAGCCGTATTCGGGCCTTCGAACTCTGATTTTGAATATGTTTTTGGATTACAAATCATGACTCTCTCATGCACAGCGATGACTACAAAACTTTGACAAATGGTTGAGAATTCATCTCGGAAAATGACGACGAAGACAACTCAACGAATGAGAATGCAAAGTAGCGTAGCTACATCGTTTGGACTCGAAACCTACTGAATGAGTAACCGAAATGACCGGAAATCAATAAGGAATCAAATAAGAACATGTTCAAGTTTAAAACACAAGAAACACAAGAAACACAAAACATATAAACACAATGTCACACAAGTATGCTATATCTACGCGATAGTCATAAAACATGCAATTCTACAATGTTTGTCTATAAGAGACCAATGCATGTGCATACTTAAATGTGTGTGAATGTGTTATACCAAATGTTTGCACAATGATGCAGGGACACACATATATGAATTGTGTGTGTGTGCACTAACGCCTTGCAAGAGGATATAAGTCTAAGTATACCTTTGACGCTTTCACCTCTTGAAGATGATATTTGCACTAGACATTGCTCTTCACCTTTGAAGCTTCTTTTCCTTCTAAGAACATCCTGATGAGCCGTTGTTGGTACTAAACAAAATGATATTTTAAAATGTGTTCGTGTTGAAAACCGTTTTCACCACTTAGATAGAAAATTAGTAAAGTGGCAAGTAGGATTCGTTCAACAGAGAGTTAGAGTAACTATTGAATAAATTAACAATTCCTATATGCAATAAAATAAAACATAAGCAATGGATGGTTGAATGGTTTGTCAAGCCATCAAACATACATGTAAAATAAACCTAATAAAACTAATAAAATAGATAGAAATCTAGATAAGAGATATATGGGGAAAACAATTAATGGAATTGCTAGGGAATTAATGGGATCACAAGTGGATTACGAGAAGTGATTCTCAAGCTACCTTAGTGAACCAATCTCACAAATGTTAACCAATTGATTCCTTAATTGTGTTTAGACCATTACTATGAACCCTAAACAACTTTCCACCGCAATGTCTAACCGATTAAGGAGAGGGGGTCATGGCAGAATCGGTTTGTTACAATTAACGGTTTAGATAATCGTGGTTGATATACCCTCCAATGATCTATCCTAGTCACTATGTTCTCAATCCATCAAGGTTGTCAATCCAATCAAGATTATATAACAAATTATCCTAAGCAAGAGTATAATCAACTAGTGGATATACATGTCAATCATATAATGCCTAGAATCTATTTATAAAATGAATAGTACACAAATAGAGATTAAAATATATTAAAGCTTAAGCAAATCCCAATCCAAATGTTCTCACATAAAAATCCATAGAAAGGGGGTTTAATTACACATATTACAATCAAAGGGAAGGCAAGTAAAAGATTAGGAAATCACCCTTATGTCTCCTTTTGTAAACTTGATCCTTTCCTTGCCTTTGATGCTCCTTGTGCAAAGAGTGGATGATGAGGATATGTCTAGATAGGTGGAGTCAAATGGGAAGTTACTAAGGAGATTTGTGGAGAAGATGGGAAGAAAAGAGTGATTTGGGGAAGGAAATCTAGATATTTAGCTTACGTAGGAGAGAAGTTGAGGGATTAGGAATGGTAGAAAGGAGGTTTCTTGGTTGTCAAGAATGGCCAAGAGTTGTTCAAAAGAGGAAAATAGTGATGAATTTATAGGATTTTCAAATTAGGTCTCGGGTGGCAAATTACCAAAACACCCCTGACCATGGCAAATTACCATTTAGTCCTCAAGAGGGGGGCATCTTGTAATTTGGCCACCCAATCAGAATTGAACAATGAAGAGGTTGCTACTTGGTTCATGGCGATGCTATTGGCGATGCAAATGGTGACACAACTGGAGTGGAAATCAACTCCCTGTCGCCATGGCAACAACGAAGGACCAAACGGCGATAAGGGAGGGACACGTGGCGACCAAAGGAGAGATGGGGAGGTGTGATTGGAGGTTGAAATTCCAGCGGTTTGGTTGGCTGGAAGTGGAACGACCGGTGAACCGTTGAGGTTGTCGTTCTTTTGCCACCAGAATTGGTTGACGGTAGGCCGGTTTCGTGGCACTTCAGGCGAGCTAGGGTTTAGAGGAGAGAGACGCCATGGCTACTCACGCGTGAAAAGAAGAAGATAAATAGTGAAGGTGGGGTGCATTTAGAACAGGGCTGGGGTGCGCACAACCTGCGTCTTCTTGTCTCATGTGGGGTGTATTTAGAAGGAGCATGGGGTGCACTCAGCGTGACATGCACTGCTTGACTTGTGGTGTACTTAGATAGAAGCTAGGGTGCACATAGGCGTGGTTTGCACAACTTGGGCCACGCGTTGGGCCTGATATTGGGCTGTTGATTTGCCCATAAATGAAACGCAGCATTTCATTGCTACGTGGGCTGTCTGTGGCTGACGTGGCAAATTGCAATTCAGCCCCTTCATTCTTCCAAATTCGCAATAACTTCAATCTTCCTTCAATAATTACTCTTTTGCCCCTATTTCTCCAATATTACTTCAATGCCCTTGAACTCTGTAAATACCTGAAAACACTTAATTTATACAATTAAATCATGGGATAATGCCTAAGAATCAAGCATAAAGAGAAGGAAGTGAGGGCCAAAATCGTACCAATTTTGGTCCGATCAAATACCCCCACACCTATATTTTGCTCGTCCTCGAGCAAAACAAACATAAGCACACATGGACATGCGTCTAAAAATCAAATAATCAACATTAAAGCACCGACTCTTTTGCAAAAGACTCAAAAGTCAATATTCGACTTGCAAAACCAAAAGTGAAGAGATTAAATAAACGTTGTGCTCATTAGGATAAATATATATGTAAGATATGCTAAATGAAGATTAAAGTCATGCCACTCGAAGTAAACATTGCACGCAACGCGATCCTACATTCTAGATGCTCAAGCTTAAAGACTAGAGTGCCATTAGGTCGGGAATGTAATTCGCCTCAACATCTAATCCTCACCGGATTCTCTCATTTTCGTACGGATTCCTAGGCTTCACTCACCATCCATATGCAATATGAGTTTATGTTCAAGATATCAAATATAATTGCACTTGATCATTTAAAAACACAATTTTTTAAATTTTGTCTCATGAATGGAATTGAAAACCAAGAACTGGAAAGAACATGCATCAACCAAAATTTCCAAAGTGGACATCCCTAAAGATCAAATAGGTCTTTCATTTGGTTGTAATAGGGCCTAAGGTGAGTGGTGAGTAAATAAATAGGAAGAATTGAAAGCAAACACCCAATGATCACACTAAGGCATACATTCTAATTTAAGCACAATTCACTCATTACAACTTGCATAATCACTTTGGCGTCCAGGCTTACAATTTACTATGTGCATTTACTACTCTTAATTTTTATTGAGTAGCTCATTTAATTCCATATAATTCATCTAGGCACTTAGTGCCTCATTTATCTTTTCTTTTCTTTGTTTTGCATTGCTTTTCTTTTCTTTTCTTTGCTTGTCTTTTCTTTTCTTTTCAAGCATTGCATTTCATCTTTTCAATGTATTTGCACATACATATTTGCCTAGGTACACGTCTTACATTTTCATACTCCTCAAAGCTTACATTCAACCCCTAAGCCTTAGCAAACCATTTGGTACAAGGTAAGCTAGTGTTTAGGCTATATGGTTATGTTTATGTGGTTCATGAATGAAAAGCTTAATTGTGTTTGGCTTCAAACGGGCAATGGAGCACACACATAAAGGGATTGGAAGTATTTAGGTCAATTTGGTGGTTTTTCACATGCATTACCTAAAATCATCTCTAAAAGTTTGTCCACAATGTCAATTAAGGCATCCACAAGCAGTCCATATGTTCTATGGCAAACAACATTTAAGTGCGAATGAGACATTTTAAATATGCATAACATGTGTGTTTGAATGAGTGTATAAAGAGTGAAAATATTCCTTCAAAATAAGCTTTTTAAGGCCGTGTTTGTGAATCTCACGGGAAGTCTCCACTATTGATTCCTAACCTTCAAGCACAATTGAATATTCACTCTAACATCAAGAGAAAAGAACTAGCGCGCTTTGCTCAATGCAACCCTAAATGGCATGAAATTAATCTAAACTAAGCATGGCAAAGATGCACAATTCCTTACTTGCACACACAATGGCACAATCTCAACAAGCAAAATATGCTCAACCATGGCATTATCACAAGATTTTCGAAATTTTTCAAAAATTTTGTTTCAAAATATTTGCACACAATTTGCAAACAAGAGACGGTGTTGCGCACACACCCCTAAACCTAAATTAGACATTGTCCTTAATGTCTTTGGGGCATATAAACCAATAAACGCGACGCCACACACATCCTCAATCAAAGAGTCTCAAAAACACAATTTATGTCCATATTAAAAACTTATCCCAAAATATTGACTCAAGTGGTTCCATGTCATCCTATATGCTCATAATCAACTCAAGAGATATAGCAATGTAAATTTATCAAGAGTTATCATCACAATCAATGTGGACAAAATATGTGATCATTCAAGTCCTAAATCCACTATCAAAAACAACTCACAACCTTCTTCTAAGCAGGAAATTAAAAAGCAAGAAATAAAACAAATTAGAACTAAGGAAAGAAAATATACCTAGGTGGGTTGCCTCCCACCAAGCGCACGATTTAACATCTAGGCAAGACGTGGCATGGTGCTCACACACTTCGAACTCTAAAATGTTACTTCCTTAAGATAAGGTCCTCGCCTTTTTTATGAGCACTCTTGGCTTGCTCGTCCCTCAAAGACTCACAAGTGGTCTTTGTTTCATCCCAAGAGATAAAGAACCTTGCTTGACGCACAAGAAACAAAACATTTGCTTCCTCAAGAAGCAATAGAAAATCTTCACAAGCATTAAGCACATTAGAAAGTTCCGGCAAATAAAAATATATTCAATACATGCAATTGCCAACAAGAGCATGGAACACCAATTATTCAAAAGAAACTAACTAAGCAAATAAAGCATAAAAAAATAAAATGCACAAAAGAATTTTTCTATATTATGTACTTGTGCTAGGGGTGTCATCAACTAAAGGAGGTTTTACCAAGTTTGGAAATTGGTTCTTTTTCACAACCCAAACAAGTTGAGTTGATTTCCCCTTTTCTTTTCTTTTGGGTCTAACTTGGTTAACCAACTCTAGGTGGCTTTTTCCTATTCCTAGACTTTTTCAGTTTTTCATGCTTATGGAATTTAAAACATTGAGCTTTGAAGTGCCCTTTTTGAAAGAAAAAATAGCAAGTAGGAGGATGGTTTAGAAAACTCCCTCTTGGTTGGTGACTATGTGGCCTTTGATGTTGCTTCATTTGTAGTGCCTTGACCTATTTTTCCACCTTGTCTAAATAGACAATGTAGTCACACTCCTTGACTTTTGCTATTTTGAGGGCTTCATCCTTCCTACCAAGTGCTTCCTTTGTTTCTTCCAAAGCTTTTGCTTTCCGCTCCTTTTCCATTAGCAACTTTCTAGTCTTTCTTGCATATTCTTCTTCAAATTCTTCAAATAGCCTTGCAAGGTCTTCGAATTCCTTTGATGCGGAATTCCTCTCAACTTCAAGTCTCCCAACTTATATTTCCAACTCCTTGTTCTTGTTGGAGACTTCTCCTACCTTCCTCCAAAAGGTAGCATTCTCTTCTTTGAGCAGGTTTACTTCAAGAGTGAGCTTCTTGCTTTCCATTTCAAGCTCTTTCACTTTCACCTTTCCCAAGGCCTCATTTTCTTCAAACTCCTTCATCATGAGTTGTATTTTTCTTTCCAACTCTTCCTTTCCTTGGGAGGTTTCCACTAACTTCTCTTGAAGTAAAGACAATGTTTCATCAAATTTCGTGCATCGCTCTTGGTTCCTTGGCGGTTCGTCCTTGATTTTCGCACCATTCTCATATACTTGTACAAGAGCATGTACATGGCTCTTTGTCCTCCCTTGCTTGGGATAAACTGATTCTAGTGATTGATCCGGCCGACTAAAGACCACATGGTTGGTCATCCTCTTCTCATGTGCTTGTTGTGTGGATTGGAATAACTCCATGGTCTCTCGTTGAGAAGCTTGGTATTTCTCGCTCTCTCGAAAGTGATCCTCCACGAAATTTTTCCTCTCATCATCAATGGTGTTTGATTGGTATGATGACGAGGAGTCTTGATTCATCCACCAATCCATATTGAAGCTATTCCTATGAGTCTCGTAGCTCGGCCCATGATATTCCGTGAAGAAATCCATAGAATCCTGAAACAAAAGAAACAAAAACTACCAAAGAAGTAAAAAAGAACTAAAAGACTAAAAACAACTAAAAGATTAAAAATTAATAAAAACCTACAAAGAAAAGTTAATAGACTCAACAATCGCTTTAATTCCCCGGCAGCGACGCCAATTTTTGATGAGCCGTCGTTGGTACTCAACAAAATGATATTTTAAAATGTGTTCGTGTTGAAAATCGTTTTCACCACTTAGATAGAAAATTAGTAAAGTGGCAAGTAGGATTCATTCCACAGAGAATTAGAGTGACTATTAAATAAATTAACAATTCCTATATGCAATAAAATAAAACATAAGCAATGGATGGTTGAATGGTTTGTCAAGCCATCAAATATACATGTAAAATAAACCTAATAAAACTAATAAAATAGATAGAAATCTAGATAAGAGATATATGGGGAAAACAATTAAGGGAATTGCTAGGGAATTAATAGGATCACAAGTGGATTATGGGAAGTGCTTCTCAAGCTACCTTAGTGAACCAATCTCACAAATGTTAACCAATTGATTCCTTAATTGTGTTTAGACCATTACTATGAACCCTAAACAACTTTCCACCGCAATGCCTAACCGATTAAAGAGAGGGGTTCACGACGGAATCGGTTTGTTACAATTAACGGTTTAGATAATCGCGGTTGATATACCCTCCGACGATCTATCCTAGTCATTATGTTCTCAATCCATCAAGGTTGTCAATCCAATCAAGATTATATAACAAATTATCCTAAGCAAGAGTATAATCAACTAGTTGATATACATGTCAATCATATAATGCCTAGAATCTATTTATAAAATGAATAGAATACAAATAGAGATTAAAATATATTAAAGCTTAAGCAAATCCCAATCCAAATGTTCTCACATAAAAATCCCTAGAAAGGGGGTTTAATTACACATATTACAATCAAATGGAAGGCAAGTAAAAGATTAGGAAATCACCCTTGGGTCTCCTTTTGTAAGCTTGATCATTTACTTGCCTTTGATGCTCCTTGTACAAAGAGTGGATGATAAGGATGTGTCTAGATAGGTGGAGTCATATGGGAAGTGACTAAGGAGATTTGTGGAGAAGATGGGAAGAAAAGAGTGATTTGGGGAAGGAAATCTAGATACTTAGCTTAGGTAAGAGAGAAGTTAAGGGATTAGGAATGGTAGAAAGGAGGTTTCTTGGTTGTTAATGTTAGGATTATGCTCAATAGCAAGAGAGTAATAGTGTTTTTGACAATCTATTCATATTAATAATGTGATTTCTGGTTTAACAAATCTTATAGCATTTATAGTTTAATTATTATAATTGTCAAAAGTAAATAATCATAAGGTCAAAAGACTATGAGAAAAGAAGAATTGTTCGTACATCTGGATATGTATGAGGTAGACACAATTCTTTAGTTAGTCTTGAATAATGTTCACAATTTAAGTTAAAGGTTGGGCACCTTTATCTTGTTAAAGTTGTAGAATTCTTTTGCTAGCATTTGAGTGAGATCAAATGAGTTATGACGAGTCTAAAATCATATGAGGGTCTTCGAGTAAAAGAATCTAGTGCACTGGGTGTATTGAACTGGATCACAATGAAATACTTTATCTAGAACCATCAATAGATAATAGTCTTTTCATTATCAGGACAATCGGAGAGTCTATCTTAATCCTGAGATAAATGATGGACTTATGGTTGCAAGTGGTATCATTTGAGTTATCAATGAGTACGATTATATAGCATAGTCTATCCTCGATAGTTTGGTGATATTCATTTGTTAATCGATAGAGGACTTCATTTATAGATATGGACATCGTGGCTCCATTTATTAAATGAGAGTAGAATATCATCATATGGATGTTTTGAGGTATTGGATATTGAATCTTAACGTTAAGTTTTCAATAGTGTCTACTGAAACATGGCTTCTGGACAAGTCAAAATATCCAAGTTCAAAATGTGGTCATATGAGGAAATATGGTAACTTGAAGAGCTATAGGCAGTCTATGAGCTCTTGGCGATTACTGATATTCTTCACGAGGATACACCATCTCCTATAAGATTGTCTAGGGTATGAATGAGAATCATTTACTTATTCCATCTTTATTTAAGAGTACAATTTTAGTTCTTTAGTGGAATGAACTAAAATTAATAGATTGAACCTAAGTGAATCATTTGTTGATTGTGATTGGGTTATGTCTATTGGAGCTTAAATTTAGATAGGCCCGCCAAGATCCCCAATCCACACGGACTTGCATGGATCACTTGATATATTCTACCGGACCAATTTATGGGTCCATCTAGAATTGTATTTAATATATTAAGAATATAATTTGCACATTATTTATTTAATGGGCTGATCAATTATATTAATATATTAATGAAAGGCATGTGGGCTTGTTTCTTTTAGTAAGAATGGGTCTGGTTTACATGTGGGCCTTTTATTAAGGTCCAATGGATTTAATAAAATAGAAAAACAATATATAGATATATTAATATATATGGCACATGGCCGAGATATATATATGATATTATATTGTTTTATTTTTTGATTAAATGGAAATTAATTAATTGATTAATTAATTATTTAATTAAAAATCAAAATCTTTTTCTGACTAGGAAATATGTTTCTTAGTAGTATACTATTGTGGTAGTATAAATAAAATAAAAGACTTTATTTGGTAAGTAGATAAATAAGGGATTTATTTATCTAGTCAAATAAGGAAGTCTTTTATATAGTCACAAATACACTAAAGAGTTGGATTAGGGTTGAATTCTAAAGATTGATAGAGATATATATTATATATGGCAAGTTAAATTAATATAGATATATATATGTATTTAGGCGTGCATTGCTAGTACACTTTAATAAGGATGCAACACTTTTGATATAAATATATAATATAAGTGGTAATTTGGTGCGATATATATATAAGTAAAGTGCAGTTTTTGAGATAGTAAGCGGCGCAAAATATATATATAATATCGAGCGGCCACTATATATATATATATATATTATATATAATATATATATATATATATATATATATATATATATATATTATTTGTATTTTTAAGAACCCTAATGTAAGGCTTGAGAGTTTTTTCTTTTGCTTGAGAAAAATAGAATCCAACTCTTAGACTAGTGTGAGAATTCGGCCAAGAGGAAAAGAGAAAAGTTTGTTCTTATTTCGATAGTGCACTAGTAACTTTTATATCAAAAGGTTTTGTGCACAATTTCGAATAAGGTTCACGCGAGTTTCGATCTAACGATTGTGAATTCAAAAGTGACCGGAACATTCTTTGTAGCCTCTTGGAATTTGTTGTGACTAACGAAAAAGAAAAAGTTTTTGTTAATCCATCCTCAGGTACACAATTCAAAGAGAAGGGAGACCACGCTCCTAGGTGATTCACGTTCGTGATTGGATTGGAAGATCTTGCGGATTACCATCGACGCAATGTCAATCGGATCACGCGACAAAGGTATGATATCTTTAGTATTATATGTTAATTAATTAGAGGGTTAAGGTTCGAATTATGGAAAAATTTTAAACTATACTAAACTCGATTTTAGTCTCGCTTCCGCTGCGTTGACCGTATTTTTCCCTACAGTTAAGAATGGCCAAGAGTTGTTCAAAAGAGGAAAATAGTGATGAATTTATAGGATTTTCAAATTAGGTCTCGGGTGGCAAATTACCAAAACACCCATGACCATGGCAAATTACCATTTAGTCCTCAAGAGGGGGGCATCTTGTAATTTGGCCACCCAATCAAAATTGAACAATGAAGAGGTTGCTACTTCGTTCATGGAGATGCTATTGGCGACGCAAAT
Organism: Acer yangbiense; assembly: GCA_008009225.1. Lineage (NCBI taxonomy): Eukaryota > Viridiplantae > Streptophyta > Magnoliopsida > Sapindales > Sapindaceae > Acer > Acer yangbiense. The sequence goes on along the minus strand of CM017765.1, from coordinate 876,527 downwards.
GGTGACACAACTAGAATGGAAATCAACTCCCTGTCGCCATGACAACAACGAATGACCAAATGGCGATAAGGGAGGGACACGTGGCAACCAAAGGAGAGATAGGGAGGTGTGATTGGCGGTTGAAATTCCAGCGGTTTGGGTGGCCGAATGTGGAACGACCGGGGAGCAGTTGAGGTCGTCGTTCTTTTGCCACCGGAATTGGCCGACAGTAGGCCGGTTTCGTGGCACTTCAGGCGAGGAGAGAGACGCCATGGCTACTCACGCGTGAAAAGAAGAAGATGAATAGTGAAGGTGGGGTGCATTTAGAACAGGGCTGGGGTGCGCACAGCCTGTGTCTTCTTGTCTCATGTGGGGTGTATTTAGAAGGAGCATGAGGTGCACTTAGTGTGACATGCACAGCTGCTTGTTGCTTGACTTGGGGTGCACTTAGACAGAAGCTGGGGTGCATTTAGGAATGGTTTGCACCACTTGGGCCATGCGTTGGGCCTGATATTGGGCTTTTGATTTGCCCATAAATGAAACACAGCGTTTCATTGCTGCGTGGGCTGTTTGTGGCCTGCGTGGCTAATAGCAATTGAGCCCCTTCATTCTTCCAAATTCACGATAACTTCAATCTTCCTTCAATAATTACTCTTTTGCCCCTATTTCTCCAATATTACTTCAATGCCCCTAAACTCTGTAAACACCTGAAAACACTTAATTTATACAATTAATCACGGGATAATGCCCAAGAATCAAGCATAAAGAGAAGGAAGTGAGGGCCAAAATCGTACCAATTTTGGTCCGATCACAACCTAAGCAACAACTATTACAAATATATAGCGTTTTGCAATGGAATCAAGCCAATACAAATCATAAACCTTACAGCATGTCATGACAACAAATATAGTAAATTGTTGGAAACAATATGTCACCGGATCAGGGTTAGTAACGGTAGATTCTGGATAAGCTTAAGTTCAGAGCTTTTAACGCCGAAAGGGAGTTGTACATTATCCATTATGACTGACAGTGATGTATCTTGTTTGCTTTCTCATAATCGATCCTCGTGGACTGAAATTAAAGTCGAAGTAGTAGAAAGATCTGTACCGCCGAAGGCAATTGAAAATGTATTTCAAACTCCGATGAAGTCAAGAAATACAACAATCCAGTCATGTATACCTTCAGCTTGTAAACTGAAACAAATATTACGCGGTGTGTATAAAACTATCTAGAGGGGGGTTGAATAGATTTTAATACGGTTATTACCAAATTTTCGCAACAAGTCAATTTTACGAAAATAACCCCAAACTAGTCAAAGCAATAAATCAAGTGTAAAGTATGGAATTTAAATGACACTTGATTTTTACGTGGAAACCCTCAATAGGGAAAAACCAAGGGCTGGTATGTGTGCCACACACGATCCTCGAAATCACTATTTGTAATGATGTTTACAACCAAGGTTGACCTCAACCATTCTCGGCTTATAACCCACACTACTACCGAGCGGGCCTTTAATAGTAGCAACCCTAGATCAATTTGCTTATTAACTAAGCCACCTTAGCCACAAGACTTACTTATCAATGAAGAGATTAAATAACCTATGTGAATATGCAAAGATATCAAAATATGCAATTAATGCTTGGTTACACTAAATGCTTATCTAAGAATTAAAAGATGTCAATTCCTAGATATCAATTGCTATATGACATGGCATACAACATAGCTAACTTAGATTAAGCAATCATAGGTATAACTATCACAATACATCACTCAATCAAGGCAACACACAAATCTCTATCTTGTATAATAGAATATGATCTAAGAACATACAAGTAATAAAAGAGATTACTTTTTAAGTAAGACACAAAATATGTAAGATATTAGTGACCAACATACCAAGCAAAGTGTGTTGTAGAAAACCCATGCATGGATGCATCCTATATGGTCATAGATGATGCTAGATGAACTTGAATGCACATGGAAAATACTTTGAGTGATTAAAGGAGAGTTCTTTGTGAATTTTTCTCAATTGAAAAATATTCTAATTGAAAAATCTGTTTTTGGACTCTTGAGAACGACCTAATAACGAAGAGGCATATATATAGGGTGTCCAATAGAAGCTATGTCGTTTTGGAAATTTTTCAAAAAAATTTCCCCGCAAACTGCTATACGTACGGTGGATTTTGGGCGAGTGAATAGAGGTTTTAAAAACCAATCAGGCTCCCACTATACGTAGGGCTAGTGAACAGTGGTTTGGGCGCGACAGTGCATCAGCTTCAGCTTCAAGCACCTCAAAACATGACCAAACGATATCGAAATCTTTCGTATGATATATCATTGAAAAGGTATGGATGTCTACTTTCTACTCTTTTTATAGAATGACATTTCGATGTCTGTAGACACAGTTATGGTCAATAGAGTGACCAAAGGTTAGAAATTGATAACAACAGAGTTTCCTTGTTTTGGTGGTTACTTTGGAGATTTCAAAACCAATCCAAACGGTCATAAAATATTACGAATAATATACCATTGGAAAGGTATAGGTGTCTAGTTTTTCCAAAATTTTACAAAACTCAATTTTAATCTTTTTATAAAATGTTATGGTCACAAGACCATACAAAGGTCAGTTTTGTAAAACATTTAAAACATTGAAATCCAATCTTTTGAAACTAGACACTTTACTCCAAACAACCAAACCAAAACTAACACTTATCCAAGAGAAGAATATGACCTTCTCAAATGGTCAACCATCGTGCTAAGACATGCACACCATCATGCAAGTACGGTCGTTTCCAATCACTCAAACGGAAACGAATTGCTAGACACTATCACACAACAAAATCCAACAAAGAGGTGCAAATGTGAAGTGTGAGAAATGCACACATAAGAATTGAAGCACAAATGCAAGATGAATAAAACATGCATGAAGAAGTGTGTGTGTGTAACTAATCTCTTCAAGAGGCAAGTCAAGTGATTTACCTTTCGCTCTTGCTCTTGAAGTCACCGGGGATGCTTGGAAGCTAGCCAACGAGGACCTAAGCTACCTATTGATCGGCACACATGAACGCGACAATTCTTCAAACTGTCGGTAAATGGTAGGACGTGCGAGTTTATTCGCAAGTGCACGGATCGTTATGTTCGCGTAGCAGCAATTACAGTTTGTTCCACAGGGAGGTACGGTACCCTTTATTGGTTCTAGTCTTATATATTATATATACTAATTACAACTTATTCACATGCAAGAAAAGTAAATGGCGGAGGATGGTGGCAAGTAAGCTAGCAACTAAATTAAGATTACACTAAGATGGCATAGATTAACTATAACTAAATTACACTAAGATTGCTTTTATCTAAATTATACTAACTAACTAACTAATTACCAACTAATGCAATGGTTATGCAAGAGTGGTAATGAGAGATGAGATGTTAGGATATTGGTGTACAAGTTCAATCACCCAATTAATTAGTTGATTTCAATTAAGCACATATGATGGTCCAAAACCTTGAATAAAGACCCATACATCAATATGCATTCATGTATGATCTAAATTGTATTACATGTTAATCAATTGGTTAATTCATTCAACACATACATGAATTGAAGCTCAACATGGATTATCAACAAATATAATAGATAATATTACAAGTACACCAAATCCCAACATCAATAGTTTAGTTACACATATAATTACAAGCTAAAGGAAATAAGAGAGAAAGAGAGACAACCCAATATCTTGGAGAGTCTTCACAATAAAACAAGCTCCTCTTGCTTTCCAAAGCTTAGAATCCATATGCAACCAAAGTTTACTAACTAACTAAGGTGGGTTGAGTGTTCTTGGTGAGATTCTAAGCTATTCTAAGCTATTCGAAGTTATTCTAAGCTATTCTAAGCTAGTCTAAGGTATTCTAAGCTATTGTTAGCTATTTTGGATATTTGAGAGGTGTGTTTTAGGTTTACAAAAGATGTATATATATAGAGGGAAGCATTTAGGCAAGTTTGGATGTGCAAATCTCCCAAGTCGATCGTCCCTCGCGGGTTTGGATCACTGGCTCGCGGGTTTGTGCCCGCCGGCGGAGCTCGCGGTGGAAAAATGGAAGTTAGCTGCGAGTTCCACACCTTCTGGCTAGCAGGAACTTTCCCTCGGCATGAAACCACGGGTTTCCAGCTGGTTTGGACATCTTGTTCACTGGAAAAAAGCGGCTACAGTTGAGCTTTGAGCTTAGACTTCTATGGAGACTTGGAGGATTTGTTGGAGAGAGAAACCTTTGCATGGGAGCCTAAAAATGGGTCCATCGTGACCGGGGGAATGGTGGCCGTTGATCTGGGCTGAAAGGCATCAGAAAAATAGTTAGAAAATGGTTGAAAATGGCCGGGGTCAGAAATCAGGTGTGTCGCTGGTTTGGGTCGGGTCAACCGGGTCGTGGGTCGACCCGACTAGCTGAAGAAGATGACCTGATGTCATGCTGACGTCAAGTGTGATGTAGGCACTCACAAATGGCATCATTTCACACGTGATGTGGCAGGCTGATGCTTTGATTTGCTGGCAAATATCAGCTTGTACCCCTGATCTCTCCCCTATTCACAGAATCTTCAATAAAGTCCTGAATTTTGCACTTTTGCACCTGATATGTCCAAAATGACAACAATGCCCCTGAACTTCCCTAATTACCTGAAACACTTATTTATTCCATTAAATACCCAGTTTTACCTGAGAAACAAGTACAAAAGAAAGGAAAAGGGAGCTCTAAATGTGAACATTTGTAGCGCGATCACCCATTACAAAATCATCCCCAAGTGTGGTTTGTCAACGAAATAAGCCAATAAAAAAATGAGGTCCTTACAATCTCTCCCTATGGCTATTTCGTGACAAACCCACCACTCACATTTGATCCTCAAAAAAAGTAAAAGCTAAAGGTCAATAATTGTTTATTCTATATTACAAAGAGAAGCCTAATCAAACTAGATCTTCAAGCTTTCCATCTCTTGTAGAATAAACATCAAATAAGAACTATTCCAAAATAAGTGTATGTGAGGTGATCGAGTGAGATAAAAACAAGCATTTTCATTGAATAAAATAAGCAACAACATGCTATGAATGTGCAATGCATTGCTCCCCCTCAATGGGTTACTCCCCCTCAATTAAGCACTCTCCCCAATGTGCAAATTAGCTACTCTTAATTAGCACTCTTCTTTACCACATACTACTCTCCTTTTTGGTCATGATACAGGCAACCCCAACCAGGTCACTTGTAGCAAAGAGAGATGGTAGCATACAAGACATTTGCATATATAATGCACTTTATGCAACGCAATTAATTGGAAGAGAAGCAAAGAGATTTATTTTATAAAAATGTGTGATTATAATGCTTTGCATGTAAGACATGTTGCATTCAAATCCAAAAGAAATGGTATTTGGCAAAGCAAATGACAAAGGTTTCCTATAGAATTCAAACCAATTTCACCATTTGTCATGAGTAAAGCAAGGATATAGAGTTATCAATCATTCAATTTTAATGAGCAATTATATCCAACTTTATAAGTAAAACAAGGCATGAGTGACTTTTGCACCATATTCGATTTTTCCGGGTAAGATATTGATCGCCCACTTTTTACGTCATTACCAAATTGCGGATTATCAAAAGATGTTTATAAAGAAATCGTACGCAATGTGCTCTAAGTTTTGAAAGCTAGTAAAGCGGCAAGCTAAGGATCGTTCCACAAGGAATTAGAGTAATTAGTTGAATTATTTAACTAATCTAAAAATGCAATAAAGAAAATCATGGTAGTTTGAATGGTGTATAGTTTAAGAAACCATCAAACATACATGGAAAATAAAAATAACAAAAATGTAAAGAGAATATGAATAGATAGGAATCCAATATCAACAACCTAGATAAGAAAATGGTTTAAACAATTAATTGGGCGTCTAGGGAAATGATAGAGTAGCTAATGGACTTTGAGCAATTCATCAATGGCTTCATTACGCACTATTCACACAATCAATGACCGATCTCATTCAAAAGTGTTGCTTAGACCGTCATTACGAACCCTAAATAACTTCCCACAAAAATGCCAAACTGATTAAGGAAAGGGGGTCAAGGTGGGATCGGTTAGTGACGATCAAAGGCCTAGGCAATCGTGGTAGGCCTACCCTCCAAAAGCCTATCCTATTCACTATGTGCTACAATTAATCAAGTGTGTCAATAACTCAACCAATTTTATCACAAATAAATCCTACAACATATTGCAATCAACAAGTGTGTTAATACTCAATCAATCATATAAGTGCAAGATCTAATTAAAAAGTGAATAAAACTTTAATTGAATAAACATAATATTCAATGCCTTATTGTCCAAAAAGTCTCTCAAATCATACCCCTAGTGGGGGTTTAATTACACATAATCACAAACAAAGAAAGGAAGTAAACTAGAGAGAAATCACCCTTGGGTCTCTCTTGTAAGCTTGATATTTCCTTGAGCATCCTTGTTGTGGCTAGTGTAAATATTGGGTGTTGAGAATGTGTCTAGATAGGTGGAGTCATATGGAAAGTGACAAAGGAAATGGGTGGAGAAGATGGATAGAGAGGAGTGATTTAGGTGAAGTAATCTAGGTGTTTATTGGAGAGAAGAATGGTGGGATTAGGAATGGTGGAAGAAAGGAGGTTTCTTGATTGTCAAGAGTTGTCTAAAAGAGGAAAATAGTGATGAATTTATAGGGTTTTCAATTTAGGTCACGGGTGGTAAATTACCAAAACACTCGTCTTGCATGGCAAATTACCATTTAGTCCATAAGAGGGGTGCATCTTGTAATTTTCACACCAAATCAGCCATTGACAGAGTGAATGTTGCGGTTTTAGGTTCATGGCGACACTTGGGCAACGCAAATGGCAACTCTCACTATGGCGACATCAAAAGAGCAAACCGCAACAATCGATAGACCCATTTCGCGGTTTTGTCACGATGGAATTTTGGGGCGACAATGGATGAGACGCCTATGGCTGAATCAGAAATGTTAGCTTGGATTCCGGTGGTTTTAGGGACTGAAAAAGGTCCCATTATGGACGAGATGAGCATGCTGATCGATTGGAGTGAAAAACGGTCGGAGATAGGTAGCTTCCCGGCGGCGGCTGCAACAAGGGTTTTGGGGCATCCATGGACGTCGGCTGCTGGAGGAAGAAGATGAAGTTGAAGATAGATGGGTACATTCAGCAAGAGACAGGGGTGTGCTTGGTCACAAGTCCATTGTCTTCTTTGGGGTGTAATTAGCAGGGGCAAGGGTGCATTCAGATGCTTTGCTCTTTGACTCATATGGGGTGCGCTTAGAAGCCATACACACATCCAAAGCGCACCGTTTCACTTAAGTGACGTGGCGCCTACTTGCCTCTCTGCTAGGTAAATTACAATTAGATCCCCTGATCTCTCACAAAACCACAATATTTTTAATCTTCCTTCAATACTTACACTTTTGCCCCTAATTGACCAAGCCCTTGAACTTTGTAAATACCTGAAAAACACTTAATTTACATAATTAAATCATGGGATATTGCCCATGAATCAAGCAAAAAGAGAAGGAAGTGATGGCCAAAATCATACCAATTTTGGTCTGATCAAATACCCCCAAACCTATCTTTTACTCGTCCTCGAGCAAAACAAATATAAGCACCATGGACATGAGTATAATCATCAAACAATCAATCATTAAAGCACCGACTCTTTGCAAAAGACTCAAAAGTCAATATTCGACTTTGCAAAACCAAAAGCGAAGAGATTTAACCAACGTTGTGCTCATTAGGAAATAATGCATGTAAGAGATGCTAAATAAAGATAAAAGTCATGCCACTCTAAGTATACATTGCACGCAATGCGATCCTACATTAAAGATGCTAAAGCTTCAAAATCTAGAGTGCCATTCGGTAGGGAATGTAATTCGCCTCGACATCTAATCCTCACCGGATTCTCTCATTTTTGCATGGATCCTAGGCTTCACTCACAATCCATATGCAATATGAGTTTATATTCAAGATATCAAATATAATTGCACATGATCATTTAAAAACACAATTTCTAAAAATTTATCTCATGAATGGAATTGAAAACCATGAATAGGAAAGAACATGCATCAACCAAAATTTCCAAAGTGGACATCACTAAAGATCAAATAGGTCTTTCATTTGGTTGTAATGGGGCCTAAGGTGAATGGTGAGTCAATAAATGGGAAAATTGATTGCAAACACCCAATGGTCACACTAAGGTATACATTTTAAGTTAAGCACAATTTACTCATTACAACTTGCATAATCCACACTTTGGCTTCCAGGCTTACAATTCACTTTGTGCATTTTTCTACTTTTAATTTTTATTGAGTAGCTCGTTTAATTCCACATAATTCATCTAGGCACTTAATGCCTCATTCATATTTTCTTTTCTTTCTTTTGCATTGCTTTTCTTTTCTTTTCTTTTCTTTTCTTTGCTTTTCTTTTCTTTTCAAGCACTGCATTTCATCTTTTTAATGTGTTTGCACATACATACTTGCCTAGGTACACGCCTTACATTTTAATGCACCTCAAAGCTTACATTCAACCCCTAAGCCTTAGCAAACCTTTTGGTACAAGGTAAGTCTAGTGTATAGACTATATGGTTTATGCTGATGTGGTTCATGAATGAAAAGCTTAATTGTGATTGGCTTCAAATGGGCAATGGAGCACACACATTAGAGGGATTGGAAGTATTTAGGCCGATTTGGTGGTTTTTCACATGCATTGCCTAAAATCATCTCTAAAAGTTTGTCCACAAAGTCAATTAAGGCATCCACAAGCAGTCCATATGTTCTATGGCAAACAACATTTAAGTGCGAATGAGACATTTTAAATATGCTTAACATGTGTGTTTGGATGAGTGTTTAAAGAGTGAAAACTTTCCCTCAAAATAAGCTTTTTAAGGCCATGTTTGTGAACCTCACGGGAAGTCTCCACTATTAATTCCTAACCTTCAAGCACAATTGAATATTCACTCCAACATCAAGAGAAAAGAACTAGCGCGCTTTGTGCAATGCAACCCTAAATGGCATGAAGTTAATCTAAACTAAGCACGGAAAAGATGCACAATTCCTTACTCGCACACACTATGGCAAAATCTCAACAAGCAAAATATGCTCAACCATGGCATTATCACAAGATTTTCGAAATTTTTGAAAAATTTAGGCTTAAAACATTTGCACACAATTTGCAAACAAAGGACGGTGTTGCGCACACACCCCCAAACCTAAATTAGACATTGTCCTCAATGTCTTTGGGGCATATAAACCGGTAAACGCAGTGCAAAACACATCCATAATCAAAGAGTCAAAACAACATCAATGTCCAGTTAAAAATTTATCCCAAAGATTGGAATCAAGTGGTTCAATAACATCCTATCTATTCATTAACAACTGAAGAGATATAGCAATGTAAGTTCGTCAAGAGTTACCATCACAATCCATGTGGACAAAATATGTGATCATTCAAGCCTAAATCCAATATCACAAACAATTCTCACCCTTATTCTAAGCAAGAAACTAAAAAGCAAGAAATAAAACAAATTAAAAAGCAAGAAAAGAAATTGTACCTAGGTGGGTTGCCTCCCACCAAGCGTTTGGTTTTACGTCCCCGCTAGACGTGCTACTTGGATCGGTCAATCGAATTCCAAGGCTTCGAAGATGCGCCTATATGCGATTAGGTCTTGGAAATATTTGTCGCTCGCCAGCGTGTTCCTATTCACATAAAGTAAAGGCAAGTAAATGTTCACTTGAAAATGTGGTTTAATAAGCTTAGGAAACAACCTATACCAAATGCTTTTAAGTAGGTGGCTTTGAGAAATAGTAGGAGGGACATAAGGTTTCAATTCCTTCATTTCATCATTCTTCTTCTCTTCTCCTACTTCTTCACATGTAACACTAAGACTTATTAGAAAAATTATGAAAATAATTGTGCTCTACATTCTCACCAATCCAAGGGATGGTGGTAGCTTCTTCTAGCATTGGTGGACTTGGGAACTCTTGGCTCTCTTTCCCTTGCATGGCTTCCATGATGGCTCCAAGGTGCACTTCTATTCTTCTCAACGAAGCTTCTAATCCCAAAAACCTAAGTGCACTTGCCTCCAAACATTCATTCAAGGCTTGCTCGTACGACACTTATGATGCTCGGATGGCCTCTAGCTTTTCTTCCTCGGGATTCCCATCCTTCGGCCCCGTATTGGAAGAATTTGAGTCATGAGCTCTTTCTTCCTTCGAGTGCCTTGAGGCAAATAACTCCATGTCCCGGTTGAATTTTTCCAATTACAAGCCAAAAGGATCCATTGTTCCTGAAAAGAGAAAAAAAGAAAAAAAAAATGAAAGCAAGACGCAAAAGAAACAAGACTAGAAACTCTAAAAATAACAAAAATGACAAACAACCTAAAAAAAAAAAATCTAACTACAAAAATGAATAACAAAAGAACTACGAAAATCTAATAAACAAACTAAAAACTAGCAAAAGATAATAATTAAAAGAAAACATATGTTAGTAGGCTAACTAATAAGATCCTAAGCTACAAAGAAAAGTTAAGTAATTCAACAATCGCTACTAATTCCCTGGCAGCGGCGCCAATTTTGATGTGCCAGCTTTTTTCGTCATTACCAAATTGCGGATTATCAAAAGATGTTTATAAAGAAATCCTACACAATGTGCTCTAAGTTTTGAAAGCTAGTAAAGTGGCAAGCTAAGGATCGTTCCACAGGGGATTAGAGTAATTAGTTGAATTATTTAACTAATCTAAAAATGCAATAAAGAAAATCATGGTAGTTTGAATGGTGTATGGTTTAAGAAACCAACAAACATACATGGAAAATAAAAATAACAAAAATGTAAAGAGAATATGAATAAACAGGAATCCAATATCAATAACCTAGATAAGAAAATGGTTTAAATAATTAATTGGGAGTCTAGGGAAATGATAGAGTAACTAACGGACTTTGAGCAATTCATCAATGGCTTCATTAACACACTATTCACACAATCAATGACTAATCTCATTCAAAAGTGTTGCTTAAACCGTCACTACGAACCCTAAATAACTTCCCACCAAAATGCCTAACCGATTAAGGAAAGGGGGTCAAGGTGGGATCGGTTAGTGACAATCAAAGGCCTACCCTCCAAAAGCCTACCCTATTCACTATGTGCTACAATTAATCAAGTGTGTCAATAACTTAACCAATTTTATCACAAATAAATCCTACAACATATTGCAATCAACAAGTTTGTCAATACTCAATCAATCACATAAGTGCAAGATCTAATTAAAAAGTGAATAAAACTTTAATTGAATAAACATAATATTCAAAGCCTTAATAAATACTCATTGTCCAAAAAGTCTCTCAAATCATACCCCTAGAATGGGGGTTTAATTACACATAATCACAAACAAAGAAAGGAAGTAAAATGGAGAGAAATCACCCTTGGGTCTCTCTTGTAAGCTTGATTCTTCCTTGAGCATCCTTGTTGTGGCTAGTGCAAATATTGGGTGTTGAGAATGTGTCTAGATAGGTGGAGTCATATGGAAAGTGAGAAAGGAAATGGGTGGAGAAGATGGATAGAGAAGAGTGATTAAGGTGAAGTAATCTAGGTGTTTATTGGAGAGGAGAATGGTGGGATTAGGAATGGTGGAAGAAAGGAGTGAAAGTCCTAGAGGCGTGTTCAATATTAATCTAGAGGGGGGGTGAATAGATTTTAACTATTATTACCCAATTTTTGCATGCAAGTCAATTTTACGAAAATGCCCCTACTAGTCAAAGATACAAGCAAGTGTAATATAGTGCGGAATTTAAATAACACTTGATGTATACGTGGAAACCCAACCACTGGGAAAAACCACGGGCTGTATAGTGCGCCACACTCGGAACTTGAAATCACTAATTGAAATGAAGTTTACAACCTATGTAGACCTCGTCTAACACTCCGGTCTGTAACCCCTCACTTCTACCCAGCGGGCCTTTATTAGCAACCCTATTCCAATTTGCTTGAGGCCTAAGCAACCTTAGCCTCAAGACTTAATTCTCAATGAAGAGAAACAACCTATGTGAATATATATGAATATTCAAATAACAAACAAGGCTAGGTAACCTTAGATGCTTATCTAGGATGATAAGATAATCAATTTAAATCAATCCTAGATATCAATTGCTAAATGACATGTCAAATAGCTTAGCTAATCAAGATTAATTAAAAACCTAATTAGCTATCACAAACAACACTCAATCAAGTCATCACAATTAATTCTCTAATCTTGTATTTATCATATGATCAAAACATACAAGTAAATTAAAGAGAATAGCTTGATAATAAAAATACTCAAATAAGATGAACAAAATCTTACCAAGCAAGTTGTGATGATGCAAACCCAATCATGGATGCTTTCTATCTAGACATAGAAGATGCAATATGAAATTTGATGCACAAGGGATTTGATTTGAGTGGTTAAAGGTGAGTTCTTTTGTATCTTTCTTTTCTTGAAAAATATTCTAAGTATGAAATCTGATAATCAACTCACTTCATTGACCTAAAGTCAAAGTGGCATATATATAGGGAGTCAAAACAAAGTGTGGTCGTTTTGAATAAGTTACACCTACTTTTGCCTTGGGTGCTGTACGTAGAGCGCCTCTTGTACAGCGCCTGTACAGCGCCCCTACTCTGTTCTCACGGGAAAACAGAGGGGCGCTGTACGAACAGCGCTTTGTACAGCGCTCGTACAGCGCCTTTCAAAATTGCATCAGACCTGATGCATTTAAAAATTCATTTTCGACCAGGTCAAGATGGGCGCTGTACGAACAGCGCTTCCAACAGCGATGTGTACAGCGCCTGACACAATGTATGAAATCTTAAAAACATGCATGGCATGGCATTGGTCATACAAGATGCAATCATGTAAAGCATGCAAGAAGAGATGTTAATGAGCATTAATGAGCACAAAATAACAACACATACATAACATACAAGAGAATGAATTATGCATGAGATGTGAATGTGTGTGTGCATCTAATCTCTTCAAAGCAAATTAAGCACATAGAAGTTTACCTTTGGTGCATATCAACCTTGAGGACATGAGAGGGTCTTGAGCTTGAATATCTATTACTAAAGCTACCCTTACATACAATCCCCAACATGTGGTTTGTCCACGAAATAAGCCAATCAACAAATCGGGAATCCTTACAAGGAGGTTTCTTGATTGTCAAGAGTTGTCTAAAAGAGGAAAATAGTGATGAATTTATAGGGTTTTCAATTTAGGTCACGGGTGGTAAATTACCATAACACCCCTCTTGCATGGCAAATTACCATTTAGTCTATAAGAAGAGAGCATCTTGTAATTTTCACACCAAATCAGCCATTGATAGTGTGAATGTTGTGGTTTTGGGTTTATGGCGACGCTTGGGCGATGCAAATGGTGACTCCATTAGGTGCCAAATAACTCTCTGTCGCCATGGCGACATCAAACGAGCAAACTGCGACAATCGATGGACCCATTTTGCAGTTTTGTCACAGTGGAATTTGGGGGCGACAATGGATGAGATGCCTATGGCTAAATCAAAAATGTTGGCTCGGATTCCGATGGTTTTAGGGATTGAAAAAGGTCCCATTACGGACAGGATGAGCATGCTGATTGATTAGAAGGAAAAACGGTCGGAGATAGGTAGCTTCCCAGTGACGGCTACAACAATGGTTTTGGGGCATCCATGGACGTCGGCTGCTGGAGGAAGAAGATGAAGTTGAAGATAGGTGGGTATATTCAGCAAGAGGCAGGGGTGTGCTTGGTCACAAGTCCATTGTCTTCTTTGGGGTGTAATCAGCAGTGGCAGGGGGTGCATTCAGATACTTTGCTCTTTGACTCATATGGGGTGCATTTAGAACTGGCCTAGGGTGCGCTTAGAAGCCACACCCACATCCAAAGTGCACCGTTTCACTTAAGTGACGTGGCGCCTGCTTGCATCTTTGCTCGGTAAATTACAATTAGATCCCCTGATCTCTCATAAAACCACAATATTTTCAATCTTCCTTTAATACTTAAACTTTTACCCCTAATTGACCAAAATTACTCCAATGCCCTTGAACTTTGTAAATACCTGAAAAACACTTAATTTACACAATTAAATCACGGGATATTACCCGACAATCAAGCAAAAAGAGAAGGAAGTGAGGGCCAAAATCATACCAATTTTGGTCCGATCAGATACTCGTATGATATTAGCCATGTTCAACAAATAAAGAAATAGAGACTTTGGATTTTAAAATCCATAGAACGGATATAAGATCTTTTATTCATTTGAGTCTCATTAGCTTTTCATACATTGTTTTGCATTTAAGAATTGCAATCATCAATTCATGTTTTTTCATTTGAGCATGTCATTTGATTTTTATGCTTTTCACATTTTAAGCATGTCATAAGAATTTCATGCTTTTTCATTTTGAGCATGTCATTTAAAGAATCATCATGTCATGGAGATAACTATAGATCATTCAAAGAGTACTTCCTAAGTAAATCTCATAGTCCAAAAATGCATGTTTGAATATAAATATGACATGGATTGCATACGAAGCAATGGTTCACACTTATTGAATAGAAAAACATATAAGCATATGTGCAACCAAGCTACTCAAGCAATTAATGAAGAAGAATAATTTTTATCAAATTTTTGCATGTGACATGTATGTAAAATTGCTCTCTTTGCTTGAGTTCCCCATATGGGTTCAATTACCACACCTCATCAATGAAGGTCATAAGTTCCTATAGACCTACCAAGTCCATTGGACTTAGTTGAACCTATGGGAGACAAGTTAGCATCATAGCAGGTGGGTTCATCTTTTCTTATCCACTTAGGTGACATATTTTCAATCCTAGTGGTCAAAGGTTCATGAGCTCTAGAAGTCAAAGGATCATGTAAATGGGTTTTATCCTTCCTAAGCACATGCATCTTAGCTCTAGCCCTTTTTCTTTTCAATCATGCTTTCAACTCTACGCATTTTGATATAATGAAAGCAACTTGGTCTAATGTGACCATCAATACCACAAAAATGGCAAGTGGGAATAAATTTAGGAATCATACCATTCCCTTGTGCATGCATTGATGCTTTCCCTTGTCGTTGTGGTTGTCTTGGTTGTTGGATTGGATCTCTCCATCTTTGTTGTTGACCAAGACAAGGTTGCTTGCTCGGTTGAGCTTGCATGATCGGTCTCTTCCCTTGATGGATTCACTACAACAGAATATGTCTTTTACGGCTTGAGTTTTACGGCGCACATAAATGGCGCATCGTAAATGTTATCATTCATGAATTATGTTTAGTGCACATCGTAATTGTGATGCATAATTTCTCAAAGATAGTGCACATTTGAGGAACGCCGTAAAAAGGAATTATTTACGGCTTACCTATTACGTGTCTTATTTGAAAGTCTTTTAAGACATACTACTCATGCCATGTATACATTTTTCAAAAACAAGTGAATGACTATTTATGGCATTTAGTGCAAGTTGTAATAGTGATACATAATTTCTCAAAGACGGCGCTCATTTGAGGAACGCCGTAAAAAAAAGATTATTTACAGCTTACATATTGCGTGTCTTATTTGAGAGTCTTTTAAGACATATAACTCACGCCATACATACATTTTTCAGAAACAAGTGAATGACTATTAACTACATTCAGTGCAAGTCGTAATAGTGATACATAATTTCTCAAAGACGGAGTGCATTTGAGGAACGCCGTAAAAAAGGATTATTTACAGCTTACCTATTGCGTGTCTTATTTGAGAGTCTTTTAAGACATACAACTCACGCCATACATACATTTTTCAGAAACAAGTGAATGACTATTAACTGCATTCAGTGTAAGTCGTAATAGTGATACATAATTTCTCAAAGACGGAGTGCATTTGAGGAACGCCGTAAAAAAGGATGATTTACAGCTTACCTATTGCGTGTCTTATTTGAAAGTATTTTAAGACATACAACTCACGCCATGTATACATTTTTTAGAAACAAGTGAATGACTATTTACTGCATTCAGTGCAAGTCGTAATAGTGATACATAATTTCTCAAAGACGGCGTGCATTTGAGGAACGCCGTAAAAAAGGATTATTTACGGCTTACCTATTGCGTGTCTTATTTGAATGTCTTTTACGACATACTACTGATGCCATGTATACATTTTTCATAAACAAGTGAATGCCTATTTACGGCATTCAGTGCAAGTCGTAATAGTGATACATAATTTCTCAAAGACGACGTGCATTTGTGGAACGCCGTAAAAAAGGATTATTCACGGCTTACCTATTGCGTGTCTTATATATTTGAGAGTCTTTTAAGACATACAACTCACGCTATGTATACATTTTTCAGAAACAAGCTTTTTGGCTCCTAAAAGGAACCCTAAGGTTGAAACTTATTTTTTTGTTAGGCGGGTGTTTTGGGACAAAAATAATATTTGTTGATGATAATGATTTTAGGGACTACATTTTTTTTTTTTTTTTTTAATCTTGATTTTTTTTCGTAAGAGACAAGTTAATAATTAAATTTTCTTCAATTTTGTATATTAATTATTATAGATTAATTCAAAAAATTGTGAAAAAATATATTATTTTCATTTATAAATATAATATTAAGAATCTAAAATGCAAAACAACATTTTAGAAAAGTCCATTTACATTTCCCCTTCCCTTTTGTGATAGAGATTCAAGTCTTACATTTATCTATTAAATTTTAAAATGTAGAGAAACATCTCTCTATCTTGGGTACGATTAACGAATATCCTTTGATCTGACAATATATGATTAAAAAAAATTAATTAAATGCTAAAATAAATGTTAATTTGTCTATCATATAAAATGAAATTTATATTATTGGAAATAAAATTTTGATTTGAAAATAATGAATATAATAAAAAATTAATAACATTTATAGTTTATATATAAACATTATGCAATTATTAACAAATTCAAATGAGTAGCATAACTAGTTAAGGCTTTGCTTTACATGAGGTCTCAAGTTCGACGACTGATGTGAACGGATTATTAAAAGGTGTGAAATGGGAGGGGGAGGTAGGAATGGATTTGGTGGGGGTGGGTGTATGGGATGATGTGTTTTAAAATATAATATAATATATTTTTAAAAGACAATAACGATATGCAGGGGCATGCCGTGATTGAGTTTACATCCATATCAATATATGACGTTTCTTGTGTGTCGTAAAAGTTCATAACACGACCCACAAAATGGGTCGTAAATACAATTACGGCAATTTTTTAAAACATATTGACGGCGTGTTTGGTATGCCATATTTGAGGGATATCATTCACAACATCATCTAATGTGGCTTGCAGCTGAACGCCGTAAATAGTCATTTACAACATTCTTTGCGCGCAGTCAAAGGTGTCGTAAATACAATTACGGTGTTTTTTTAAACATATTGACGGCACGTTTGGTATGCCGTATTTGAGGGATATCATTCATGACATCATCTAATGTGGCTTGCAGCTGAATGTTAGGATTATGCTCAATAGCAAGAGTATAATATTGTAATTAACAATCTTTTTCATATTAATAAAGTGATTTCTGGTTTAACAAATCTTATAGCATTTATAGTTTAATATTATAATTGTCAAAGTAAATAATCATAAGGTCTAAAGACTATGAGAAAAGAAGAATTGTTCGTACATCTGGATATGTATGTGGTAAACACAATTCTTTAGTTAGTCTTGAATAATGTTCACAACTTAAGTTAAAGGTTGGGCACCTTTATCTTGTTAAAGTTGTAGAATTCTTATGCTAGCATTTGAGTGGGATCAAATAAGATATGATGAGTCTAAAATCATCGGAGTGTCTTCGAGCAAAAGAATCTAGTGCACTGGGTGCATTGAACTGGATCACAATGAAAAGCTTTATCTAGAACCGTCAATAGATAATAGTCTTTTCATTATCAGGACAATCGGAGAGTCTATCTTAATCCTGAGATAAATGATGGACTTATGGTTGCAAGTGATATCATTTGAGTTATCAATGAGTACAATTATATAGCGTAGTCTATCCTCGATAGTTTGGTGATATTCATTTGTTAATCGATAGAGGACTTCATTTATAGATATGGACATCGTGGCTCCATTTATTAAATGAGAGTATAATATCATCATATGGATGTTGAGGTAATTGGATATTAAATCTCAACGTTGAGTTTTCGATAGTGACTATTGAAAACATGGCTTCTGGACAAGTCAAAATATCCAAGTTCAAAACGTGGTCATATGAGTAAATATGGTAACTTGGAGAGTTATAGGCGGTCTATGAACTCTTGGCGATTACTGATATTAATCACGAGGATACACTATCTCCAATATGATTGTCTAGGGTTATGAAAGAGGAACATCTTCCTTTTCTATCTTTATTTACGAGTTCAATTTTAGCTCTTTAGTGGAATGAGTTAAAATTAATGAATCGGACCTAAGTGAATCATTTGTTGATTATGATTAGGTTGTGTCTATTGAAGCTTAAATTTAGATAGCCCGCCAAGATCCCCAATCCACACGGACTTGCATGGATCACTTGATATATTCTACCGGACCAATTTATGGGTCCATCTAGAATTGCATTTAATATATTAAGAATATAATTTGCACATTATTTATTTAATGGGCTGTTCAATTATATTAATATATTAATAAAAGGCATGTGGGCTTGTTTCTTTTAGTAAGAATGGGTCTGGTTCACGTGTGGGCTTTTTATTTAAAGTCCAATGGATTAAATGAAATAAGAAAATAATAAATGGCCCATTTTATACATGTGGGGCGGCAAGGTTAAAATATTAGCCAAACATATTATTTTGTTTCATTGTTTAATTAAATAAGAATTAATTAATTTATTAATTAATTGTTTAATTAAGAAACAAATCTTTTTCTGATCAGGAAATAAGTTTCCTAGTGGTAGTAGTATACTAAAAGTAAAAGACTTGTTTGATAAGAAAATAAATAATTAAGTTTATTTATTTAATCAAATAAGAAGTCTTTTTATTTAGTTAATAAAAGAATAAAAATACTTATGAGTTGGATTAGGGTTAGAAGTCTAAAAGGATGATGTGTATTAGGGTGCAACACAAATCCTTTTTTCTATGGGATTTGCGGCAACCCTAATGGCATTATAGGAAGATTTCGGCAACCCTAAATGAAAGAGGAAGCAAAATTCGGCCACCCTATATATTTCTTATGATAGGGTTCGGCCACCTCTAATGCTTGGTTGATTCAATTTTTCTTCTTCTTCTAAACTCATAGACAAGTATTTGATTATTCTACTAAGACATAAAAGAGAGAAGAGATTATTCTTTTGATGGTACACGAATTGCTTGTTCATCAATAAGCTTGTGTGTACAACATCGAATTAGGTTCACGCGAGTTTCGATCATTAGATTGAGAACTCAAAAGTGACCGGAATTATTTTTGTATTCTTTTGATTGTTTTAAGACTATCAAAGAAAAAGAAAAGTTTGTTTGTCCATTCTCAGGTTTGCAATTCAAAGAAAAGGGAGACCACGCTCCTAGGTGATTCACGTTCATGCTAGGATTGAAGATCTTGCGGATTACCATCGACGTAAGTCAATCGGATCACGTAACAAAAGTATAACACGCAACAAAAGGTATTATACTTTTGTTACTTTATATATGGTTAATTAATTTAAAGGGTTAAGGTTCATAAAAAGGAAAAATTTTAAAACATACTAAAACTATTTTTAGTCTCGCATCCGCTGCGTGTACTACGGTATTTTTCCCTACACTGAACACCGTAAATAGTCATTTATGGCATTCTTTGCGCGCAGTAAAAGACTCAATCTGTTGTAGTGATTTTAGGTTGTGGGAAGTTAGCCTAAGGAGCCCTATTTGGTTGAGTTTGAGCATGACCTTTTGGTGCCACCATTACTTGGACACTTCTTGAACATTCTCCTAGGTCAATCTTTTTCCTAGGGTATTGAGGAGGAGGAGACTTCTTGAAGTCAATGCTCTTGACAAAAGTTATCTTGCTTGAAGAGGAAGCATCCTTGTCATTAATGTAGCCAAGACCTCTCTTGTCACTTGGCCTTTTTCCAACTCCCAACATGTGGTCAAGCTTCTCGGTTCTTGAAGCCATCTTAGCCATTGAGGCTTTAGCTTCTTCAAGCTCTCTTTTCAACCCTTCTTCTCTCCTCTTAGACAAAGCTAACTCATCTTTTAGTTTATTTTCATCCTTCATGGATCTCACCACTTCTCCACTCAAGTGGTCAACTTGCGTTGAAAGCACTAGATTCTCCTCCTTCAATCTTCTAATTTCTTTCTTATTCCTCATCCTTAACCTTTCAAACTTGACTATGTAGTCATGAAGATTGAAAACAAATTAACGGTGTGTTCAATATTAATCTAGAGGGGGGGGGGGGGGGGGGGAATAGATTTTATCAATTATTACCCAATTTTCGCGTTAAGTCAAATTCACGAAAATAGCCCTAACTAGTCAATAAAAACAACAAGTGTAATATGGTGCGGAAATATAAATAACACTTGAAGTATACATGGAAACCCTCAATAGGGAAAAACCACGGGCTGGTAAGTGCGCCACACTCGAATCTCGAATCCACTAATTGTGATAGCGTATACAACCTAATCTAGGTTTGACGGCTTAATCCCGGCCAATATCCTGCTACCACTACCCGCAGGCCTTAAAAGCGAACCTAGTCCAATTGCTTGATGTGACCACCTAATCCCAGTGTACAACCTAATCCCGGTCTATCACACAAGACTTACTTCTCCGAAGAGATCAACACCCTATGTAAATATGCAAAGATATCCAAATATGCAAGTAATGCTAGGGAACACTAAATGCTTATCTAGGATTATATGAAGTCAATAAAATCAATCCTAGATATGAAAATATAGCTATATGACATGGCATACAACTTTAGCTATGTTAAGGATAACCAATTCTAAATACAATAGCTATCACAAATAACCCACAAACATTCAAAAGATTAACTAGTTGATTAAAATACAATCTATCAACCTAGTTATCAATAAATCACACAAGAATGTTTATGGCATAGCTTTTAGGCAATAATGACTTAATCAATTAAGCTATCAAAAATAATATTAATCATATAATGAGATTAATTAGCTAGATATAAAATAGGCAAGAAAACCTAGCTAACATAAATAACCCAATCAACACATAATCTCAATCATGTATGTAGAAATTACTCAAAGAACATACAAGTGATAAAAGAGATAAATTGATAAGTAAAAACACTAAGATTAGATGAAATTAGTGTTTAACAAATCATACCATGTGTGTTGAAGAAGACCCATGCATTAGCACATACTAGATGAACCTAGATGATGCCTAGATGATGATTTGTGCATGTGGGAATGGGTTTAGAGAGATAAAGATGTAATCTTTAAGGGTTTTCTCTCAAGTCTCTCTTTCTCTCTCAAGAATATGGAGCCTCTCTCTCTAGGGTTTAATTTTGTGGCTCAGCCCTCAAAATGATGAGAAAGATATGTATTTATAATACCCAAGTGAAACTATGTCGTTTTGGAAGAAATGGAAAAATTATGGGCATTTTCGCGGTACATGCGTCAGTGCAGCGGCTCATGATTCGAGCGCTTCGAAACATGACCAAACGATATCGAAACCTTTCGTATGATATATCGTTGGAAAGGTATGGAAGTCTCATTTCTACCACTTTTTACAGAATGACATTTCAATATCTGTAGAAAAATGTATGGTCAATGGAGTGACCAAAGATCAGAAACGGACAACAACAGAGTTGCCTTGTTTTGGTTATAACTTTGGAGATTTTAAAACCAATCCAAACGGTCATGAAATATTATGAATAATATACTGTTGGAAAGGTATGAGTGTCTAGTTTGTACAGAAATTTTCAATACTTATTTTGAAGCTTTTTATAAAAAGTTATGGTCACAAGACCATGCAAAGGTCAGTTTTGAAAACACTTAAAACATTGAAATCCAATCTTTTGAAACTAGACACCTTACTCCAATCAACCCAACCAAATTTAACACTTATCCAAGAGAAGAATGAGACCTTCTCAAGTGGTCAATCATCGCACTAAGACATGCACACCATCGTGCAAGCACGGACGTTTCCAATCATATTTCGGGAAACGAATTACACCACAATTAAAACTAACAAACATGAAGTGCAAGTGTGGGAAGTGAATGCATCCTAATGCCTAACATGTCATGGCATTGTCATTGTCATTGTCATTGAACAAGATGCACTCAATAAAACATGCATGAAGAGATATTCAAGAATATGAATGCACACATATAAAAACACACAACATACAAGAATAACATTTATGCATGAGTTTTGTGTGTGTGTGCAACTAGATCTCTTCAAAGCATGTAAGCACTAGAAATTTACCTTTGATGCTTATCAAGATGAGGTCTTGAAAGGGCCTTGAGCTTGAATACCAATACCTAAGCTACCCTTACAGTGAACCCCACATGTGGTTTGTCCACGAAACAAGCCAATCAAAATGTGAGATCTAACAATCTCCCCCTTTGGCTATTTCGTGACAAAACCACCACTCACATTAATCCTCACAAAATAAAAGCTAAGGGTCAACAATAATTTATTCTAAATTACAAGAGAGAAGCCTAATCAAACTAGATCTTCATGCAATCCATCTCTTGTAGAATAAATCATCCCTGCACAATAAGAACTACACTTTCTAGACAAGTGTTTGTGAGATTAATCATGTGAGATAAAACAAGCATTTGCAATTAAGAATTTAAGCACAACATCATGTAATGTATGTGTAATGCAAATGCTCCCCCTTAACGGGTTACTCTCCCTCAAAGTAAAAACTCCCCAATCATGCGAATGCTAAAATAATTTAGCAATTAGCATTCTCCCCCTAACTACATACTACTCCCCCTTTTTGTCCTGAGATGGGCAAAGGAGTAGTCCCCAAGTGGGTCACTTGGAGCAAAGAGAGATAGTAGCATACATGTCATTTGCATAATCATATAATGCACTTTATGCAACTCAATTAATTGGAGAGAACAAGGAGATTTATTTTCATTAAAAAATGTGTGATTAATATGCTTTGCATGCAAGATATGTTGCATTCAAATCCAAAAGCAATGGTATTTGGCAAAGCAAATGACAAAGGTTTCCTTTAAGAATTCAAACCAATTTCACCATTTGTCATGAATAAAAGCAAGGATATAGATTATTCAAAGAATTCAATTTAATGAGCAACTATATCCAACCTTACAAGCAAAACATGGCATGAGTGACTTTTTGCACCCTATTCGATTTTTCCGGGTAAGATACCCGTATGATAGTAGCCATGTTCCACAAGTAAGGAAAGAAAGACATTTTGATTTTCATTTGAGTATCATTTGCTTTTCACACATTATTTTTGCATTTAAGAAAATGCAATCAACAAATCATGCTTTTCATTTTTAAGCATGTCATATAAAATCATGCTTTTCTCATTTTAAGCATGTCATTTAACAATCATCATGTCATGGAGATCATTTTAGGTCATTCAAAGAGTACTTCCTATGAATATCTCCTAGTCCAAAAATGCATGTTTGAACATAAATATGACATGGATTGCAATACAAGCATTGGTTCATACTTATTGAAGTAAAAACATGTAAGCACATGTGCAACCAAGCTACTCAAGCAATAATTAAAGAAGCATAAAATTTTTCAAATTTTTGCATGCAACAAGTATGCAAGTGCTCTCTTTGCTTGAGTTCCCCATATGGGGTCAAAATCCACACCACTTCAGTGAACGGCATGTGGTCTAAAAGACTTACTAAGTCCATAGGACCTAGTTGAACCTATTTGAGACATGTTTGTCTCGTAGCAAGCGGGTTTGTCTTTTCTAATCCACTTAGGTGTCTCAATAACATACCTAGTGGTCATAGGTTCTAGAGTTTTAGATGGCAAAGGATCATGCAAATGATTTTCTTCCTTTTTAAGGACATGCATCTTAGCTCTAGCCTTTTTCTTTTCAATCATGCATATAAGATTACATATTTAAATGTAATGCAAGTAACTTGGTCTAACATGACCATCAATACCACACAATGACAAGAAAGGATAAGATTAGGAATTATACCATTCCCTTGAGCATGCAAATGTGCTTTCCCTTGTCGTTTTGGTTGTCTTGGTAGTTGGATAGGATCTCTCCTCCTTTGTTGATGACCAAGACAATGTTGCTTGTTCAGTTGAGCTTGCATGATTGAGCACTTCCCTTTTAGGATCGTAGGTTGAGGGAAGTTAGCCTTATTGGTTGGTTAGACCAAGATTGAGGAAGGCTTGGGCTTGAAGCTCTTTGGTGATGTGAGCAACGCTCTTTCATCTTCGTCTCCTCTCTCACCTTAGAGGGACATCTCCTCATCAGAGTCATTTTCTTCTCTCTCAAATTCACTCATAGTGTTTGAGTCAAATGAATGCATATGAGAAGAATGCAAGATGTATGTATCAATCATACAAAATGCACAATACACCAAAAATGAGCAAGGATCACCTATGTATATGTAGGAACGTTTTGATACCAATTGAAAAAAAATTAACGGTGTGTTTAATATTAATCTAGACAGGGGGGTGAATAGATTTTATCAATTATTACCCAATTTTCGTGTTCAGTCAAATTCACGAAAATAGACCTAACTAGTCAATAAAAACAACAAGTGTAATATGGTGCGAAAATATAAATAACACTTGAAGTATACGTGGAAACCCTCAACAGGGAAAAACCACGGGCTGGTAAGTGCGCCACACTCGAATCTCAAATCCACTAATTGTGATAGCGTATACAACCTAATCCAGGTTTGACAGCCAAATCCCGGCCAATATCCCGTTACCACTACCCGCAGGCCTTTAAAAGCGGACCTAGTCCAATTGCTTGATGTGACGACCTAATCCCGTTGTACGACCTAATCCCGGTCTATCACACAAGACTTACTTCTCCGAAGAGATCAATACCCTATGTGAATATGCAAAGATATCCAAATATGCAAGTAATGCTAGGGAACACTAAATGCTCATCTAGGATTATATGATGTCAATAAAATTAATCATAGATATGAAAATATAGCTATATGACATGGTATACAACTTTATCTATGTTAAGGATAACCGATCCTAAATACAATAGCTATTACAAATAACCCACAAACATTCAAAAGATTAACTAGTTGATTAAAATACAATCTATCAACCTAGTTATCAATAAATCACACAAGAATGTTTATGGCATAACTTTCAAGCAATAATGACCTAATCAATTAAGCTATTAAAAATAATCTCAATCATATAATGAGATTAATTAGCTAGATATAAAATAGGCATGAAAACCTAGCTAACATAAATAACCCAATCAACACATAATCTCAATCATGTATGTAGAAATTACTCAAAGAACATACAAGTGATAAAAGAGATAAATTGATAAGTAAAAACACTGAGATTAGATGAAATTAGTGTTTAACAAATCATACCATGTGTGTTGAAGAAGACCCATGCATTAGCACATACTAGATGAACCTAGATGATGCCTAGATGATGATTTGTGCATGTGGGAATGGGTTTAGAGAGATAAAGATGTAATCTTTAAGCTTTTTTTATCAAGTCTCTCTTTCTCTCTCAAGAATATGGAGCCTCTCTCTCTAGGGTTTAATTTTGTGGCTCAGCCCTCAAAATGATGAGAAAGATATGTATTTATAATGCCCAAGTGAAACTATGTCGTTTTGGAAGAAATGGAAAAATTATGGGCATTTTCGAGGTACACGCGTCAATGCAGCGGCTCAAGATTCGAACGCTTCTAAATATGACCAAACAATATGAAAACCTTTTGTATGATATATCGTTGGAAAGGTATGGATTTCTACTTTCTACTCATTTTTACAGAATGACATTTCGATGTCTGTAAAAAAATGTATGGTCAATTGAGTGACCAAAGGTCAGAAACGGACAACAACAGAGTTGCCCTGTTTCAGTTGTAACTTTGGAGATTTTAAAACCAATACAAACGGTCATGAAATATTATGAATAATATACCATTGGAAAGGTATGAGTATCTTGTTTGTACAAAAATTTTCAGTACTCATTTTGAAGCTTTGTATAAAAAGTTATGGTCACAAGACCATGCAAAGGTCAGTTTTGAAAACACTTGAAACATTGAAATCCAATCTTTTGAAACTAGACACCTTACTCCAATCAACCCAACCAAATTTAACACTTATCCAAGAGAAGAATGAGACCTTCTCAAGTGGTCAATCATTGCGCTAAGACATGCACACCATCGTGCAAGCGCGGACGTTTCTGATCATATTTCGGGAAACGAATTACACCACACTTAAAACTAACAAACATGAAGTGCAAGTGTGGGAAGTGAATGCATCCTAATGCCTAACATGTCATGGCATTGTCATTGAACAAGATGCACTCAATAAAACATGCATGAAGAGATATTCAAGAATATGAATGCACACATATAAAAACACACAACATACAAGAATAATATTTATGCATGAGTTATGTGTGTGTGCAACTAGATCTCTTCAAAGCACGTAAGCACTAGAAATTTACCTTTGGTGCTTATCAAGATGAGGTCTTGAAAGGGCCTTGAGCTTGAATACCAATACCTAAGCTACCCTTATAATGAACCCTACATGTGGTTTGTCCACGAAACAGGCCAATCAAAATATGAGACCTAACAAAGATCCATACTCTCCATATTTTGCATTGGTGGAGTGAGATGACGAATTCTCAACACTTAAGTCATCTCCTATACTCTCCATCTCACCAATGGAGTCATTTTCCTTGTCAAGACCTTCACTTTGGTCACTTGATGTTATATAAGCCAAATCCCAATGAGTAGCTACACCAACTACCTCTTTAGCTACTTCTTCATCTATTCCTTCTTTAGGATCACTAGTAAAGGAATCTTTGCCATCTTCTTCAACTTCTACACGAGTGGCTCCAAATGCCGTGTAGTTAATGGCAAGCTCTTCATCACTTGAAGGATTTTCTTCACTCCCATCCTCACTCCATGAGGCATCCGTCACCTTTCCTTTTCTTATATCCTTCAAGTTTACACACTCCGAAGAGATATGCCCGAATCCTCCACATTTGTAGCATTGAATCCCTTCTCTTGAAGACATCTCTTGGTTTGGCTCATCATTCTTGACCTTGGTCTTCTTCTTGAAGCTATCCCCCTTTGAGCCATATCCATTCTTTTGTAGACTCATGAACTTCTTGAATCTCTTGACAATTAGTGCCATGTCTTCATCTGAGTCATCCTCCTTCTTGTCATGCTTGGAGGTCTTCAAAGCAATATTGTTTTTCTTTTTAAAAGGTGAGGTGGTAGCCTTTCTTGACTCATAGGCTAGAAGTCTTCCAATGACTTCACCTCGGCTTCATCTCCTTGTACTCACTATTCTCTTCTAAAGCCGTTACCTTGGACTTAAATCATTCGAGGAGAGATCTCATAATTTTCTGCTTGATCCTCCTATCTGAATAAGGGTCACCAAGTTGATGACTTTGGGTGACTATGTCTATCAACTTAATCTCGAAGTCGTTAAAGCACTCGTTCTCCTCCATTTTAAGCGTCTCGAATTGAGTTTAGAGAACTTGGAACTTCGAGTCCTTAACCACTTCGGTTCCCTCATGTGCCGTCTCTAGGATTTCCCATGCCTCCTTGGTGATCCTAGTGTTTTGAATCGATTTTCGTCCATGGCACATAGGATGGCATGTATCGTCTTCCTATTCCACTTGGATGCCTCAAACTCTTACGCATTCCACTGAGCCTTCAGTTTAAAAACATCCTTTCCTCCACCCGTAGGAGTCATCATTGGTGGAGTGTAACCATCTTCAACCGCCATCCAAGCACAGTCATGGATTTGACATATGTACGACTCCATCTTACCTTTCCAAGAGGCATAATTTGTCCCGGTGAGTAGGGGCGGCCTCGTGCAAGAAGCACCCTCGTTTCCTCCACTGTTTCCACTCATAGTGTTTATGAATGAATGAAATGAATGCAAATGTATGAATGACCAAAAATCACACAAAATGCACAACACACCAAAATGAGCAAAGAATCACCTAAGTATATCTAGGAACCTACTCTGATACCAATTGAAACAAATATTACGAAGTGTGTATAAAACTATCTAGAGGGGGGGGGGGGGTGAATAGATTTTAATACGGTTATTACCAAATTTTTGCAATAAGTCAATTTTACGAAAATAACCTCAAACTAGTCAATGCAATAAATCAAGCGTAAAGTGCGGAATTTAAATAACACTTGATTTTTACGTGGAAACCCTCAGTAGGGAAAAACCACGGGCAGGTATGTGCGCCACACATAATCCTCAAAATCACTATATGTAATGATGTTTACAACCTAGGTTGACCTCAACTATTATCGGCCTATAACCCACCACTACTACCCAGCGGCCCTTTAATAGTGTAACCCTAGATCAATTTGCTTATTGACTAAGCCACCTTAGCCACAAGACTTACTTCTCAATAAAGAGATTAAACAACCTATGTGAATATGCAAAGATATCTAAATATGCAATTAATGCTAGGTTACACTAAATGTTTATCTAAGATTTAAAAGATGTCAATTAAATCAATCCTAGATATCAATTGCTATATGACATGGCATACAACATAGCTAACTTAGATTAAGCAATCCTAGTTATAGCTATCACAATACATCACTCAATCAAGGCAACACACAAATCTCTATCTTGTATAATATAATATGATCTAAGAACATACAAGCAATAAAAGAGATTACTTTTTAAGTAAGACACAAAATATGTAAGATATTAGTGACCAACATACCAAGCAAAGTGTGTTGTAGAAAACCCATGCATGGATACATCCTATATGGTCATAGATGATGCTAGATGAACTTGAATGCACATGGAAAATACTTTGAGTGATTAAAGAAGAGTTCTTTGTGAATTTTTCTCACTTGAAAAATATTCTAAGTGAAAAATATGTTTTTGGACTCTTGAGAACGACCAAATAACAAAGAGGCAAATATATAGGGTGTCCAATTGAAGCTATGTCATTTTGGAAATTTTTCAAAAAATTTCCCCACAAACTAATGTACATACGGTGAATTTTGGGTGAGTGAACAGTAGTTTTAAAAACCAATCAGGTTCTCGTTGTATGTAGGGCAAGTGAACAGCGATTTGGGCGCGATAGTACATCAACTTCAGATTCAAGCGCCTCAAAACATGACCAAACGATATTGAAACCTTTCATATGATATATTTTTGAAAAGGTATGGATGTCTAATTTCTACTCCTTTTTATAAAATGACATTTTGATGTCTGCAGAAAAAGTTATGGTCAATAGAGTGACCAAAGGTCAGAAACTGACAACAACAGAGTTACCCTGTTTTGGTGGTTACTTTGGAGATTTCAAAACCAATCCAAATAGTCATGAAATATTACGAATAATATACCATTGGAAAGGTATGGGTTTCACCTTTCGCAAGGGCACAAGTCGTTCAACTCGTATAGGGTGCACGAGTACGGGTTATCGTTCCCATGAGAACTAGGACAATTAGGAAATTAGAAAGCTAGTTAATTGATTACAAGGCTAGTCTAATGCAATACTAAAATGAGATAAAGATTAAAGATTAATGAGAGAGAGATGCTTGGGAAAATATGAAGTTAACAATGCTACACCACCAAGTAACCACTCTTATATGTTTTAGACCAAAATCACCAAGGCTAGTTCCATATACGAATTAAAAGCACACTCAACAACTCACTCAAGGTATCCTCTATAGTCCTAGAGTAACATCAGGTGAGTGCTTGATTGTAGAACTACATTCAAGAGTGTGATTCACAAGTTTGTACATTTAATCAACACACTTGTTGTATATATATATTCGGTTGGAAGACACGTCAGCAGAATATGCGGAAGGTTGACAGTCATGCCATCCCTTGACCAAGTCAACGAAAGAAAATGTTAAACATTTGCCACGCCAGCAGGCCCCGCCACTCAAATTAATAAAAGCCAAAAACATACTCACCAAGGCCAAAGATGTACTCGCCGAAGCCAAAGATGTATTCGCCGAAGATAAACTAGTCTAAAAGAAACAATGGTGTTCGCTGCATAAATTTACTCAGCATAAGCCTACCTGGCCAAAATACAGAAACAGTAGTGAAACAAATAATAGCACGGTGTGTATAAAACTATCTAGAGGGGGGGTGAATAGATTTTAAGGTTTTTACCCAATTTTTCGTGTTAGACAAAATTATGAATTTACCCCTAAATAGATAAAGCAATAAATCAAGTATAAAATGTGGAAATTAAATAAGACTTGATTTTTACGTGGAAACCCTCACGGGAAAAACCACGGGCTAGTAAGTAAGCCACACTCGAACCTCGAATCCACTAAATGTGTAAAACGATTACAACCTACTCCCGGAAGTAATCACACACCTACCTAATCCCGGTATGAGTGAACCTAGTCCAATTTGCTTGCGATCTAAGCAACCTAATCCCGGATGCTACACATAAGACTTACTTTCTCTATGAAGAGAATAACAACCCTAAGTGAATATATGAATATTCAAAATGCAACATAGAGCAAGGGAAACCCTATATGCTTATCTAAGATGATTAAAATGCAATTAGAGCAATTCTAGATATCAAAACTAAATGACATGTCAATCAAATAGTTTAGCTAATCAATATTAAGCATAAAACCTAATTAGCTATCACAATACAACTTCTCAAACATACATCATACTAATCTCAAACTTATATTCAAAGTATATAAAATAACATACAAGTAATTAATTGAGATTGCTTGTTAAGAGAAACACAAAATATGTAAGATATTAGTGAAAAGCTTACCAAGCAAAGTATGATGAAGAATCCATGCAAGATGTCATCTAGATGATCAAGGATGATGCTAGATGATGATTGATGATCATGGAAAAGTGTTTGAGTAAACTAAAAATGAGTTCTTTGGAATTTTTCTTCTCTTTGAAAAATATCCTAAGTACGGAATCTGAATATGAACTCTTGTGATTGACCTAAAGTCAAATAGACATATATATAGGGGGCCAAAACAACGTGTGGTCGTTTTGATAAGTTTGCCTCAATATTGCCTTGGGCGCTGTACGTAGAGCGCCTCTTGTACAGCGCCCCTACTCTGTTCTCACGGGAAAACAGAGTGGCGATGTACGTAGAGCGCTTTGTACAACGCTTTGTACAGCGCCTGTACAACGACCCAACAGCGACCGAATTAAATCGATCAGGTCTGAACAGCGCTCAATGGGCGCTGTTCGTACAGCGCTTCTGTAGAGCGCTTTTGGGAGCGCCCAATGCAA
Source organism: Acer yangbiense (assembly GCA_008009225.1). Taxonomy (NCBI): domain Eukaryota; kingdom Viridiplantae; phylum Streptophyta; class Magnoliopsida; order Sapindales; family Sapindaceae; genus Acer; species Acer yangbiense. The sequence goes on along the minus strand of CM017765.1, from coordinate 845,122 downwards.
AAATGCAATCCTAAGTCTAAGCATGACAATGCAATTGGATATGCAAGATGCAATCAAACTAACATGCAAGAAGAGATGTTAATGAACATTAATGCACAAAAATAAGACACACAACATACAAGTATTAAACATATGCATGAGTTGTAAGTGTGTGCAACTATCTCTTCAAGACAAGTAAGCACAAAGAAATATACCTTCGGTGCTTATCAATACGAGGTCTTCAAAGGGCTTCGAACAATAAACCCGATACCTAGGCTACCCTTACAAAGAACCCCAATATGTGGTTTGTCCACGAAATAAGCCAATCAACAAATGGGAACCTTACAATCTCCCCCTTTGGCTATTTCGTGACAAAACCACCACTCACAATGATTCCTCACATTAAACTAGAAACAAAGGGATAATATAGATTTTCTACAATACAAAGAGATAAGAAAATAAACTTCAAGTCTTCAATCTCTTGTAGAATAATCAAGCCCTGAAAAGAAAGTTTCTAACATTTCCAATACAAGTAAAAAGTGAGATGAATCAAGTGAGAGCAAAAACAAGCATTTGCATTTTAAAAGTTTAGGCACAACATTATGAAATGTATGTGTATTGAAACAAATAATAGCACGGTGTGTATAAAGCTATCTAGAGGGGGGGTGAATAGATTTTACGCTTTTTACCCAATTTTTCGTGATAGTCAAAATTACGAAAATGCCCTCAAGATAATATAACCAAGCAATTGTAATATGGTGCGGAAATTAAAACAACACTTGGTTTTTACGTGGAAACCCTCACGGGAAAAACCACGGGCTATGTAAGTAAGCCACACTCGAACCTCGAATCCACTAAATGTGCAAACGATTACAACCTAATCCCGGAAGTAATCACACACCTACCTAATCCCGGTATGAGTGAACCTAGTCCAATTTGCTTGCGTTCTAAGCAACCTAATCCCGGATGCTACACACAAGACTTACTTTCTCTATGAAGAGAATATACAACCTATGTGAATATATAAAATATCCAAAATGCAATTAAGAGCTAGGTTACTCTATATGCTTATCTAGGATAGTGAATATGCAATTAATTCAATCCTAGATATTAAAAGCTAGATGACATGTCAAATAGCTTAGCTAAACATAGATTAACAAAACCTAGATAGCTATCAAAAATACAACACTCAATCATGTCAACACAACAATCTCTAATTTGTATCTAGAATATATTCAAGAGCATACAAATAATATAAGAGATGTCAATGATAAATAAAACACTAATTATGTATGATAATAGTGAAGAACTTACCAAAGAATATGTGTTGACCAAAACCCATGCAAGCAAGCATCCTAACTAAGCTAGAAAATGCTAGATGATATTTTGATGCATATGAGAATGGTTTTTGAGTGTTAAAAAGGTGTTCTTGATTTGATTTTCTCTCAAATGTCTCTCTTTTAAGTTTAGGGTTCTTAGAGTTAAAGAACATTAAATCTGAAAATGAGAAAGTGTGATATTTATAGACATCAAGAAAAGGGCAAGTGAAAAGACAAGTTTGCCCTTGAAACGCACCGTTCGGCGGTTTCAATCGGCGGCCAGGCCGCCGATAATGACCGCCGAATTGAGCTCGTGAAGAACAGAGCATAAACGGCGGTTCATTCGGCGGTTTCGTGACCGCCGATCCTAACCGCCGAATCAGACCCGAGAGATCGAAATCGATCAGGTATGAACGGCGGTTTCTAACGGCGGTCGTGACCGCCGATCGTGACCGTAGAATTGCTCCTAGAAGCAAACGGCGGTTCCATTCGGCGGCCAGGCCGCCGATAATAACCGCCAATCACCAACAGAGGTGAAAACCAAGGAGAAGCCAAGGGCATTCTCCGTGGGCGGTCTTCGCGCAAAACCAAGCACATTCTAGTGCATGCGCGGACGTTTCCGAACACTATCGGGAAACGAATTACAAGACACATAAATACACAACAAGATATAACAATCAAAGTGCTAGTGTGTAATGTGACATATGAAGAGAATGCACACAAATGTAAGAATGCAAAGTGTGTGTGTGCTTCTAAATCTCTTCAAAGAAAGGTAAGCACATAGAAATTTACCTTCGGTGCTTATCAACACGAGGTCTTCAAAGGGCTTCGAACATTAAGACCGATACTTAGGCTACCCTTACAAAGAACCCCCACATATGGTTTGATCACGAAATAAGCCAATTAAAAACAACGGGAATCCTTACATGTATGCAATGCTCCCCCTCAACGGGTTACTCCCCCTCAACGAATGTTCTCCCCAATATGCACAATTGCCTCTATTTTGCAACTCCCCTTACCATATCCTACTCCCCCTTTTTGTCATGATATAGGCAAAGGAGTAGTCCCCAACCGGGTCTCATAGCAACGAAAGATAGAAGCATGCAAGATATTTGCATATATATATAAGTCACTTTATGCACCTCAATTAATTGAAGAGAAACAAGGAGATTTATTTGACATAAAATGTGTGAATCAAACATGCTTTGCATACAAGACATGTAGCATTCAAGTCCAAAATACAATGGTATTTGGCAATGCAAATGACAAAGGTTTCTAATAAGAATTCAAACCAATTTCACCAATGTCATGAGTAAAGCAAGGATATAGAATATATTGATTTCAATTTAAGAACAACTATATCCAACTTTATAAGCGAAACATGGCATGAGCGACTTTGCACCCTTTTTGATTTTTCCGGATAAGATATCCGTATGATAGTAGCCATGTTCAACCAATAAAGAAAGAGAGACATTTGGAATGTAAATTCCTTTGAACGGATACAAGATCCTTTATTCATTTTGAGTCTCATAAGCTTTCACACAAGGTTTTGCATTTTAAGAATATGCAATTTTCATGTGAGCATGAGATATGAATTTCATGCTTTTTCATTTGACATTAGCATGTTGTTAAAGAATCATCATGTCATGGAGATAATCATAGGTCATTCAAATCATACTTCCTACATACATCTCCTAGTCCAAAAATGCATGTTTGAACATAAATATGACATGGATTGTAAACAAGCAAGGTTCACACTTATAGAATTGAAAACATATATACATATGTGCAACCAAGCTTACTCAAACAATTAAAAGAAGAGGCATAAGTTATTTAGAATTTTTTGCAAGAAACAAGAATGTAAAATAGTTCTCTTTGCTTGAGTTCCCCATATGGGGTCAATCATAGAACATCACTCCACAAGACATATCCCAATAGATCTACTAAGAGTTTTTAATCGAGTAGCATCTAAGGGTTTAGTAAATAAGTCCGCAAGTTGATCATTAGTACCTACATGTTCAAGTACTATGCATTTATTTTCAACAAGCTCTCTAATGAAGTGATGGTGGATGTCAATATGCTTAGTTCTAGAATGTTGTACCGGATTCTTGGAAATATTAATAGCACTCATGTTATCACAAAAGAGAGTGAGAGTACCATGGTTGAATCCGTAGTCTACTAGCATTTGCTTCATCCATAGGAGTTGTGTGCATCCACTCCCCACGGCTATGTATTCGGCCTCGGCTGTGGACAAGGAAATCGAGTTTTGCTTCTTGCAAAACCAAGACACCAAGTTGTTGCCTAGAAAGAAGCAACCGCCCGATGTGCTCTTTCTATCATCACAATTTCCTGCCCAATCCGCATCACTAAAGCCTACAAGACTTGAAACAAATAATAGCACGGTGTGTATAAAGCTATCTAGAGGGGGGGTGAATAGATTTTACGCTTTTTACCCAATTTTTCGTGTTAGTCAAAATTACGAAAATGCCCTCAAGATAATATAACCAAGCAATTGTAATATGGTGCGGAAATTAAAACAACACTTGGTTTTTACGTGGAAACCCTCACGGGAAAAACCACGGGCTATGTAAGTAAGCCACACTCGAACCTCGAATCCACTAAATGTGCAAACGATTACAACCTAATCCCGGAAGTAATCACACACCTACCTAATCCCGGTGTGAGTGAACCTAGTCCAATTTGCTTGCGTTCTAAGCAACCTAATCCCGGATGCTACACACAAGACTTACTTTCTCTATGAAGAGAATACAACCCTAAGTGAATATATGTAAATATCCAAAATGCAACATAGAGCAAGGGAAACCCTATATGCTTATCTAAGATGATTAATATGCAATTAAGAACAATCCTAGATATCAAAACTAAATGACATGTCAATTAGTTTAGCTAATCAATATTAAGCACAAAACCTAATATGCAAGCACAATATAAAATCTCAAACATACATCATACTCATCTCAATATTGTATCTAAAGCATACAAAATAACAAACAAGTAATTAATTGAGATTGCTAGATAAGAGAAACACAAAACATGTAAGATATTAGTGAAAAGCTTACCAAGCAAAGTATGATGAAGATTCCATGCTAGATGACATCTAGATGATCTAAGATGATGCTAGATGATGATTGATGATCATGAAAAAGTGTTTGAGAATCAAGAATGGAGTTCTTGGAATTTTTCTTCTCTTTGAAAAATATCCTAAGTATGAATTCTGAATATGAACTCTCTTAATTGACCTAAAGTCAAAGTGGCATATATATAGGGGGCCAAATCAAAGTGAGGTCGTTTAAGTAAGTTTCAAAGAAACGCGCCGATCGGCGGTTTCAATCGGCGGCCAGGCCGCCGATAATGACCGCCGAATTGAGCTCGTGAAGAACAGAGCATAAACGGCGGTTCATTCGGTGGTTTCGTGACCGCCGATTCCAACCGCCGAAACAGAACAGAGAGATCAAAATCAACCAGGTATGAACGGCGGTTTCGAACGGCGGTTTCATGCCCGCCGTTTCAACCGCCGAAATAGACTGAGAGATAAATCAATCAGGTCTTGAAATGGCGGTTTCGAACGGCGGTCGTGACCGCCGATCTTAACCGCAGAAATGCTTCAGACCAATCTGGACTGAAACGGCGGTTTCATTCGGCGGCCAGGCCGCCGATAATAACCGCCGATCACCTAGATAGGTGAAAACCAAGGAGAAGCCAAGGGCATTCTCCATAGGCGGTCCTCGCGCTAAACCAAGCACATTCTCGTGCATGCGCGGACGTTTCCGAAAGTTATCGGGAAACGAATTAACACAACAACAAGACACACAACAAAATATAATAAATAAGTGCAAGTGTGAATTGTGACAAACGAAGAGAATGCACACATATGCAATGAATGTTTAGTGTGTGTGTGCAACTAATCTCTTCAAAGAAAAGTAAGCACATAGAAATTTACCTTCGGTGCTTATCAACACGAGGTCTTCAAAGGGCTTCGAACAAGAAGACCGATACTTAGGCTACCCTTACAAAGAACCCCCATATATGGTTTGATCACGAAATAAGCCAATTAAAAACAACGGGAATCCTTACAACTAGCATTAGTGTCAAAAGAGTACCAAATCCCATGGTTGGATGTCCCATTCACATAGCGAATGATTCTCTTTACGGAAGAGAGATGGGACTCCTTAGGATCCGCTTGGTACCTAGCACACACACCCACACTAAAGGAGATATCGGGCCTACTTGCGGTCAAATAGAGCAAGCTACCTATCATGCCACGATAAAACGTTTGTTCCACACTTTTACCACTAGCATCCTTGCTTAGCTTCAAAGTGGTACTCATGGGTGTATTACAATGTTTGGCATTCTCTAAACCAAACGTCTTCACTAGGTTTTTAGCATATTTTGCTTGGGTTATGAAAATCCCATCATCTAATTGCCTAATTTGCAAACCTAGGAAGTAACTAAGCTCACCAACAAGACTCATCTCAAATTCATGAGACATGACATCAACAAATTGTTGGACCTTGGTGTTGTTGGTGGAGCCAAATACAATGTCATCAACATAGATTTGAGCTATAAATAACTCATCTTTGTTTCTCTTGATGAACAAGGTCTTGTCAACACTACCTCTTGTGTAGTCATTGTCAACAAGAAATTGAGTGAGGCGCTCATACCAAGCCCTCAGTGCTTGTTTCAACCCATATAGTGCCTTCTTGAGGCGATAGACATGGTTAAGGTGGTGTGCATCCACAAACCCCTTGGGTTGTTCAACAAACACTTCCTCTTGCAAGAAGCCATTGAGGAAGGCACTCTTGACATCCATTTGGTGCAATTTGAACTTGTGCACACAAGAAATGGACAAGAGAAGCCTAATGGACTCTAAACGGACAACGGGAGCAAATGTCTCCTCAAAGTCGATACCCTTAATTTGAGAGTACCCTTGTGCTACAAGTCTAGCCTTGTTCCGCACTATGTTGCCATCCTCATCGGATTTGTTCCTAAATATCCATTTAGTGCCTATGACATTAGTGGTCTTAGGCCTAGGAAATAGAGTCCAAACCTCATTTCTTTCGAATTGGTTTAGCTCTTCTTGCATGGCAAGAACCCAAAATTCATCATTTAAGGCTTCTTCAACCTTTTTGGGTTCAATTTGAGAGGTGTAGCATGTGTAGCTAATAAGATTAGCAAGTTGACGTCTAGTCCTAACACCCTCATTAACATCTCCAATAACATCCTCTTTGTTATGGAGTCTTCTAACCTATGGAGCGGGTTCATTGGAGTCCAAAAGAGGGACTCTAGTAGTGGGTTGTGTGACTTCATCATTTTCATTAGATGTCCCAACATTGGGAGTCACCACAACCCTCTCCAAAGGAGAAACATCACTAAAAACAACCTCCTCCTCATGATCATTAGACTTGAGCCTAGTATCATCAAATACGACATTGGATGATTCCATAACAGTTAGAGTTTTTAAATTGAAAACTCTATAGGCTCTACTATTCAAGGCATAGCCAATAAAAATACCCTCATCACTCTTAGCATCGAATTTGCCAAGTTGATCACGGTCATTCAAAATGTAGCATTTGCTTCCAAAAGTGTGGAAGTAGCTAACATTTGACCTCTTGCCTTTCCATAACTCATAGGAGGTATTTCTAGTACCGGGCCTTAGGAAAACACGATTCCCTATATAGCAAGCCGTATTGACGGCTTCGGCCTATAGGTTCCTAGGGACATTGTTGCTAAGCAACATCACACGGGCCATCTCTTGAAGGACCCTATTCTTCCTCTCAACAACTCCATTTTGTTGAGGTGTCCTAGGAGCCGAGAACTCATGGGAGATGCCTAAGCTATTGCAATAGCTTTCAAATGGGGCATTCTCAAATTCCCTCCCATGGTCACTTCTAATCCGTTTTATGCTTTTAATATTAGAATTCATCTCATTTTGTATTTTATTACAAAGCATTTTAAACTTATCAAAAGTTTCAGATTTTTCTCTAAGAAAATATGTCCATGTGAACCTAGAGAAATCATCAATACAAACAAAAATGTATCTCTTTCCACCCAAACTTTCGGTTTGCATGGGACCCATAAGGTCCATGTGGAGAAGCTCAAGAGGCTCCTTGGTGGTGAGATACCTACCCTTTTTGTGCATGCTTTTAGTTTGCTTTCCTTGTTGGCAAGGTCCACAAACACCATTGGCTTTCTTCCCAAGCTTAGGGAGGCCACGCACACAATTGAACTTTCCAAGGGTCCGTAGATCCCTAAAGTTCATGTGGCCAAGTCTTTCATGCCACAACTCAATTTGCTCATCCATGGACACATGATTAGATACAATACTAGCTTCAAGACAATAACAATTGTCGCTAGATCTCATGCCCTTCAACAAGGTTTGTCCATCGGGTTTTAGGATAGAGCAATAATCTTTAGAAAACAAGACGGAATATCCTTCATCACTTAGATGTGAAATGCTTATTAAATTGGCTTTCAAGCCATCAACAAATAAAGCATTGGATAAGGAGGGTAATCCGGGAACGGAAATGGTTCCTTTCCCTACAACATTTCTTTTGGATCCATCACCAAAAGTGACATTTCCACCTTCCTCCATAACAAGAGTCTCGAAGAAACTCTTGTTTCCCGTCATGTGCCTAGAGCACCCACTATCCAAATACCAAAAGTTAGAAGAATTTGCCTTCAAGGCTATTTGTGCAACATGGCAAACATTTGTATTCTTTCTAATCCACTTAGCAACAATTTTAGCTTCCTTAGTGGTCTTTGGTACATGTGCTCTTCTATTCCTAGGATCATGCAAATCAATATTGTTATTCCTAGGAACATGCATCTTGGCTCTATTCTTTCTCTTTTCTATCATGCTTCGTGTTCTACACATTTTAATATATTGAAAGCAATTTGGTCTAATATGACCATCACAACCACAAAAGTGACAAATAGGGATGAAAAAAGGAATCATACCTCGTCTTTGTGCATGTATGGGAGCTTGTCCATGTCTTTGTGGATAAGTGGGTTCAATCCATCTTCATTGTTGAACCGGTCTAGGTTGCTTCCAAGCTTGAGGTTGCATGATAGGTCTCTTTCCTTTGTGAGCCATTTGTGAGCCATTTGTGGAGGAATGTTGGCTTGAGGGACCCTAAGGGGTTGAGCTTGAGGTTGCCTTCTTGGCCCCATCTTCACTTGTGCATTTGAGCATTGTCCTACTTCTAACTTCTTCTTAGGAGCTTGCACCAATGAAGCTTCTTTACTCCCCAAACTCTTAACAAAAGTGGTCTTCTTGGAAGTGGAAGTATCCATATCATCTTCAAACCCGAGACCTCTCTTGTCACTTGGACTCTTTCCAACACCAAGTAAATGATCAAGCTTCTTGGTGCTAGAACCTATCCTAGCCAAGGACCCTTTAACTTCTACAAGTTCCCTCTTCAAGCCTTCTTCACTTCTCTTGGATAAGTCTAACTCCTCAATTAACTTATCCTCTCTCATCTTCAATCTTTCCACTTGTTCACTTAAGTGGTTATTGTGAGCCGAAAGTTCAAGGTTCTCTTCTCTCAACCTCTCAATCTTTCTTGTGCTTTTAATTGCTAAATCATTGAACTCGGCAGGGTATTTAGCAAGCACCTTTTGCTCCACAAATTTCTTTATGGAATTAGAAGAGGAGTCACTTTCTTCTTCACTAGAGTCAATTTCCTCTTGACTCATTTCCTCTTTCTCACTAGCACTTTTGCTCTTGTGAGATGAGGCAAAAGCTAGGAAGTTAGCCATGAGCTCTTCTTCACTTGAAGTCTCATCTTCCTCATTGGAGCCATCACTACTCCCACTCCAAGTGGTGGCCATCACTTTGTCCTTCTTCTTTTCATTGTGATTAGCACATTCGGGGGCAAAGTGACCAATCCCACCACATTCAAAGCATCGGACCCCTTTCCTTTCGGTCCTCTCTTGTCTAGGCTCAAACTTCTTGAAAGAACCTTTTTTCTTCAAGTCTTGTCCTCTTGACCCAAATCCCTTCTTCTTCTTGAACCCCATAACCTTATTAAACCTTTTCACGAATAAGGCAAGGTCTTCATCCGAGTCATGCTTTGCCTCCTTTGCATCCTTAGATGCTTTCAAAGCTATTCCTTTAGACTTTTTAGGAGGAGTAGTGGTGCTAGGAGCCTTCCTAGACTCATATGCAAGGAGACGTCCAATCACCTCACTTGGCTTCATATCCATGTAGCCACTATTTTCTTCTATGGCCGTCACCTTTGATTCAAACCTATCAGGGAGAGATCTCATAATTTTTTGCTTGACTCTCCTATCCGAATACGGGTCTCCGAGTTGATGGCTTTGATTTACAATGTCCATCAATTTGATTTCAAAGTCATTGAAGCATTCATCCTCTCCCATCCTAAGTAGCTCAAATTGAGTTTGGAGGACTTGAAGCTTGGACTCCTTCACCACCTCGGTTCCCTCATGTGCAACTTGAAGGATGTCCCATGCCACTTTTGCAATATGAGTATTCTGAATAAGCTTGTATTGATTCTCATCCATTGCACACATGATGGCATGCATAGCCTTCCTATTCCACTTAGAAGCCTCAAACTCTTGCGCGTTCCATTGCGCCTTAGGCTTCAAAACTTCTTCTCCTCCACCACCGGGAGTCATCTTGGGTAGATCATATCCGTCTTCCACCGCCATCCATGCACGGTCATGAATTTGGCATATGTAGGATTCCATCTTCCCTTTCCATTGGGGATAGTTCAAACCGGTAAGAAGTGGAGGCCTTGTGTTAGAAGCACCTTCGTGGCCACCACCATTTCCACCGTTTCCACTCATAGTGTTTATGAATGAATGAAATGAATGCAAATGTATGAATGATCAAAAATCACACAAAATGCAAAACACACCAAAAAAGCAAGGATCACCTATGTATGTCTAGGAACCCGCTCTGATACCAATTGAAACAAATAATAGCACGGTGTGTATAAAACTATCTAGAGGGGGGGTGAATAGATTTTAAGGTTTTTACCCAATTTTTCGTGTTAGACAAAATTACGAATTTACCCCTAAATAGATAAAGCAATAAATCAAGTATAAAATGCGGAAATTAAATAAGACTTGATTTTTACGTGGAAACCCTCACGGGAAAAACCACGGGCTAGTAAGTAAGCCACACTCGAACCTCGAATCCACTAAATGTGTAAAACGATTACAACTTACTCCCGGAAGTAATCACACACCTACCTAATCCCGGTATGAGTGAACCTAGTCCAATTTGCTTGCGATCTAAGCAACCTAATCCCGGATGCTACACACAAGACTTACTTTCTCTATGAAGAGAATAACAACCCTAAGTGAATATATGAATATTCAAAATGCAACATAGAGCAAGGGAAACCCTATATGCTTATCTAAGATGATTAAAATGCAATTAGAGCAATCCTAGATATCAAAACTAAATGACATGTCAATCAAATAGTTTAGCTAATCAAGATTAAGCACAAAACCTAATTAGCTATCACAATACAACTTCTCAAACATACATCATACTAATCTCAAACTTATATTCAAAGTATATAAAATAACATACAAGTAATTAATTGAGATTGCTTGTTAAGAGAAACACAAAATATGTAAGATATTAGTGAAAAGCTTACCAAGCAAAGTATGATGAAGAATCCATGCAAGATGTCATCTAGATGATCAAGGATGATGCTAGATGATGATTGATGATCATGGAAAAGTGTTTGAGTAAACTAAAAATGAGTTCTTTGGAATTTTTCTTCTCTTTGAAAAATATCCTAAGTATGGAATCTGAATATGAACTCTTGTGATTGACCTAAAGTCAAATAGACATATATATAGGGGGCCAAAACAACGTGTGGTCGTTTTGATAAGTTTGCCTCAATATTGCCTTGGGCGCTGTACGTAGAGCGCCTCTTGTACAGCGCTTGTACAGCGCCCATACTCTGTTCTCACGGGAAAACAGAGTGGCGCTGTACGTAGAGCGCTTTATACAACGCCTGTACAGCGACCCAACAGCGACCGAATTAAATTGATCAGGTCTGAATAGCGCTCAATGGGCGCTGTTCGTACATCGCTTCTGTAGAGTGCTTTTTGGAGCGCCCAATGCAAAAATGCAATCCTAAGTCTAAGCATGACAATGCAATTGGATATGCAAGATGCAATCAAACTAACATGCAAGAAGAGATGTTAATGAACATTAATGCACAAAAATAAGACACACAACATACAAGTATTAAACATATGCATGAGTTTTGAGTGTGTGCAACTATCTCTTCAAGACAAGTAAGCACAAAGAAATATACCTTCTATGCTTATCAATACGAGGTCTTCAAAGGGCTTCGAACAATAAACCCGATACCTAGGCTACCCTTACAAAGAACCCCAATATGTGGTTTATCCACAAAATAAGCCAATCAACAAATGGGAACCTTACAAGTAGCCTCGCCTCGGTATACCTCTTACAACAAAGATTCATCCAGGGACAAGGCCTAAAGAGACATTACACCTTAAGGAAAGAATAAACCAATCTCGACCTAAAGAGGTCCAAAGGGAAAACAAATCCTAATTCGTTTACAACACCAGACTCTTGACATAAATCAAAGTGGAGACTCCACCACCAACACGGCATAAGCTAGGGGAAACCCTAACTAGCATAATATAAATAGAATCACCTGCTCTGCAGAGAAGGGGTTCGAAAATTAGCAAGAGAGAAGAGAGCAACTGTGTGAGAGATCTGAGTGTGTAACATTACAAGAAATCATAGTATTATTTTTCTGCCCTCAAGGGCGCCGTGGTTTTTTCCCATTCAAGGGTTTTCGAGGTAAAACCTGTCTCTGGCATTCATTAATTATTTTCTTATTACTTGTTTAATTTGATATTATTGTTGAATCTTGGCAATCCAGAATTTACCGTCAACAACACTCTACTTAATGAGCTATTGGATGACCATAAACAATTCAAAAGTTATGAAATAAGCATGGCATCAACCCTTAACACAAGTACCAATACATGTTATTCAAAAGTCTATGAGAAACATGCAATGATTTAGTCATTTTAAGAACATTGATAAGCACAAGGTGATTATTCATAAAAGAGAGTGATATACAAGGTGGGTTACATCATTATTATCATATATCCCCCAACAAAAGTGGTTTAGTTACACATGATATCTAAAAAGAGCATAAGTAAGAAGAAAGGGAAGAAATACACCCCTTGAAGTCTTGCCGATTTTCAAGGAAGAACAGCCCTTCTCCACAGCAAATACAACTTAAAGATTATCACAAGTAGCTTTTCTAGAACTAATCTAACTAATCTAACTAATTACTTTAACTAAGATGAGTTTCTTTAAGCTAAAGTAATTGCAAAATGATCACAACCTTCTTCAACTATTCTAAGCTAAAAGGGAGAGTCTAAACTATCATTACTATCTCTCACTTCTCTGTCTATTACATAAGAAAAGTGACTATTTATGCCTTTGAATTGAAATTAGGCAAAGAAATGCCGTAAATGCCCCTGACAGCGTCATCCGCGGCTTCCTCCCGCGGTTTCATTCCCGCAGTCACAACTCACGGGATCGAACCCGTGAGCTTCAATAGCATTCCTCGGTGGGCTTACCTTCTTCCGGCTGGCGACTGCTTGCCCGCGGCCTAAACTGATGAGATAATTCCCCATGAGTTCCCTCCTTTCTGGCTGGTGACTTTTTTTGCTCTGACATCTTCCGTGGCTTTACGCCGCGGGTTCTAACCCGTGGGGTTCTTCTTATGCATTTTAGCTCTTGCTTTGACCTCTTATCCCCAACTTCATACGATCACTTCCCTAAATGAGTATTTTACCTGTACTTAACCAAAACGCACGTTATATACACAAAAGTTCTCGGAAACGAATACAAAAGATAGGAAAAAGGGAGCGTTAAATGTGAACATTTGGAGCATGATCAAACCCCCAAAACCTATCTTTTGCTCGTCCTCAAGCAAAACAAAGAAAGGAAAAACAACAATACTTAGTAAACTAAACTAACTAAACTAATCAACTTTCGTGGGAAGCACAATGGCACTTAGCATGTACCACATGTTTTTTAAACCTCTAGGTTCCCCTAGTGGGAGGAATGAAGTCTCCTGAGGGTTTACCAGATACAAAACCCACAAACGCAACTCTACAATTCAACAATGAGATGCAACAATATACATACAAACAAAAACTTCATGCAAGCTAAGCATTCCTAATCAAGACTAATAAAATTCCACTTTCATTAGAACAACACACAATGCTAGTATGCCAACTCTCCGGATGTCTTCAGTATATGAATCAATAACTAATTGCCTAGGGGTGAATTTGCGTTGACTTCTATATCTCACGGTTTCAACTCTTTCTTCTCTCAAAGTCTTAGGCTATCTCTCATCAACCACATGCATCCTTGGAAGTTATATAATTCAAATTCAAATTCAACGCATGTAAATAAATAAAACAACGCACTTTATAGTGAATGATCTCATGAATGAATTGATGAACTATGAACGTGGAAAGAACATGTTTTGACTCGTATTCCCAAGTTAGACTTCCAAAAGATCAGCTAGGGCTTTCCTTGATTGTAATGGGGCCATGTGCGATTTTTGATGAATGGAAGAATTTGATGGAAATCTAAAGATGTTGATCAATTTAACAATGATATTCTACTAGCTCCTTACTCATATGTGTACAAGCGTCTAGGCTAGGATTACCATTTTGATGATTGTGCTAATTGTTACTCAATTTTGAGCATTTAGTCAATTAGGTACTATGGCTTTAAACATTTTATTTTGAACACTTTTACAGTTAGCCTCTATTGTACATTTCTCTATCATCACCTGAGTACATGCTATTTACAGATTTCAGCTAACTACTTGCATTTAGAACTTATGATGACTCCTACGGGTGGAGGAGAGGATGTGCTCAAACTTAAAGCGCAATGGAATGCGGAAGAGTTTGAGTCATTAAAATGGAATAGGAAGGCGATGCATGCCATCCTATGTGCAATGGATGAGAATCAATATAAGTTGATTCAAAACACTAGGATAGCTAAGGAGGCATGGAACATCCTAGAGGTTGCACATGAGGGAACCGAAGTTGTTAAGGACTCGAAGCTTCAAGTTCTCCAAACGCAATTCAAATTGCTTAGGATGGATGAGAATGAATGCTTCAACGATTTCGAAGTAAGGTTGATGGACATTGTGAACCAAAGTTATCAACTTTGTGACCAGTATTCGGATAGGAAGATCAAGCAAAAGATTATGCGATCGCTTCCAGAGAGGTTTGAGTTCAAGGTGACGGCTTTAGAGGAGAATAGCACATACAAGGATATGAAGCTGAGTGAGGTGATTGGAAGGCTTCTAGCTTATGAGTCTAGGAAGGGTCCTACCTCCACACCTCCTAAAAAGCAAAAGAGAATTGCTTTGAAAGCCTCTAAGGTTGAGAAGGAGGAGAATGATGACTCAGACGAAGAAATGGCTTTGTTAATGAGAAGGTTCAAGAAATTCTACAAGTCCGAGAAGAAAGGTTTTGGATCCAAAGGCTAATACTTGAAGAAAAAGACTCCCTTCAAGAAGTTTGAGCCTAGGCAAGAGAAGACCGAAAGGAAAGGGGTCCGATGTTATGAGTGTGGTGGCATAGGACACTTTGCCCCCTATTGTGCTAATCACGTTATCAAGAAGAAAGGGAAAGTGATAGCTGCCACATGGAGTGGGAGTGATGACTCCAATGAAGGAGATGAGTCTTCGGATGATGAAGAACTCATGGCTAACTTTATAGCCTTTACCTCTTCTCACAAGAGCAAAAGTGCTAGTGAAGAAGAGAATGAGAGTCAAGTGGAAATTGACTCAAGTGATGATTGCTCTTCATCACAATCCACAAATGGTAATGTGGATAGGATGGATCTCAAAGACTACATGGAGAAATTTGAGAGTTCAAGGTTAAAGAACAAGAGAGAAATTAGGAGATTAAAGGAAGAAAACATAGAACTCTTAACACAAGTTGACCACTTAAGTGAAGAAGTGGTGAGAACCATGGAAAGTGAAGATAAGCTAAGAAAGGAATTAGACTTATCTATAAATAGTGAAGAAGGGTTGAAGAGGGAGCTTAAAGATGCTAGAGAGTTGATGGCCAAGATGGATTCTCACGTGTTAGATGTTGGAAAGACGCCAAGTGACAAGAGGGGTCTTGAGTATGAAGATGGTGAGGAGATCTTAACCTTTAACAAGATCGTGTTTGTCAAGAGCTTGGGCAACAAAAAAGCTTCATTGGTACAAACTCCTAAGAAGAAAATTGATCTAGGACAATGTTCAAATAGTGCACAAGTGAAGGTGGCGCCAAGAAGGCAACCCCAAGCTCAACCTACAAGAGCTTTTCAAACTAACAATCCTCAACACATGGCTCACAAAGGAAAGGGACCAATCAAGCAAGCTAATTCTTGGAAGCAGGCTAGACCGGTTCAACAACGAAGATGGATTGAACCCACTCAACCACAAAGACATGGGAAAACTCCTATGTATGCACAAGGACATGGTATGATTCTTTATTTTATTCCTACATGTCATTTTTGTGGTTTTGATGGTCATATTGACCAAGATGCTTTTGTTATATTAAAATGTGCAAAACTAGAAGCATGATTGAGAAGAAAAAGAATAGAGTCATGATGCATGTTCCTACGAATGAGATGATTTGCATGATTTGCATGATCCTAGGACATCTAGAGCCCATGTACCAAAGACCACTAGGAAGGAAACTGTTTTACCTAGGTGGATTAGAAAGAATGATGTAAGGATTCCCATTCTTTGATTGGCTTATTTCGTGGATAAACCACATGTTGGGGCTTATTGTGTAAGGATGGTTTAGGTGATTGAGGTTCAAGCTCAAAGGCTCTTCCAAGACCTCAAGGGACAAGCACTCCAAAGGTATATCTCTAGTGCTTAATTTTCTTTGAAGATATTTAGATTGCACACACACACTTAGCATACTTGCATTTGTGTGCATACTCTTCACATGTCACTTTACACACTAGCACTTTGATTGAGATATCTTGTTGTGTGTTTATGTAATCCGTTTCCCGATATTGATCGGAAATGTCCGCGCTTGCACGATGGTGTGCATGTCTTAGCATGATGGTTGACCACTTGAGAAGGTCTCATTCTTCTCTTGGATAAGTGGTAGTTTTTGGTTTGGTTGTTTGGAGTAAAGTGTCTAGGTTCAAAAGATTGAATTTCAATGATTTATATGTTTTTCAAAACTGACCTTTGTATGGTCTTGTGACCATAACGTTTTATAAAAAGATTTAAATTAAGTTTTGTAAAATTTTGGACAAACTAGAAACCCATACCTTTTCAACGGTATATTATTCATAATATTTCAGGACCGTTTGGATTGGTTTTGAAATCTCCAAAGTGACCACCAAAACAGGGCAACTATGTTGTTGTCTGTTTCTGACCTTTGGTCACTCTATTGACCATAAATATTTCTACAGACATCAAAATGTCATTCTGTAAATTGCAGTAGGAAGAAAATATCCATACCTTTCCAACGATATATCATACGAAAGGTTTCGATGTCGTTTGGTTATGTTTTGAGGTGCTTGAAGTTGAAGCTGATGCACTGTTGCGCCAAAACCGATGTTCACCCGCCCTACGTAGAGCGGGCACCTGATTGATTTTTCAATCTGCCTTACATCCACCCAAAATCCACCCTACGTAGCATGGTTTGCGTGGAAACGTTTTGGAAAATTTCCAAAACGACATAGCTTCAATTGGACATCATATACACATGCCTCTTTGACCATAGGTCACTTTAATGACTCAAAAAACTCATATTTTTAATTGAGAACATTTTCAAATAGAGCTTTTTCATCAAGAACTCATCTTTGATCATCTTTGATCACTCAAATAAAAAAACCATCCTCATATGCATCTAAACATCATCTAAGCATTTTCTAGCATAGTTAGGATGGATGCTTGCTTGCATGGGTTTTGGTCAACACACACTATTTGGTAAGTTCTTCACTATTATCTTACATAATTAGTGTTTTATTTATCATTGACATCTCTTATATTATTTGTATGCACTTAGAATATATTCTAGATACAAAATAGAGATTGGTGTGTTGACATGATTGAGTGTTGTACTGTGATAGCTATCTAGGTTTTTATAATCTATGTTTAGCTAAGCTATTTGACATGTCATCTAGCTTTTAATATCTAGGATTGAATTAATTGCAAAATCATCATCCTAGATAAGCATATAGGGTTACCTAGCTCTAATTGCATTTTTGGATATTTCATATATTCACTTAGGTTATATTTTCTCTTCTTAGAGAATTAAGTCTTGTGTTGTGACCGGGATTAGGTTACTTAATTCGCAAGCAATTGGACTAGGTCCACTCATATCGAGATTAGGTAGTTATGATGATCATTGATCGGGATTAGATCATTAAACTGGGATTAAGTTGTAATCATTTCAATTAGTGGATTCGAGGTTCATATGTGGCGCACATAACAGCCCGTGGTTTTTCCCGTGAGGGTTTCCACGTAAATATCAAGTGTTATTTACATTCCGCACCATATTACACTTGTTAACACTTGATGTATACGTGGAAACCCAACCACTGGGAAAAATCACGGGCTGTTTAGTGCGCCACACTTGGACCTCGAAATCCACTAATTGAAATGGAGTTTACAACCTATATAAACCTCGTCTAACACTCCGGTCAATAACCCCCCACTTCTACCACTCGGGCCTTTAAAAGTGGCTCTAGTCCAATTGCTTAAGGCCTAAGCAATCTTAGCCTCAAGACTTAATTCTCTATGAAGAGATTATGCAACCTATGTGAATATGTATAAATATTCAAATAACAAACAAGGCTAGGTAACCTTAGATGCTTATCTAGGATGATGATATAATCAATTAAATCAACCCTAGATATCAATTGCTAAATGACATGTCAAATAGCTTAGCTAATCAAGATTAATCAAAAACCTAATTAGCTATCACAAAACAACACTCAATCAATTCATCACAATTAATTCTCCTTTCTTGTATTTAACATATGATCAAAAACATACAAGTAAATTAAAAGAAAATATGCTTGATAGTAAAATACTAAAATAAGATGAAATTAATCAAAATCTTACCAAGCACGTTGTGATGATGCAAACCCATTCATGGATGAATGCAAGATGAACTTTGATGCATAAAGGATTTGATTTGAGTGTTTAAATGAGCAAACTTGGTTGCTTTTTCTCTCAAAATCTCTCTTTAAAAATATAGGGTTCTTGATGATTAAAGAGTAATTATCAAAACAAGAGAAAGTGAGATATTTATAGGCATGAAAAACAAAGCATGTGAAAAGACAAGTTTGCCCTTGAAACGCACCGATCGGTGATTTCAATCGGCGGCCAGGCTGCCGATTACGACAGCCGAATTGAGCCCGTGAAGAACAGAGCATCAACGGCGGTGAAACAAATTATAGCACGGTGTGTATAAAACTATCTAGAGGGGGGTGAATAGATTTTAAGCTTATTACCCAATTTTTCGTGATTAATCAAAATTACAAAATTACCCCTAAATAGATAAAGCAATAAATCAAGTATAAAATGCGGAAATTAAATAACACTTGATTTTTACGTGGAAACCCTCACGGGAAAAACCACGGGCTAGTAAGTAAGCCACACTCGAACCTCGAATCCATTAAATGTGTAAACGATTACAACCTAATCCCGGAAGTAATCACACACCTACCTAATCCCGGTATAAGTGAACCTAGTCCGATTGCTTACGAATTAAGCAACCTAATCCCGGTCACAACACAAGACTTAATTCTCTAAAAAGAGATTAACACCCTAAGTGAATATATGAATATTCAAATGCAACATAGAGCAAGGGAAACCCTATATGCTTATCTAAGATGATGAATTTGCAATTAAAAACAATCCTAGATATTAAAGCTAAATGACATGTCAATTAGCTTAGATAATCATAGATTACAGAAACCTAGATATCTATCATAAAAACAACACTCAATCAAATCAACACAACAATCTCTATCTTGAATATTAGAATATAATCTAAGAACAATTAAGTAATAAAAGAGATGCCATAATAAATTAAACACTAATTATGTATGATAATAGTGAAAAACTTACCAAAGCAAGTGTGATGATCAAAGACCCATGCAAGCAAGCATCCTAGATATGCTAGAGAATGCTAGATGAACTTTAATGCAAATGGTTTTTGGTTTGAGTGTTTGATGAGCAAACTTGATTGCTTTCTCTCTTAAAAATCTCTCTTTTTAAAGTAGGGTTCTTGATGATTAAAGAGTCACACTGGCATGTATTCCATATCAAAACGTGGTTTTTCTTATATTGTTTAGTGGTCTAAGTTTTGAAGATTCAAGACGTCAAAGAAAGTCTTGGCCACAATTCATGTAAGATGCCGGCTTCAAGGAGAAATGTGTTTCATCGGTCTACAAAGGTATACAAGCCCTCATTTCTCTTACAAGGCTAGGCACACACACACATAGCATTCTTGTGTGTTCCTTCATGGTTGAATATCATTTATATATCACTTTCACACACTTGGTAATGTATGCTCATGCATTAGCTTTAATTTTATAATCATTGGAATTTGCATGTTCTAGGACTATGTCTAGGAAATGCATACG
Organism: Acer yangbiense; assembly: GCA_008009225.1. Lineage (NCBI taxonomy): Eukaryota > Viridiplantae > Streptophyta > Magnoliopsida > Sapindales > Sapindaceae > Acer > Acer yangbiense. Next base: position 825,124 of record CM017765.1, on the reverse strand, counting down.
TGTGTGGGTTATTTATTTCTATATTTTTGTATTTGGTCTTGAACATAATCTCTTATGATTCTTTATTGAGTTCCGATCATTTCGGTTACTCATTCATTTAGTTTCGAGTCCAAACGATGTAGCTACGCTATTTTTCGTTCTCATTCGTTGAGTTGTGTTCGTCGTCATTTTCTGAGATGAATTCTCAACCTTTTGTCAAAGTTTCATAGTCTTTGTTGTGCATGAGGGAGTCACGGTTCATAATCCAAAAAATGGATTCGAATTCAGATTTTGCATGCTCGAATACGGCTGAAGAATGCAAGAGGTGCGCGGGAGAAGCTAGCGAGGCCAAATGGCCAAGCGGCCAAGCTAGGCCACCCCGTGTGGAGGCCGTGGGGCCCATGCCCATACCAGCCCTGCCCTCTGGTACTGTGTGGCCCATGCCCCCCGCATGGGCCTGGGCTGATGTGGCCCATTTTTATTGGCCAATATCTCTCTTCTCTCTCCCTTCTTTTAAATCCCAAATTCCCTCTCATTTGTTTTCAAGAAGAAAAAGTGTGAAATCCCGTCTAGAATTTCTCTCCAATTTTTCTCATCTTTAAATCATCATAACTTTCTCATACGAACTCGAACTTGAGTGATTCAAGTTGGAGATTGTTTGTAATCGAGTCCTATACCTTTTCCAAGTGATTTGGCAGCTGTTTGATCGACCTTTCTGGTGGTTTCACACTGAAAACCGAACCAGCTCGTGAATCTAAGGTAGTGTTCATATCTTTTGAATTTCTTCTTTTATAACCTTCAATTATCTTGGGGTTTCTTCTTCTATATGTATGTGTATGTTTTATGAATGCAATAGGGAAAGATAGCTTCATAATCAATCTTAATCAAAAGTCTATTTAGAGACACTTGTGAACTAGTTTCTTTGATTCTAGGTTTTTCACATGTTTGAAAGTTGTATTGTGATTAGATTGATATCTAGGATTATTTGTGACTTGATTGAATCATTTTATGATTAATAATCCTTGAAATGTGTTTTGATCCTTGATTGATGTAATCTAGGATTAAGGCTCTTGTATGTGTTTTTAGAGACATCTAGGATTCAATTGATTTATCAATATATCCATGCTCTAAATCTTTGGCTAGAGTATTCATTGATTTGATTTTATGATTCTAGCATTTTATTGTATGTTTATAGCATCTTGAACTTGTGCTTTATGAATATGTATTGTTCAAGTGTTATATGTGATGAATAGAACTATGAGCTTATGTGTTAGATGCTTTTCACTTGCTCTAGGTTTGTTTCATGTTTTTAGCATCTAGATTACTTTACTTGTGTTATCACATGTTTAGGTCTAGTTGTACCATGGAATGTATTGATCACATGTTCTATGTTGAATTGATTGTTTGCATCATTTGCATTCACATGATCACACTATGAAGTCCTTATAAAAGGCATGAAGTCTTGGTTAGAGTTGGGATGACTCGGATAGCCAAGCAAGAAGACTTGTCTAGAGTCGGGAGGACTCGGATAGGCAAGCAAGAAGTCATGGCTAGAGTTGGGAAGACTCGGATAGTCATGCATGGGAGGCTCCCTAGAGGCATGTGTGCCTTGGATAGGAAGTTGGCTTATATGTTGGTAGGCCTAGGCGTATGGATAGACATAGACTCCAAAAGAGCGGGGTACATGGGATGTGTATGCACTCTTGAGGAATTTCTAATCTTCCATCGATGTTGGTTTTGTATGTTGTCCAATATATGGTGGCTCCGCATCATTAAGGGATTTCGTATTCTCCAATAGGGTTGGGTAAACATAGACTCCACTAGGTTGGGTGAACTAAAGATTGGTCACTTTGTGGAATTTCTAATTTACTTTCCAATATATATAAGTACCCAATGGTTGTAGTTCAACCCGTGGATGTTTCCTCCTTGGTGGTTTTACCACGTTAAAAAATCTCTTGTGTTAATTCTTCCTATCTCTATCTCTTATATTTGTATATGTGTATGTTGTGATCTTGTTGCATAATATTCTCTTGTGATGTATTTTGTAACAAGATTTTGTAAAGTGTGATTTGTGATCTTAGTTGAAAGTTCTCACGGTGTGTTAAATATTAATCTAGAGGGGGGTGAATAGATTTTAATTGTTATTACCCAATTTTTGCATACATGTCAATTTTACGAAAATGCCCCTAACTAGTCAAATAGACATACAAGTGTAATATGGTGCGGAATGTAAATAACACTTGATGTTTACGTGGAAACCCTCACGGGAAAAACCACAGGCTGTTTTGTAAGCCACACACGAACCTCGAATCCACTAAATGTGATAAAATTACAACCTAATCCAGGAAGTAATCACACACGTACCTAATCCCGGTATGAGTGAACCTAGTTCAAATGCTTGCTATCTAAGCAACCTAATCCCGGAAGCTACACACAAGACTTTAGTTCTCAATCAAGAGATTAACACCCTAAGTGAATATGTTAATATCCAAAATGCAACATAGAGCAAGGGAACCCTATATGCTTATCTAAGATGATGATTTTGCAATAAAAACAATCCTAGATATTAAGAACTAAATGACATGTCAAATAGCTTAGATAAACATAGATTATAAAAACCTAGATATCTATCACAATACAACACTCAATCAATTCATCACAATCAATTCTCTATTCTTGTATCTAACATATGATCAAACACATACAAGTAAATAAAGAGATGGCTTGATAGGAAAATTAGTAAAATTAGATGAAGTTAGTAAAAATCTTACCAAGCAAGTTGTGATGATGAAAAACCATGCATGGATGCATGATATATGGTCAAGGATGATCCTATATGAACTTTGATGATCAAATGAATGTCTTTGAGTGTTTAAAAGAGAGTTCTTGTGAATTTTTCTCTTGAAATGTGTTCTAAGGGAAAAATATGATTTTTGGACTCATGGAAAACGACCTAGGAATGAAAGAGGCATATATATATAGGATGCCTAATTGAAGTGGTGCCGTTTTGCAAATTTGCTAAAAAGCGCCGATTCTGCACCATTAATTCTGCGGCCACGGACTGCAGAACAGGGCGCATAATTCAGTCAACTGAGTTGACTAACAACTCTACGCCTATTTCTGCGCCCTAGGCCACCAAACAAGGGTGCCGATTTGAGACCTGATGTTCTGGTCCCTTTTCGGCAGCCTTTTTTAGGGCCACTAAACGCCGAACCAAGGGCACCGATTTGGACCAGAAACAGAGAACTTCAAAATGCACCCTTGTTATGCGGCCACCGACCGCCAAACAGGGCGCCGATTTGCTTTGTAGCTTTCAGCCTAAAATCAAAATATATTAAGGCACAACAAGCAAGAGCAATCAATAATCAATGCTTGAAGAGATTTTCAAAGCAATAAGGTGCACAAACACTACAAAAAAAAAGGGCTATTGGGAAGATTTTGTTTCGTCTCAATAGCCCAAAAAACGTCCCAATAGGTCTATTGGGATGAATTTTATTCGTCCCAAATTCCGTCCCCTCAGGTGGGTCGCAACAGCTTCTTTGGGACGAAAATTGAAATTCGTCCCTTAAAACTACCTATAGGGACGATTTTTGTTCGTCCCAATTGATAAGGTATAGGGACAAAAATATTCGTCCCAATAGACAACTTGTAGGGACGAATTGTATTTTCGTCCCCTTTGACAACCTGTAGGGACGAAATATTTCGTCCCTTTAGATAATTTTTCGTCCCTTTAGGTATCCTATAGGGACGAAATTTAAAAAAAAAAAATTTAAAAAAACTAAAAAAAAAATTATTGCTTCAGCCACCCACCCACGCACCACCACCCCACCTGCACGCACCCATTGACCCACCAGCCACCCACACAAATCAATTTTAATTGTTGTCCTCAAGGTGAGTCGAACCCTGCACACACACACCCACCCACACATGCCCAACCACTTTGCTGCTTCTTTGTTTGTGATAACAAAAGCATAATTTTTATATATAACCTCTACTTCTTATTAATTTTTTATTAATTATTTTTCGATTAAAATTTTATTTGTAGATTGATTCCACTAACTTAAATTTTATTTTTATATGATAAACAAATTGATATTAAAAAACATTTATTATAACATTTAATTAAACTATTTTGTTCAAATCATATATTGTCAGATCAAATGGTCAATTGTTAATCGTACTCGGAATTAAACATGACTCCGATTTTCGATTTGGAACCAACGGTTTCGATTTTTGATTCAGGTTTACAAAATACTTGAAGAATAAAATGAAAAGGCTCAATAATGGAAGATTCAAAACAAAAAAAATCTCCGTAGCGCCACTAAACTAATTATCCAATGATGTTCAACCTCCATTAGAGATCTGTTAAACAAACCTCTGTGAAGAAGATGAAAGAATAATAAAAAAAATTAAAAAAATAAAAACTTCAAAGTAAGAGAATGTGTGTAAAGTAAGGGCATTTTTGTCCGTTCACCATAATAGGTGCCTTTTAAACTTAAGTTATTAAAGTGGTGACTTTCTTACAAAAACACTTTAAAAATGTGTCATTTTCCATCATTTTCAAGTTTTGATTTTTGATTCGGAACCAACGGTCTCGGTTTCAACAGTTCGGTTCCGATTCCAACGGTTTAGTTCCTTTTTTAAAAAATAATAGAAAATCTTTCAAAATTAATTAATTATTATAATTTTAAATAAAAAGAAAACCTTTTCAGACGAAATTTATTTCGTCCCAATAGGCAGTCTATTGGGACAAATTATGTATTTCGTCCCAATAGATATCCTATTGGGACGAAAGAAATTCGTCCCTAAAGGTCAACAAAATTTACTAACCATTATAATTTTAAATAAAAAGAAAACCTATTGGGACGAAATACATAATTCGTCCCACCTATTGGGACGAATGTATTTCGTCCCAATAGACATCCTATTGGGACGAAACTAATTCGTCCCTAAAAGCCTTACCACATTAGACGAAATACATTCGTCCCAATAAGCAGTCTATTGGGACAAATTATGTATTTCGTCCCAATAGACATCCTATTGGGACGAAAATAATTCGTCCCTAAAAGCCTTACCACATTAGACAAAAATTGTCCCAATAGACATTTTATTGGGACGAATTATGTCCAAGATGGTAAGACCTTTAGGGACGAACTTTTTTTCATCCCAATAGGATGTCTATTGGGACGAAATATAGAATTCGTCCCAATAGACTGCCTATTGGGACAAAATATATTTCGTCCCAATAGACCTCCTATTGGGACGAAAAAAAAACGTCCCAATAGATTTTCGTCCCAATAGGCCTTTTTTCTTGTAGTGAAATAAGAACACACAACATATAAATAAGAACAATGCATGAGATGTGAGTGTGTGTGTGCAACTAATCTCTTCAAAGCAAATCAAGCACATAGTGTAGGGAAAAATATGGTCAACGCAGCGGAAGCGAGACTAAAAACGAGTTTAGTATAGTTTAAAATTTTTCCATAATTTGTACCTTAACCCTCTAATTAATTAACATATAATACTAAAGATATCATACCTTTGTCGCATGATCCGATTGACATTGCGTCGATGGTAATCCGCAAGATCTTCCAATCCAATCACGAACGTGAATCACCTAGGAGCGTGGTCTCCCTTCTCTTTGAATTGTGTACCTGAGGATGGATTAACAAAACTTTTTCTTTTTCGTTAGTCATAACAAATTCGAAGAGGCTACAAAGAATGTTCCGGTCACTTTTGAATTCACAATCGTTAGATCGAAACTCGCGTGAACCTTATTCAAAATTGTGCACAAAACCTTTTGATGTAAAAGTAACTAGTGCACTATCGAAATAAGAACAAACTTGTCTCTCTATTCCTCTTGGCCGAAAATCACACTAGTCTAAGAGTTGAATTCTATTTTTCTCTAGCAAAAGAAAAAACTCTCTCAAGCAAGTACTCTAGGGTTAGCCTAATATATTGTATATATATATCGTGATAATATACTTACACAATATATTATTTATATATATCTCTGCATGAAATCAATTTGCATATATCTCTGCATGAAATCAATTTGCATATATTTCTTTCACATGTATTCATGCATACATCTATTTTTATTTGCATTCCGCATGCATATATGTATATATATTCCGCATGCATTTATGTATATATATTCCGCATGCATTCATGCATATATATTACTTGCATTCCGCATGCATATATGTATATATATTCCGCATGCATTCATGCATATATATAATCTATATATTCCACATGCATATATATAAAATACAAACCCTAATCCAACTCTTTAGTGTATTTGTGACTATATAAAAGACTTCCTTATTGGACTAGATAAATAAATCCCTTATTTGTCTACTTACCAAATAAAGTCTTTTATTTTAATTATACTACCACAATAGTATACTACTAAGAAACATATTTCCTAGTCAGAAAAAGATTTTGGTTCTTAATTAAATAATTAATCAATCAATTAATTAATTCTCATTTAATTAAATAATAAAAATAAAACAATATAATATCATATATATATCTCGGCCATGTGCCATATACATCAATATATCTATATATTGTTTTTCTATTTTATTAAATCCATTGGACCTTAATAAAAGGCCCACATGTGAACTAGGCCCATTCTTACTAAAAGAAACAAGTCCACATGCCTTAATACAATTCTAGATGGACCCATAATTAGTCCGGTAGAATATATCAAGTGATTCATGCAAGTACGTGTGGATTGGGGATCTTGGCGGGCCTATCTAAATTTAAGCTCCAATAGACATAACCCAATCACAATCAACAAATGATTCACTTAGGTTCAATCAATTAATTTTAGTTCATTCCACTAAAGAACTAAAATTGCATTCTTAAATAAAGATGGAATAAGTAAATATTTCTCATTCGTACCCTAGACAATCTTATTGGAGATGGTGTATCCTCGTGAAGAATATCAGTAATCGCCAAGAGCTCATAGATCGCCTATAGCTTTCCAAGTTACCATATTTACTCATATGACCACATTTTGAACTTGGATATTTTGACTTGTCCAGAAGCCATGTTTCAATAGACTCTATTGAAAACTTAACGTTAAGATTCAATATCCAATACCTCAAAACATCCATATGATGATATTCTACTCTCATTTAATAAATGGAGCCACGATGTCATATCTATAAATGAAGTCCTCTATCGATTAACAAATGAATATCACCAAACTATCGAGGATAGACTATGCTATATAATCGTACTCATTGATAACTCAAATGATACCACTTGCAACCATAAGTCCATCATTTATCTCAGGATTAAGATAGACTCTCCGATTGTCCTGATAATGAAAAGACTATTATCTATTGACGGTTCTAGATAAAGTATTTCATTGTGATCCAGTTCAATGCACCCAGTGCACTAGATTCTTTTACTCGAAGACCCTCCGATGATTTCAGACTCATCATAACTCATTTGATCCCACTCAAATGCTAGCAAAAGAATTCTACAACTTTAACAAGATAAAGGTGCCCAACCTTTAACTTAAGTTGTGAACATTATTCAAGACTAACTAAAGAATTGTGTCTACCTCATACATATCCAGATGTACGAACAATTCTTCTTTTCTCATAGTCTTTTGACCTTATGATTATTTACTTTTGACCTTATGATTATTTACTTTTGACAATTATAATAATTGAACTATAAATGCTATAAGATTTCTTAAACCAGAAATCACATTATTAATATGAATAGATTGTCAAAAACACTATTACACTCTTGCTATTGAGCATAATCCTAACAATCTCCCACTTGCGCTATAGCAAATCTGTCATATCTCTCATTCCATTGTTCTCACCCCTATATACAATTTCCCTTAAAAGGTAATACTTCCTTTCAATGTGTTTTCCTCTCTTATGACTTTTTGGTTCTTTCGAATTAGCCACTGCTCCACTGTTGTCATAGTAGATAGTGATCTGCTTATTCGCACTAGGAACCACCTCCAAGTCAATCAAGAATTGGCAGAGCGAAACAGCCTCTTTGGTAGCCTCGCATGCAGCAACATACTCAGCTTCCATGGTGGAATCAGCAATACAAGATTGCTTGATACTCCTCCATATAACCGCTCCTCCTCCAATAGTAAACACAGCCCCTGATGTGGATTTTCTAGAGTCAGAATCTGATTGGAAATCAGAATCTGTATACCCAACGGGAATTAAATCCCCTCCAGAGTATACAAGCATATTATCTCTCGTTCTCTTAAGATACTTGAAAATATGCTTGACTGCCGTCCAGTGATCAGGACCAAGTTTCGATTGAAAACTTCTAACTATGCCAACAGCAAAATAAATATCTGGTCTAGTGCAGAGCATTGCATACATGAGACTTCCAACTGCCGAGGCATATGGAACTCTACTCATGAATTGCTCTTCATGCTCATTCTTAGGAACTTGTTCCTTAGAAAGCTTGATTCCATGTCTGAAAGGTAACATACCTTTCTTGGAATCCTGCATGGAAAACCTAGACAAGATCTTGTCTATGTATGAAGCTTGGGATAATGCAATCGTTTTATTCTTTCTATCCCTTATTACTTGGATACCTAGAATAAAACTTGCTTCTCCTAAGTCCTTCATATCAAATTGTTTTGCTAACCATTCTTTTACTGATGTCAATACACCTACATCGTTTCCAATGAGTAGTATATCATCAACATAAAGAATCAGGAAAACCAACTTGTCGCCTTAAATCCTTTTGTATACACAAGGTTCGTCAGGATTCTGAATAAATCCAAAACCTTTGACAGCTTGATCGAACCTTATGTTCCAGGATCTGGATGCTTGCTTTAATCCATATATGGATTTTTGCAACTTGCATACCTTTTCCATTTGGCCCTTTTCAATGAATCCTTCTGGTTGCATCATGTAGATGCTTTCGTCAAGACTTCCATTAAGGAAAGCTGTCTTGACGTCCATTTGCCAAATCTCTAGATCTAAAGATGCTGCAATGGATAAGAGTATCCTAATGGATTTAAGCATTGCCACAGGAGAGAAGGTTTCCTCGTAATCGATACATTCTTTCTGTGTATACCCTTTAGCTACCAATCTAGCTTTAAAGGTTTCCACCTTTCCGTCCATACCTCTTTTCCTCTTGTATACCCACTTGCACCAAATGGGTTTTATCCCTTTAGGCAAGTCTACAAGGAACCAGACTTTGTTATCGAACATGGATTCAATCTCAGATTGCATTGCCTTTTGCCAATGGCGACTATCAACATCCTCCATTGCTTCCTTATACGTGTAGGGATCATCGTCGTCCAGGAGATTCTCCACTGATTCTCCTAGACCGATGTATCTTTCGGGTTGTGTTCTAACCCTCCCACTACGACGAGGAATGGTAGGTTGTTGATTTTGTGTTGGATCGGAACTTGCAATTGGGTTAGGTTGTGTAACCTCTCGTGGAATTGTATCTCCTGACATCTCATTCAGGACAATTCTACTTCTAGGTACGAAATCATTCATATAGTCCTTTTCCAGAAATTTAGCATTTGTCGAAACAAATACTTTAAGATCTGAAGGATTATAGAAATAATATCCTTTAGTTTCTTTTGGATACCCTACAAATATATATGTTTCCGATCGGGACTCCATCTTTTCTGTCTTTCCTTTTAACACATGTACAGGACAACCAAATATCCTTAAGTGTTGTAAACTAGGCTTGCGCCTAGTCCACAACTCATGCGGTGTTTGAGGAACGGACTTAGATGGTACATCGTTTAGAATGTATATAGTAGTTTGTAAAGCATATCCCCAAAAAGAAATAGAAAGTGTTGAATAACTCAACATAGACCTAACCATGACTAAAAGAGTTCTATTTCTCTTTTCTGCTACCCCATTCTGTTGAGGTGTACTCGGTGCAGAAAACTGAGAAACTATCCCATTATCAATAAGATATTGCTGAAACTTACCAGATAGATATTCTCCACCACGATCAGATCTCAAGATTTTTATGTGTTTCTCAAGCTGATTTTCTACTTCAGCTTTGAATGCTTTGAACATGTCAAAAGCATCCGACTTATGTCGCATGAGAAACACATAGCCAAATCTCGAGTAATCATCTGTGAAGGTGATGAAGTACTCATATCCACCTCTAGCTTGAATGCTCATAGGACCACATACATCAGTGTGTATCAATCCTAAACATTCAGTGGCTCTTAAACCTTTGGCCGAGAATGACCTTTTGGTCATTTTACCTTCCAAACAAGATTCATAAGTTGGTAGATCATCAACCTTTAAGTTACTTAAAGGTCCGTCACTTACCAATTTTTTAATCCTATTAAGGTTAATATGACCTAGGCGTAAATGCCATAGGTAGGTTTCATCTATTGATAATTTTACTCTTTTATGATTAGGTTTCGTTAATTCTGTGTCTAACGAGTGAGAGATATTTCTATGCAAAAAGAACATACCATTTTCCAATGTACCTTTGCAAATAATTTTGTCATTCTTACTAATAATAAAAACTTTATTAAAAGTAACCGAATATCCAAATTTATTTAAACAAGAAACTGAAATTAAATTCCTCTTGAATTGAGGTACATAATAAACGTCTATCAATTCTAAATGCCTACTAGAATCAATATTAACTCTAATATCTCCCACTACACTTGTAGACACTAACATTCCGTTGCCTAAACGCAAGTTGATTTCATTTTTATTCAGTCGTTTCCTTTCCTTGAACCCTTGTAAGGAATAACAAACATGATTAGTGGCTCCAGAGTCTATGATCTAAGAATCTGTAGAATCTGCCAGAAAACATGTTTCAAGATAATTAATATTACCTTGTTCCTTCTTGTTCTGGGATTTTGGGCAATTTCTTTTCCAATGTCCCTTTTCACCACAAAGGAAGCACTTCCTTTTGATCTTGGTTACTTTCTTGGTCTCCTTCTTGGTAGGCCCAAGTTGCTTTTTCTTCTGTTGTTCCTTGACCTTTTGACGGGACTTAACAGTAGCAACTTTACCAACCATATGAATCTGAGATTCATAAGTAGGAGCAGGTGGTTTAGGAGCAGACAGAATAAACTTATGTTTTTCAGCTTGCAGCAACAACCCAATTTTCCTTTTCCATGTGACATAATTATCTCCAGTTAAAATATTATCTTTTAAGATATTCATTAGGGATGGGGTCATGATTTCTGAATATAACAAAAATATATATGAGTAAATAATCATGATAAAGCACTTTCGAATATTTATCTTGATTTAAATAAATAACTCAATCATAAAAATTCAACGGTGATCTAACACCCATAAATGTTAGGCCTCCTTTGGGAGTTCGCACCATTTACTAGTTAGACTAGGTCCCACCTAATTGTTAACATAACAACCAGCGTTTTCAATTTTAGCCTTACAATTTTACTGACAAGAACTCTTGGGAGGATATCAATAAAATTACATTAAGTGTGTTACCAAGATATCGACCCTCAATTTTCTCTCACGAAAATCCCTCCTTGGGGAGTAGATCTCGTTTGAGTCCATTGTCTAGTCTATCCTTGTAAGGAAGTATGATGCTAAATTCCATTCATGGACGCCCCTTGGGGGGATTACCAATAAATAATAAAACTCAACTAACCTTGGAGGCCATAGGTGTTACAAAACACCTTCTCCCACTCAATTATTTAAGGCGTGTGATTAAATCCCATAGAATGATTTACCAAGTTATCTAGATGCCAATTTAGATACCTAAATCATTCAATGCATGTTCATACCAAAAGAGATATATGAGTGGCACTCCTATTCTATATGGCATGTTATCATACAATAACAAATATTGTAATATTTATGCAAAAAATAAATAGCCACAATTTTGGTCCATCCTAGAAAAGCAAGTAAATTACAATTTGTTAGGAATACAAGATCTTCAAGTGGCCATCAACCATCCACACATCCCTCGGCTGCCCCCCATAGGCGTGCACACCCCACAACCCCACAAAGTGGCTGCCGTGTGCAGCCCATGAGAGCATATAGGGCTGCCGTGCACAGCCCACCATGATTTGGGCTTGCCATGCGCAGCCCAATCCACTCCTAGGGTGCGCACGGTGCTCGTTCTTGGTTTCGGTTGCTTCCTTTTTCTTCAAGTCTTCGAATTTTCAATGCTTGAACATATTACAGCAGTATATAAACTAATAAAATACTGCAGTATTAATTTTTTTTTTTTTTTTTATTCACTGCAGTACTTTTTTTACAAAAACAAAACTGCACTTAAAATTAAAATAAAAAAACTGCAGTAGTTTTTAATACCTAAAAACTGCACTTTAATATTACAATAAAATTAAAAGAAAACCTAGCAACTACCAAGAAGGAATTATGGCGATGATAGACCACCCTTCTTGTTACAAATCCGAAACAAAAAATACATTGAAATTCTATGACCAAAATCGAGCAACAACAATCCACATAAAAACATATATAAATCCATATATCCACATGTAATTATATATGCGAATACCTAGAGTGCCATCTTTTTTTAAACATGCATAATCACAATAAAAGAAATAGATTCACATATATATACGTTAATTAATTAAAGGGTACAACCTAGGCTCTGATACCAATTGTAGGGAAAAATATGGTCAACGCAGCGGAAGCGAGACTAAAAACGAGTTTAGTATAGTTTAAAATTTTTCCATAATTTGAACCTTAACCCTCTAATTAATTAACATATAATACTAAAGATATCATACCTTTGTCGCGTGATCCGATTGACATTGCGTCGATGGTAATCCGCAAGATCTTCCAATCCAATCACGAACGTGAATCACCTAGGAGCGTGGTCTCCCTTCTCTTTGAATTGTGTACCTGATGATGGATTAACAAAACTTTTTCTTTTTCGTTAGTCACAACAAATTCCAAGAGGCTACAAAGAATGTTCCGGTCACTTTTGATTTCACAATCGTTAGATCGAAACTCGCGTGAACCTTATTCAAAATTGTGCACAAAACCTTTTGATGTAAGAGTAACTAGTGCACTATCGAAATAAGAACAAACTTGTCTCTCTATTCCTCTTGGCCGAAAATCACACTAGTCTAAGAGTTGGATTCTATTTTTCTCTAGCAAAAGAAAAAACTCTCTCAAGCAAGTACTCTAGGGTTAGCCTAATATATTGTATATATATATATCGTGATAATATACTTGCACAATATATTATTTATATATATCTCTGCATGAAATCAATTTGCATATATCTCTGCATGAAATCAATTTGCATATATTTCTTTCACATGTATTCATGCATACATCTATTTTTATTTGCATTCCGCATGCATATATGTATATATATTCCGCATGCATTTATGTATATATATTCCGCATGCATTCATGCATATATATTACTTGCATTCCGCATGCATATATGTATATATATTCCGCATGCATTCATGCATATATATAATCTATATATTCCACATGCATATATATAAAATACAAACCCTAATCCAACTCTTTAGTGTATTTGTGACTATATAAAAGACTTCCTTATTTGACTAGATAAATAAATCCCTTATTTATCTACTTACCAAATAAAGTCTTTTATTTTAATTATACTACCACAATAGTATACTACTAAGAAACATATTTCCTAGTCAGAAAAAGATTTTGGTTCTTAATTAAATAATTAATCAATCAATTAATTAATTCTCATTTAATTAAATAATAAAAATAAAACAATATAATATCATATATATATATCTCGGCCATGTGCCATATACATTAATATATCTATATATTGTTTTTCTATTTTATTAAATCCATTGGACCTTAATAAAAGGCCCACATGTGAACTAGGCCCATTCTTACTAAAAGAAACAAGTCTGCATGCCTTAATACAATTCTAGATGGACCCATAATTAGTCCGGTAGAATATATCAAGTGATTCATGCAAGTACGTGTGGATTGGGGATCTTGGCGGGCCTATCTAAATTTAAGCTCCAATAGACATAACCCAATCACAATCAACAAATGATTCACTTAGGTTCAATCAATTAATTTTAGTTCATTCCACTAAAGAACTAAAATTGCACTCTTAAATAAAGATGGAATAAGTAAATATTTCTCATTCGTACCCTAGACAATCTTATTGGAGATGGTGTATCCTCGTGAAGAATATCAGTAATCGCCAAGAGCTCATAGACCGCCTATAGCTCTCTAAGTTACCATATTTACTCATATGACCACATTTTAAACTTGGATATTTTGACTTGTCCAGAAGCCATGTTTCAATAGACTCTATTGAAAACTTAACATTAAGATTCAATATCCAATACCTCAAAACATCCATATGATGATATTCTACTCTCATTTAATAAATGGAGCCACGATGTCCATATCTATAAATGAAGTCCTCTATCGATTAACAAATGAATATCACCAAACTATCGAGGATAGACTATGCTATATAATCGTACTCATTGATAACTCAAATGATACCACTTGCAACCATAAGTCCATCATTTATCTCAGGATTAAGATAGACTCTCCGATTGTCCTGATAATGAAAAGACTATTATCTATTGATGGTTCTAGATAAAGTATTTCATTGTGATCCAGTTCAATGCACCCAGTGCACTAGATTCTTTTACTCGAAGACCCTCCGATGATTTCAGACTCATCATAACTCATTTGATCCCACTCAAATGCTAGCAAAATAATTCTACAACTTTAACAAGATAAAGGTGCCTAACCTTTAACTTAAGTTGTGAACATTATTCAAGACTAACTAAAGAATTGTGTCTACCTCATACATATCCAGATGTACGAACAATTCTTCTTTTCTCATAGTCTTTTGACCTTATGATTATTTACTTTTGACAATTATAATAATTGAACTATAAATGCTATAAGATTTGTTAAACCAGAAATCACATTATTAATATGAATAGATTGTCAAAAACACTATTACACTCTTGCTATTGAGCATAATCCTAACACATAGAAGTTTACCTTTGGTGCTTATCAAGATGAGGTCTTGAAAGAGCATGAACTTGAACACCAACATCTAAGCTACCCTTACAATGAACCCCAATTGTGGTTTGTCCACGAAATAAGCCAATCAATAAATGAGACCTTACATTAGTCATTTGATCTTTCTTGTAAATATAATTCTTTTGTATATTGTATTTCTCGTGTATAGTATTATTTGATTATACTTGTAATACATTGAACAAATATTGAAATACAAGTATTCTTTGATGTTGTGTTTATGTGTTCTTGTACCTCATACAACTAATCGATATTCATAGACTGTGTTTATATGATCATATGCTTATCTTGTCTATGTATGAATTTGTGGTTTATGTGTTGTATGTAAGGCTACCTTGAGGGACAAATGAAAGTTTGTTCAAGGGATTGAAAAAGGCGTAAAAACCTATTCACCCCCCCTTCTAGGTATGTTTTAAGCTATTTAACTCCGTTTGTATACTTTCAATTAGTATCAGAGCGGGTCATCGGATGGCACTCGACATGATCCGGGTTATACTTACGAGTGAATAGCTTAGATTTTTGTAGTATGGTTTTCCAAGATGACGTGATGACCGAAGGGGCTTCGAATTCTAGGTCTTCTCTTCTCAAGGGTCACAACTATGAGTTTTGGAAATTGAGGATGAAGGCTTACATTCGCTCTATTGATGAGAGAGCTTGGATGACCGTGGAAGAAGGTTACCTTACTCCCAACAAGAGTGAGAATGGAGTGACCGTTTCCAAGTCTAGAAGTGAGTGGTCTACAAATGAGTTCGAGTTAGCAAAATGGCATCATCGGGAGGTGAATGCTATTTTCGGAGGTGTTGATAGTAGGCAATTTTCCTACATTCAAAACCTAGAAACCGCAAAGGAGGCGTGGGAAGCTCTCCAAGTCATCAATGAGGGGACTAAAGCGGTGAAGAAGTCTCATCTTCAATTGCTCACTTCCCAATTTGAGGTTTTGCAAATGGGTGAGGAAGACAAGTTTGTTGACTTCCAAGACAAGCTACTAGACATTGCCAACCAATGCCAAGCTCTTGGTACTCCTATCTCCGGTGAGAGGCTAAATTGGAAGATTCTTAGATCACTTCCAAAGAAGTTTAAAGCCAAGGTTACCGCTATTGAAGAGAACAAATATGTTGACATCATGAGCTTAGATGAGTTGCTAGGATCTCTTCAAATCTTTGAGGTGTGCATGAAACCGAAGGCTAAGAACAAGGGTTTAGCTCTTAAAGTTGTCAAGGAAGCTAGTAGTAGCGATGATGACGAGGAGATGGCTTTATTGGTTAGGAAGTTTAGAAAGTTCATGAGGAAAGGTGCCAAGCCAAGTGGCAAGTACTCAAAGGACAAGGAAGTCAAGAAATCCTTTACTCCACCTCATGAAAGGACTAGTCATGCTAAGAGCAATAGAAAGGTCCAATGCTTCAAGTGCAAGAAGTTTGGACATTTTGCATCGGATTGTCCAAGTGGTGTTTCTAAGAAGGACAAGAAAGGAAAATCCATGGCGGCCACATGGAGTGAAGATGATGGCTCTAGTGATGAGGAGAGCTCAAGTGATGAGTCTTCTAGTGATGAAGAGCTTGTGAGCAACTTTGTTGCATTCACGGCTTCTCACTCTATCCTAGAGGATGTTTGTGTAGATTCGTTGGTCAAGGAGGATGATCTAAATCATCAAGAATGCTCAAGTGAAGATTCTACTATCATTGATCTTTTGGCTAAGATGAATTGTCTTGAAGAAAATTTGAAGATAGCTTTAAGATAGATTGATGAGAAGGATGATTTGATCATGAGTTTGTATCAACTACTCGGAGGCTCTTGGGTGAAAAGAATGCTCTTGCCAAGAAGCTTAGAAAAGTTGAGGGAATTGTTCTTGAAAATGAGAGGATCATCTCTAGTTTGTCTTTAGGAGGCTCAAGCGACACGGTAGTTGAGGAAAAGCTCATAGAAGCATCACTTCCTACAAGCGAGGTTATTGTTAACAAGAAAGCTCCTAAGAAGAGACGTTCTAAGAAAAAGAACAAGTTGAAGAACAAAGTACCTCTTAAAACTCCCATTTGTGCTTCTCCCATTTCGGAAGGTAAAATCTCTTCTTTTGTTCTCATATGTCATTTTTGCAATACCATAGGCCATATCAAGCCCAAGTGCTATAAATTCATTGAATATTGCAACATAGAAAATGCATCTAGGAATAGAGAAATTGGACCTCATTTTATGCATGCTAAAGCTTTTGAATATGGAAAGCATGATAATGTCTCAAAGCATGTTAAGAATGTCCGGAATGTGAAGAATGAAAACCTTACAAAATTTGACAATGCATGTGTTGCTAATAATGTTGAAAAGAAGAGTATTAATGATATTATTGTTAATCAAGTTGTTCAAGGACTTTACTCTAGATTCAACATTGTTGTCAAAGAGAATCTTGATAATGTTTGTGTAGGTCCACCCAAGACAAAATTTGTCAAGGGTGAGTGCTCTTACCAATAGTGTAAGTTGCACATGTGTGTTAGCTTTAAGATTAGTGTTTTGTTGTTAAGAAGCTTAGCTTGTTTGATTTGTATCTCTACAACCTAACATGAACTTAGCTGTCTCACATTATTTGTTATGATAGTCGAAATCCGTTGATTAACTTTTGAGAAGTTGTTTTATGAAATCTATATGGTTACAATCATGTTAAGACTTTTAGAGAAAGTTATTTTTGTTTGTTTGAATTGAAATGCATAGTCTTTAGTCTCTTGGAATCGACACACCTATAACTTGTAGTCATGAGGACTTACAAGCCAAGAGGACTCATAAAAAGGGTGAAGGCCTTGCATTTGATTAAAATAGCTTGCGAAGGTATCTCTAATATCACATTGCTTGCTTATCTATTATTTCATCTCTCAACTCATTGTTGGTATCACTTCATGAAGCATGTCATACTTGAGAACTAATATAGTATTTATATGGTCCTCGTTGACATTTGCTAGTCTAAGGTCTTTTGGTGATAATTGTTCACATTGATCTTAATCTTGATGTATGTATTTGTTTGTATGATTGTTGAGTGGCAAGTTTTTGAAAAATATGCTTCATATTCTTTGAAAGCTACTCTCTTGAGAGGTAGAGATCTTAAGTAAGTCTCTTTACTTGTTTTTTGATCATGTGCTTTTAAGCCATAAAACTTGGTTTCTAAAATGCACTTTGCTTCTCTTATATGTTTGGTTAAGTGTGTTGAGTTTGATTAATGTAAATATGGATACAACTTGAAGTCCTAAGGACTAGTACGTTTAAAAATGACCAATGGTCGGTATCCATTTGCTTCGGCAACATAAAACTCAATGGGCACCCTCATGGAAAGGGCTACACACCTTGGTTGTGAAGCCGCCTAATGTAGGAAAGGGCTACACCATTGTGATGAGTGAAAGCCGCCATGAGGCATATATGTTTATGTTTGTTAAAAGTCAAAGAAGTGTTGAAATGAATCATTAAAAAACAAAATTCTTTGATTCAAGCCTAAAACAAAACAAAAAAGGCTTACGAAGTATAGTTGAAAAATCAAATTAGCTCGGGTTGTCAAATAGAAATGGATTGACGAGCCACAAGCACACACTTCGCTCAAATATTGAGATCTATTCTTTTTAAAAGCAAAATTTCGGATGATGATCGGTTTGACCTTTCTACGGAAAGACTTGAGATGAATAGATGTTGAAAATGTTTGCATGTTTGATTTTCAAAATACTTCCTTTTATATACTTGAAGCAAAATCTTCACACACTCACATTTGCTTATTTGGTATATTGATACTTTAGCAATTTTAGAAGATATATGAGAGTGATTGAAAATCTTAGTGTAACTCTCATTGATTTATGAAGCTTATTTGAAAAATCTATTGAAATTGCTTGTGATGTGAATGTGTGGCGCTACATGTGAACAATTGTCTATCTAGATGTTAGATGGGGCATTTATCAAGGGGGAGCATTATATGCTATGTTTTGTTCTCCTATATGATTTGTTTACATGATTCTTCAAAATTGTTGTTTGTTGGCATTATTCTTATTTTTGATAAATCTTGGAGATGCTATGATAAATTCTTATATGCATGATGATTTGTTCAAAAAATGATGTTTTTGCCTTTGTATATGTTTATTGGTCACTAACTTGTTTCTATGTTTCCACTCATTTAGTTTTTAGTTTTTATGTGATACAAGGTCATGGGAAAGGCTAAGAAAGTTGGTGTTTCTAATCCTTTGAATCCTATTGACAAGTCAAAGTCTACTTCTTTGTCCAAGATTTCCAAAGCTAGCAAGATGAAAAGTTTGAGAATTTTTGGAAGTAAAAAGATTATTCAAGAAAGAGGTATTGACTTGAACTCTTGTATTAACTCTTATGTTCATAAGGTCAATGGAATACTTGGATTGACATGATAGGAATTGTTAATGAGACAATGGTTAGGGAATTTTATCATGTATATCAATCAAGTACTACCGTTGAGAATGCGGTTATGGACATGAGAGGAGTTGTCTTTAGAGTTTGTGCTTGGAAGTTGAATGAATTTCTAGGTTTGCCCGAAGAAATTGAGTCAGATTTCCTTGATGTTGATGTCTTGGAAAACCTTGATTTAATGGGTAAAACTCTTTGTGATGATGTTAGTTTTGTATGGGGGAAATGTTAGGATTATGCTCAATAGCAAGAGTGTAATAGTGTTTTTGACAATCTATTCATATTAATAATGTGATTTTTGGTTTAACAAATCTTATAGCATTTATAGTTTAATTATTATAATTGTCAAAAGTAAATAATTATAAGGTCAAAAGACTGTGAGAAAAGAAGAATTGTTCGTACATCTGGATATGTATGAGGTAGACACAATTCTTTAGTTAGTCTTGAATAATGTTCACAACTTAAGGTAAAGGTTGGACACCTTTATCTTGTTAAAGTTGTAGATTCTTTTACTGGCATTTGAGTAGGATCAAATGTGTTATGATGAGTCTAAAATCATCAAAGTGGCTTTGAGTAAAAGATCTAGTGCACTAGGTGCATTGAACTGGATCACAATGAAATACTTTATCTAGAACCGTCAGTAGATAAAAGTCTTTTCATTATCAGGACAATCGGAGAGTCTATCTTAATCCTGAGATAAATGATGGACTTATGGTTGCAAGTGTTATCATTTGAGTTATCAATGAATACGATTATACAGCATAGTCTATCCTCGATAGTTTGGTGGTATTCATTTGTTAATCGATAGAGGACTTCATTTATAGATATAGACATCGTGGCTCCATTTATTAAATGAGAGTAGAATATCATCATATGGATGTTTTGAGGTATTGGTGAAAGTAATTAAATACTCGAGGCGTGTTCTATATAAAGCTAGAGGGGGGGTGAATAGATTTTAACTATTATTACCCAATTTTCGCATGCAAGTCAATTTTACGAAAATGCCCCTACTAGTCAAAAATACATACAAGTGTAATATAGTGCGGAATTTAAATAACACTTGATGTATACGTGGAAACCCAACCACTGGGAAAAACCACGGGCTGTATAGTGCGCCACACTCGGAACTTGAAATCACTAATTGAAATGAAGTTTACAACCTATGTAGACCTCGTCTAACATTCCGGTCTGTAACCCCTCACTTCTACCCAGCGGGCCTTTATTAGCAACCCTATTCCAATTTGCTTGAGGCCTAAGCACTCTTAGCCTCAAGACTTACTTCTCTATGAAGAGAAACAACCTATGTGAATATATATATGAATATTCAAATAACAAACAAGGCTAGGTAACCTTAGATGCTTATCTAGGATGATGATATAATCAATTTAATCAACCCTAGATATCAATTGCTAAATGACATGTCAAATAGCTTAGCTAATCAAGATTAAGCAAAAACCTAATTAGCTATCACAATCAACACTCAATCATTTTCATCACAAATAATCTCTAACTTGTATCTAGCATATAATCAAAAGCATACAAGTAATTAAAGAGATGTATTAATATGAAAAACACTAAAGTAATATGAAATTAGTGAAGAACATACCAAATAAGATGTGATGATTCAAAACCATGCATGGATCAATTCTATGAAGGCATAGAAGATCAAATATGAAATTTGATGCAAAAGGGAATTGATTTGAGTGTTTAAAGATAGGTTCTTGATTTGATTTTTTCTCAAAAATCTCTCTTGAAAGTTTAGGGTTCTAATTGCTCAAGAAACTTGATCAGAGATTGAGAAAATAAGATATTTATAGACATCAAGAATTGGGCATGTGAAAAGACACTTTTGCCCCTGAAACGCACAGTTTGGCGGTTTCAATCGGCGGCCAGGCCGCCGATAACGACCGCCGAATTGAGCTCGTGAAGAACAGAGCATTAACGGCGGTTTCATTCGGCGGTTTCGTGACCGCCGATCCAACCGCCGAATCAAACCCGAGAGATTAAAATCGATCAGGTATGAACGGCGGTTTCAAACGGCGGTCGTGACCGCCGATATTGACCGCATAATTGCTTCAGACCAATCTGGACTGAAACGGCGGTTTCATTCGGCGGCCTGGCCGCCGATCATAACCGCCGATCACCAACAATGGTGAAAACCAAGGAGAAGCCAAGGGCATTCTCCATAGGCGGTCTTCGCGCGAAACCAAGCACTCATTAGTGCAAGCGCGGACGTTTCCGAACAATGTTGGGAAACGAATTATAAGGCACATATACACAACAAGATATATCAACCAATGTGCTAGTGTGTAAAGTGACATGTGAAGAGATGCACATAAAAATAAGCAAGTATGCAATCATAGCAAGAATGCTAAGTGTGTGTGTGCAACTAAATCTCTTCAAAGAAAAACAAGCACAAGAGATTATACCTTTGGCGTGCTTGAATCTTGAGGTCATGGAAGGGCCTTTGATCTTCAACACTAATTACTTAGACTACCCTTACATTCAAAACCCCAACATGTGGTTTGACCATGAAATAAGCCAATCAACAAAACGGGAATCCTTACAATCTCCCCCTTTGGCTATTTCGTGACAAAACCACCACTCACATTGATTCCTCACAACAAATATAAACCTATGGGTCAATGAAGATTTTCTACAATACAAAGAGATATATAAAAATAAAACTTGAAGTCTTCAATCTCTTGTAGAACAATCATTCCCTGAAACAAGGTTTCTAAACTTTCCAAAACAAGTAAAAGTGAGATGAATCAAGTGAGGACATAAACAAGCATTTGCATTTCTAAGAAATTAAACACAACATCATGCAATGTATGATGAATGCAATGCTCCCCCTCAAAGGGTTACTCCCCCTCAATGTATATTCTCCCCAATGTGCACCAATTGCTAAACAAATTTGCACCTCCCCTTACCACATTCTACTCCCCCTTTTTGTCATGATATAGACAAAGGAGTAGTCCCCAACCGGGTCACTCAAGGCAAAGAGAGATAGTAGCATTCTAGTATATGCATAATCAATATAAGTCACTTTATGCAATCTCAATTAATCGGAGAGAAACGAGGAGATTTATTAGATAAAATGTGTGAAACAAAATGCTTTGCATACAAGACATATAGCATTCAAGTCCAAAATACCATGGTATTTGGCAAAGCAAATGACAAAGGTTTCTAATAGGAATTCAAACCAATTTCACCATTGTCATGAGAGAAGCAAGGATATAGAAATTTCATTGATTTTAATTTAAGAACAACTATATCCAACTTTATAAGCCAAACATGTCATGAGCGACTTTGCACCCTACTTGATTTTTCCGGATAAGATATCCGTATGATAGTAGACATGTTCAACCAATAAAGAAAGAGAGACATTTGGATTGTAAAATCCTTGAATGGATACAAGATCCTTTTTCATTTGAGTCTCATAAGCTTTTTCACACAAGTTTTTGCATTTAAGAACGCAATTATCAATTCATGCTTTTTCATTTGAGCATGTACATGAATTTCATGCTTTTCATAAGACATTAGCATGTTATAAAAGAATCATCATGTCATGGAGATAATCATAGGTCATTCAAATCATACTTCCTACATACATCTCCTAGTCCAAAATGCATGTTTGAACATAAATATGACATGGATTGTAAACAAGCAAGGTTCACACTTATTGAATTGAAAACATATATACATATGTGCAACCAAGCTTACTCAAGCAATCAATCAAGAAGCATAAGATTTTTCAAATTTTTTGCAAGTGACAAGAATGCAAAAATAGCTCTCTTTGCTTGAGTTCCCCATATGGGGTTAGTATCATCCTTCATTAATGAAGGGCATGAGGTCCTATGGACCTACCAAGTCCATTGGACTTAGTTGAACCTATTTGAGACTTGTTAGTCTCGTAGCAAGCGGGTTCATTTTTCCTTATCCACATAGATATAACATTTTTCTTCCTAGTGGTCAAAGGTTGCATGTCATTCACTAACCTAGGATTATTGACAAAAGATTTCCTAGGCTCATGCAAGTGGGCTTTTCTTAGCCTCTTTTTCTCTATCATGCTATCAATCCTACAATGCTTAATGTACTTAAAGCACTTAGGCCTAATATGCCCATAAACACCACAATAATGACAAGTTGGTACAAAGTAAGAATTCATACCATGTTCTTGTGAAGTCATTGGAGACTCATCATGCATTTGATGTCTCCTTTGGTGTTGAGTCGGTTCATGTCTTCTATTTGGTTGAACCGGAATGGGTTGCCTCCTTGGATGAGGTAGCATGTTTTGCCTCTTTTCATAGTGAGTCATTTGTTGAGGAGAGTTGACTCGAGAGGCTCTAATCCGTTGAGCTTGGGGTTGTCTTGCTTTCACCACCTTCACTTGTGCATTTGTCGAACATTGTCCTAGTTCTAACTTCTTCCTAGGAGTTTGCACTGGTGACGCTTCTATCTTACCCAAACTCTTCACAAAGACGGTCTTCTTAGGAATAGAGCAATCCTTGCTCACTTCGAATCCAAGACCTCTTTTGTCACAAGGGCTTTTTCCTACACCAAGTATGTTGTCAAGTTTCTTGGTGCTTGTGGTCATTCTAGTCAATGACTCTTTGGCTTCAACAAGCTCTCTCTTCAAACCCTCTTATTCCTCTTAGACAAAGCTAGCTCATCTTTTAGCTTGTCTTCTTCCACCATGGATCTTACCACTTCATCATTCAAGTGGTCCACTTGTGTTGAAAGCCTAAGTAATTCTTCCTTTAACCTTTGAATCTCTTTTTCATTCTTTAACTTAGAGCTTTCAAAACTTTCAAAGTTGTCCTTAAGATCCATTTTCTCCACTTGCTTCTTTAGGAGGTCATTGTATGTTGTAAGCTCTAGATTTTCTTCCTCTAAAATCCTTAGAAATCTATCTTTCTTCTTCATGGAGCTTTCAACATTGACTATAAAGTTATGCATATCCATATTCTCTACATTTCCATTTGTAGAGTTAGATAAGGAGTCATCTCCACTAGTGTCATCTTCTAGACTCTCCTCCTCTCCTATGGATCCAATATCCTCATCAAGACCTTCACCTTGATCTCTTGAGTCAATAAGTGCCATATCCCAATGTGAAGCAACAACTATCTCCTCTAGAGCTACTTCTTCGACTTTCTCTTCTATGGGATCACTAGCAACGGAATTCTTACCAACAACTTCATTTTCTTCACAATTGGCACCCAATGCCTTGAAGTTATTGATAAGCTCATCATCACTTGATGACTTATCTCCTTCTTCGGAGTCATCACTTTCACTCCAAATGGCGGCCATCATTTTTTCTCTCTTGTTCTTCAAATTCCCACAATCTAGTGAGATATGACCTATGCCACCACACTCATAGCATTGGATCCCTTTCCTTTCACTATTCTCTTGCCTATGCTCAACCTTCTTGAAAGGAACCCTTTTCTTCAATTCTTGCCCTTTGGATGCATGACCCTTCTTCTCGAATTTTACAAACTTCTTGAATTTTCTCATTAAAAGTGCCATGTCTTCATCCGAGTCATCCTTGTCCTCCTTCTCAACCTTGGAAGCTCTCAAAACAATCCCTTTTTGCTTCTTTGAAGGAGTGGAGCTAGGACCCTTCCTAGACTCGTAGGCGAGAAGTCTACCTATTACCTCGCTCGGCTTCATGTCCTTAAAATCACTGTTTTCTTCTAAAGCCGTCACCTTAGACTCAAACCTCTCGGGAAGCGATCTCATTATCTTTTGCTTGATCCTTCTATCCGAGTAAGGGTCACCAAGTTGATGACTTTGGTTGACAATGTCCATCAACCTAATCTCGAAGTCGTTGAAGCACTCATTCTCCTCCATCCTAAGTGTCTCAAATTGAGTTTGGAGGACTTGAAGTTTGGAGTCCTTCACTACTTCGGTTCCCTCGTGTGCAACCTCTAAGATGTCCCATGCCTCCTTGGCTATCTTAGTGTTCTGAATCAGTTTGTACTGATTTTCATCCACTGCACATATGAGGGCGTGCCACGCCTTTTGATGCCACTTGGACAACTCAAACTCAGGTTGTGTCCACTGTGCCTTAGGCTTGAGCACTTCTTCTCCTCCACCCGTGGGAGTCATCATAGGAGGCGAATATCCATCTTCAATGGCCATCCATGCCCTATCATGGATTTGACACACATATGCCTCCATCTTCCCTTTCCATTGGGAGTAATTTATGCCGGTGAGGAGGGGTGGCCGTGTGCTTGAAGCACCCTCATGGTTGCCACCGAATCCACTCATTGTATCAAATGAATGAATGAAATGTATGCAAAATGTATGAATGAGCAAAAATCACACAAATGCACAACACACCTAAAATGAGCTAGGATCACCTAAGTATATCTAGGAACCCGCTCTGATACCAATTGAAAGTAATTAAATACTCGAGGCGTGTTCTATATAAAGCTAGAGGGGGGGTGAATAGATTTTAACTATTATTACCCAATTTTCGCATGCAAGTCAATTTTACGAAAATGCCCCTACTAGTCAAAAATACATACAAGTGTAATATAGTGCAGAATTTAAATAACACTTGATGTATACGTGGAAACCCAACCACTGGGAAAAACCACGGGCTGTATAGTGCGCCACACTTGGAACTCGAAATCACTAATTGAAATGAAGTTTACAACCTATGTAGACCTCGTCTAACATTCCGGTCTGTAACCCCTCACTTCTACCCAGCGGGCCTTTATTAGCAACCCTATTCCAATTTGCTTGAGGCCTAAGCACTCTTAGCCTCAAGACTTACTTCTCTATGAAGAGAAACAACCTATGTGAATATATATATGAATATTCAAATAACAAACAAGGCTAGGTAACCTTAGATGCTTATCTAGGATGATGATATAATCAATTTAATCAACCCTAGATATCAATTGCTAAATGACATGTCAAATAGCTTAGCTAATCAAGATTAAGCAAAAACCTAATTAGCTATCACAATCAACACTCAATCATTTTCATCACAAATAATCTCTAACTTGTATCTAGCATATAATCAAAAGCATACAAGTAATTAAAGAGATGTATTAATATGAAAAACACTAAAGTAATATGAAATTAGTGAAGAACATACCAAATAAGATGTGATGATTCAAAACCATGCATGGATCAATTCTATGAAGGCATAGAAGATCAAATATGAAATTTGATACAAAAGGGAATTGATTTGAGTGTTTAAAGATAGGTTCTTGATTTGATTTTTTCTCAAAAATCTCTCTTGAAAGTTTAGGGTTCTAATTGCTCAAGAAACTTGATCAGAGATTGAGAAAATAAGATATTTATAGACATCAAGAATTGGGCATGTGAAAAGACACTTTTGCCCCTGAAACGCACCGTTCGGCGGTTTCAATCGGCGGCCAGGCCGCCGATAACGACCGTCGAATTGAGCTCGTGAAGAACAGAGCATTAACGGCGGTTTTATTCGGCGGTTTCGTGACCGCCGATCCAACCGCCGAATCAAACCCGAGAGATTAAAATCGATCAGGTATGAACGGCGGTTTCGAACGGCGGTCGTGACCGCCGATATTGACTGCATAATTGCTTCAGACCATTCTGGACTGAAACGGCGGTTTCATTCGGCGGCCTGGCCACCGATCATAACCGCCGATCACCAACAATGGTGAAAACCAAGGAGAAGCCAAGGGCATTCTCCATAGGCGGTCTTCGCGCGAAACCAAGCACTCATTAGTGCAAGCGCGGATGTTTCCGAACAATGTCAGGAAACGAATTATAAGGCACATATACACAACAAGATATATCAACCAATGTGCTAGTGTGTAAAGTGACATGTGAAGAGATGCACATAAAAATAAGCAAGTATGCAATCATAGCAAGAATGCTAAGTGTGTGTGTGCTACTAAATCTCTTCAAAGAAAAACAAGCACAAGAGATTATACCTTTGGCGTGCTTGAATCTTGAGGTCATGGAAGGGCCTTTGATCTTCAACACTAATTACTTAGACTACCCTTACATTCAAAACCCCAACATGTGGTTTGACCACGAAATAAGCCAATCAACAAAACGGGAATCCTTACAATTGGATATTAAATCTTAACGTTAAGTTTTCAATAGTGTCTATTGAAACATGGCTTTTGGACTAGTCAAAATATCCAAGTTCAAAACGTGGTCATATGAGGAAATATGGTAACTTGAAGAGCTATAGGCGGTCTATGAGCTCTTGGCGATTACTGATATTCTTCACGATGATACACCATCTCCAATAAGATTGTCTAGGGTACGAATGAGAAACATTTACTTATTCTATCTTTATTTAAGAGTGCAATTTTAGTTCTTTAGTGGAATGAACTAAAATTAATAGATCGGACCTAAGTGAATCATTTGTTGATTGTGATTAGGTTATGTCTATTGAAGCTTAAATTTAGATAGCCCGCCAAGATCCCCAATCCACACGGACTTGCATGGATCACTTGATATATTCTACCGGACCAATTTATGGGTCCATCTAGAATTGTACTTAATATATTAAGAATATAATTTGCACATTATTTATTTAATGGGCTGTTAAATTATATTAATATATTAATGAAAGGCATGTGGGCTTGTTTTTTTTTAGTAAGAATGGGTCTAGTTCACATGTGGGCTTTTTATTTAAGGTCCAATGGATTAAATAAAATGGAAAAATAATACATGGCCCATGTATAGTTACTTGGGTGGCAAGGCTAATATATTAGTCTAATATATTATTTTGTTTTATTATTTAATTAAATGGGAATTAATTAATTATTTAATTAAGAATCAAAATCTTTTTCTGAGTAGGAAATATGTTTCTTAGTATTATACTATTGTTGGTAGTATAATAAATATTAAAGACTATATTTGGTAAGTAGATAAATAAAAGGAATTTATTTATCTAGTCAAATAGCAGGAAGTCTTTTTATATAGTCACAAATACACTAAAGAGTTGGATTAGGGTTTGGATAATTTATAAAGGTAAGAAGAATTCAAGTGATATACAAATATATAATATATAGGCATGTAAGAATGCGGAATATATAAAATTTTATATATGCATAAAGTTATGCGATATATATATATTTCATATATGCATAAAGTCATGCGGGAAATATATATTTCATATTTTAATATATGCAGAAAGTCATATGTATATATAATTTGTATATAGACATATATATATATTTTTTGGCAAGTAATTTGCAGCAAATATATATATATATATATATATATATATATATATTCTTGATATAGAATTTGGTGAACCCTAAGTCTTGGACTTGAGAGTTATTTCTTTTGCTTGAGAAAAATAAAATCCAACTCTGAGACTAGTGTGATTATTTTCGGCCAAGAGAAAAGTGAGAAGAGATTGTTCTTATTTCGATAGTGCATTGCTAACTTTTACACCAAAAGGTTTTGTGCACAATTTTGAATAAGGTTCACGCGAGTTTCGATCTAACGATTGTGAATTCAAAAGTGACCAAAACATTCTTTGTAATCTCTTGGAATTTATTGTGACTAACGATCAAGAGAAAAGATTTTGATTTCCATCCTTCAGGTATGCAATTCAAAGAAAGGGAGACCACGCTCCTAGGTGATTCACGTTCGTGATTGGATTGGAAGATCTTGCGGATTACCATCGACCTAAGTCAATCGGATCATGCGACAAGAGGTATGTTACTTTTTGATACGTATGTTTAATTAATTAAAGGGTTAAGGTTCAAATATGGAAAATTTTTAAACTGTACTAAAACCCCTTTTTAGTCTTGCTTCCGCTGCGTTGACTGTATTTTTCCCTACAGGAAACGTGCCTTCATTAGGCAAAGCGAGTTGACCAAAGTTAGTGCTTTTTGGCATTTATTTGATTGTTCTAATCTTGTTCTCTACTAATGCTTCCGAACTTAATAGAGAAAAGATCAAGATTGTTTATGCTTTGGTGACTAACAAGCCCATTAATCTTAGTGAGGTGCTTATTGAACATATTGAGATAGCGGCACGTGCATCTCGGTTGGATAAGAAATTACCATTTCTGGGTTTTATCTCTCATTTTTGTTTAGCCAAAGGTTTGAAGCAAGAAGACTATGATGTGTTACTTCCTCCCTTAGAGAATTTAAGTGAGAAACGTGTGACTACCATGTCATACATGGAAAAGGGAAAGCTTAGTGATACATTTAGGCTCTTTGGAGAATCACTTGATTCAAGTATTGTTTCTAGTGCTCCTAGTCTTCCTATTTGGGCTATTCATTTGAAGAATGAGGTGGAAGAGTCATGAAAGATGATTGAGGCTTTGCAAAGGAAGATTGAAGAACTTAATGCTAAAGTAGTGCAACAAGATGAAAAGATCAAGCTTTTGGAAAGCAAGGCATCCACTTCAAAGCAATATGTGAGATCATCAAGTCGCACAATTTTCCTTGGTGATAAAAGTGGCTAGAAATGACTTTGAGGTATATTTTCTTACACTTTCATTTTGGCTTCATATCATGTCAAAAAGGGGGAGATATATGGGAGATATATATCTAGCTTACTTAGTCTCATATTATGTTTTTTTTTTAGTTTTGGAGTTTTTGGTATCAAGTTTGAACTCTATGGCTTGTAATATTTTTTGTTGATTCTTGGCTAGTATACTTTGTTGGATGCATGTATTTAGGGGGAGCATACATGATCTATTTTGAACCTTAAATGTGTTATTTTCTTGCCAATGAATATATATTGCCATATGTGTTGTCTCTTAGATATTCTTGTGCTTTCAAGTTTATTGTAGGTGATATCAAGAGAAGACCAAGATGAAGTTCAAGACTACTTGTTATAATTTGTGTCTAAAATGTGTAACTCATTGTACTCATTGTGACCAAATTTTCTTTGTAATTGTTCTTAGTATATGTTTAGGGGTTTTGACATGAAATTTGCTAAAGGGGGAGATTGTTAGGTCTTTGGTTTGTCTTGGCATGTATTCCATATCAAAACGTGTTTTTTCTTGTATTGTTTAGTGGTCTAAGTTTTGAAGATTCAAGACGTCAAAGAAAGTCTTGGCCACAATTCATGCAAGATGCCGGCTTCAAGGAAAAATGTGCTTCATTGGTCAACAAAGGCATATAAGACCTCATTTCTCTTACAAGGCTAGGCACTCACACACATGGCATTCTTGTGTGTTCCTTCATGGTTGAATATCATTTATATATCACTTTCACACACTTGGTAATGTATGCTCATGCATTAGCTTTAATTTCATAATCATTGGAATTTGCATGTTGTAGGACTATGTCTAGGAAATGCTTACGTGTGTGATTTTGTGGTTATTCATTTCTATATTTTTGTATTTGGTCTTGAACATGATCTCTTATGATTCCATATTGAGTTCCGGTCATTTTGGTTACTCATTCATTTAGTTTCGAGTCCAAACGATGTAGCTATGCTATTTTTCGTTCTCATTCGTTGAGTTATGTTCGTCGTCGTTTTCTGAGATGAATTCTCAACCCTTTGTCAAAGTTTCTTAGTCTTCATTGTGCGTGAGGAAGTCATGGTTCGTAATCCGAAAACAGATTCGAATTCGGAGTTTGGATGCCCGAATACAGCTGAAGAACACGAGAGGTGCACGGGAGAAGCTAGCAAGGCCAAGTGGCCAAGCTAGGCCACCCTGTGTGGAGGCCGTGGAGCCCATGGCCAGACCAGCCCTCTGGTCCCATGTGGCCCACGCACCCCACATGGGCCTGGGCTGATGTGGCCCATTTTGATTGGCCAATATCTCTCTTCTCTCTCCTTTCTTTTAAATCCCAAATTCCCTCTCATTTGTTTTCAAGAAGAAAAAGTGTGAAATCCCGTCTAGAATTTCTCTCCAATTTTTCTCATCTTAAAATCATCATAACTTTCTCATACGAACTCGAGATTGTTTGTAATCGAGTCCTCTACCTTTTCCAAGTGATTTGGCAACTGTTTGATCAACTTTTCTGGTGGTTGCACACTGAAAACCGAACCAGCTCGTGAATCCAAGGTAGTGTTCATATCTTTGGGATTTCTTGTTTTATAACCTTCAATTACCTTGGGGTTTCTTCTTCTATATGTATGTGTATGTTTTATGAATGCTATAGGGAAAGATAGCTTCATAATCAATCTTAATCAAAAGTCTATTTAGAGACACTTGTGAACTAGTTTCTTTCACTACAAAAAAAAGGGTTATTGAGACGTTTTTTTTTTTCGTCTCAATAGCCGAAAAATTGTCCCAATAGGTCTATTGGGATGAATAAAATTCATCCCAAATTTCGTTGCCTCAGGTGGGTCGCAATAGTCTCTTTGGGACGAAAATTGAAATTTGTCCCTTAAAAACTACCTATAGGGACGATTTTTGTTCGTCCCCTTTGACAACCTGTAGGGACGAAATATTTCGTCTCTATAGGTATCCACCCACCCACCCCCACCCACACAAATCAAATTTAATTGTTGTCTTCATAGTGAATCGAACCCTGCACACACACGCCTACCCACACACGCCCAACCACTTTGCTGCTCATTTGTTTGTGATAACAAAAGCATAATTTTTATATATAACCTCTAATTGTTATTAAATTTTTATTGATTTTTTTTCAATCAAAATTTTATTTTTATTTGATAAACAAATTGATATTAAAAAACATTTATTATAACATTTAATTAAATTATTTTTTTTAAATCATATATTGTCAGATCAAATGGTCAATCGTTAATCGTACTCGGAATTAGATATGACTCCGGTTACGGTTCCGGTTCCGGTTCCGGTTCCGGTTCTCGATTCGGAACTAGCGGTTTCGATTTTCAATTGGGAACCAGTGGTTTCGGTTTTTGATTCAGAACAAGCGGTTTCGGTTTTCGATTCGGAATCAACGGTTTCGGTTTCGGTTTCGGTTCTCGTTCCGACGGTTCGGTTCTTTTTTTTTTTAATAATAGAAAACCTCTCAAGACTAATAGTTATTAATCCTTATGAAGAATTTATTGGAAAAAACAAAATTCATCTCAATAGAGAACCACTTTGGACAAACAAAATGATCCATATTGCATCATTTTCTAATTTATATGGTAATTTAATTATTAATCTACCTTTAAGGAAAAACTTAAAAAAAAATCAAGAATTTTCAACAAAATTAATTAATTAGTTCTTTGTTTTTTTGTTTTTTTTTTTGGATTTTTGAATGAATAACATATTTTATATCATATATTCCAGTATTTTGATTATGTCAAAAAAATTCCAGTCAAAAAAAAAAATTCGAGTACTTTGAAGAATTTTTATCAACTATGTATTTATTTTATTTAAGTATTTCTATCAATAAATAAAAAAGAATGCCACAAGTGAAAATATAAAAAGAGATGAAATAAGAAATGTTATAAGATGAAAAGAAAATAATAGTAATAAGACAGAAAAGAGAGAAATAAATTACTAGAGAGAAACAAATAAAATGTTTAGGAAAAGAGAAAAAATATGAGAGAGAGAAACAATTAAGATAATTAATGATCATGAAATCTTGACCATTCAGACAAGTATAATCTAATGGATACATAAGTGTGACAAATCCTATGTAAAAAAAAAAAAATTGGTTAAGATGAACTCATAACCATAAATACAATAACTATTATACACATCAAAAGAATATATATTTTTTTACCTCTATTATTTACCTCATTTTCTCTCCTTTCATCTTAAAATAATATTTTCTTCATCTTCGACTTCTAATACTTTTTTCACGTTTCTTTCTTCACTCACATTCATCTAAGCCTTTTGAGGATTAATTGAAAACACTACCAAAAAAGGGCTATTGGGATGATATTTTTCATCCCAATAGCCCTAAAATCGTCCCTATAGACCTATTGGGGATGAAAACAATTCGTCCCAATAGACATCCTATTGGGACGAATTTATTCGTCCCAATAGGCAGTCTATTGGGACAAATTATATATTTCGTCCCAATAGATATCCTATTGGGATGAAAAAAATTCGTCCCTAAAGATTATGCTACATTGGACAAAATTTGTCCCAATAAACATTCTATTGGGACGAAAATCTGTAGGGACGAATTGTTTTCGTCCCAATAGACAGCCTATTGGGACGTTCATTTTTTTCGTCCCAATAGGATGTTTATTGGGACGAAATATATAATTCGTCCCAATAGAGTGCCTATTGGGACGAAAAAAAAATGTCCCAATTGATTTTTCGTCCCAATAGGTCATTTTTCTTGTAGTGTTTGATTCTAGGTTTTTCACATGTTTGAGAGTTGTATTGTGATTAGATTGACAACTATGATTATTTGTGACTTGATTGAATCATTTTATGATTAATAATCCTTGAAATGTGTTTTGATCCTTGATTGATGTAATCTAGGATTAAGGCTCTTGTATGTGTTTTTAGAGACATCTAGGATTCAATTGATTTATCAATATATCCATGCTCTAAATATTTGGCTAGAGTATTCATTGATTTGATTTTATGATTCTAGCATTTTATTGTATGTTTATAGCATCTTGAACTTGTGCTTTATGAATATGTATTGTTCAAGTGTTATATGTGATGAATAGAACTATGGGCTTATGTGGTAGATGCTTTTCACTTGCTCTAGGTTTAATTCATGTTTTTAGCATCTAGATTACTTTACTTGTGTTATCACATGTTTAGGTCTAGTTGTACCATGGAATGTATTGATCACATGTTCTATGTTGAATTGATTGTTTGCATCATTTGCATTCACATGATCACACTAGGAAGTCCTTATAAAAGGCATGAAGTCTTGGTTAGAGTTGGGATGACTCGGATAGCCAAGCAAGAAGACTTGTCTAGAGTCGGGAGGACTCGGATAGGCAAGCAAGAAGTCATGGCTAGAGTTGGGAAGACTTGGATAGTCATGCATGGGAGGCCCCCTAGAGGCATGTGTGCCTTGGATAGGGAGTTGGCTTATACATTGGTATGCCTAGGCGTATGGATAGACATAGACTCCAAAAGAACGGGATACATGGGATGTGTATGCACTCTTGAGGAATTTCTAATCTTCCATCGATGTTGGTTTTGTATGTTGTCCAATATATGGTGGCTCCGCATCATTGAGGGATTTCGTATTCTCTAATAGGGTTGGGTAAACATAGACTCCACTAGGTTGGGTGAACTAAAGATTGGTCACTTTGTGGAATTTCTAATTTACTTTCAAATATATATAAGTACCCAATGGTTGTAGTTCAACCCGTGGATGTTTCCTCCTTGGAGGTTTTACCATGTTAAAAAATCTCTTGTGTTAATTGTTCCTATCTCTATATCTTATATTTGTATATGTGTATTGTTGCATATATAATTTTGCCAAACAGCCACATCATCAAAGGAATCAATAAATGTCGAAGAACAGGTTGCCCCGTCACTCATCGACCAGGTCAAAGGAGAAAGCGTGGACCAGTCAGTATGTAAAACGTCAAAGTCAATAAAGTCAAAGGTGTGGTCGCCAGAGCTAAATATGTACTCGCCAAAGATAGAAACATGGTCGCCGAAGGGTAATACCCAAGAGGAAAGATGTTTGCCGTATCAGCATACTAGGTACAAACCGACTCGGCAGAAACACGAAAATAAACCCTAAACTCCCAGAAGACTCACGATAACCAGGAGTCATAGGAAAGGGCAGAGAGAACAAATCCTAATTCAATACAACATGGGACTCCCAATGCAAATCCAAGAGGAAGTCCTACTACCAACACGATAAGGATTGAGGGAAAAACCCTAATTAACATGTATAAATAGAACCATCTATCCCATGAGGAAGGGGTTCGAAAACCAAAAGAGAGAAAAGCAATAATTTGAGAGATTTGAGTGTGTAACCGAAATAAAGGAACTATAGTGATATTTTCTTGTCCTCCAGGACGCCGTGGTTTTTTCCCATTCAAGGGTTTTCCACGTAAATTGGTCTCTTGCATGCATTGATCTTCTTTCTTAATTGACGATTGTTTTGATTTAATTGTTGGTCACGTGGTAATCCAAATTTCACCGTCAACAATTGGCACTGGATGAAGGGGGTGATTGAACAGAAACTTCGAAGAACCCTTGCGACTTGAAAACATGAACAGCGACAACAATGGCAACTCCAGCAGAGATCAGATTGTTGAGGCAACTGCACCAACAGGCGATGGGGCGACGACAATCGGGGAACAATCCGCGGCAACACCAAGAGCTAGGGCAACCGACCCAGGAACTCTGTAGCACTTCCAAACTGCGTTGATGAATTTGATTAACGAGGTTAACAAATAGGACTCTCACTTCCCATAGGCTTGGGAATCTCTTCTCCCTACGAATTATCCACACCTGGAATCCGGCCGCTCGGGAGATTACGGTTAGAAATCCACATTGCAACCCCTGATGCTCAAGTGAGGCAGACCCTCGAAGAAACTCCGCAGGATCACCCAGAAGGTTTCGAGGAAAGAAGATATGGAAAGAGAAAAGGTGTGGCGAATAACGAAACCCCGGAGACGCAAGATCACTGACAGATACATGGGACAAATTCCAATGACACACACCAAAGGAGACGGCGGAGACACCGCTCAATCTCATCTGAAGACAGAAGTCCCCGACAAAGAAGAGAATTACCATCCAAAAGGGTATGGCGAAGAAGGTCTGAGAGCGCGGA
Organism: Acer yangbiense; assembly: GCA_008009225.1. NCBI lineage: Eukaryota > Viridiplantae > Streptophyta > Magnoliopsida > Sapindales > Sapindaceae > Acer > Acer yangbiense. The sequence continues at coordinate 789,099 of CM017765.1, read as the reverse complement.
AGATCAGATTGGTAGGAATTCGAATGATAAGGATAACTATGGGAGAATGACAATCAAGAGCAGACTCGATCCAGCCGGAGAACCAACTGGCCATCGAGATATCGTTTTGCAAGAGCTGTCGAGAAAGGTTTCAGCAATGGCGCGGAGATATAGTCGCAACGTGTCTTCAGATAATGAGTCGGAGAGTCCATTCGTCGATCATATTGCTCGCACCCAGTTCTCAGATAGATTCAGAATGCCAACCATTGAACAGTATAAGGAAATCAGAGATCCGAAGGAGCATGTTCGCCGATTTCGCAATATTATGGCCTAGTATTCATCCAATGACGGACTGCTATGCCTTACCTTCCCGTAAACATTCGGCGACCTCACCTCCAGGTGGTTTGGAAGACTTCCACTTGGAAGTGTAAGCAATTTCTCAAACCTTAGCAAAGCGTTCATAAGACAATTCATGGGGAGCGTGCAAAGAAGGAAGTCGCTCGCCCATTTATCAAATCTAAAGTAGGAGCGTAATGAGTCGATCAAGAAGTATCTAGCAAGATTCGGGAAGGAGGTTGCCTAAATTGAGGACGCCAGTGATGTAGCTGTTATCGCCGCTTTCACCAATGGGTTGCAAAGTGGGCGACTATCCTTTGATCTGCGAAGGGATAGGCCAAAACTTTATGAGGAGATGATGGAAATAGCTGGCGATTATACATTGGCAGAAGACGAAGAAGTAGCGCAAGGGGGTAGCTACGTACATGGCCACAAGCCTGACTCAAAATCAGAGCATAAGGACAACAAGAAGACGCAGTCGCGTGATCACCAGAGAGACGAAAAGGGCCAAAATGGACATCCAAGGGAAAACAAGGGAAATAACCGAGCCAGTATGTTTCAAGGAAGGTACAACCATTACACCCCCTTAGCTGGCGATCAAGAGGAAATACTTTATGTGGTAGAAGACAAAGGACTTGCCAAATACCCTCGGCAACAATCAGCTAATGCCAGGAGAGATACAACCAAATACTGCCGATTTCATAAAGATCATGGGCATGAAACTTCAAAGTGTTTCCAGTTGTGTGACCATATTGAGAGCTTGATCAGTGATGGACATTTAAAAGATTTTACTTCGAAAGGTGACAAGCAAGGTGGTCGTCAAGACAACCACCAAGGGAATGGGCAGGAAAGTAGGAGTCCGAGGAGAAACAGCCCTAACGCCACTATAAACACCATCTTTGGCGGGCCCCATACTGGGAAAAGCAATCGAGAAAGGATGTCAGAAGTCCAGGAGGTAATGCAAGATAGCAGAAACATGGAGATTAATTATGTGCAAAGGAACCCCAATAAAGGAAGAGAAGGACACGACCCCATAACATTCACATGTAGGGAAAAATCGTAGTACACGCAGCGGAAGCGAGACTAAAAATAGATTTAGTAACTTTTAAAAATTTTCCTTTTTATGAACCTTAAACCCTTTAATCAATTAAACATATATATTATCTAACAAAAGAAGAATACCTTTTGTCGCGTGATCCGATTGACTTACGTCGATGGTAATCCGCAAGATCTTCAATCCTAGCACGAACGTGGATCACCTAGGAGCGTGGTCTCCCTTTTCTTTGAATTGCAAACCTGAGAATGGACAAACAAACTTTTCTTTTCTTTGTTAGTCACAAAAACAATCAAAAGAAGACTAAGATTATTCCGGTCACTTTTGAGTTCTCAATCTAATGATCGAAACTCGTGTGAACCTAAATCGATGTTGTACACACAAGCTTATTGATGAACAAGCAATTAGTGTACCATCAAAGAATAATCTAGTCACTCTTTTATGTTTTTAGTAGAATAAAATCTAATACTTTTCTATGAGTTGAGAAGAAGAAGAAATCATTCAAATCAATCCTTGGAGAGGTGGCCGAATTCTATATGTAGTATTATATAGGGTGGCCGAATTCTTCTCCCATGCCAATTAGGGTTGCCGAATTCTTCATGTAGAATTCCTAGGGTTGCCGCAATTTCCTCTACAAAAGAGGACTTTGTGTTGTACCCAAATTCACATGTAATTAGACTCCTAACCCTAATCCAACTCATAAGTATCTTTATTCTTTTATTGACTAAATAAAAAGACTTCTTATTTGATTAAATAAATAAAATTAATTATTTATTTTCTTATCAAACAAGTCTTTTAATTTTAGTATACTACTACCAATAGTATAACTCTAGGAATCATATTTCCTAATCAGAAAAGATTTGTTTCTTAATTAAACAATTAATTAATAAATTAATTAATTCTTATTTAATTAAACAATGAAACAAAATAATATATAGGCTAATATATAAACCCTTGCCGCCCCACTTGTCTAAAATAGGGCCTTATATTATTTTCTCATTTCATTTAATCCATTGGACTTTAAATAAAAAGCTCACATGTGAACCAGACCCATTCTTACTAAAAGAAACAAGCCCACATGCCATTCATTAATATATAAATATAATTGAGCAGCCCATTACATAAATAATGTGCAAATTATATTCTTAATATATTAAATGCAATTCTAGATGGACCCTTAAATTGGTTCAGTAGAATATATCAAGTGATCCATGCAAGTCCGTGTGGATTGGGGATCTTAGCGGGCTATCTAAATTTAAGCTTCAATAGACATAACCTAATCACAATCAACAAATGATTCACTTAGGTCCGATCCATTAATTTTAACTCATTCCACTAAAGAGCTAAAATTGAACTCTTAAATAAAGATAGAAAAGGAAGATGTTCCTCATTCATACGACCCTAGACAATCAAGTTGGAGATAGTGTATCCTCGTGATTAATATCAGTAATCGCCATGAGTTCATAGACCGCCTATAACTCTCCAAGTTACCATATTTACTCATATGACCACGTTTTGAACTTGGATATTTTGACTTGTCCAGAAGCCATGTTTTCAATAGACACTATCGAAAACTCAACGTTGAGATTTAATATCCAATTACCTCAAAACATCCATATGATGATATTATACTCTCATTTAATAAATGGAGCCACGATGTCCATATCTATAAATGAAGTCCTCTATCGATTAACAAATGAATATCACCAAACTATCGAGGATAGACTATGCGATATAATCGTACTCATTGATAACTCAAATGATATCACTTGCAACCATAAGTCCATCATTTATCTCAGGATTAAGATAGACTCTCCGATTGTCCTGATAATGAAAAGACTTTTATCTACTGACGGTTATAGATAAAGTATTTCATTGTGATCCAGTTCAATGCACCCAGTGCACTAGATTCTTTTGCTCGAAGACACTCCGATGATTTAAGACTCATCATATCTCATTTGATCCCACTCAAATGCTAGCAAAAGAATTCTACAACTTTAACAAGATAAAGGTGTCCAACCTTTAACTTAAGTTGTGAACAATATTCAAGACTAACTAAAGAATTGTGTCTACCACATACATATCCAGATGTACGAACAATTCTTCTTTTCTCATAGTCTTTAGACCTTATGATTATTTACTTTGACAATTATAATATTAAACTATAAATGCTGTAAGATTTGTTAAACTAGAAATCACTTTATTAATATGAAAAATATTGTTAATTACAACATTACACTCTTGCTATTGAGCATAATCCTAACAATTCACAGTGGAAGACTCCGACGGAATTGATGCAAAACCTAATGATGCAATCGTAGTGGGAGTTCAAATTGCATACAGGGATGTCCTTTGGGTAATGATTGACAACAGAAATTCAGCAGATATTTTAAGTGCTAGAGTGTACGATGAGCTGCGACTGGATAGGAAAGATCTAGAACCCTTTCATGTACCGCTAAAAGGTTTCGGGGGCGCAGAAGTGAGATCTTTGGGAACTGTAAAACTATCGGTGAGGTTTGGTACAGCACCATGCCGACGAACAATCCTATTAGATTTTGTTGTAGTTGACATCCACAATTGGCCGTATAATGCTTTGCTTGGCCGACCATTTCTTAACAAAGCCCGAGCTGTCACTTCAACCCACGAGTTGAAGGTAAAGTTCCCTATAGAATTTGGAGTCGGAGAATTGAAAGGGTCACAGGAGATGGCTCACCGCGCCAACCTTTCAATCTTTAAAGATAAGGCAGGGATGGAGACCTTAAATATATTCGAGGTAAGTAAAGAAGTACAGGAAGAAAATCCGAAAGCATTCGAATTGGACCCAAGGGACAAAGCGAGCAGAGAGAAAGAAGACCCAACTGAGTCAATTATTCTAAATGAAGTAGAATCGGATAAAACAGTTAGGATCGGAGCAAGGTTGGTTGAACGAGTCAAGAGAGATGTGATAAGCTTGCTAAAAGAGTACAAGGGGATTTTCGCTTGGAGCCATGAGGACATGCCGGGGATTGATAGAGGCGTTATTTCACACAACCTGGCTGTGAACGAAAAATGCAAACTGGTGGTGCAAAAAAGGAGAAGCTTCAACCCAGAGAGAAGTGCGGCGATAAAAGAGGAGGTGTCCAAGCTGCTCGCCACAGGGTTAATCAGAGAAGTTAAGTACCCAGAATGGGTGGCGAATGTAGTTCTAGTGAAGAAGAAGAATGGCCAATGGAGGATGTGCGTCGACTTTACCGACCTAAACAAGGCCTGCCCAAGGATAGCTTCCCGCTACCAAGAATTGACCAATTGGTCGATGCAATAACCGGACATGAGACATTGAGCTTCATGGATGCTTACTCAGGTTATAACAAGATAAAAATGCATAAGCCAGATGAGGAGAAGACAACATTCACCACGGACCAAGGGTTATACTGTTACACAGTCATGCCGTTCGGCTTGAAAAATGCTGGAGCGACTTACTAGTGCTTAGTCAACAAGATGTTCGCCAGACAGATAGGAAGAAATATGGAGGTTTACGTTGACGACATGCTGACAAAAAGCATCACAGCAGATAAACATATAGATGACTTGAGGGAGACATTTGATGTGTTGGTGAAATTTGGAATGAAGTTGAATCCAGCAAAATGCGTGTTCGACGTACCATCAGGAAGATTTCTCGGATATCAAGTACATCAAAGAGGAATTAAGGTGAACCCTGAAAAAATCCAAGCATTGGCAAAAATGGTCTCGCCAAAAACTTTGAAGGATGTCCAAAGACTCACGGGGTGTCTGGCATCACTGAGCAGGTTCATAGCTAAATCGACGGATCGATGCCTACCATTCTTCAAAGCTCTAAAGAAGGGTAAGGGAGTCGAGTGGAGCGAAGACTGTGAAAGGGCTTTTCAGGCCTTAAAAGATTACCTCAGGCAAGCACCACTGCTATCAAAACCAGAAACGGGAGAAACACTGTACATGTACTTATCCGTTTCTGAAGCGGCCACAAGTTCCGTGTTGGTAAGACAAGAGGATGGGGTCCAAAAACCAATATACTACACCAGTAAAGCACTGTTACCAGCTGAGACCAGATACTCGCCAGCCGAAAAAATGGCACTCGCTCTAATAACAACAGCAAGGAAGCTAAGGCCATATTTCCAGGCTCATAAAATCGGAGTATACACCAACTGCCCATTAAAATTAATTCTACAGAAACCAGAAGTATCCGGCCGATTAACAAAGTGGGCGATCGAGTTAAGTGAATTCGATGTAGAGTATCTTCCAAGGACAGCAATTAAAGCCCAGGCAGTGGCAGACTTTGTAGCAGAGTTCATTAAGCCAAGTGTAGAAGTGGAGAGAATGATGGTGGAGCAAGATAAGAAAGTATTCAAATGGCAACTCCGCGTTGACGGATCGTCAAATACGCATGGCAGTGGGGCAGGGATAAGGGTGTCAACCCCAGAAGGAGATTCAGTCGAATGTGCCTTGCGTTTTGACTTCAAAGCTACTAACAACCAAGCTGAATACGAGGCACTCATAGCAGGAGTAAAGGTTTGCACAATTCTAGGAGCAGATGAGGTGGAAATCTTCAGTGACTCTCAAGTTGTTGTCAATCAGGTGCTAGATGAGTACCAGGCGAGAGATGAAAACATGATCGCTTACCTAGAATTAGCAAAGGAGCTGCTGGGAAGATTTAAAGAATACAGAATTGTCCAGGTCCCTAGAGAAGAAAATGAGCAGGCCGATACCTTGGCCAAATTGGCATCCGCCACAATCAACATCTGGCCCATAACTATTTCTATGATCCACCTACTACAACCGAGTATAGTCAGATTAAAGGAAGTCGGGGCAATCTTTGGCGAGAAAGGTTGCTGGATTACACCAATCAAAGAATACCTCGTCAATGATGTACTGCCAAGTGATCCATTAGAGGCAAAACGATTAAAGTACAGAGCTACGAGATATTCAGTACTCAATGGAGAACTGTACAAAAGGGGGTACTCAAGGGCATTACAGAGATGTGTCGGACCAGAAGAAGCCGAAGGTATCCTAAGGAGTATACATAGTGGAAATTGTGGGAATCACGCTGGGGGTGCCAGCCTAGCCCACAAAACATTAAGGCAGGGTTTCTACTAGCAACATTGTTCGTCGATGCTAAAAGGGTGGCAGCAAGGTGTGAGGCGTGTCAAAAAATTGCAAACAACATCCGCCAACCACCTGAATTCTTGCAAAACATTACCTCGCCTTGGCCATTCGCCATGTGGGGAATTGACTTGATCGGCCTAATGCCAACAGCATTCGGAGGAGCAAAACACGCTATTGTAGCAGTGGATTATTTTACCAAGTGGGTAGAAGCCGAACCATTGGTGCATATAATGGAAGCAAACACTATAAGCTTTGTGAAGAAAAATATCCTGTACAGATTCAGGATACCAAACACCATCATCACCGACAATAGGACCCAATTCGATGGTAATAAATTCAGGAAGTTATGTGACAAGTATGGTATCAACAACTATTATGCCTCCCCATCACATCCGTAGACAAATGGCCGAACTAAAGCGGTGAACAAGATTATAAAACACAACCTGAAAGCCAAATTGGCAGTGAAGAAGGGTAGTTGGGCAGAAAAATTACCACAGGTACTTTGGGCATATCGAACCACAGAAAGAGGTTCGACAGGTGAGACCCCATATTCCATGGCTTACGGAGCTGAAGCTGTCATTCCCGTGGAAACATTTTTCTCTTTACCAAGAGTACAACCCTTTCAACCAGAACTCAATGTTGATATGTTAAAATACGGTCTGGATGAATTAGAAGAAAGAAGAGAACGCACACAGATAAGAAACACCGCGTACCAACAGAGGGTAGCCAGGTATTACAATTCGCATGTGCGTGAAAGGAGGTTCGCACTCGGTGACTTGGTACTGAAAAGGGTGAACCCAGGAACCAGAGACTAAGCTGCAGGATCACTCGCAGACAAATGGGAAAGGCCTTATCAAATCACAGGCATAGCTGGTCACGGGGCATATCGCATCACTCGAGAGGGTTTTGGCGAACTACCTCGGCCATGCAATGCACAGTACCTGAAAATATATTACCCTTGACATTTTTTTCATTGCTTCTAGGATTTAGTTCAATGTTTTTATTTTTAGGCAGTTTCCGTTTTAGAATTTTTTTTGTGTTGTTGTTTTGATAAAAGTTGCAGGAAGTATCCAATAAAGAGTAATTTATTACTAAGAATTCGTAACTTGACTCGCCAGTTACAAAGGGCATTCGCCGTCGTATATCACAAAATATCATTGCGTAAAGTCGAGTTTCATACTCACAGCAATAAGAATGAGCAGCAACCCTCGAAATCAAAGCAGGCCAAAGGCGACTGCGTCGCCATAGCCCAAGCTATAAAAATTGGTGATCGCCACTACAAGGAGAATAAGATCCCTAGAGAAAAACTTGGTGTGGGCGAGTACGCCTGAAAAGCACCGAGTACGCCAGACTCAGCAATGGCAGCTGAACAAATAAAAACATGTTAAAAACTTGGTGTATGGTCGGATACGTCCTGACAAACACTGAGTACGCCAAAACCCAGCAACGGCGGCTGAATACAACGAAACATGCTAAAAACTTAGTAAAACACTAAGCAAAAATTCAGCGAATAGCAGCTGAATACACAAAAATATGCTAGACTTGGTGAAACACAGAGCAAGCCGAAAACTCAGCACAGGCAGCTGAACCAAAGTAAAAACTAAATGAGTTATAAATTAACTTATAAACAAAATCATTTACAATTGGAGCTGTAAAAAAGATATAAATATTTACAATTGAAGACCTAATCTCAACTAGCTGCAGGCGGTCCCTCGTTGTCTTCCTCATCTTCGATCTCCTCTTCAGAAGGCCAGGTAATTTCTTCGTCCCCATCCGGCATAAAAGGTCCATAATCCCTACCGATAACAGGACCCAAATCAGGTTCAGCACCAGAACCAGAAAAGCTGCCCATCTGACCGGAGTAGTAAGTGTTGAAGACACGCTTACTGAGAATTTCTAAATGCATAGGATGAGGCTCAGTCCTGTTATAATGGCAGTGGGCTTTCCATCGTTTTATCTGATCTTTAATCAAACCCACTCCGCTGGCCATATGCTGTTTAAGAGACTTGTCAAAGCGCTTTAAAGCTTTTTCATTCGAATGGTCCTTCATGGCGAAGAACTTCTTCGACTGCCTCATGCCTCGTTCAAACTCACGCAGTAAAAGCGCATCATAGGCAGGGGATCTCTTGAAACGATCAACTGCTTCAACCTCCAGCACAGCCTTGAGATCATTTAAGATAACTTCATGCGAGGACAACTGGTTGCGCAGGTCCAAAGCCTCACGCTCAGCTCTCTCTTTTGCCTCCTCAGCTAGTCGCTCAGCCTCGAAACGTACTGCGAGCGATTCTTGATTAGCGGAGAGTTGCTCTCACAGCGAACGAATCTCATCCTCAGCAGTAGCCAATTTCTCTTCAGCAACCAGTTGAGCTGAAAGATAACCATCTGCGGATTCCCTCAACTAAGCAAGTTGCTGAGTATGGACTTCCTCAGTAGAGAGTTTCTCAGCTACCAAAGTAGAGGCCTGTTCTCGCAGGCGTTTCACATCCCTAGAAAGGAAATTCCCACGCTTGTAGTTGTCAGCCATCTCAGACATCATCTGAAATGAAAAACAGGAAAGTCAGGAAACACACAAATCAGAGTACAAAACGAATACTGCAAAAGACTCACCAAAGAGTGGCAGTTGAAGAAAAATTCCATTTTTCTGTTACAAGACCTACTCTTCACATGCTCCCAACCCTCACCGACATAAACATCGTTGTTCATCAGGTATGAGCAAATCTCAGCAGCCGTAAAGTCTGAAAGGGAAACAGACTCAACTCCCTCACCAACTTCAGTTGGATCCACGGGAGGAACTTCATGAGCAGCGCCCGAACCCGATGTAGAAGCCCTAGGTTGTTTCGATGGCTCCGACTTATCAGCTGGCCCCGGCTAACCAGATAGCCCAGGTTGACTAGCAGAAGACACACTCGGCCCTACCCACAGCCACCAAAGGAGAAGCTGCACCGGTCGGGGAGGAGGCAGGAGCATTCAACTTGTTAACTCCCTCAAAAGATGGAGACACCACCGCACTCATCCCACCAGCAGGAGCTTCAAGAATAGTTGTTTGAGTAGAGGGAGTTTCGGCGAATACAGGTCCATCAGCACCCTCCTCGTCCGAAGAAACAACATACTGCACAACTTTTGATGCCCGCTTCAAAGGTCGAGTAGTATGATCAGGGGTGCCCTCAACCGGGTGTTTGCCTCTACCGGTCCTAGGGGTTAGGTCATTCGCAGGATCAAGGGGAGTTTTAGGGACATTCACATCAAAAATAGGAGTGTCACTGACTGACCCTGAAACTCAAACTTTCTCTTTTCCCTTACGGCCGGGGGTAGCTGCAGGAGTGGTCGCAGCAGTAGTAGTCACAACAGGAGTGTACACAGCAGCCTCTGTATACACAGGGGGTTGTCCCGATTCGACCCCTCCCTTAGGAATATCACCAGCGTCCTCGCCATCTATGGGATCGCCACCATCCGGGCTAGCAATTTCTTCCTTGGCCAAACCAGCAGTATGTCTTTTACTGACAGCCTCAGAATTTTTCACTGGTCGGGCTTGTAAGTCACAGACAGTATCAAAGTCACACACTGCAAGAAAAATCACCAAGTATTAGCAATGGGAAAAGCAAAGCTATAAAACCAAAAGAAAGCAGGTAAAACTTACGGTGAGGAAGTCTGGCGGGTAAGCGCGAAAAAAGTCGCTGAGCGATCATTTTATCCTCGTCCAAAAGAAATGGACGGCCCCTTTCATCTAGAAGAAGGATGGCCGCAGCAGCGAGATGAGATATCTCTCCGTCCAACAATACTGGGATGGCCTTCGACCAAGTGTCGGGAGAAGTAAAGTGCCGGGGAACCTTCTTCGCCGCAAGATTTAGGTGACCACGGGCGGACACGTTTCTACCCCACTCGCCGCCAACAAAGAACCAGCTGTTCTTCCATCTCTTATTTGAGGTAGGGAAACCCCAAATAAATCCTTTCTTCTTCTCATCACCAGAAATCTCTATTTGCCCAGGATTCGCCACTTCCTCTAGGATCCAATTCTCCACGGGCGAAGAAAGAAGAAAGTAAGTTCCACTGTTGCCCGCCTACTTTAAAGTGTAGAAATGGCGAATCTCACAAGGCGTAGGGGGTTCATAACCTTTCAACTTCCACATTAATCCCAAACACATAAGAATCCTATAGCTATTTGGGGCAAGTTGAGCGGGTACAATTCGAGCCTCCGCGAGAAACCTGGCGATGAAAGGCTGAAGAGGAAGGGTTACTCCACAGCTGAGCATGGCACCATAAATGGCGACTGCATTTTCGGGAGGATTCCATGCTGCTCGACTACTAGATAGCATCAAGGTTACTGAATCGGGAATTTCAAAGCGACTCATATACTTGCGGAGTTCATCCTTGCCTACCACATTAACTTCGGTGTTGAAGGAACACGGACGATCAAACGAGAAGTGCAGCCTATCCCGTCGATGGTCTTCAACGTCAGAATCAATAGTTGTCTGCGCATCCAGTAGGGACCCGCGAGGAACCCTAGAGGCGCGTCATTTGCTACCACTTGGTTTAGAAGATCTCGGCATCACTGGAGAATCACTATCGGAAGACGAAGGAGATATGTTAGGGATAGAATCATCTTCAGAAGATGGAACATAAACAAAAAGTGGGACCGGAGAATCCGGGTGAAAATTACGAATCAAAGATTCGATTTTGTCCATAGTACGTTTGTCACCAAGCTCTATAGCTTGCATCATTTTATTAAAAAGAGAAGAACGTAAGGAGGGATCCATGAAAACTCACCAGAAAAACCCTAGGTTCGGAGAATGAGCAGGAGATTTGGGGACGCCAAGAAATAAGCACGATCGAGTTCAAGATGAGCTGTTCGACAATGAAATAAAATAAAAGAAATTTATGGCAGAAGTTTCTAAGGGAGAAGAATAAGAGACAATGAAGGAACTCTGGTTTGAGAGAAAGAAGAGATTAATGGAGATGTGAGAAGATGGAGAAGAATGAGAAACGATCGGGCATTAAAATGGGGAGTTTTTGAAATTCAAAAAAGAAAAAATCAGATAAAAGATATTTGGTTAAAGTGAGCGACGGTCACAATAACTGGCCATAACAGTCACCACCAAGTAACAGACATGTGGCACCTCGGGGATCACCAATCAGTCAAATGTATCTTCACCTGTCAAATGAGTAGAAGCGCCAGAAATTGTGTGGCCAAGAATGAAGGCTTGCACTGGAAGAATCAACTAACAAATTCAACACGTGGTGAAAATGAAAAGGGGGGGAGTTATTTGCGAAACATGCCAAAATTTTATAAACATGAATATAAATACTGCTCGCGGAAACAAACGAATTAGAAACCCAAATCATTCGCTCAGCTCGAAGTAGTTATGGGGGTATTGTTGTATATATAATTTCGCCAAATAGCCACATCATCAAAGGAATCAATAAATGTTGAAGAACAGGTTGCCCCGTCACTCATCAACCAGGTCAAAGGAGAAAGCGTGGACCAGTCAGTATGTAAAACGTCAAAGTCAATAAAGTCAAAGGTGTTGTCGCCAGAGCTAAATATGTACTCGCCAAAGATAGAAACATGGTCGCCGAAGGGTAATACCCAGGAGGAGAGATGTTCGCCGCATCAGCGTACTAGGTACAAACCGACTTGGCAGAAACACAAAAATAAACCCTAAACTCCCAGAAGACTCACGATAACCAGGATTCATAGGAAAGGGCAGAGAGAACAAATCCTAATCCAATACAACATAGGACTCCCAATGCAAATCCAAGAGGAAGTCCTACTACCAACACGACAAGAATCGAGGGAAAAACCCTAATTAACATGTATAAATAGAACCATTTATCCCATGAGGAAGGGGTTCAAAAACCAAAAGAGAGAAAAGCAATAATTCGAGAGATCTGAGTGTGTAACCAAAATAAAGGAACTATAGTGATATTTTCTTGTCCTCTGGGACGCCGTGGTTTTTTCCCATTCAAGGGTTTTCCACGTAAATTGGTCTCTTGCATGCATTGATCTTCTTTCTTAATTGACGATTGTTTTGATTTAATTGTTGGTCGTGTGGTAATCCAAATTTCACCGTCAACATGTATGTTGTGATCTTGTTGCATAATATTCTCTTGTGATTTATTTTGTAACAAGATTTTGTAAAGTGTGATTTGTGATCTTAGTCATTTGATCTTTCTTGTAAATATAATTATTTTGTATATTGTATTTCTTGTGTATAGTATTATTTGATTATACTTGTAATACATTGAACAAATATTGAAATACAAGTAATCTTTGATGTTGCGTTTATGTGTTCTTATACCTCATACAACTAATTGATATTTATAGACTATGCTTATATGATCATATGATTATCTTGTCTATGTATGAATTTGTGGTTTATGTGTTGTATGTAAGGCTACCTTGAAGGACAAACGAAAGTTTGTTCAAGGGATTGAAAAAGGCGTAAAAACCTATTCACCCCCCCCTCTAGGTATGTTTTAAGCTATTTAACTTCGTTTATATACTTTTATAGTGGATTCGAGGTTCGAGTGTGGTGCACTTACTAGCCCGTGGTTTTTCCCATGAGGGTTTCCACGTAAATATCAAGTGTTATTTAATTTCCGCACCATATTACACTTGTTATATATATTGACTATTATGGGCATTTTCGTAATCTTGACTAAACGCGAAAGTTGGGTAAAATTGGTTAAAATCTATTCACCCCCCCCCCCCCCTCTAGATAATATTATACACACCGTTAATTTTGTTTCACCAATGTATTTTGACTTGAATGCTACATGTCTTGTATGCAAAGCATTTTTGATTCACACATTTTCTTTAAATAAATCTCCTTGTTTCTCTCCAATTAATTGAGATGCATAAAGTGACTTATATTGATTATGCAAGTATCTTGTATGCTACTATCTCTCTTTGCTAGAAGTGACCCGGTTGGGGACTACTCCTTTGCCTATATTATGACAAAAAGGGGGAGTAGAAGTGGTAAGGGGAGTTGCTAATTGTAAGTAGCAAATGTATATGTTGGAGAGATTACATATTGAGGGGGAGTAACCCAATGATGGGGAGCATTGCATACACATACATTGCATGATGTTGTACTTAAATTCTTAAATGCAAATGCTTCTTTTAAACTTCACATGATCACCTCACATACACTTGCTTTGGAAGTTTAATCTTTTTGTTTTAAAGGTTTGATAATTCTACAAGAGATTGAAGACTTGAAGTTTTATTTTCTTATCTCTTTGTACTATAGAATTTCATTACTATCCCATAGCTTTTTTATGTTGTGAGGATCTATGTGAGTGGGTGGTTTTGTCACGAAATAGCCAAAGGGAGCGAATGTAAGGTCTTAGTTTATTTGATTGGCTTATTTCGTGGACAACCCACATTTGGGGTTATTGTAAGGGTAGCTTAAGCTCTCGAGACCTCAAGAGAAGAAGCACCAAAGGTAAATTTCTAAGTGCTTGCTTTGCTTTGAAGAGATGTAGTTGCACACACACACATTCCATGCATATCCATACTTTGTGTATTTTGTGTGTCTTTATATGTGTGCATTCTTGTTTATATAATATCTCTTCTTGCATATTTTGTTGATTGCATCTAGTGGTTCAAATGCCATGTCATAATTAGAACTAGGATGCATTCTGTAAGTATGGGCGTTGTTCACCCGCCCTACAGGCACTCTACGAACAGCGGCCCAAAAGGGGCTCAAAGCAAATTTGCTCTTACCCGCTGTACACCCGTTCTATGTAAGGCAGGTGAACAGCGGTGCCACTGGTTGATTTTTCATCAACTTTTGGTTCGCCATAAATTCGCTCTTCGTAGAGCGGGTGAAGGGCGGAATCTCCAAACCTGAGAGCAACCGCCCCTAGGTCGCCTGGATTCCGCCCTACATAGGGCGGTCACGAAGAACATTGTTCTTCATTTCCCAGGTGGACCGATGTACACCCGCCCTACGTAGAGCGGGTGTACAGCGGTCAAGGCATATTTTTTGTCAACTTTTCAAAACGTTGTCACTTCAATTTGACACACTATATATATGCCTATTTCATTCTAAGTCGAGTTAGAGAGTTCAAAATCACATTTTTACTTAGCATATTTTTCCAAGAGAAAATTTCACTAAAGAACTCACCTTTGTTTACTCAAACACCTTTCCATGATCATCAATCATCATCTAGCATCATCTTTGATCATCTAGATATCATTTTGCATGGATTTTTCAACACACTTTGCTTGTTAAGTTTTTCACTTATATCTTACATATTTTAAGTCTTTCTTTGTAAGCAATCTCATTTATAACTTGTATGTCATTCATATATATCTTAGATACAAGTTTGAGATTAGTGTATTGATTGTTTGAGAGTTGTATTGTGATAGCTACCTAGGTTTTCATAATCTATGTATAGATAAGTTTTTTGACATATCATTTAGCTCTTGATATCTAGGATTGTATTTATTGTTATATCATCATCCTAGATAAGCATATAGGGTTACCTAGCTCTTGTTGCATTTTTGAGTATTTCATATATTCACTTAGGTTGTATTATCTCTTCATTGAGAAGTAAGACTTGTGTAGCTTCCGGGATTAGGTTTCGTAAATCACAAGCAATTGGACTAGGTTCACTTATACCGGTATTAGGTAGGTGTGTGATTATATACCGGGATTAGGTTGTAATCTTTAACACATTTAGTGGAGTTGAGGTTCGAGTGTGGCTAGCCTGTGGTTTTTCCCATGAGGGTTTCCACATAAATATCAAGTGTTATTTAAATTCCACACATATTACACTTGTTATATAAATTGACTAGTTAAGGGCATTTTTGTAATCTTGACCATACACAAAAATTGGTTAAAATCGGTTAAAATCTATTCACCTCCCTCTAGATAATATTATACACACCTATAATTTGTTTCAACATCCATCCTCCATGGTTTGGCTCTTTCTGGTTGGCGGGTGATATCCCACGGAACAAAAAGTCACGGGATATCAGTGACTTTCACTCCATCTAGCTGGCGGCTGATTTCCCGCGGATCAAAGCCCTTGACAAGCAAAAATGCCCTTCCTTGGCCCTCTTTTTGACACCAAAACCTACACAATCACTTCACATGCCAAATATATACAACCCTAGCTTAATGTTAGGGATTTACACCACAAGTAAACATACTGCATAATTAAAATCCAAGGTTGTGGGTCAAATGACCCCCAAACCTATTTAATTGTCCCTAATTAATAATTACAAACATAACAAAAGTTTAAAATTTAAACAAATAAACTCTGGCCCTCTCTTTTGGCCAACTACCTGCACATACACAAAATCCATTAAACTGTTCACATATTCAAATGTAAACGAGACGTGCTCGTGCTCCCATGTTCTGAACAAGATATAGGAAGGGAAGGTGGCAAGCTAAGGGATGTGTGTTCCTTTGGAAGCCACACTCCAGATCCTGGTGTGGACTTCACCTTAAGTGGAGGAGACTCTTTGTACAAGTCCTTTTAGACCCACATTTTCCTTGGCTTCCCCAAAGGCCTCCTAGGTAACATATTCCTAGTCTTGCAGAACTCATGGTATTTCATGCAATTGAGTCTTTTATGCCCTTGCGTTCCATAATAAAAACAAGTAGGAGAATAGAAACTACCTCCATGGTTGTCATTCCTTGCCGTGCTTCAGAGGTCATTGGCGGAACGCTTCCTAGCTGGACAGACTCTATTCAATTCATCCACCATTTCCCTCACTTCCTTTTCCTTCATTAATTCGAAGATCCTATCTTGCATCTTTTTTATAGATGAAGCATAGGCCTCCTTCAAATCATCCATGAGCTGCATGATCTCCGCAAGATACATCATTTGCTCATTCTTTTCTTGTTCAACCTTCTCAATTCTTAACAACAAACTTTTGTTGAGGTCAACCAATTCTTCCTTCTTCTTTGCCTTAAGATCACTTGAGGTCTTAACATCCTCTTCCAAGGCCCTCAGAAACTCATCCATATCATCGGATTCTGGAGAAACTTGACTAGATGAGCATCCTACCTCATCCTTGGTTTCCTTCCTTGTTTGGGGTTTAGCACCAAACATATCTATAAGGTTCCCATTTGTTGATTGGCTCATTTCGTGAACAAACCACATGTTGGGATTCTTTGTAAGGGTAGCTTAGGTGTTGTTGTTATTGCTCAAGCCCTTTGAAGACCTCATCTTGATAAGCACCGAAGGTAAATTTCTATGTGCTTGTTTTTATTTAAAGAGATTAGTTGCACAGACACATTTAACATACATTGCATATGTATGCATTCTCTTCTCTTGTCACATTTCACACTTGCACTTATTTGTTATATTTTGTTGTGTGTAATTGTGTCTTGTTGTCTTGTAGTCTTGTAATTTGTTTCCCGATAGTTTTCAGAAATGTCCGCACATGCACTAGAATGTGTTTGGTTTAGTGCGAGGACCACCTACGGAGAATGCCCTTGGCTTCTCCTTGGTTTTCACCTTTGTTGGTGATCGGTGGTTATGATCGATGGCCTGGGCACCGAATGAAACCGCCGTTAGCTTCCAGAAGTGTCTAGAACAATTCTACGGTTACGATCGGCGGTCACGACCTCCATTCGAAACCGCCGTTCAAGACCTGATTGATTTTATCTGTCGGTCTAATTCGGCGGTTGAATCGGCGGTCACAAAACCGCCGAATGAAACCGCCGTTCATACTTGATTGATTTTTTTATCTCGGGTGTGATTCGGCGGTTAGATTGGCGGTCCCGAAACCACCGATTGAAACCGCCGATCGGTGCGTTTCTGGGGCAAACTTATCTTTTCACATGCTCTATTTTTCATGCCTATAAATACATCACTTTCTCTTGTTCTGAATGTGACTCTTTAATCATCAAGAACCCTACTTTCAAAAGAGAGATTTTTAAGAGAGAAAGCAACCAAGTTTGCTCATTAAACACTCAAACCAAAATCCATTTGCATCAAAATTCATCTAGCATTCTCTAGCATATCTAGGATGCTTGCTTGCATGGGTCTTTTATCATCACACTTGCTTTGGTAAGTTTTTCACTGTTATCATACATAATTAATGTTTAATTTATTATGGCATCTCTTTTATTACTTGATTGTTCTTAGATTAAATTCTAATATTCAAAATAGAGATTGTTGTGTTGATTTGATTGAGTGTTGTTTTTGTGATAGATATCTAGGTTTCTATAATCTATGATTATCTAAGCTAATTGACATGTCATTTAACTTTAATATCTAGGATTGTTTTTAATTGCAAATTCATCATCTTAGATAAGCATATAGGGTTTCCCTTGCTCTATGTTGCATTTGAATATTCATATATTCACTTAGGGTGTTAATCTCTTTTTAGAGAATTAAGTCTTGTGTTGTGACCAGGATTAGGTTGCTAAATTCGCAAGCAATCGGACTAGGTTCGCTTATACCGGGATTAGGTAGGTGTGTGATTACTTCCGGGATTAGGTTGTAATCGTTTTACACATTTAGTGGATTCGAGGTTCGAGTGTGGCTTACTTACTAGCCCGTGGTTTTTCCCGTGAGGGTTTCCACGTAAAAATCAAGTGTTATTTAATTTCCGCATTTTATACTTGATTTATTGCTTTATCTATTTAGAGGTAATTTGGTAATTTTGACTAAACATGAAAAATTGGGTAATAAGCCTAAAATCTATTCACCCCCCCCCCCCCCCCCCCCCCCCCCCCCCCCCCCCTCTAGATAGTTTTATACACACCGTGCTATAATTTGTTTCAATATCAAACTCCACCACATCATCTAAAACGCTCAAGGTCAGTTTTCCTCTGTGCACATCCACAACTGCCCTTGAGGTTGCCATAAATGGCCTTCCTAGCAGCACTGGTTTGGAATTTCCATGCTCATCCCTATCCTCTACATCTAATACTACAAAGTCTGTAGGGATGAGCAACCTATCAACCTTAAGGATCACATCCTCAACCACTCCTCTAGGTTTCCTCGATGACTGGTCTGCCAGACGCAAACATATGGAAGTGGGCTTGAGACCACTCAATCCTAGCCTCTCATACACAGAGTATGGCATCATATTGATGTTGGCTCCTAAATCAAGCATAGCCTTCTCCTCAGAGGAGGTTCCTATAGTTATACTCAGCTCAAAACTTCCTAGGTCCTGCTCCTTGGAAGTATACCCACTCCTAGAACTAGTAATGGCATGGGCATGCTCTTGCATTAGGGCTTTCCCCCTATCTTGCTGCCTATTTGCCTTTATCACTTATCCAAGCTGAGTAGACAACTTCTTTAGTGACGCTTCTATCCCCATCATTCTGTGATCCATCTCTTGCTGATAAAACCGTGGAGGATTGTAATTGCTCCACTAGTTCGAACTCCCAGCTCCCTACTGGCCTTGATACTGACTCCGGTGGTTGCTTCCACCCCATGACTGGTTCTGATCATTCCTTGGTTGCTGATAGGCACTATTGTTTCTCTCCCTATTCTGATTCCACTGGTACATGGCTTAGGCCTCTGCCTCTGAATAAGCCTCTCTAGGAGGTGCATACATCTGCTCCATGTCCAACCACTCCACATGCCTGACACATCTTCACCTACTCATTCTGCTACCCCTGTTGATTAACCATCATTGCCTTGACGCTATTATTCAAGGTCTCCATTTGCCTGGCTAGCTCTGCATTACTACCATTGCTTCCCTTTATGCTCCTTTGTTGGGAATTCTATCCTAACATTTCATACTTGTTGAACACAAACTCTGCGGTACACTCCCTCATCGCTCTACCATAGGCATTGTCAACGATCACCTATGTGAGTCCAGAAAGCCCATCATAGAAAGACTACACCTGGGATTAAAGTGTGAAGTCGTGGTGTGGGCATTGAGCCAAGAGAAGTTTGAACCTCTCCCATGACTCATGGAATGCTTCTCTTTATTTCTCTTGGAAGTTTGCAGTCCTTCCCTTAATTTCTTTGGTTTTCTAGGACAGAAAGAATTTGGAGAAGAACTTCTGCTCCACCTCGGCCCAAGTAGTGAGAGTCCCTGCAGGCAAAGCCATAAGCCACTTCTTGGCATGGTCCTTCATGCAATATTAAAAACAGCGCATCCACAGTAAATCCTCTGTTAGCCAGCATAGTGGTATCGTAGTGATAGCATTGTAATACTCCTTCACAAACTGAAGGGCGTCTTCGCTCGGCTTCCCAGGATAGGATGGCAGGATGTTGTAGTGTAAGTTCTTCAGCTCATAGTCCCGCTGAGCGGCATTCAATGCTATGGCTAAAGGATATGCCCCCACAGTGGGCAATGAGAATTCTTTCATGTAGCGTGCATCCTCCATTGAGTTCAATGTAATGATTCTGCATAAAATTCAGGAAAAGTAATGGGAATCAAATGCGAAAAAAGAAAGCGTTATACTAAAGTATGACTAAAAAGCAATGTAATTCTAAGATTAATTAACAATTCTAATTCTAACGCATTACCTCCCCGGCAGCAGCGCCATGAATTTTGATGCACCCAAACCGGTTCTACAGAGATTGCTAATGCCTATGCTATTCTACCTCGGTTATACTAAAGGGGCGCGCAAGTGTTTCACCCTTCACAAGTGCACGAGTCGTTCAACTTGTATAGGGTGCACGAGTACGGGTTATCGTTCCCATGAGAACTAGGATGATTAGGAAATTAGAAAGCTAGTTAATTGATTACAAGGCTAGTCTAATGCAATACTAAAATGAGATAAAGATTAAAGATTAATGAGAGAGAGATGCTAGGGGAAATATGAAGTTAACAATGCTACACCACCAACTAACCACTCTTATAAGTTTTAGACCAAAATCACCAAGGCTAGTTCCATATATGAATTAAAAGCACACTCAACAACTCACTCAAGGTATCCTCTATAGTCCTAGAGTAACATCAAGTGAGTGCTTGATTGTAGAACTACATTCAAGAGTGTGATTCACAAGTTTTTACATTTAATCAACACACTCTACTTAATGAGCTATTGGATGACCATAAACAATTCAAAAGTTATGAAATAAGCATGTCAACAACCCTTAACACAAGTACCAATACATGTTATTCAAAAGTCTATGAGAATCATGCAATGATTTAGTCATTTTAAGAACATTGATAAGCACAAGGTGATTATTCATAAAAGAGAGTGATATACAAGGTGGGTTACATCATTATTATCATATATCCCCCAACAAAAGTGGTTTAGTTACACATGATATCTAAAAAGAGCATAAGTAAAAAGAAAGGGAAGAAATACACCCTTTGAAGTCTTGCCGATTTCCAAGGAAGAACAGCCCTTCTCCACAGCAAATACAACTTAAAGATTATCACAAGTAGCTTTTCTAGAACTAATCTAACTAATTACTTTAACTAAGATGAGTTTCTTTAAGCTAAAGTAATTGCAAAATGATCACAACCTTCTTCAACTATTCTAAGCTAAAAGGGAGAGTCTAAACTATCATTACTATCTCTCACTTCTCTGTCTATTACATCAGAAAAGTGACTATTTATGTCTTTGAATTGAAATTGGGCAAAAGAATGCCATAAAAACCCCTGACAGCATCGTCCGCAGCTTCCTCCCATGGTTTCATTCCCACGGTCACAACTCGCGGGATCGAACCTGCGAGCTTCAACAGCATTCCTTAGCGGGCTTGCTTCCTTCCATTTGGCAGCTTCTTGCCCCTCGGCCTGAACCCACAAGATAATTCCTTGCGAGTTCCCTCCTTTCTGGCTGATGACTTCTTTAGCTCTGACCTCTTCCACAGCTTTGCGCTGCGGGTTCTAACCCGCGGAGTTCTTCTTATGCACTTTAGCTTCTGCTTTGACCTCTTTTCCCCAACTTCGTGCGATCACTTCCTTAAATGAGTATTTTACCTGTACTTACCAAAACGCACGTTATATACAAAAGATAGGAAAAGGGAGTGCTAAATGTGAACATTTGGAGCGCAATTAATGTACATCGGTCGAGAAAGATCAGGGGACTCTAGCATCGACTACCAAGCATGCAGAGGCTAAAGTGGGTGATTCTGATAGTTCTGAAACCTCTAATACATAGGATGGGGATGAGTCTAGCAGTGACGAGGAATCATCAACAGACTGTAGAGAAGCTGAAACAAATGGAGCACCCAACAGTTCTACTCCCTCTGCAATGACACGGTGGACATTACTGGGGTCAGAACTGTACTCAATTCAGCCTGTTAGGTCAAAAGAATTGTTTGAAGACAATGGAGACTTTAGTGAAATATACAAAGGACAAATGTTCAAGGACAAGAAACCTTGAAAGGGGCTCTAGGGTTCAATGCATTGCAAAAGAGGTTTGATTACAGGGTTCGACGATCGAATCATACATGATTCATCGCAATATGTAAAAAGTGAGATTTTCAATAGGTTTTTAGGGCAGGGAAGTCGAGAAATGAGACGTACTGGAATGTTAAGTCCGTTGACTCTAAGCACATATGTGGTGATAATGGAAACTACAACGTAGATTTTCACTGTGTAAGTTCCCATGTAATAGGGCAACTGTTTGCAAGAAAGTTTGTCGATCTAGGATGCAACATTCGTCCTACTAATGTAAGAGATATATTGTTATTGTTGTTTTTCTTATGTGTAGTGTAAATTGTGTTGGGCTTGTAAGAGTGTTCTAATTTGGGCTTATCTTAGACTTGGGCTTTAGGTTTGTGAGGTGGCTATATATACCACTCTATAGCATTGTAAAAGGCAGTTGTTTATTGTTGAATGTTATCAGATATTGAAAGAATGGTAGAGCAGAGCTCCCTTCTTGTTGTGGCCATGGATTTGGCTTGAATCCTAGCTTCCTACTGCGTCAAGTGGTATCAAAGCTGCGGTTAGCTCCGGGGTTATGGCCAACGATGGCGATGGTAACATCCGGCACGGAGGTGGAAACCGACGTCTGGAAGAGTTGTGGACTGCACGTGTGAATCTCAAAGACTTTGAAGCTCGAGCTCGACCACACCGGGAAGCTCGACTTTCATCGAGGGGAGATCGTGATCTGAGGAGAGCCCGACGACATGAAATCCCTGCTCCACCTAAGCTCTCTGAGTCCGATGAAGAAGGAATTCGTTATCGGAGGTATCGTGATTGCGATTCAAGTTCAGATGAAGAAGTTGAACAATGGATTTTGGGGGAACCCAGGTTTGCTGCTTAACTAAGGTATCTTCATCATCTACAACCACTATCTCACAGGTATCATCACTTTCATCCACCTCCATCATCATCTTCTTCACCGTATACCCACCAAACCTCATCACCTCACACTAATTTACCGTATATTCACCGTATTGGCCACCATACACGTGAAACCCTCAAAACCCCAAACCACAAATTCGACAATACCCACGAAAACCAAATCGGAATCACCAAAATCAATTCCGGTTTCAGCCCTAAAACCCACCGCCCTAGTCAATTTCATGACCACCACCACTCATTCAATACTACATGTGAAACCCAATCCATTAAAACAGATTCCCCATCCACCAAAACCCATCATCAACCACATAGCAAGGCTTCAACCAATTCCGAGATCAAACGGCAGCCGAAAACTTTTGCGATCGAGAATAGAGGCGTTTGTGATTCCCAGTTTTCAGCCGTTGCATCAAGTGAGGTATACAATAACAAACAAATTAATTCTTTGTTGTTTGATTTTGCTGAGAATGAGAACCTATCTAGCTGCTCTGCACCTAATGACAATGTTAAAATTCAAATATGTCAAACCCATGAGAATTTGACAGGAACAAATTCCAATTCCAAAACTAGACCCAATTTACCTAGAAACCGTCCCACTACATTAATAGATATGATGCAATTTGTAGCTGAGTGGTTCGATTTTGAGGAAAATGAAAATGATTTTTGTGATGAATTAGGAGACAAAGTTGTTGGGGGTGGGAATAGTGTTCAAGGGAAGTTTGTGGATTGTTGTGATGTTGTTAAAAATATGGAAGAGAATGTTAAAAATGAGTTGTCAATTTCTAGAAATTTTACCCATCTAGAGGCAGAAGCATTTGAACTTGCTAGTGAACTTGAGGTAGAACTCAAACTTGATTTGGTTGAGGTGCAAAGAAATGCTGTAGTAGAAAGTGGACCACACATGGAGAAAAAGCAGGCTTCATGGGGTGATAATTATGTATGGAATCTGGATGATGGGTTTGGACGACTTGGTGCTAGTGGATTGTGTGAATCGCCTCTCATTCGCAAGCATCCTTCAAGCTTTTATTCATTACCTCCACCTGATGTAACCAGCAATTTCCAAAATGAATTTGAAGACATTATATCGAGGACAAGGAAGATATAGCTGCAGACTTGAACCATTGTCCTTTGGCAATATCACCTAGACCGAGCTACCTTAGTCTGACTGAAGACTCTAATCATGAAACCACATTCAATGCTAGCATGAGCTTCCCTTCTCCTGGAAATCATCATTGGTTTATGAGCAAGGTTCCCACTGAGCGGTATGGCCCTTTCCGTTGGACGATTGTTTTGATACCGTTGTGGGTTTGGGATGCGCTTCGAAGTGACTTCTCAGTTGGTGTCTACCACTCCCACAAGCCAAATAGGGGACTTCGCTCCATTGTCGACTTGTCGTTCTAATAGTTCATTTCCATATGCCTCAACCGAACTCGAGGTCGAGTTCTTTTCGAAGAAGGGGTGACTGATGTAGGAGATATATTGTTATTGTTGTTTTTCTTATGTGTAGTGTAAATTGTGTTAGGCTTGTAAGAGTGTTCTAATTTGGGCTTATCTTAGACTTAGGCTTTAGGTTTGTGAGGTGGATATATATACCACTCTATAGCATTGTAAAAAGCAGTTGTTTATTGTTGAATGTTATCAGATATTGAAATAATGGTAGAGCAGAGCTCCCTTCTTGTTGTGGCCATGGATTTGGCTTGAATCCTAGCTTCCTACTGCGTCAAAAGATATAATGACTGACATGAGGGATAAGCCCGGCGTAAACCTCACATACAACAAAGCCTACAGATCTAAGGACCGCGCTCTACATAGTGTTTTCGGTGATCCGTATGAGTCATTTAAGATGTTGCCCGCATACTTTCACATGTTGGAAAAATCTAATCCAGGGACGAAAACCAAGATTGAAACTGTTAACCACCAAAAAGGGCAAGGATCAAAGAAGAATTTTCCATTGGCCTCGGAAATTAAGTCGGGATAAAAAGCTATGAGGGAAAAGGTATCCTAACACCCCACCTTCCTACAAAAAGGCCAGGGTATGGACTTCTACCCACCCTGATCAGGTCTAAGACTTCCAGGACCCAGAAAGTACCAGGAAACCACGAAGACAAAGCCCCAGGGATTTCACTGTTACAAGATCCTAACACCTATCTATCTTCAAGTACCCCGGTATCCTGATACGGTCGAGCATAATTCGAGAAAAACAAGAATAAGGCGAGGTACTTAAGTATCCCGATCCACTAAAAGCTAGGGGTAGGCACCTGGTGAATAAATCACTTGTTAATACAAAAATCTCAGTGCTCTGACCCCACCTAAAGCAAGAAGCAGGTACCCCAAACCGCAAACCAAGAAGAAAGACAAGCATTAAACGCCATCGTTTGAGATGGAATGTCACATACATTCCCGCCATTCAAGAGTCCCGTTCAAAAGTGGAGTCAACTCTTTCAGTTCTAAAAGGAATCACTTGATTTTAGGGATCAATTCCCTGACGAATTTGTCAATCGCCAAGGAAAGACCTGTAAATTTCTAAAACCCTAGACCGAAATTCTAGGAGTGCATGGCAAGAAACGGACCTATATATTCATCATATAATAACAAAAAAAAGGGGAGACCCTACTTGATACTTTTCCACTTATCTACACGCACGAGAGCTCCATCGCCATCGCCAATTATGTTTGCTTTTTATCATATAACCTTAGCTATGATAAAGATTCATTGTAACCCCACCATGTACTCAATAAAATAAGTTGCATATTCATTCTATTGTTTTCTTGAATATTTTTTCTCACTACTATCATCTATCATTCTTATTGAATCTTTAGGAAACTAAAGGTATCGAACTACCTGATACCTTTCCGACCAAGATCTACCCCGATCCTGGTCCCCCTTGAATTGTTAATTGGAAAAATCACCCCAGTGACAATTTTTGGTTAACAAAAACCAATAGGAAAAACCGGTTCAAATATGGATTCATGGCACTTGGGGCTTGTATAGAGGGATTCAATACAGTTATTAGGCCGGTTATTATCGTCGATGCTACCCACTTGAAGTCCAAGACCAGGGGTGTTTTGTTAGTTGTGGTATGCAAGGATGGTAGTGAGATGATATACCCTTTGGCATTTGGGTTTGCCAATTCTGAGTGCTCAAAGTCGTGGACATGGTTCTTGAAGCAACTTCATAACGTGATCTTGCAATTTGAACTTGTGATGATAGTTTCGAATCAGCACATGGGTATCTCTAATGGCATGAGAGCAATATTCCCCAATGTAGCATGAGAGTTCTCAAATTAGAGGCGTGTTCTATATAAAGCTAGAGGGGGGGTGAATAGATTTTATCTAATTATTACCCAATTTTCGTGTGCATGACAATTTTACGAAAATACCCCTAGCAAGTCAACAATACATACAAGTGTAATAAGATGCGGAAATAATAAATGACACTTGATGTTTACGTGGAAAATCCAACCACTGGGAAAAACCACGGCTGTATAGTGCGCCACACTCGGAACTCGAAATCACTAATTGAAATGAAGTTTACAACCTATGTAGACCTCGTCTAACACTCCGGTCTGTAACCCCTCACTTCTACCCAGCGGGCCTTTATTAGCAACCCTATTCCAATTTGCTTGATCCTCAAAGTCACTACTTGTAATGATGTTTACAGCCTAATCCCGATCTGTAACCCACCACTACTACCCAGCAGGCCTGTAATAGCAACCCTAGACCAAAACTTCAATTTCTTAAAAGAGATGCACAACCCTATGTGAATATTTATGAATATTCAATTAATGCAATAAGAGCTAGGGTACTCTAAATGCTTACCTAGGATTATAAGATGACAATATAATCAATCCTAGATATCACATATAGCTATATGTCATGGCATATAACTTTGGCTAAGTAAAGGATAATCAATCCTAGATACAAAGCTATCATATAAAACCCACAAACATTCAAAGGATTAACTAGTTGATTAAAAACCAATGTATCAACCTAGTTATCAATACATCACACAAGAATGTTCATGGCATAGCTTTTAGGCAATAATGACCTAATCAAATAAGCTATGAAAAATAATCTCAATCAACAAATGAGATCAATTAGCTAGATGGCATATGAACATTAAAGCCTAGCTATCAAATAATAACCCAATCAACACATAATCTCAATCTTATATGTAGAAATTAATCTAAACACATATAAGTAAAATATGAGATAAAATTGATAAGTAGAAACACTAATTATGTAAGATAAAAGTGTTCAACAAATCATACCATGTGTGTTGAAGAAGACTCATGCATTAGCATATACTAGATGAACCTAGATGATGCCTAGATGATGATTTGTGCATGTGGGAATGGGTTTAGAGAATTAAAGATGTGATCTTTAAGCTTTTTCTCTCAAGTCTCTCTAAATATCTCTCTAGGGTTCTTGGGATGCAAGACTTGTATTCTGAACCAGAGATAAGGATGTATTTATAGAGACCAAAAACAGGGCGGGTGAAAATACAATTTTGCCCTTGAAACTCACCGATCGGCGGTTTCAATCGACGGCCAGGCCGCCGAATTGAACCGCCGAATGGCTCCCGAGTGGAACAGTGGAACTTCGGTGACTTCGTTTGGCGGTTTATAAACCGCCGATCCCAACCGCCGTTTTGGACCCGAGAGATATATTTCAATCAGGTCTCATTCGGCGGTTTCGAACGGCAGCCAGGCCGCCGAACGTAACCGCCGTTTCACCAAAAATGGTGAAACCAAGGAGAAGCCAAAGGCATCTCCACCGGCGATCATCGTGCAAAACAAAGCACATCAACGTGCACGCGCGGACGTTTCCGAACATCCTTCGGGAAATGAATTACACCACACTAAAAGCTAACATACATGAAGTGCAAGTGTGGGTATTGAATGCATCCTAATGCCTATCATGTCATGGCATTTCATAAAACAAGATGCAATCAATTTAATGCAAGAAGAGACATTGAATAAACAATAAAGCACAATGCACACAAAATATAAACACAACATTCAAGAATAAGAGTTATGCATGTTGTGTGTGTGTGCAACTATATCTCTTCAAGCCAAAGTAAGCACAAGATATACCTTTGGTGCTTGTCCTCTTGAGGTCTTGGAAAGGGTCTTTGATCTTCAACCTTAATCACCTAGACTACCCTTACAACCAAACCCCAACATGTGGTTTGACCACGAAATAAGCCAATCAACAAATGGGAATCCTTACAATCTCCCCCTTTGGCTATTTCGTGACAAAACCACCACTCACATTTATTCCTCACATCATAATAGAAACTACGGGTCTACTATGATTTTCTACTTTACAAAGAGATAAGATAAATAGTCTTGAAGTCTTCAATCTCAAGTAGAACAATCAATCCCTGAAAGCACAGTTTCTATACTTTCCAATACAAGAAAAGGTGAGATGAATCAAGTGAGATAAAACAAGCATTTGCATTTAAGAATTTAGGTACAACATCATGCAATGCATGAATGTGCAAATGCTCCCCCTCAAAGGGTTACTCCCCCTCAATTAGTATTCTCCCCAACATGCACAATTGCTACTACAATTTGCAACTCCTCTTACCACAACCTACTCCCCCTTTTTGTCATGATATAGACAAAGGAGTAGTCCCCAACCGGGTTACTCACGGCAAAGAGAGATAGTAGCATTCTAGTATATGCATAATCAATATAAGTCACTTTTTGCAATCTCAATTTATTGGAGAGAAACAAGGAGATTTATTTAAAGAAAATGTGTGAATCAAAAAATTGCTTTGCATACAAGACATGTAGCATTTAAGTTCAAAATATCATGGTATTTGGCAAAGCAAATGACAAAGGTTTTCAATATGAATTCAAACCAATTTCACCAATGTCAAGAGAGAAGCAAGAATATAGGCTTTCATTGATTTCAATTTAAGAACAACTATATCCAACTTTATAAGCCAAACATGTCATGAGCGACTTTGCACCCTATTTGATTTTTCCGGATAAGATATCCGTATGATAGTAGACATGTTCAACCAATAAAGAAAGAGAGACATTTGGATTGTAAAATCCTTGAATGGATACAAGATCCTTTTTCATTTGAGTCTCATAAGCTTTTTCACACATTTTTTGCAGTTAAGAAATGCAATTATCAAAACATGCTTTTTAAGATTAGCATTTAGCATGTCATTTTAGCAATCATCATGTCATGGAGATCATTATAGGTCATTCAAATTTTATCCTATGTATATATCTCCTAGTCCAAAAATGCATGTTTGAACATAAATATGACATGGATTGCAATACAAGCATTGATCACACTTATTGAATAGAAAATATATATACATAGTGTAACCAAGCTAACTCAAGCAACAAAAAGAGAAGCATAAGATATTTCAAATTTTTTGCAAGTGACAAGATGCAAAATAGCTTTCTTTGCTTAAGTTCCCCATATGGGGTCAAATTTCCATACCACTTCAAAGAAGGGTATGAGGTCCTATGGACCTACCAAGTCCTTTGGACTTGGTTGAACCTATTTGAGACTTTTTAGTCTCGTAGCAAGCGGGTTCATTCTTTTTATTCCACTTAGGTGACACTAAGTCAATCCTAGTGGACAAAGGTTCTAGAGTACAAGATGAAAAAGGATCATGCACATGATTTTCTTCCTTTTTATGAAGCATCTTAGCTCTAGCTTTTTTCTTGTCAAACATGTTTTTAGCTCTACACATTTCAATGTAATGCAAGCAACTTGGTCTAATATGACCAACAATACCATAAAAATGACAAGTGGGAATATAGTTAGGAATCATACCATTCCCTTTAGCATGGATAGGAGCTTTCCCTTGTCATTGTGGTTGTCTTGGTTGTTGGATAGGATCTCTCCTCCTTTGTTGATAACCAAGACGAGGTTGCTTGCTTGTCTAAGCTTGCATGATTGAACTCTTCCCATTCTGTTTTTGAGTTTGAGGGAAGATAGTGTGAGGAGCCCTTTGGGTGTGAGCTTGAGCTTGACCTTTTGGTGCCTCAAACACTTGGGCACTTCTTGAACACTCTCCTAGGTCACTCTTGTTCCTAGGGTGTTGAGGAGGAGGGGACATACTGGAGTCCATGTCCATGACAAAGGATGTCATGCTTGTGGAGGAGGCATCCTTGTCATCAATGTAGCCAAGACCACTCTTGTCACTTGGCTTTCTTCCAACTCCCAACATGTGGTCAAGCATCTTGGTGCTTGAAGTCATCTTAGCCATTAAGACCTTAACTTCTTTAAGCTCTCTTTTCAGCTCTTCTTCTCTCCTCTTAGATAAAGCTAAGTCTTCTTTTAGCTTATCTTCATCTGCCATGGATCTCACCACTTCTTCACACAAGTGGTCTACTAGTGTTGAAAGCTCTAGATTCTCTTCTTTTAATCTTCTAATTTCTTCCTTGTCCCTCATTATCGAGCTCTCAACTTTGACTTTGTAGTCATTAAGATCCATACACTCCACACTTCCATTTGTGGAGTTAGATGACAAATATTCAACACTTGTGTCATCTCCTCTAATCTCCATTTCACCAATGGAGTCATCTCCTTCATCAAGATCATCAAATTTTTCTCTTGATGAGGAAAGAGCCAAATCCCTATGAGTAGCTACACCAACTACTTCTATACCTAGTTCTTCTTGGGGATCATAAGGAAAAGCAACTTTGCCAACTTCTTCAACTTCTACACTCTTGGCTCCAAATTCCGTGTAGATGATGGCAAGTTCTTCATCACTTGAAGGATTTTCGTCATCTTCATATTT
Source organism: Acer yangbiense (assembly GCA_008009225.1). Lineage (NCBI taxonomy): Eukaryota > Viridiplantae > Streptophyta > Magnoliopsida > Sapindales > Sapindaceae > Acer > Acer yangbiense. The sequence continues at coordinate 758,647 of CM017765.1, read as the reverse complement.
ATCCCATAGGGTGGCCAACGCCTTCCCTTTTCTTCTATCCTTTAAGTTTCCACACTCCGGGGAGAAATGCCCGAATCCTCCACATTCGTAGCACTGAATCCCCTCTCTTGAAGACACTTCTTGGTTTGGCTTGTCATTGAGTCCCATGTCTTCAATTGAGATACCCTCCTTCTTGTCATGCTTCGAAGTTTCCAAAGCAATTGTCTTCTTCTTCTTAGGAGGTGAGGTGGTCAACTTCTTCTTAGGAGGTGAGGTGGTTAATTTCATAAATCTCCTAAATCTCTCTAGTAAGAGAGGCATCTCCTCAACGGAGTCAATTTCTTCTCTCACAAAATCACTCATAGTGTTTGCGTTGAATGAATGCAAATGAGGAGAATGCAAAATGTATGAAGAAATCAAACAAACATACAAAATGCAAAAGCACACCAAAATGAGCTAGGATCACCTAAGTATATCTAGGAACCCGCTCTGATACCAATTGAGAGTTCTCAAATTAGAGGCGTGTTCTATATAAAGCTAGAGGGGGGGTGAATAGATTTTATCTAATTATTACCCAATTTTCGCATGCATGACAATTTTACGAAAATACCCCTAGCAAGTCAACAATACATACAAGTGTAATAAGATGCGGAAATAATAAATGACACTTGATGTTTACGTGGAAAACCCAACCACTGGGAAAACCACGGGCTGTATAGTGCTCCACACTCGGAACTCGAAATCACTAATTGAAATGAAGTTTACAACCTATGTAGACCTCGTCTAACACTCCGGTCTGTAACCCCTCACTTCTACCCAGCGGGCCTTTATTAGCAACCCTATTCCAATTTGCTTGATCCTCGAAGTCGCTACTTGTAATGATGTTTACAGCCTAATCCCGGTCTGTAACCCACCACTACTACCTAGCGGGCCTGTAATAGCAACCCTAGACCAAGACTTCAATCTCTCAAAAGAGATGCACAACCCTATGTGAATATTTATGAATATTCAATTAATGCAATAAGAGCTAGGGTACTCTAAATGCTTACCTAGGATTATAAGATGGCAATATAATCAATCCTAAATATCACATATAGCTATATGTCATGGCATATAACTTTAGCTAAGTAAAGGATAACCAATCCTAGATACAAAGCTGTCATATAAAACCCACAAACATTCAAAGGATTAACTAGTTGATTAAAAAACAATCTATCAACCTAGTTATCAATACATCACACAAGAATGTTCATGGCATAGCTTTTAGGCAATAATGACCTAATCAAATAAGCTATGAAAAATAATCTCAATCAACAAATGAGATCAATTAGCTAGATGGCATATGAACATTAAAGCCTAGCTATCAAATAATAACCCAATCAACACATAATCTCAATCTTATATGTAGAAATTAATCTAAACACATATAAGTAAAATATGAGATAAAATTGATAAGTAGAAACACTAATTATGTAAGATAAAAGTGTTCAACAAATCATACCATGTGTGTTGAAGAAGACCCATGCATTAGCATATACTAGATGAACCTAGATGATGCATAGATGATGATTTGTGCATGTGGGAATGGGTTTAGAGAATTAAAGATGTGATCTTTAAGCTTTTTCTCTCAAGTCTCTCTAAATATCTCTCTAGGGTTCTTGGGATGCAAGACTTGTATTCTGAACCAGAGATAAGGATGTATTTATAGAGACCAAAAATAGGGCAGGTGAAAATACAATTTTGCCCTTGAAACGCACCGATCGGTGGTTTCAATCGGCGGCCAGGCCGTCGAATTGAACCGCCGAATGGCTCCCGAGCGGAACAGGGGAACTTCGGCGCCTTCGTTCAGCGGTTTATAAACCGCCGATCCCAACCGCCGTTTTGGACCCGAGAGATATATTTCAATCAGGTCTTATCGGCGGTTTCGAACGGCGGCCAGGCCGTCGAACGTAACCGCCGTTTCACCAAAAATGGTGAAACCAAGGAGAAGCCAAAGGCATCTCCACCGGCGATTATCGCGCAAAACAAAGCACATCAACGTGCACGCGCGGACGTTTCCGAACATCCTTCGGGAAACGAATTACACCACACTAAAAGCTAACATACATGAAGTGCAAGTGTGGGTATTGAATGCATCCTAATGCCTATCATGTCATGGCATTTCATAAAACAAGATGCAATCAATTTAATGCAAGAAGAGACATTGAATAAACAATAAAGCACAATGCACACAAAATATAAACACAACATTCAAGAATAAGAGTTATGCATGTTGTGTGTGTGTGCAACTATATCTCTTCAAGCCAAAGTAAGCACAAGATATACCTTTGGTGCTTGTCCTCTTGAGGTCTTGGAAAGGGTCTTTGATCTTCAACCTTAATCACCTAGACTACCCTTACAACCAAACCCCAACATGTGGTTTGACCACGAAATAAGCCAATCAACAAATGGGAATCCTTACATAGCACATGGGGTTTATGCATACCACTTGGCCAAAAATCTGAAACAACATTGTAGGAAGTGAGGTGACGTGATTAATCTTTACTATCGTGCTACATATGTGTACCTTGTTGAGGAATTCAACCGTTTAATGGCTGAGCTGAAATCCATCTATCTTAAGGTTTATGATGAGTTCGTAGAGGTTGGAATACATAAGTTTTCACATGTCTATAGCCCTAGGAAGAGGTACCATATGATGACCACCAACATTACAGAGTCAATGAATTCTTGTCTACTTGCAATCCGAAAATTGCCTATCACATTTGTTGCCGAATTTATCAGAGATTTGTTGCAACGTTGGTTCCACGACCGTCAAAGTAATGAAAGAGAAACACCCACATTCTTGCTAATGATGCGGACCAACACATCAAAGACAGGGTATTAACATCGCAACGGTGTGATATTCACCCCCATTGACTTCAATAGATTCAAGGTATAAGACCAATGGAAGGAAGCAATTGTCGACTTGGAACACGTTCATGCTCATACCATGAATGGGACCTAGATGAGCTACCGTGTATTCATGCCATGACTGTTGCAACATATGCTTACATAATGTTTGTTTACATTTTGAATAACAACCATAATCTTCAATTTCTAATTGTTATTCATTTATTTGTGTCTTTTGTATCAGGCTTAAAGGTATGCCCATCAATGCATTATGTTTCGACTTTTTCACAGATGGATGGCTGAAACAGGCGTATGCCATTAAGGATGTCAAAATTACCCATTGGTCTGGGGACCCGTGGAGACCTGAATCGTTAGGGGCAGGTTTAACCATACCAATTAAGTTGTGGTATGGGCTAGTATTTTTTTTAATACCCGATTTAATTTCGGTATGGTTACGGGATTTCAAGTCCTCGCCCTGCCCCGTCCCCGTTATCAATATATATATATATATATATATATTTGAAGCACATAATTAGTATTGGAATTAACTCTTAAAAAAAAAAAATAGTACCATGAATACTATCTTTGGAAAACATAATTTTCCTTCATTTTTTCCCTCCGACTAACATAATTTTCTCTCTCATTTTTTCCCATTTTTTTCTCTCCATTAAAACACTACTCCATTCCAGATCATTATATATAATATACCCCACACTATTATTTTCATATTATTCAATAATATTTATATGATCTTTATCAAAAAGTAATTAAAAAAATACATTAATGGGATAGGGATGGTATGAGGCAAAAAACCGATCCCCTAATGGGGAATCCTCGTACCCGCACTATTTCTTTTAAGGCGGGTATTCATAGGAGATGGTATTTCTCATACTAATTGGTATTGGGGATGGTATTGGAAAACTCGTACCCGACTTGTACCGTTGACATCCCTATATGCCATGGTTGTGAACCCTGTTCCAAAACTTAAAGCGTGGGACATTGCTGATGATGTTCATAATCACATTGTATTGCCATGGGAAAAAAAATGATTGACAAGAAGAGCAAAGTAAAATCGGATGCCTTCTATTGGGGGGAAATGAAAGCAACAAACGTGTGAGAATTGTGGGCAAAAGGGACACAATAAAAAAAGTTGCATGAACCCATCGTGTAGCACAAGGAAACCAGCAAAAAAACCACGTGCTTGTAGCGTGTGCAAGAAATAAAGACATAACAAACTTACGTGCCCTGATGGGGATAACGCACCCGACCCCAGTTTGGCACCCCACCTTAGCTCGGATGACACTAACACAGATGATGAAGAAGTTGATTGCTAGGTATGGGTGAGAGTCATCCTTTCCTTCTTTTCTTTTTTTGAAAAAAAAAAAATCTTTGAGAGCTAGCAGTTGCCTACGCTTTTGCTGTTGCATGCACATACACCGTTACTGTAGGTTGAGATGTAAGTGCGCAAGAATGTTGTTGCTGTGATGATGGTGTAGTCTGTAAGCTGTCATGTATGGAATAATGTCTTCTATGGTTATGGTTGTGGAGTTGCATGGAACTTTTTATGGTTTTAAGTTGTTACAATTGTTTTTAAGTTGAGAAGCAGGAGCAGCCCAGCATGTGTTGTTGTGAGGGATGGTGGTGTAGTATTTAATGTTAATTCCTGCAGATGATGTTGTTGTTGTGGTCGTCTAGTAGCTATACAATATTTACAATTGTTTTTAAGTTGAGAAGCAGGAGCAGACCAGCATGTGTTGTTGTGAGGGATGGTGGTGTAGTATTTGTTGTTAGTTCCTACAGACGATATTGTTGTTGTGGTCGTCTAGTAGCTATACCCGAATATTTACAACTATTTTTAAGTTGTTGTGGCAATGGTCTTGTATGGAATAATTGTGTATTATGGAATATTTGCTGTGGTCTTTTTATGGAATAATGGTCTAGAGTTAGTATGAACATTTTTAATGGAATTACCTATGTTGTCGTGATATGACACTGTTATTTATGTTTCTATTTTGGTATAGATTTGTGTGTGCTATTTTAGTATAGATTTGTGTGTGCCCAGCATACACATATCTTGTTCCTTGTAGTATATATATAGGCCCGTATATACTATTGTTTTCTGCCTTGTGTGTCATTGAGCCCAGGAGTCATGCAAGACAGGGCTTGAATTTATTTTTTGTTTCCATAAGCTCTGAAGTATGACCTATGTATGTGAAGCCCTGGAAGAACATTGATTTGTTAAGCCCTGTATATTATTGAGCCCAGGAGTCTAGTATTTTATAAGCCCTGACCTATGTATATGAAGCCCTGGAAGAACATTGATTTGTTAAGCCCTGTGTATTATTGAGCCCAGAAGTCTAGTATTTTATAAGCCCTAACCTATGTATGTGAAGCCTCGGAAGAACATTGATTTGTTAAGCCCTGTATATTATTGAGCCCAGGAGTCTTCAGCCCATGTATGTCAAGTTGTCAATCCCTGGAAGAACATTGATTTGTTAAGCCCTGGATATTATTGAGCCCAGGAGTCATGCAAGACAGGGCTTGAATTTATTTTTTATTTCCAGGTTACACACTTACATCGTATTTTTTGTACGCACAAAATGTTTTTGGTGGGGCAATGTACTTTAATTAATAATATTAATTTAAAAATTATTTATTAGTTAAATGAAGTAGCAGTAAGGTGTGGTAAAAGTAAATTTAGGGGAGTAGGGAGTCTTTACATTAAAGGTTTTCAGTTTTTTGAAAAATGCATGCATTGCATTGGGTGGTGAAAAGGCTTCTAGGTGACCTTTCAATGAAAAAGACGTTTACAATGACCAATGTGACTTTTCATTTATGGAACGTTCGTTTTCATACATTATAAATACCAAGTACTTGTTACATTTTTTTCGTACTTCACTTGTATTTGTTTATCATTTTTTGTTCATACAATGGCAGAAAACAACAACAAAAGGAATAATGTTGGAAAGAATTTTGATGAAACAAACAGGCTAGAATCCATCTTCAAATGCAGAGAACACCATCTGTGAAGAGCGTGCAAACGCTGGATGCCTAACTGTCGACAATGCAGTGTTGATGAGAAAAGTTGATAACCTAGAGGCAGAAATTATCGATTTACATGTGCAGATGGAAGCAAGAGACTATGAACTGAATGGACTGTATAGTCTTGTCGAAAAATTGCAGAAGAAGATGTTGAACTTCAATATTCCACTATCATCTCCCTAGAGAAACTCTTTATGATTGTGTTCACAGTTTGATGTCTTTGCTAGAAATTTTCGGTTTTTTTTTTTTGTGTTTGTGTTCAACATTATAAGTACTATTACGAATATCATATTTCCTTAATCCCTGACACAAAATCTTAATCATCATAAGAAGTTATCTTTAATTCATAAAGATCTACCAAAAAGTTATCTTTAATTCATAAAAAGGCAAAGCAGATGCCTTGAACAAATATAAAATATACACAAACAACTTTTCATAGATATTTGCCCACTGTTACTCCGATTAAAAAAACAACTATAAGGTATATATAACCAGCATTACTGTTTTGGTTTGTACGGGTTCAGTGCAAATAACCTTATCTTCTATGGTACCAGAAGTATGATTTGAAAGTTTTTCATTATGAACTGCATGGACAGAGATAGCTTGATATGCTTCATCCATTGTATTAAATTTCTAGTAAGAAGCACCCGTAAATCCATCAACTTGTTCATGACAATCAGGCCAAGAGTTGAACACACCAGTTTTCCTGGCTTTGAAAACAACATACACCGATTTTTTTGCCATTTCATACAACACAGTGAATGTAAGTACAAAAAACAAGTAACTAACAAATTAAATCCAATTTTTTTTTTTAAATGACAAAACAACAAATAAAATGAAGACATTAAATCTTGTGGACACAAGACATTAAACTTTCCTATTTTTCTGATAGCCAAACAAAATGAAGTAACCAAACAAAATGAACTAAATCCAGCATACAATTCCTCATTTTTTTTTTTCACTTCACTTCTAAACAAAATGAAATAACAAAATCCAGTTATGGTTAATGGGGCATAGAAGTCTTTCGAAAGAAATCAGAGGTAGAAGCTATACTTGCTTGTAACTATGATTTCTTTTGAAAACCTCCATCCTCATTGAACTCATTTTCGAACTAAGATTAGAAATTAAATTATAAATCAAAATAGAAACAAAATGAAGATGAAGATGTGTAGAAGAAGACATGTGGGCGTGGGCCCTGGTCGTGAGTATTGAAAGAAATAAATCGTATGTGTAGAAGATCAAGATGTGTACAGGATGAAGATGAAAATCAGCCCTAGGTGATGAAGAAAAAGTGGAACCAACCATCAATATAAGTGAAAGACTAAAGTGGAAACCAACCCATTGAATTACCTAATAACCCCTTGTAGGTGTGGGATCCAGCTGTGGACCACTTTCATTAGTTAGTGGGATCCAGCTGTGGTCCATAAACTTCCTTTAAATGCATTGAATTGAAGCCCATAAATAATACAGGTGAAGCCCTGTATCGGAATTGAAGCCCAGAATCACTATACAGGGCTTAGATGGTATACTTTTTCATTTAATTTAAATTTTTTGATAATTTTAAAAAAAATTCTGATTGTACAGCATTTGTTACACACCATGTGGCAACACCGTAGAACTTCGACACCACCAAAAACGCAATCTAGTATGGGAAGCCTTAGTCATACAATATGTAGTAATCTAAAGTAATAGTGCAAATGTCACACATTACTTTACTAGGGTTATAAGTGTTACTAAGCAATTGTAATGGACTTGGTCACGGGGTATTTTTGTGACCGTCTGATGCTCCCATAAAAACTCTAAGTTGCCCACCTACGTTCCATCCACTTTGGACCGTCTCGATCAGGAAGAAAAATAAGGGACCCACATCATTGGATGTATAAACAAAATACATTCAAGCCCTAGAATAATTTGTGAAGCCCAGGAATTAAAAAAAGGACTAGTGGGATACAGCTAGGTCAATAGCTGGGCTCAATGAGGAATAGCTGGGCTCAAGCCCAGTGTAGGGAAAAATATACGTGCACGCAGCGGAAGCGAGACTAAAATCAAGTTTAGTATAGTTTAAATTTTTTTCCATAATTTGAACCTTAACCCTCTAATTAATTAAACATATATATATACTAAAAAGTAGAATAACTTTTGTCGCGTGATCTGATTGACTTTGCGTCAATGGTAATCCGCAAGATCTTCCAATCCTATCACAAACGTGAATCACCTAGGAGCGTGGTCTCCCTTTCTTTGAATTGCGTACCTAAGGATGGAAAACAAAATCTATCCTCCTGATCGTTAGTCACAATAAAATCCAAGAAACTAGAAAGTATGTTCCGGTCACTTTTGAATTTAACAACCGTTAAGATTGAAACTCGCGTGAACCTAATTCGAAGTTGTGCACAAAGCTTTTTGATATTCAAGCTTACAAGTGCACTATCGAAATTAGAACTCTCTTTCTCTATTTCTCTCTTGGCCGAAATTAAACACTTGTCTAGAGTATGAATTGTTTTTCTAAGCAAAAGAAATAATTCACTCAAGCTAGGAGAAGAAGAAATTGTGGCCGAATGCTATCCTATCAAATATATAGGGTTGCCGAATGCTTCTTGTATTAGGATTTAGGGTTGGCCGAATTCTCTCCCAAAGAGGATTTGTGCTTTACCCTAATTCCTATCAACCTTAGAATCCTAACCCTAATACAACTCTTAAGTGTTTAATCCTATTATGACTTATTAAAAGACTTCCTTATTTGATTAGATAAATAAACCTTATTATTTATCTTCTTACCAAATAAGTCTTTTATCTTTAATATACTACTACCAATAGTATAACTCTAGGAAACATATTTCCTGATCAGAAAAAGATTTTGATTCTCAATTAAATGATTAACTAATAAATTAATTAATTTCCATTTAATCAATCAATAAAATAAAATAATATTTTAGACTATTATTCTAGTCTTGCCGCCCACACCATATACATGAGCCTAATATTATTTTCTTATTTTATTTAATCCATTAGACTTTAATTAAAAAGCCCACATGTGAACCAGACCCATTCTTACTAAAAGAAACAAGCCCACATGCCTTTCATTAATATATTAATATAATTGATCAGCCCATTAAATAAATAATGTGTAAATTATATTCTTAATATATTAAATACAATTCTAAATGGACCCATAAATTGGTCCGGTAGAATATATCAAGTGATCTATGCAAATCCGTGTGGATTTGGGATCTTGGCGGGCTATCTAAATTTAAGCTTCAATAGACATAACATAATCACAATCAACAAATGATTCACTTAGGTCCGATCTATTAATTTTAACTCATTCCACTAAAGAGCTAAAATTGAACTCTTAAATAAAAATAGAATAAGTAAATATTTCTCATTCGTACCCTAGACAATCTTATTGGAGACGGTGTATCCTCGTGAAGAATATCAGTAATCGCCAAGAGCTCATAGACCGCCTATAGCTCTCCAAGTTACCATATTTACTCATATGACCACATTTTGAACTTGGATATTTTGACTTGTCCAGAAGCCATGTTTAGACTCTATCGAAAACTTAACGTTAAGATTCAATATCCAATACCTCAAAACATCCATATGATGATATTCTACTCTCATTTAATAAATGGAGCCACGATGTCCATATCTATAAATGAAGTCCTCTATCGATTAACAAATGAATACCACCAAACTATCGAGGATAGACTATGCTATATAATCGTACTCATTGATAACTCAAATGATAACACTTGCAACCATAAGTCCATTATTTATCTCAGGATTAAGATAGACTCTCTAATTGTCCTGATAATGAAAAAACTTTTATCTATTGACGGTTCTAGATAAAGTATTTCATTGTGATCCTATTCAATGCACCCAATGCACTAGATTCTATTACTCAAAGACCCTTTGATGATTTCAGACTCATCATAACTCATTTGATCCCACTCAAATGTTAGCAAAAGAATTCTACAACTTTAACAAGATAAAGGTGCCCAACCTTTAACTTAAGTTGTGAACATTATTCAAGACTAACTAAAGAATTGTGTCTACCTCATACATATCCAGATGTACGAACAATTCTTCTTTTCTCATAGTCTTTTGACCTTATGATTATTTACTTTAACAATTATAATATTAAACTATAAATGCTATAAGATTTGTTAAACCAGAAATCACTTTATTAATATGAAAAGATTGTCAATTACAATATTATACTCTTGCTATTGAGCATAATCCTAACACCCAGATGAAGCTTGGATAACTGGAAGGCTAAAAGCCCACCCGTTGAATTACATGATAACCCCATGGAGTTGTGGGATCCAGTTGTGGTCCACTTTCATTCGTTAGTGGGATCTAACTGTGTTCCACAAACATCCAAAAATGCATTTAATTTAAAGCCCATAAATAAAAAAGGTGAAGCCCGTATCAGAATTGAAGCCCAAAATCACTGTACAGGGCTTAGATGGTATACTTTTTCATTTAATTTAAATTTTTCGATAATTTAAAAAAAAAATTCCAATTGTACGGCATTTGTTACACATGTGGCAAGACCTAGAGTGTTCAATACCACCAAAAACGCAATCTAGTTTGGGAAGCCTAAGTAATACACTATGTAGTAATCTAATGTAATAGTGCAAATGTCACACATTACTTTACTAGGGTTAGAAGTTACTAAGCAATTGTAATGGACTTGGTCACGGGGTATTTTTGTGACCGTCTGATGCTCCCATAAAAACTCTAAGTTGCCCACCTACGTTCCATCCACTTTGGACCGTCTCGATCAGGAAGAAAAATAAGGGACCCACATCATTGGATGTATAAACAAAAGACATTCAAGCCCCAGAATAATTTGTGAAGCCCAGGAATTAAAAAAAGGACTAGTGGGATACAGCTAGGTCAATAGCTGGGCTCAATGAGGAATAGCTGGGCTCAAGCCCAGTGTAGGGAAAAATATACGTGCACGCAGCGGAAGCGAGACTAAAATCAAGTTTAGTATAGTTTAAATTTTTTTCCATAATTTGAACCTTAACCCTCTAATTAATTAAACATATATATATACTAAAAAGTAGAATACCTTTTGTCGTGTCATCCGATTGACTTTGCGTCGATGGTAATCCGCAAGATCTTCCAATCCTATCACAAACGTGAATCACCTAAGAGCGTGGTGACCGTTTGATGCTCCTACAAAAACTCTATAAAGTTGCCCACCTATGTGCCATCTATAAGTCGCGCAGCGGAAAAGTAATTGAAATTAATCAATAAAATAAAAACGATATGTTTCAAAAAAATTCTATCGTCTTCTTGAGACCTTTTGTATATACACAAATATGAGGAAGAGATTTGTTTTCATACCTTTGATGAACACTCCGTTGTTTTCTTTTCGATCCTTCTTTATGATCCAATACCACTAAGCCTTCCTAACTATGTCCCGCGATCTAGCAACTGTGTATGTGGGCATGTCACAGATTCCAGGAGCGATTGAATGGAGGCTTGAGAGAACTGGAAGACAACACCTTGCTTCCCCAGTAGAATTCGGCCAACCTGCAAGCAAAGAAGAAAAACTTTTTCTTTTCTTTCTTATGTGGCTACGGACCTTCTCTTTCTCTCTAGGGTTTCGATTAGCTTCTTTTTCCTGACAAGTATATCTTATATACTAGAACCTAGGGTTTAGTAATCCAAGTTAAAATAGGATTCTAAATCCTTTTTTTAATTATTACTTCACTAGGGTTTGAACCTTTGACCTATTTAGAGTAAATAAAAATAATCACTTATTATTTTATTGCTCTTGTCAAGGTTAGAAACTGAAACCTCCATATGACAATTTAATAATTTTTAATTATTAATATGTCAATTAATTAATCATATTATTTAATAATATTTAATTCAACAATTAAATAATATTAATTAATTCCCAAAATATATTTAAGTTACTTTCGTAACACAATTAATTGGACCATCCAATTCTCCATGAGTCTTTGTTACTATCAATCGTATAGGGCTAGCAAGGGGACCTAATGGACCCACAATTTTGAACTCCAATAATTCTTAGAAAAAAAATAATTAAACTCTTTGTAAGGATTCCCATATATTGATTGGCTTATTTCGTGGACAAACCACTTGTTGGGGTTGATTGTGTAAGGGTAGTTTAGGTGATTGAACTTCAAGCTCGAAGGCCCTTTCAAGACCTCAAGGGACAAGCACGCCAAAGGTTTAATCTCTAGTGCTTAGTTTTTTCTTTGAAAAGATTTAGTTAGCACACACACACTTAGCATATTTGTACTTGTGTGTATTCTCTTCACATGACACATTTCGCTCTTGCACTTTGTTTGATGTATCTTGTTGTGTTTGTGTGTTGTGTAATCTGTTTCCCGAATATGTTCGGAAACGTCCGCGCTTGCACAAATGTATGCTTGGTTTTACGCAAAGACCACTTAAGGGGAATGCTCTTGGCTTCTCCTTTAGATTCACCATTACTGGTGAATCGGCGATTTGATCGGCGGCCTAGCCGCCGAATTGAAACCGTCGTTTCAGTCCAGAAAGGTCTGGAGTGATTCTGCGGTTACGATCGGCAGCCACCGACCGCCGTTCGAAACCACCGATCATACCTGATTGATTTATTTCTCGGGTTTGATTCTGCGGTTGGTTCGGCGGTTTTGAAACCGCCGATTGAAACCACCGTTGTTCCCCTATTCTTCTTGGGTTCAATTCAACGGTTCTAAACGGCGGCCTGGCCGCCGAATGAAACCGCCAATCATGCGTTTTCAGGGGCAAACTTGTCTTTTCACATGCTCTATTTTTCATGCCTATAAATACATCACTTTCTCTTGTTCTGAATAATGACTCTTTGATTATCAAGAACCCTATTTTTTAAAGAGAGATTTTGAGAGAAAAAGTAACCAAGTTTGCTCATTTAAACACTAAAATGCATTCCTTTGTGCATCAAAGTTCATCTTGCATTCATCCATGAATGGGTTTGCATCATCACAACTTGTTTGGTAAGATTTTGATTAAGTTCATCTCATTTTAGTATTTTTATTATCAAGCTATTCTCTTTTAATTTACTTGTATGTTTTTGATCATATGATAAATACAAGAATAGAGAATTAATTGTGATGAATTGATTGAGTGTTGTATGGTGATAGCTAATTATTTTTTTGATTAATCTTGATTAGCTAAGCTATTTGACATGTCATTTAGCTATTGATATCTAAGGTTGATTTAATTGATTACATCATCATCCTAGATAAGCATCTAAGGTTCCCTAGTCTTGTTTGTTATTTGAATATTTATACATATTCACATAGGTTGTATAATCTCTTCATTGAGAATTAAGTCTTGAGGCTAAGATTGCTTAGGCCTCAAGCAATTGGACTAGAGCCACTTTTAAAGGCCTGAGTGGTAGAAGTGGGGGGTTATTGACCGGAGTGTTAGACGAGGTCTACATAGGTTGTAAACTCCATTTCAATTAGTGGATTTTGAGGTTCGAGTGTGGCGTACGAAACAGGCCCGTGGTTTTTCCCAGTGGTTGGGTTTCCACGTATACATCAAGTGTTATTTAAATTCCGCACTATATTACACTTGCTTGTATTTTTGACTAGTAGGGGCATTTTCGTAATATTGACTTCCATGCGAAAATTGGGTAATAAAGCTTAAAATCTATTCACCCCCCCCCCCCCCCCCCCCCCCCCTCTAGATATATTTATCATACACACCGAACGTTTATTCGTTCCTTTCACTTTTTAATTAATATTTCAGAATTATTAACCTTGGAGTTATTCCACTAAAAACCCAAGGTTGTACTCTCGTAACTGTAGAGGTTTTACACAACCAATTTTATCAATGTCCATTGATATAGCTATTACATATGGCATGATCCTCCACAAGTAGTTCATAATTAGAGCTAGGTCATAAAGTCCATTTTACATCTCTAATTATATCTTTTCCTTTAAGTACCATTAATTCTCTTGAATGATTATATCATTCATTCCTTTACGGAAGAAAGAGAGGGCTCTTAATCGTTCAAGCCTCAAATCAACCCTTAAGGGAACTACTTATCTACTTCTTGTAAGAAGGAGTGGATTCCACTATTGTACGCATACCTTCCTAGCCATAAGCCAAACCATGATTCCAAGATATGAAGATATTGACCAAGAATGATATTCTGATCTCTCCCATGGTAAATCAAAAACCATGATCTAACCTGAAGGAGTTAGTAAGACACTCAGGATTTAGATCACCCATATATAGCCATCATTAGTCGATATATATGAATCTTTTAAACTAACGGATCTTAGTGACAAATTCATATAGATCGTGGCCTAATCCTATATGATCATATCATATAAGGTGCCTCCATTCAAATAACACCATATGAGTAGTCTAGGATAAGACCACCGTACAATACGGAATGGACTACAGCTGTAGAGTAACCACAAATAAAGTACCCAGCTTTATTTGCTTTCTACGGACTATTTAGATTGCATGTCTCAAACTGAATTCCTCTGTATATGACATTCATATACTCAGTTTGAGATTACATCTAGCAATCTTGGATGTTTGCATATATAATATAAGCGTATGGTTTAATATATTTGAATGAAATAACTACTTCTTTTATTATTGAATTTATAACATTTACATATTTCAAGCTTTAGGGCATAAATCCCAATAATCTCCCATTCCCACTTGCACTACAGCATGTGAGACATGTCTCGTAATCCGAGACCCTCTAGGTAACCTTCAAAAACATTAGCCATTAAGGTATTTTGATAATCGCTTTTTCCGTCGTTAAGAAATCGCAAGGATCAAAAGATTATTTCATTTAAAAAGGGGTTTCCTACACAATGTGCTCTAAACTAGCAAAAGACTAGTAAAGCGGCAAGCGAGGGTATCGTTCCGCAGGGAGGTGTGATTCGTCAACCATATCAAGTTCTAGAGTTTATTGTAAGCATGTAAATAGAATGCGGAAAGGTAAGAATGATGTGTGTGAAATGTATGTACAATGCCGTGTGTGTGTGTGTAGAGAATAAAAATAAAAATAAATAAAAACAAAGAGAATATGGAAGGGTGAGAATGGTGTTTAAAGCGATAAATAAAATGGTGGATAAGAGAGATGCAAGAAAATGGTCACACAAGGTTCAACAAGTTCACCACACATAAGTGCACAAATAGTTGGTTGTTAGACATTAAGTACATCCAATTTTAGTTAAGGGTTCGTTCTTGCCTCAATCCGATTTATACCCATTCATAGAGCTAATGGTTGAAGAGTGTGTTGAGAGCCTCTCAAACACGAAACCGCAACCAACATATGTGAACCGATTCTACAAACAAAACTACATTGAGCCCCAATAATAGCTTCGTAATGTAAAATGGCAACGTGAAAGTCTAATGAATGTGGAAAGAGTGATTGTATCTCCGACCATAACTCACCTAGAGCCCCTAGAGTGAGAAATAGCTAAAGTCCAATTGTTTACAAGAACAATGAACCAAACCCTTCTAATATGACAATTTATAGGTTCACTCACTCTTCCTAGCTAATTAGCCAAAACTATGCCCGGAGAGCCCCTCCTAAAGCACAATCCTAACTCTAATTCACTCAAACCAATTCATGACATGCAATTTCGACCTTCCAAAGACATACATACACAAATGGGATGTTTGATTACAACTACTCCTACAATTAAGTTAATCTACTCCTAATCCCATCCATGAACACATATCAATTTCCAATCATCCATAAACATGCATTTCAAGATAAGAGATATACTCAATAACAATCAAGAATGAATCAAAACACAAATTGGATATAAAAACAACCATATATATATATTGAGCACAAAATAGGTTTACAAATATTCCTAAGTGGGGATTACACATTCAAGAAAACAAGAAATACATAGAGAGTGAGAAATAGATACAACCCTTGAAGAAAACCTCCTCTAAGAGCTTCTTCCTTTGCTAGCTTGAAATTGACCAAAGCCCATTCCTATCTCTATGCAATCTACTCCTAAATGTGGTGAAAGATGTGTAGAAGGTGAGATGGGGAGCATCCATGGAGGAAAAACCTCCATGGATGCTCTTGGAAACTTCTCTCTCTCTTATTTGGTGAAGAAAATGAAGAAGAAGAAGAAGAAGAAGTTTGTGGGGAGTGTGTTCTGATGGTTGAGAAGAGAATAAGGTGTTTATATAGTGTTGGGAGGTTAGGGCACGAATTGGGGATGAAAGGATGAAACTGTCCCTGAAATTAGCCCAAAAAACGACTTTCTGGAGTGATTCGGCGGTGTCATTCGGCGGCCTAGCCGCCGTTTGAAGTAGCCGTTTAGACCTGACAGCCTTTCAGCGTTTTCAGCATCGCGCACCGTTACGGAAATGGGCATAACTTCCTGTAGAAAGCTCGGAATCACAATCCGTAAAATGTTCTGGAAACTAGACTTCTAGTACTTTCCGAATATATAAAGATATCCATGTGGTTCTATCTGAGAAGGAAGATATGATCTCAGCAAGTTGTACATTCTGCACGCGTATTTACAATTTCAGTTCTTTTTGCTCCATTTTGCCTCCCAAACTAATCTTTAAGCTCAAAACCTTATTATAAGGAATATGTACCTACACAAGGCTAAAACAAAACATTATATACAAAAATACGCTCAAAAACGAGACAAACGATCGGAAATGGGGGACCTCAAATAGGTATAAAATAGTGCGATCATCTTTGTAAATGGATCAACATGATTATCTCTCTACACTATCTCCCTAATGAGATGATACTTTCTCTTCTATATGCTTTCCTCTTTTGTGGCTTCTTTATTCTTTGGAATTAGCCACTGCACCACTATTATCATAATAAAGTGTCATGGGCTTATCCAAGTTTGGAACAACTACTAGATCACTCAAGAACTTACGAAGCCATACCGCTTCTTTAGCTGTTTCGCAAGCTGTTACATATTCGGCTTCCATAGTGGAATCAGCAATACAAGATTGCTTGATACTCCTCCATACTATGGCTCCACCACCAAAGGTGAATACTGACCCAAACGTGGATTTTCTAGAATCACTGTCTGCCTAAAAGTCAGAATCCGTATATCCTAACGGGATCATATCCTGTTCTGAATATACTAACATATAGTTTCTCGTTCTCTAAAGATATTTGAGAATGAGCTTCACAGCCACCAAATGATCCAATCTTGGGTTAGACTGGAATCTACTGGCTACTCCCACTGTGAAGCAGATGTCAGGTCTAGTGCATAACATAGCATGCATGAGACTGCCTACTACTGACACATATGGAACTCGTCTCATATCCTCAATTTCTTGAGGTGTCTTAGGACACTGTTCCTTAGACAAGTGAACTCCATGCCTAGAAGGCAGACTACCTTTCTTGGAGTTCTCCATCGAGAATTGCACAAGAATCTTGTCGATATACGATGCTTGAGACAATGCTAACAGTTTGTTCTTACGATCCCTTATTAATTGGATCCCTAGAACATAACTTGTCTCTCCAAAAACTTTCATTTGGAATTGGTTAGCAAACCAGCCCTTTACTTCTGATAATACTCCCACATCATTCCCAATGAGTTGGATATCATCTACATATAGGACCAGGATAACTACTTTCTTGTTAATGATGCACTTGTAGACACAAGGCTCGTCGATGTTTTGCTCAAAGCTATAAGTTTTAACAGCAGCATCAAACCTGATGTTCCAAGATCTAAATACTTGCTTCGGTCCATAAATAGACCTTTGCAACTTGCAAACTATTTGCTCTTGATCTTGGGACACAATTCCCTTTAGTTGTATCATGTAGATGCTCTCGTCAAGATTGTCATTCAAGAATGCAGTATTGACGTCCATTTGCCAAATTTCATAATCAAAATGGGCAGCAATGGATAAGAGTATCCTAATAGACTTAAATATAGCCACTAGCGAGAAGGTCTCTTCAAAATCGACCCCCTCCTTTTGGGTATAACCCTTTGCCACTAGCCTTGCTTTGAAGGTCTCTACCTTTCCGTCTACTCATCTCTTTCTCTTCTAGATCCACTTACTCCCTATGGGTTTTATCCCATCAGGTAAGTCTACAAGTTCCAAGATTGAGTTAGAGTTTATGGACCCCATCTCGAGATTCATGGCTTTAAGCCATTCCTCTTTGTCAGAGTCTTCCATTGTATGTTCAAAATGTCAATGAATCATCCACACTATCATTAGAGACAACAACCTGTGCCTCTCCAATACCTAAGTAACGGTCAAGTTTTTGTACAATCCTCCCACTACGTTTAGGTGATAGTGTGATCTGACTAGGAACGGTCTGATTATCAGACGTTAATGGAACAACAACATTGTCAACTGTAAGGATTCCCGTTGTTTTTAATTGACTTATTTCGTGATCAAATCATATGTGGGGATTCTTTGTAAGGGTAGTTTTGATGTTGTTGTTATTGCTTAGGCCCTTTGAAGACCTCATGATTTTCAAGCACCAAAGGTAATACTCTAAGTGCTTACTTGTCTTGAAGAGATAGTTGCACACACTCACAACTCATGCATATGTTTAATCTTTGTATGTTGTGTTTCTTTTTGTTGTGCATCAATGCCTATTTACATCTCTTCTTGCTTGGTATAATGATTGCATCTTGTGTTTATAACATCATAGCATTTAGGTTTTTAGGATGCATCTTAGTTTACCTTTGTTCCCCTTGCATGATTGCTTGTGGGGTTCAAAGTTGTGGGCTGTGCGCTGGTCCACCTGCGCCTGACGTCCAGCGCCGCTCACCGGCGCAAAATGCCCAGTGGCGTGCCGCTGGTCGTGCGCTGGTCCACACCAGCGCAAGGTCACCAGCGCTGATCGCCCAGTGTGGCTCCGCTGGTATGGCGCCTGTGTGAGTGCATGTCGTCCAGCGCCAATGCAAAAATGTGCGTGTGCGCTGGTCTTGCGCCTGTCGTCCAGCGCAAGGCCACCAGCGCACAGAGCAATTTTGGTGCGTTTTTCAAAACGACCACACTTCACTTATGGCCCCTATATATATAACACTTTGACTTTAGGTCAGCCAAGAGAGTTCATATTCATATTCTATACTTAGGATATTTTTCAAGAGAAGAAAAATACACAAAGAACTCAATTTTAATCACTCAAACACTTTTTCATGATCATCAATCATCATCTAGCATCATCTTGGATCATCTAGATGTCATCTTGCATGGAATCTTCATCATACTTTGCTTGGTAAGTTTTTCACTAATATCTTACATGTTTTGTGTTTCTCTTATCTAGCAATCTCAATTAATTACTTGTTGATTATTTTGTATGCTTTGGATACAATATTGAGATGAGTATGATGTATGTTTGAGAAGTTGTATTGTGCTAGCATATTAGGTTTTGTGCTTAATATTGATTAGCTAAACTAATTGACATGTCATTTAGTTTTGATATCTAGGATTGTTCTTAATTGCATATTAATCATCTTAGATAAGCATATAGGGTTTCCCTTGCTCTATGTTGCATTTTGGATATTTACATATACTCACTTAGGGTTGTATTCTCTTCTAGAGAAAGTAAGTCTTGTGTGTAGCAACCGGGATTAGGTTGCTTAGATCGCAAGCAAATTGGACTAGGTTCACTCATACCGGGATTAGGTAGGTGTGTGATTACTTCCGGGATTAGGTTGTAATCGTTTGCACATTTAGTGGATTCGAGGTTCGAGTGTGGCTTACTTACATAGCCCGTGGTTTTTCCCGTGAGGGTTTCCACGTAAAAACCAAGTGTTGTTTTAATTTCCGCACCATATTACAATTGCTTGGTTATATTATCTTGAGGGCATTTTCGTAATTTTGACTAACACGAAAAATTGGGTAAAAAGCGTAAAATCTATTCACCCCCCCTCTAGATAGCTTTATACACACCGTGCTATAATTTGTTTCAATTGGTATCAGAGCGGGTTCCTAGACATACATAGGTGATCCTTGCTTATTTTTGTGTGTTTTGCATTTTGTGTGATTTTTGATCATTCATACATTTGCATTCATTTCATTCATTCATAAACACTATGAGTGGAAACGGTGGAAATGGTGGTGGCCACGAAGGACCTTCTAGCACAAGGCCTCCACTTCTTACCAGATTGAACTATTCCCAATGGAAAGGGAAGATGGAATCCTACATATGCCAAATTCATGACCGTGCATGGATGGCGGTGGAAGATGGATATGATCTCCCTATGATGACTCCCGAGGGTGGAGGATAAGATGTTTTGAAGCCTGAGGCGCAATGGAACGCGCAAGAGTTTGAGGCTTCTAAGTGGAATAGGAAGGCTATGCATGCCATTATGTATGCTATGGATGAGAATCAGTACAAGCTTATTCAGAATACTCAGATTGTAAAAGTGGCATGGGACATCCTTCTAGTTGCACATGAGGGAACCGAGGTGGTGAAGGAGTCCAAGCTTCAAGTCCTCCAAACTCAGTTTGAGCTACTAAGGATGGGAGAGGATGAATGCTTCAATGACTTCGAAATCAAATTGATGGACATTGTAAATCAAAGCCATCAACTCGGAGACCCGTATTCGGATAGGAGAGTCAAGCAAAAAATTATGAGATCTCTCCCCGATAGGTTTGAATCCAAGGTGACGGCCATAGAAGAAAATAGTGGCTACATGGATATGAAGCCAAGTGAGGTGATTGGGCGTCTCCTTGCATATGAGTCTAGGAAGGCTCCTAGCACCACTACTCCTCCTAAGAAGTCTAAAGGAATAGCTTTGAAAGCATCTAAGGATGCAAAGGAGGCAAAGCATGAATCGGATGAAGACCTTGCTTTATTTGTGAAAAGGTTCAACAAGGTTATGGGGTTCAAGAAGAAGAAGGGATTTGGGTCAAGAGGACAAGATTTGAAGAAAAAGAGTTCCTTCAAGAAGTTTGAGCCTAGACAAGAGAGGACCGAAAGGAAAGGGGTCCGATGCTTTGAATGTGGTGGGATTGGTCACTTTACCCCCGAATGTGCTAATCACAATGAAAAGAAGAAGAGCAAAGTGATGGCCGCCACTTGGAGTGGGAGTAGTGATGACTCCAATGAGGAAGATGAGTCTTCAAGTGAAGAAGAGCTCATGGCTAACCTCCTAGCTTTTGCCTCCTCACATAAGAGCAAAAGTGGTAGTGAGAAAGAGGAAATGAGTCAAGAGGAAAATGACTCAAGTGAAGTAGAAAGTGACTCCTCTTCTAGTTCTAAAAAGAAATTTGTGGAGCAAAAGGTGCTTGATAAATACCATGCCGAGTTCAATGATTTAGCACTTAAAAGCACAAGAAAGATTGAGAGGTTGAGAGAAGAAAACCTTGAACTTTCGGCTCACAATGACCACTTAAGTGAACAAGTGGAAAGATTGAAGAGGAGAGAGGATAAGTTAATTGAGGAGTTAGACTTATCCAAGAGAAGTGAAGAAGGCTTGAAGAGGGAACTTGTAGAAGTTAAAGGGTCCTTGGCTAGGATAGATTCTAGCACCAAGAAGCTTGATCATTTACTTGGTGTTGGAAAGAGTCCAAGTGACAAGAGAGGTCTTGGGTATGATGGTGGCAAGAAAATCTCAACCTCTAACAAGACCGTGTTTGTCAAGAGCTTGAAGAACGAAGAAACTTCATTTGTGCAACCTCCTAGGAAGAAGTTAGAAGTAGGACAATGTTCTAATGCTCAAGTGAAAATGGGGCCAAGAAGGAAATCTTAAGCTCAACCCCCTAGGGTCCCTCAAGCCAACACTCCTCCAAAATTGGCTCACAAAGGAAAGAGACCAATCATGCAACCTCAAGCTTGGAAGCAACCTAGACCGGTTCAACAACGAAGATGGATTGAACCCACTTATCCACAAAGACATGGACAAGCTCCCATACGTGCAGAAAGGCAAGGTATGATTTCTTATTTCATCCCTATTTGTCACTTTTGTGGTTGTGATGGTCATATTAGACCAAATTGCTTTCAATATATTAAAATGTGTAGAAAACAAAGCATGATTGAAAAGAGAAAGAATAGAGCCAAGATGCATGTTTCTAGGAATGAAAATATTGATTTGCATGATCCTAGAAATAGTAGAGCACATGTACCAAAGACCACTAGGAAAGCTAAAATTGTTGCTAAGTGGATTAGAAAGTATGAAAATGTTTGCCATGTTGCACAAATAGCCTTGAAGGCAAATTCTTCTAATTTTTGGTACTTGGATAGTGGGTGCTCTAGGCACATGACGGGAAACAAGAGTTTCTTCGAGACTCTTGTTATGGAGGAAGGTGGAAATGTCACTTTTGGTGATGGATCCAAAAGAAATGTTAAAGGGAAAGGAACCATTTTCGTTCCCGGATTACCCTCATTATCCAATGCTTTATTTGTTGATGGCTTGAAAGCCAATTTAATAAGCATTTCACATCTTAGTGATGAAGGATATTCCGTCTTGTTTTCTAAAGATTTTTGCTCAATCCTAAAACCCGATGGACAAACCTTGTTGAAGGGCATGAGATCTAGCAACAATTGTTATTGTCTTGAAGCTAGTATTGTATCTAATCATGTGTCCATGGATGAGCAAATTGAGTTGTGGCATGAAAGACTTGGCCACATGAACTTTAGGGATCTACGGACCCTTGGAAAGTTCGAGTGTGTGCGTGGCCTCCCTAAGCTTGGGAAGAAAGCCAATGGTGTTTGTGGACCTTGCCAACAAGGAAAGCAAACTAAAAGCATGCACAAAAAGGGTAAGTATCTCACCACCAAGGAGCCTCTTAAGCTTCTCCACAAGAACCTCATGGGTCCCATGCAAACCGAAAGTTTGGGTGGAAAGAGATACATTTTTGTTTGTGTTGATGATTTCTCTAGGTTCACATGGACATATTTTCTTAGAGAAAAATCCGAAACTTTTGATAAGTTTAAAATTCTTTGTAATAAACTTCAAAATGAAATGAACTCTAATATTAAAAGCATAAAACGGATTAGAAGTGACCATGGGAGGGAATTTGAGAATGCTACCTTTGAAACCTTTTGTAATGGTTTAGGTATCTCCCATGAGTTTTCGACTCCTAGGACACCTCAACAAAATGGAGTTGTTGAGAGGAAAAATAGGGTCCTTCAAGAGATGGCCCGTGTGATGTTGCTTAGCAACAATGTCCCTAGGAACCTATGGGCCGAAGCCGTCAATACGGCTTGCTATATAGGGAATCGTGTTTTCCTAAGGCCCGGTACTAGAAATACCTCCTATGAGTTATGGAAAGGCAAGAGGCCAAATGTTAGCTACTTCCACACTTTTGGAAGCAAATGCTACATTTTGAATGACCGTGATCAACTTGGCAAATTCGATGCTAAGAGTGATGAGGGTATCTTTATTGGTTATGCCTTGAATAGTAGAGCCTATAGAGTTTTCAATTTAAAGACTCTAAGTGTTATGGAATCATCCAATGTCATATTTGATGATACTAGGCTCAAGTCCAATGATCATGAGGAGGAGGTTATTTTTAGTGATGGTTCTCCTTTGGAGAAGGTTGTGGTGTCTCCTAATGTTGGGACATCTAATGTCAACAATGATGACACACAACCTATTGCTAGAGTTCCTCTCTTAGACTCTAAAGAACCCGCTCCATGGGTTAGGAAACTCCATGATAAAGAAGATATCATTGGAGAGGTAAATGAGGGTGTTAGGACTAGACGTCAACTTGCTAATCTTATTAGCTATACTTGCTACACCTCTCAAATTGAACCCAAAAAGGTTGAAGAAGCCTTAAATGATGAATTTTGGGTTCTTGCCATGCAAGAAGAGCTAAACCAATTCGAAAGGAATGAGGTTTGGACTCTAGTTCCTAGGCCTAAGACCACTAATGTCATAGGCACTAAATGGATATTTAGGAACAAATCCGATGAGGATGGCAACATAGTGCGGAACAAGGCTAGACTTGTAGCACAAGGGTACTCTCAAATTGAGGGTATCGACTTTGAGGAGACATTTGCTCCCGTTGCCCCGTCTAGAGTCTATTAGGCTTCTCTTGTCCATTTCTTGTGTGCACAAGTTCAAATTGCACCAAATGGATGTCAAGAGTGCCTTCCTCAATGGCTTCTTGCAAGAGGAAGTGTTTGTTGAACAACCCAAGGGGTTTGTGGATGCTCACCACCCCAACCATGTCTATCGCCTCAAGAAGGCACTATATGGGTTGAAACAAGCACCGAGGGCTTGGTATGAGCGCCTCACTCAATTTCTTGTTGACAATAACTACACAAGAGGTAGTGTTGACAAGACACTATTCATCAAGAGAGACAATGATGAGCTTTTCATAGCTCAAATATATGTCGATGACATAGTGTTTGGCTTCACCAACAACACCAAGGTCCAACAATTTGTTGATGTTATGTCTCATGAATTTGAGATGAGTCTTGTTGGTGAGCTTAATTACTTCCTAGGTTTGCAAATTAGGCAACTAGATAATGGGATCTTCATAACCCAAGCCAAATATGCCAAAAACCTTGTGAAGAAGTTTGGTCTTGAAAAAGCCAAACATTGTGACACTCCTATGAGCACCACTTTGAAGCTAAGCAAGGATGCTAGCGGTAAAAGTGTGGACCAAACCTTATATCGTGGCATGATAGGGAGCTTGCTCTATTTGACCGCAAGTAGGCCCGATATATCTTTTAGTGTAGGAGTTTGTGCTAGGTAACAATCCGATCCCAAGGAGTCCCATCTCTCTTCGGTTAAGAGAGTCATTCGCTTTGTGAATGGGACTTCCAACTATGGGATTTGGTACTCATTTGACACTAATCCTAGTCTTGTAGGATTTAGTGATGCGGATTGGGCAGGAAATTGTGATGATAGGAAGAGCACATCGGGCGGTTGCTTCTTTCTAGGCAACAACTTGGTGTCTTGGTTTTGCAAGAAGCAAAACTCGATTTCCTTGTCCACGGCGGAAGCCGAGTACATAGCCGCGGGGAGTGGATGCACTCAACTTATATGGATGAAGCAAATGCTAGTAGATTACGGATTCAACCAAGGTACTCTCACTCTCTTTTGTGATAACATGAGTGCCATTAATATTTCCAAGAATCCGGTGCAACATTCTAGAACTAAGCATATTGACATCCGCCATCACTTCATTAGAGAGCTTGTTGAAAATAAATGCATAGTACTTGAACATGTAGGTACTAATGATCAACTTGCGGACCTATTTATTAAACCCTTAGATGCTACTCGATTTAAAACTCTTAGTAGATCTATTGGGGTATGTCTTGTGGAGTGATGTTCTATGATTGACCCCATATGGGGAACTCAAGCAAAGAGAGCTATTTTGCATTCTTGTATCTTGCAAAAAATTTGAAATATCTTATGCCTCTTCTTTTAATTGCTTGAGTAAGCTTGGTTGTACATATGTATATATGTTTTCAAATTCTATAAGTGTGAACCTTGCTTGTCTACAATCCATGTCATATTTATGTTCAAACATGCATTTTTGGACTAGGAGATTTACATAGGAAGTATGATGTGAATGACCTATAGTTATCTCCATGACATGATGATTCTTTAATAACATGCTAATGACAAATGAAAAAGCATGAAATTCATATAACATGCTCACATGAAAAGCATGAATTGATGATTGCATATTCTTAAAATGCAAAACTTGTGTGAAAGCTTATGAGACTCAAAATGAATAAAGGATCTTGTATCCATTCAAAGGAATTTACATTCCAAATGTCTCTCTTTCTTTATTAGTTGAACATGGTTACTATCATACGGATATCTTATCCGGAAAAATCAAATAGGGTGCAAAGTCGCTCATGCCATGTTTCGCTTATAAAGTTGGATATAGTTGCTCTTAAATTGAAATCAATAATCTCTATATCTTTGCTTTTCCCATGACATTGGTGAAATTGGTTTGAATTCTTATTAGAAACCTTTGTCATTTGCTTTGCCAAATACCATTGTATTTTGGACTTGAATGCTATATGTCTTATATGCAAAGCATGTTGGATTCACACATTTTCTAAAAATAAATCTCCTTGTTTCTCTCAAATTAATTGAAGTGCATAAAGTGACTTATATGTATATGCAAATCTTGCATGCTTCTATCTCTCGTTGCTATGAGTGACCCGGTTGGGGACTACTCCTTTGCCTATATCATGACAAAAAGGGGGAGTAGGATATGGTAAGGGGAGGTGCAAAATATAGAAGCTATTGTACACTTTGGGGAGAACATACATTGAGGGGGAGTAACCCGTTGAGGGGGAGCATTGCATTTATCAGACATTGCATACATTTGGTAATGTTGTGCCTAAATTCTAAAAATGCAAATGCTTGGTATTGTTCTCACATGATTAATCTCACACTTTTCTTGTATTAGAAATGTTAGAAACTCTTTTCAGGGATTGATTATTCTACAAGAGGATTGAAGAGTTCAAGTTGCATTCTCTTATCTCTTTGTAATGTAGAATATCATTGTAGTCCCGTAGTTTCTATTTTTTTGTGAGGAATCAATGTGAGTGATGGTTTTGTCACGAAATAGCCAAAGGGGGAGATTGTAAGGATTCCCGTTGTTTTTAATTGGCTTATTTCGTGATCAAATCATATGTGGGGATTCTTTGTAAGGGTAGTTTTGATGTTGTTGTTATTGCTTAGGCCCTTTGAAGACCTCATGATTTTCAAGCACCAAAGGTAATACTCTAAGTGCTTACTTGTCTTGAAGAGATAGTTGCACACACTCACAACTCATGCATATGTTTAATCTTTGTATGTTGTGTTTCTTTTTGTTGTGCATCAATGCCTATTTACATCTCTTCTTGCTTGGTATAATGATTGCATCTTGTGTTTATAACATCATAGCATTTAGGTTTTTAGGATGCATCTTAGTTTACCTTTGTTC
Organism: Acer yangbiense; assembly: GCA_008009225.1. Lineage (NCBI taxonomy): Eukaryota > Viridiplantae > Streptophyta > Magnoliopsida > Sapindales > Sapindaceae > Acer > Acer yangbiense. Next base: position 731,887 of record CM017765.1, on the reverse strand, counting down.
CCCTTGCATGATTGCTTGTGGGGTTCAAAGTTGTGGGCTGTGCGCTGGTCCACCTGCGCCTGACGTCTAGCGCCGCTCACCGGCACAAAACGCCCAGTGGCGTGCCACTGGTGGTGCGCTGGTCCACACCAGCGCAGATCGTCCAGTTCTCTGTCGCCGGTCGTGCGCTGGTCTACACCAGCGCAAGGTCACCAGCGCTGATCGCCCAGTGTGGCTCCACTGGTATGGCGCCTGTGTGAGCGCATGTTGTCCAGCGCCAATGCAAAAATGTGCGTGTGCGCTGGTCTTGCGCCTGTCGTCCAGCGCAAGGCCACCAGCGCACAGAGCAATTTTTGGTGCGTTTTTCAAAACGACCACACTTCACTTATGGCCCCTATATATATAACACTTTGACTTTAGGTCAGCCAAGAGAGTTCATATTCATATTCTATACTTAGGATATTTTTCAAGAGAAGAAAAATACACAAAGAACTCAATTTTAATCACTCAAACACTTTTTCATGATCATCAATCATCATCTAGCATCATCTTGGATCATCTAGATGTCATCTTGCATGGAATCTTCATCATACTTTGCTTGGTAAGTTTTTCACTAATATCTTACATGTTTTGTGTTTCTCTTATCTAGCAATCTCAATTAATTACTTGTTGATTATTTTGTATGCTTTGGATACAATATTGAGATGAGTATGATGTATGTTTGAGAAGTTGTATTGTGCTAGCATATTAGGTTTTGTGCTTAATATTGATTAGCTAAACTAATTGACATGTCATTTAGTTTTGATATCTAGGATTGTTCTTAATTGCATATTAATCATCTTAGATAAGCATATAGGGTTTCCCTTGCTCTATGTTGCATTTTGGATATTTACATATATTCACTTAGGGTTGTATTCTCTTCTAGAGAAAGTAAGTCTTGTGTGTAGCAACCGGGATTAGGTTGCTTAGATCGCAAGCAAATTGGACTAGGTTCACTCATACCGGGATAAGGTAGGTGTGTGATTACTTCCGGGATTAGGTTGTAATCGTTTGCACATTTAGTGGATTCAAGGTTCGAGTGTGGCTTACTTACATAGCCCGTGGTTTTTCCCGTGAGGGTTTCCACGTAAAAACCAAGTGTTGTTTTAATTTCCGCACCATATTACAATTGCTTGGTTATATTATCTTGAGGGCATTTTCGTAATTTTGACTAACACGAAAAATTGGGTAAAAAGCGTAAAATCTATTCACCCCCCCTCTAGATAGCTTTATACACACCGTGCTATAATTTGTTTCATCAACAACTCTTGTTGATTGTTTACTGGTCGAACTAGCTTTTAATTCATTTAATACAGTCTTACTTCGATGCTTATGATCATTTATATAGTCTTCCTCAAGAAACGTTGCATTTGTTGACACAAACACTTTGTTTTCTTATGGACTATAGAAGTATCCTCCTCTAGTTTCTTTTGAATATCCTACAAATAGGCATACTTGCGAACGGGGTTCCAACTTTCTGGATTTGTTCTTCAGTACATGTACTGGACACCCTCATATGTGAAAATGTCGCAAACTAGCTTTACGACCATTCCACAACTCTAAAGGAGTCTTAGGAACGGATTTGGATGGAACTAAATTCAATATATAAGCCACGGTTTGTAATGCATATGCCCAAAAAGGGTTTGGCAATGATGAGAACCTAATTATAGATCTCACCATTTCCATTAGGGTTCTAATTCTCCTCTCCGCTACACCATTATGTTGTGGTGTTCCTAGAGTTGTGAGTTGGGACACAATCCCATGCTCAACCAAATAGTCCTCGAACTCTTGATCGAGATACTCACCTCCACGATCTGATCGTAAAGCTTTGATAGTTTTGCCTAATTGGTTCTCAACTTTAGCTCAGAATTCTTTGAACTTTTTAAATGTTTCCGACTTACGATGCATTAGGTAAACATATCTGTATCTTAAGTAATCATTACTAAAAGTGACATAATACTCATAACCACCCATAGCTTTAACATTCATAAGTCCGCAGATGTCAGAATGTATAAGCTCCAGCGGTTGTATAGCTCTAAGCCCATTTCTAGTAAAAGGTCTCTTGGTCATTTTACCTTCTAAACAAGACTCACAGACAGGTAAAGTGTCGATCTACAACTGACTTAAAGATCTGCCTTTTACTAGTCTATCTATCTTGTCAAGGTTGATGTGGCCAAGTCTTAAATGCCACAGATATGTTTCATTATTTGGAAAAATCTTTTGTCGTTTCGTTTTAGTTTTTTCAACTTTAAACAATTCAGTGTTAAGCAGTGATGTATGAATTAACGGTCTTAAAACATACAAATTGTTTTCAATTAAATCAGAAAAAATATTCAATCCGTTTCTAGAAATAATAACTGATATATTACTGAAAGAAACTGAATACAATTGTTCTAATAATCTGGATACTGAAATCAAATTTCTAGTAAACCCAGGAATGTAATAAATATTGTCTAATGAAAGAAAACAATTATTAAAAGCTAGTCTAACTGATCCCACTGCTCTTGCTGAAATGACATTCCTTGTTCCAACGCACATTGAGAAGGCCCCTTCCTCAAGTTTTGTTTTGCCAGCAAACCTCTTCCTTTTCTTAAATCCATAGAAAGATAGTTCAGCAACATTTGCTTCACCAGTCTTACTTTTATTGTCCTTAAACATGGACTCAAAAGTTGTGAGCTCATTAAGCAACCGAGTCAGACTGAACTTTAACTTGTTTATCCCATAGTTTTTTTTTAACTGATCAAAGCTCTTTGGAAGAGTTGTCAGCATGATGCTCACCTGGCATGCCTCATCTATGGTCCCACCATTGACTTCATTAGTATTGAAATGGGACATCATACCTAGGACACGTTCCCGGACTGATGATCCTTCTTTCATACGAGCAGTCATGGCGGAACGAACAGCTTCGTACCGCTTTTGCTCAGAAGGCTGCCTAAACATGGCTTGCAACGACTCCATCATCTCATATGTTGTTGTCATTGCTTCATGTTTTGTATAAAGCACTTTTGTCATGCTAGCTAGCAAATAAATGTGGGCCTTTTCATTTTCTGAAATCCATTTTTCGTAGGCCTCATGAACAGTTCGTGCTGCGTTGGCTACAGGCTATGGAAGACATTCCTCCGTAAGCACAAATTTTAGGTCTTTGGTGACCATGATTGCATTAATGTTGTTTTTTCCATTTTGTATAGTTATCCTTGGTTAATTTTTCATTGGCAAGTATTGAAAGTAAAACAGAAGACATTGCTGATATAAACTTTAAATAAAAACCTATTCATTCATTCATACACTTAAACCATATATAAAATTATTTGGCATATAATTAAACATGATGCATGAAACATGTTTAATGAACAATAAAAATCCCTAAAAAAGTCACTATGCTACGATAATCCAACATGCCACAAGTAAGTGCCGCCTTATGGTAGGTCAAGCACTTGTATGTCGGATCGAGACATTCTCAATTAAATGATACTCCAGAATAACTCTTCATTCTTATATAATTTAATCATTGTTTATTTCAGATCTCTAAAACTTAACTTGAGAGTTGCTGCCTTAGGGTCAGTCAATCCCAAAATACATCAAAAAATCTTATCCGTTAGGAAGTTAACCTTGGTATTGACTCTTATGGAGACCTTCCTTAGGGAGGACGAAAACAAAGCCATCTCTAGGCCCCACTTGAATCTCACGGTGTTTCTACTATTGATGGAGACTGTGGGATATAATGTTATATATCCCTCTCCCACTCACTATTACTCTTTATTGAAAGATCAGTAATTAATGAAAATTACCAAGTTTTTACGCCTAAAAACTAATCTCATTTATTTGATTATTCAATTTTAATCATATTAAAAATAATAAACATCATATAAAATAAATGAGCTATTAATCATGTATGATATATTATAATGCAACTGTAAGCTCATCTAATCTATATGGCATAAGTATGCATGATAATGCTTTAATCATCTCATAAATAAAACATTCATGAGTTGACCGAGTAGGATGAGCTATCTAACTTTAAAATAAAAATAAAATCTAATTACAAAATTTAATCCAAGGCATTCCTTGGTTTTCTTGTAATCTCTTTTTCTTCAAGTCTATCTTTTGCATCTAATGGGCTTTTAACCAAGTCCAACTTTATTAACCCTAATATTTTTAATGGTGATCCATCTCATGAATCATTAAACTAAAGCCCATATGTTACACTTAACATTTATTGGAGGCCCAAGTTATTAAAAAAAATATTCCGGCTCATTCACGCTTCCGGATACGCAAACTCTAGTGTCACGAACACTCGGCCTTGCGCTTTCGCACGTAGCCGTCGTCCGCACCAGAGGGTAGCTGTGTACAGCAGCCTTGCTCGACACTCGCGCGCTGCTGCCACCCTTTGCGCAAAACAGCCCATGCGCACGCCTTGCGCTGCACAATATATGCATTGCACAATTGTGCGCTGTTGTGTAATTGCAACAGCTGTGCAACTTCCTTTACAATCATGCATGAGTGCATGACAACACACGCCCAAAATTATGAGTGCATGACAACACACAACCAAAATTGTAACAATTGCGCACAGCAACATGCAATTGTTGCAACACATGCGCAAACAACACTTGGCGCACAACAACAGCTTGTGCCTACGTGCAACACTTGCAGTTTTGTGTGTCCAACACACACTTGACCTCTTCGTCTTCTTGAATATTGTTCTTCGTAAATGGTTACATAATCATATTACAAAATATTGATTTACATAGAACGATTACATCAGAAAAAAATTAATAACTTATTATTACAACCCGAAACGAATTTAACTAAACTCATCGTACCATACAATTAACGATCAACCATGTTTATAAATAAATATATATATATATAAACATCATACAACCCTAGATTATGCCTACACATATCATACATATCGAAAAGACTTTGAAAACAAATATAACATATTCGTGTATTACAAAATTGGCTCTGATACCTATTGTAAGTCGTGCAGCGGAAAAGTAATTGAAATTAAACAATAAAATAAGAATGTTAGGTTTCAAAAAATTTCTATCGTCTTCTTGAGACCTTTTGTATATACACGAATATGAGGAAGAGATTTGTTTTCATACCTTTGATGAACACTTTTTCCACACGACCATATCTGCGGGTAAGCATTCTTCAGTTCTTCTTGAATTATTTTTTTCATTTTTTCTTTTCTATCTCTGTACATCTCCTTGCCTTGGTTGTTCAAACACCAATTTTGCTAATATATGTACTACCATTGTTCAAAGTGTATTGTATGAAATGGGGAAGACATCTGAGAAGGTTTAAGGCTCTGTGACTATTGAAGAGAAAACATCTGAGAAGGTTCAAAACAATGGATATATGATGTTATTACTTATTGTCGTTTGAAAGAAATAAATAATGCTCGGTGTGTATGATAAATATATCTACTGGGGGGGGGGGGGTGGGGTGAATAGATTTTAACTATTATTACCCAATTTTCGCATGCAAGTCAATTTTATGAAAATGCCCCTACTAGTCAAAAATATAAACAAGTGTAATATGGTGCGGAAATTAAATAACACTTGATGTATATGTGGAAACCCAACCATTGGGAAAAACCACGGGTCGTATAGTGCGCCACACTCGGACCTCGAAATCCACTAATCAATATGGAGTTTACAACCTATGTAGACCTCGTCTAACACTCCGGTCAATAACCCCCCACTTCTACCACGCGGGCCTTTAAAAGTGGCTCTAGTCCAATTGCTTGAGGCCTAAGCAATCTTAGCCCCAAGACTTAATTTTCAATGAAGAGATTATGCAACCTATGTGAATATGTATGAATATTCAAATAACAAACAAGGCTAGGGAACCTTAGATGCTTATCTAGAATGATGATATAATCAATTAAATCAATCCTAGATATCAAGAGCTAAATGACATGTCAAATAGCTTAGCTAATCAAGATTAAACAAAAACCTAATTAGCTATCATAATATAACACTCAATCAATTCATCACAATCAATTCTCTATTCTTGTATTTAGCATATAATCTAAAACATACAAGTAATTTAAAGAGATGGCTTGATAGTAAAAATACTAAAATAAGATGAAGTTAATCAAAATCTTACCAAGCAAGTTGTGATGATGCAAACCCATGCATGGATGCATTCTATATAGTCATAGAAGATGCAATATGAAATTTGATGCAAAAAGGATTTGATTTGAGTGGTTAAAGGTGAGTTCTTGATTTGATTTTCTCTCAAATATCTCTCTTTGAAGTTTAGGGTTCTAAGGAGTAAAAGAACTTATTCAGATAATGAGAAAGTGAGATATTTATAGACATCAAGAACAGGGCATGTGAAAATACAATTTTGCCTCTGAAACGTACCGATCGGCTGTTTCAATCGGCGGCCAGGCCACCGATTACAACTGCTGAATTAAGCCCAAGAAGAACAGAGCATCATTGGCGGTTTCATTGGGCGGTTTCGAAACCGTCGATTCAACCGCAGAATCAAACCCGAGAGAAAAAAACAATCAGGTATGAACGGCGGTTTCGAACGGCAGTCGTGGCCGCCGATCCTAACTGCAGAATTGCTCCAGACACTTCTGGATGTAAACGGCGGTTTCATTCGGTGGCCAGGCCATCGATCATAACCGTCGATCACCAACAGAGGTGAAAACCAAGGAGAAGCCAAGGGCATTCTCCGTAGGCGGTCTTCACGCAAAACTAAGCATATTCTAGTGCATGCGCGGACGTTTTCGAATAATATCGGGAAACGAATTACTAGGCACATATACACACAACAAGATAAATCAATCAAAGTGCTAGTGTGTAAAGTGACATATGAAGAGTATGCACACAAATGCAAGTATGTTAAGTGTGTGTGTGCATTCTAAGTCTCTTCAAAGGAAACTAAACACTAGAAGTATACCTTTGGAGTGCTTGTCCCTTGAGGTCTTGGAAGGGCCTTCGAGCTTGAAGTTCAATCACCTAAACTACCCTTACACAATAAACCCAACATGTGGTTTTTCCACGAAATAAGCCAATCAAGATATGGGAATCCTTACAATCTCCCCCTTTGGCTATTTCGTGACAAAACCACCACTCACATTGATTCCTCACAACATAATAGAAACTATTGTTCTACAATTATTTTCTACTTTACAAAGAGATATATAAAAATAATCTTGAAGTCTTCAATCTCTTGTAGAACAATCAATCCCTGAAAGCAAAGTTTATATACTTTCCAATACAAGTAAAATGTGAGATTAATCATGTGAGAGCATAAACAAGCATTTGCATTCTAGAAATTTAAGTACAACAACAACATCATGCAATGTATGATGAATGCAATGCTCCCCCTCAAAGGGTTACTCCCCCTCAATGTATTGTCTCCCTAACATGCATAATTGCTACCACAATTTGCAACTCCCCTTACCACCATTCTACTCCCCCTTTTTGTCATGATATAGGCAAATGAGTAGTTCCCAACCGGGTCACTTAGCAAAGAGAGATAGTAGCATACTATATACTTGCATAATCATATAAGCCACTTTATGCAACTCAATTAATTGGAGAGAAACAAGGAGATTTATTTTTTTATGAAAATGTGTGAAATAAAAATGCTTTGCATACAAGACATGTAGCATTCAAGTCCAAAATACAATGGTATTTGGCAAAGCAAATGACAAAGATTTCTAATAAGAATTCAAACCAATTTTTCCATTGTCATGGGAGAAGTAAGGATATAGAGATTTTATTATTTTTCAATATATGAGCAACTATATCCAACTTTATAAGCGAAACATGGCATGAGCGACTTTGCACCCTATTCGATTTTTCCAGATAGTATATCCGTATGATAGTAGTCATGTTCAATCAATAAAGAAAGAGAGACATTTGGAATTTAAATTCCTTTGAACGAATACAAGATCCTTTATTCATTTTGAGTCTCATAAGCTTTTTCACACAAGTTTTGCATTTTAAGAATATGCAATCATCAATTCATGCTTTTTCATTTGAGCATGTCATTTGAATATCATGCTTTTTCATATGTCATTAGCATGTTATAAGAGGATCATCATGTCATGGAGATAACTATAGGTCATCCAAATCATACTTCCTATGTAAATCTCCTAGTCCAAAAATGCATGTTTGAACATAAATATGACATGGATTGTAAACAAGCAAGGTTCACACTTATTGAATTGAAAACATATATACATATGTGCAACCAAGCTTAATTAAGCAATCAACAAAGAAGCATAAGATTTTTCAAATATTTGCATGCAACAAGTATGCATCAGCTCTCTTTGCTTGAGTTCCCCATATGGGGTCAAAAACCATCCTTCATCAATGAAGGTCATGAGGTCCTATAGACCTCCCAAGTCCATTTGACTTGGTTGAACCTATTTGAGACTTGTTAGTCTCGTAGCAAGCAGGTTCATTTTTCCTTATCCACATAGATATGACATTTTTCTTCCTAGTGGTCAATGGTTCAAGAGTTCTAGAAATAATAGGATCATCAACATGAATTTTTTTTCTTTCCTATTAACATGCATTCTAGCTCTTGTCATTCTCTTTTCAATCATGTTTTTGACTCTACATAATTTATTGAAATGAAAGCTGAAAGTAATACAATAATGCTCGATGTGTATGATAAATATATCTAAAGGGGGGTGAATAGATTTTTAACTATTATTACCCAATTTTCGCATGCAAGTCAATTTTACGAAAATGCCCCTACTAGTCAAAAATACAAGCAAGTGTAATAAAGTGCGGAATTTAAATAACACTTGATGTATACGTGGAAACCCAACCACTGGGAAAAACCACGGGCTGTTTAGTTCGCCACACTCGGACCTCGAAATCCACTAATTGAAATGGAGTTTACAACCTATGTAGACCTTGTCTAACACTCTCGTCAATAACCCCCCACTTCTACCACTCAGGCCTTTAAAAGTGGCTCTAGTCCAATTGCTTAAGGCCTAAGCAATCTTAGCCTCAAGACTTAATTCTCTATGAAGAGATTATGCAACCTATGTGAATATGTATAAATATTCAAATAAAAAACAAGGCTAGGTAACCTTAGATGCTTATCTAGGATGATGATATAATCAATTTAAATCAACCATAGACATCAATTGCTAAATGACATGTCAAATAGCTTAGCTAATCAAAATTAATCAAAAACCTAATTAGCTATCACAATATAACACTCAATCAATTCATCACAATTAATTCTCTATTCTTGTATTTATCATATGATCAAAAACATACAAGTAAATTAAAAGAGAATATGCTTGATAGTAAAATACTAAAATAAGATGAAATTAATCAAAATCTTACCAAGCATGTTGTGATGATGCAAACCCATTCATGGCTGAATGCAAGATGAAATTTGATGCAAAAAGGATTTGATTTGAGTGTTTAAATGTGAGTTCTTGATTTGATTTTTTCTCAAAAATCTCTCTTTGAAGTTTAGGGTTCTAAGGACTCAAAGAACTTGATCAGATAATGAGAAAGTAAAATATTTATAGACATCAAGAATTGGGCATGTGAAAAGACAAATTTGCCCCTGAAACGCACCAATCGGCGGTTTCATTCGGCGGCCAGGCCGCCGTTTACAACCGCCGAATTGAACCCGAGAAGAACAGCGGAACAACGGCGGTTTCATTCGACGGTTTCAAAACCGCCGATTAAACCGCAGAATCAAACTTGAGAGATTTAAATCGATCAGGTATGAACGGCGGTTTCAAACGGCGATCGGTGGCCACCGATCGTAACCGCAGAATCACTCCAGACATCTCTGGACTGAAACGGCGGTTTCAATTCGGTGGCCAGGCCACCGATCAAACTGTCTTTTCACCAGTGATGGTGAATCTAAAAGAGAAGCCAAGAGCATTCTCCGTGGGCGGTCTTCACGCAAAACCAAGCACATTCTAGTGCATGCGCGGACGTTTCCGAACACTATCGGGAAACGAATTACTAAGCACATATACACACAACAAGATATCAAACAAAGTGCTAGTGTGTAAAGTGACATGTGAAGAGTATGCACACAAGAACAAGTATGCTAAGTGTGTGTGTGCTAACTAAATCTCTTCAAGGAAAACAAGCACTAGAAATTATACCTTTGGCGTGCTTGTCCCTTGAGGTCTTGAAAGGGCCTTCGAGCTTAAAGTTCAATCACCTAAACTACCCTTACACAATCAACCCCAACATGTGGTTTGTCCACGAAATAAGCCAATCAAGATATGGGAATCCTTACAATCTCCCCCTTTGGCTATTTCGTGACAAAACCACCACTCACATTGATTCCTCACAACATAATAGAAACTACGGGTCTACAATGATTTTCTACTTTACAAAGAGATATATAAAAATAATCTTGAAGTTTTCAATCTCAAGTAGAACAATCAATCCCTGAAATCAAAGTTTCTATACTTTCCAATTCAAGAAAAATGTGAGATTAATCAAGTGAGAATATAAACAAGCATTTGCATTGTTGAAAATTAAACACAACATCATGCAATGTATGATGAATGCAATGGTCCCCCTCAAAGGGTTACTCCCCCTCAATGTGTTGTCTCCCCAACATGCACAATTGCTACCTCAATTTGCAACTCCCCACCATTCTACTCCCCCTTTTTGTCATGATATAGGCAAAGGAGTAGTCCCCAACCGAGTCACTTAGCAAAGAGAGACAGTAGTATACTATATACTTGCATAATCATATAATACACTTTATGCAACTCAATCAATTGGAGAGAAACAAGGAGATTTATTTAAAATAAATGTGTGAATCAAAACATGCTTTGCATACAAGACATGTAGCATTCAAGTCCAAAATACAATGGTATTTGGCAAAGCAAATGACAAAGGTTTCTAATAAGAATTCAAACCAATTTCACCAATGTCATGAGAGAAACAAGGATATAGAGTTTTCATTGATTTTAATTTATGAGCAACTATGTCCATCTTGTAAGGTTCCCATTTGTTGATTGGCTCATTTCGTGGACAAACCACATGTTGGGGTTCTTTGTAAGGGTAGCCTAGGTATCGGGTTTAGTGTTTGAAGCCCTTTGAAGACCTCGTATTGATAAAGCACCGAAGGTATATCTCTTTGTGCTTACTTGTCTTGAAGAGATAGTTGCACACACTCACAACTCATGCATATGTTTAATACTTGTATGTTGTGTGTCTTATTTTTGTGCATTAATGTTCATTAACATCTCTTCTTGCATGTTAGTTTGATTGCATCTTACATATCCAATTGCCTTGTCATGCTTAGACTTAGGATTGCATTTTTGCATTGGACGCTCCCAAAAGCGCTCTACAGAAGCGCTGTACGAACAGCGCCCATTAAGTGCTGTTCAGACCTGATCGATTTAATTCGGTCGCTATTGGGTCGCTGTACAAAGCGCTCTACGTACAGCGCCACTCTGTTTTCCCGTGAGAACAGAGTAGGGGCGTTGTACAAGCGTTGTACAAGAGACGCTCTACGTACAGCGCCCAAGGCAAATATGAGGCCAACTTATCAAAACGACCACACCTTGTTTTGGCCCCCTATATATATGCCTCTTTGACTTTAGGTGAATGAAGAGAGTTCATATTCATATTCCATACTTAGGATATTTTTCAAAGAGAAGAAAAATTCCAAAGAACTCATTTTTAGTTTACTCAAACACTTTTTCATGATCATCAATCATCATCTAGCATCATATCATCTAGATGACATCTTGCATGGATTCTTCATCATACTTTGCTTGGTAAGCTTTTCACTAATATCTTACATATTTTGTGTTTCTCTTAACAAGCAATCTCAATTAATTACTTGTATGTTATTTTATATACTTTGAATACAAGTTTGAGATTAGTATGATGTATGTTTGAGAAGTTGTATTGTGATAGTTAATTAGGTTTTGTGCTTAATCTTGATTAGCTAAACTATTTGACATGTCATTTAGTTTTGATATCTAGGATTGTTCTAATTGCATATTAATCATCTTAGATAAGCATATAGGGTTTCCCTTGCTCTATGTTGCATTTGGATATTCATATATTCACTTAGGGTTGTTATTCTCTTCAAAGAGAAAGTAAGTCTTATGTGTAGCATCCGGGATTAGGTTGCTTAGATCGCAAGCAAATTGGACTAGGTTCACTCATACCGGGATTAGGTAGGTGTGTGATTACTTCCGGGATTAGGTTGTAATCGTTTTACACATTTAGTGGATTCGAGGTTCGAGTATGGCTTACTTACTAGCCCGTGGTTTTTCCCGTGAGGGTTTCCACGTAAAAATCAAGTCTTATTTAATTTCCGCATTTTATACTTGATTTGTTGCTTTATCTAGTTAGGGGTAAATTCATAATTTTGACTTAATACGAAAAATTGGGTAATAAGCTTAAAATCTATTCACCCCCCCTCTAGATAGTTTTATACACACCGTGCTATAATTTGTTTCACATCTTTATAAGCCAAACATGTCATGAGCAACTTTGCACCCTTTTTTATTTTTCCGGGAATGAAACCGGTATGATAGTAGACATGTTCAACAAATAAAGAAAGAGAGACAATTTAGAATATAAATTCCTTTGAACGGATACAAGATCATTTATTCATTTTGAGTCTCATAAGCTTTTTTACACAAGTTTTGCATTTAAAAATTGGAATCATCAATTCATGCATTTTCATTTGAGCATGTCATTTGAATTTCATGCTTTTCATATCATTTGAATTTCATGCTTTTCATATGTCATTAGCATGTTATAAAAACAACTCATGCTTTTCAATTTTAAGCATGTCATTAAGAATCATCATGTCATGGAGATAACTATAGGTCATTCATATCATACTTCCTATGTAAATCTCCTAGTCCAAAAATGCATGTTTGAACATAAATATGACATGGATTGTAGACAAGCATGGTTCACACTTATTGAATTAAAAACATATATACATATGTGCAACCAAGCTTACTCAAGCAATCAACAAAGAATCATAAGATTTTTCAAATATTTGCATGCAACAAGTATGCATAAGCTCTCTTTGCTTGAGTTCCCCATATGGGGTCAATCATTATCCTTCATCAATGAATGTCATGAGGTCCTATAGACCTCCCAAGTCCATTTGACTTCGTTGAACCTATTTGATACTTGTTAGTCTCGTAGTAAGCGGGTTTATTTTTTCTTATCCACATAGATATGACATTTTCTACACAAGTGGCCCCAAATGCCGTGTAGTCGATGGTAAGCTCATCATCACTTGATGACTTGTCTCCCTCTCCAGAGTCATCACTTTCACTCCAAGTGGCGGTCATAACTTTAGCCATCTTATTCTTCAAATTCCCATAATCGGGTGAGATGTGTCCTATACCGCCACACTCATAGCATTGGACCCCTTTCTTTTCACTCTTCTCTTGTCTAGGCTCAAAACTCTTGAAGGGAGCCTTTTTCTAAGTCTTGGCCTTTGGATCCAAATCCTTTCTTCTTGAACTTGACAAATTTCTAGAATTTTCTAAGCAGCAATGCCGTGTCTTCGTCCCAGTCACCTTTTTCCTCCTTTTCAACCTTGGAAGCTTTCAAAGCAATCCTTTTTTGCTGTTTAGGAGGTGAAATACTATGAGCCTTTATAGATTCATAAGCAAGGAGTCTTCCAATTATCTCACTTGGCTTCATATCCTTATATCCACTATTTTCTTCTAAAGCCGTCACCTTGCTTCAAATCTATCAGGGAGAGACCTCATGATTTTTTGCTTGACTCTCCTATCCGAATATAGATCACCGAGTTGATGGCTTTGATTGACAATATCCATCAACTTGACTTCAAAGTCATTGAAGCATTCGTCCTCCTCCATCTTAAACAACTCGAATTGCATTAGAAGGACTTATAGCTTGGAATCCTTGACGACATCAGTTCCTTCGTGTGCAACCTCTAGAATATCCCATGCCTCATTAGCTATCCTAGTGTTCTGAATCAGTTTGTACTTATTTTCATCCACTGCACATAGAAGAGCGTGCCATGCCTTCCTATTCCATTTTGAAGTCTTAAACTCTTCAGTGGACCACTTAGCCTTAGGCTTGAGTACTTCTTCTCCACCACCCATGGGAGTCATCTTAGGAGGCGCATACCCATCTTCAATAGCCATCCATGCCCTATCATGGATTTGGCACAAGTATGCTTCCATCTTGCCTTTCCATGAGGCATAATTCACACCGGTGAGGAGAGGAGGTCATGTGCTTGAAGCACCCTCATGGTTGCCACCATATCCACTCATTGTATAAAATGAATGAAGTGAAATGAATTCAAAATGTATGAATGAGCAAAAATCACACAAATGCAAAACACACCAAAAATGAGCTAGGATCACCTAAGTATATCTAGGAACCCGCTCTGATACCAATTGAAAGAAATAAATAATGCTCGGTGTGTATGATAAATATATCTAGAGGGGGGTGAATAGATTTTAACTATTATTACCCAATTTTCGCATGCAAGTCAATTTTACGAAAATGCCACTACTAGTTAAAAATACAAACAAGTGTAATATGGTGCAGAAATTAAATAACACTTGATGTATACGTGGAAACCCAACCACTGGGAAAAACCACGAGCTGTATAGTACGCCACACTCGAACCTCGAAATCCACTAATTGAAATGGAGTTTACAACCTATGTAGACCTCGTCTAACACTCCGGTCAATAACCCCCCACTTCTACCACGCGGGCCTTTAAAAGTGGCTCTAGTCCAATTGCTTGAGGCCTAAGCAATCTTAGCCCCAAGACTTAATTCTCAATGAAGAGATTATGCAACCTATGTGAATATGTATGAATATTCTAACAAACAAGGCTAGGGAACCTTAGATGCTTATCTAGAATGATGATATAATCAATTAAATCAATCCTAGATATCAAGAGCTAAATGACATGTCAAATAGCTTAGCTAATCAAGATTAAGCAAAAACCTAATTAGCTATCACAATACAACACTCAATCAATTCATCACAATCAATTCTCTATTCTTGTATTTAGCATATGATCTAAAACATACAAGTAATTTAAAGAGATGACTTGATAGTAAAAATACTAAAATAAGATGAAGTTAATCAAAATCTTACCAAGCAAGTTGTGATGATGCAAACCCATGCATGGATGCATTCTATTTTGTCATAGAAGATGCAATATGAAATTTGATGCAAAAAGGATTTGATTTGAGTGGTTAATGGTGAGTTCTTGATTTGATTTTCTCTCAAATATCTCTCTTTGTAGTTTAGGGTTCTAAGGAGTAAAAGAACTTATTCAAATAATGAGAAAGTGAGATATTTATAGACATCAAGAACAGAGCATGTGAAAAGATAATTTTGCCCCTAAAACGCACCGATCGGCGGTTTCAATCGGTGGCCAGGCCGTGGATTACAACCACCGAATTAAGCCCAAAAAGAATAGAGCATTATCGGCGGTTTCATTCGGTGGTTTCAAAACCGCCGATTCAACCGCAAAATCAAACCCGAGAGAAAAAAACAATCAGGTATGAACAGCGGTTTCGAACGGCGGTCTTGGCCACCGATCGTAACCACAGAATTGCTCCAGACACTTTTGGATGCAAACTGCAGTTTCATTCGGCGGCTAGGCCACCGATCACCAACAGAGGTGAAAACCAAGGAGAAGCCAAGGGCATTCTCCGTAGGCAGTCATCGCGCAAAACCAAGCACATTCTAGTGCATGAGCGGATGTTTTCGAATAATATCGGGAACATATACATACAACAAGATATATTAATCAAAGTGCTAGTGTGTAAAGTGACATGTGAAGAGTATGCACACAAATGCATGTATGCTAAGTGTGTGTGTGCATTCTAAGTCTCTTCAAAGGAAACTAAACACTAGAAGTATACCTTTGGAGTGCTTGTCACTTGAGGTCTTGGAAGGGCCTTCGAGCTTGAAGTTCAATCACCTAAACTACCCTTACACAATAAACCCCAACATGTGGTTTGTCCACGAAATAAGCCAATCAAGATATGGGAATCCTTACATCGTTATTTGTAAAGGAGCAAAACCATATTTTTATGTTTATGTTGTGTTGTTGAAAGCTTTTTTTTTTTTATATAGTTTATGTTTATTTTGTTGTTGAAAGGTAAACCCTAGAGTGTTCTTTGACCTCAACATCGATGGCCATCCGACGGGTAGACTTGTGATAGAGCTTTTCGGTTAGGTTTTTGGTTTGTCTTGGCATGTATTCCATATCAAAAAATGTTTCTCTTGTAATGTTTAGTAGTCTAAGTTTTGAAGATTCAAGTCATCAAAGAAAGACATGGCCACAATTCATGCAAGATGCCGGCTTCAAGGAGAAATGTGCTTCATCGGTCTACAAAGGTATATAAGACCTCATTTCTCTTACAAGGCTAGGCACACACACACACATAGCATTCTTGTGTGTTCCTTTATGGTTGAATAGCATTTATATATAACTTTCACACACTTGGTAACGTATGCTCATGCATTAGCTTTAATTTGATAATCATTGGAATTTGCATATTCTAGGACTATGTCTAGGAAATGCATACGTATGTGATTTTGTGGTTATTTGTTTCCGTATTTTTGTATTTGGACTTGAACATGTTCTATTATGATTCCTTATTGAGTCCCGGTCATTTCTTTGAGAAATGATCATGATGGTTCATGTGTTTGTGCACCCAAGACCAAATGGGTCAAGGGTGAGTGCTCTTACCATTAGTGTAAGTTGCACATGTGAGTTAGCTTCAAGATTAGTGTCTAGTTTTGAGTAACTTAGCTAGCTAGCTTTGTTTCTCTATGACTTTGACATGAACTTAGCTATCTCACAAATATTGCTATGATAGTCAAAATTTATTGATTAACTTTTAAGAAGTTGAATTTTAAAATCTATTTGGTGAAAATTTTTGTTAAGACTTTTTGAGAAAGTCATTTTCATGTATTTGTTTGAGTTGAAGTGTTAAGTCTTTATTCTCTTAGGATGACACACCAACAACTTGTTTGTCATCAGTACAAATAAGCCAAGAGAGCTCATAAAAAGAGCGAAGGCTTTTCATTTGATGAAAAAGCTTGCTTAGGTATTTGTATATCCTAATGCTTGCTTTCTAGCGTTACATCTTTCGACTTTATGTTTTGCATTACATCATGTAGCATGTCATATTAGAGAAATAGTATAGCATTCATATGATTCTCATTGACATTTGCTCTCTAAAGATTTTTTAGTGATGTGTTCACAATGATCTTATACATGATGCTTGAAATGCTTGTGTGATTGTTGAGTGGCTTGATGAGCAAAACTTAATTTGAATATCAATTTCTTTGAGAGCTACTCACTTGAGAAGTAATGATCTTAAACAAATAACTTGTATTGTTTCTAGATCATGCACTTGAGCTTGAAAATCTTATTTTTTGAAAATTGCACTAATGCTTCTTTTATATGTTTTAGTTTTTGAGTATGTGTGATTGAAAGTATGTAGATTATGAATGCATCTAGAATCCTATTGCTTAGTACATGATAGATGACCTTTGGTATGTATCCATTTTGCTTCGGCACTACATAGTATTCAACGAGCACCCTCATGGAAAGGGCTACACACCTTGGTTGTGCAGCCGCCCAATGTAGGAAAGGGTTACACTATTGTGATGAGTGAAGGCCACCATGAGGTGTATATGTTTATGTTAGAAAAATCAAAGAAGTGTTGAAAAGAATCATTAAAAAAAAATCTTTGATTCTAAGCCTAAAAGAAATGAAAAGTAAAAGGCTTAATGGTGTATAGTTGAGAATTGTGAAAAGCTCGGGTTGTCAAATAGAAACTGGAAAACGAGCCACATGTACACACAGGCTCACATGTTGATATCTATTCTTTTAAAGCAAAAACCCAGATGAATATCGGTTTGACCTAGATTGGAAATGCTTTAGTTGGATAGGTGTGGAAATAGTTTGCATGTTGATATCACAATTACTCCTATATATGTTAGAAGCATTCACACACACACATATTTTGCTTATGTGCTTGATCCATTAGCAATGTGAGAATATTTTTGAGAGATTAATGAAAATCTATGATTCTCTCTTAGACT
Source organism: Acer yangbiense (assembly GCA_008009225.1). Lineage (NCBI taxonomy): Eukaryota > Viridiplantae > Streptophyta > Magnoliopsida > Sapindales > Sapindaceae > Acer > Acer yangbiense. The sequence goes on along the minus strand of CM017765.1, from coordinate 713,786 downwards.
TTGAAAAGTGATGAAATATTTTCTCTAATTGCTTGAATGTGTGATTGTGTGGATCTCGTTGTGAACAATACTCTATCTTGATCTTAGATAGAGCACTTATTAAGAGGGAGCATAGTATGCTAGACTTTGTTCTCTTTTATGATATGTTCACATGTTTCGAGTTGATTCATAATCCCTTGTGAACAAATCTACTTGGTGATAATATATGAAGCATATGTTTAGGGGGAGCTTAGTTTATTCAACTTCACTTTCTATACGATTTGTTTGCTTAATATCTCGTTCTTTATCACTTGTATCCTTTGTCTATTCCTTGACAAAAAAAAGAGGAAAAATGTATACCTCACTATATGTGGAGAAATGTTCCAAATGTGTGAGTATTGTTTCTCTTTGTGCTTAATTGAGACTTTGTCTTCAGGGGGAGAATTCTTGTCTTAAAGGGGAGAAAATAATTCTTGCTTAATAAGGTTAAGGAGCTTAGGGAGAGCTTTAAATATAACATTTATTTGAGATAAAGCATTTGTTTGAGATAAGGGAAGTTTTTGTTTGTTTGGCATATTTTTTTTGTTGATATGATGAATCTTGAAGATGTTATTTCATATGTCTTGATATGCATGATGATTCTTCATAATGATATATGCCTTTGTATGTTTGATCATAATTAATGCATGAATCTTTTTGTAATAATTGTATGATTGTGTTTGCAATCACATTCTCCTTGTTTGGGGGTTTGTATAGTAGTTGAGATTGCAATCAATTTCTTCATTCTTGAGGTTGATAAGAGAGTAATTTCAATGAATTCCTCTTTGTGTGGGGCCGATAGTAATTGTAGTTATAATCAATTTAATTGAGTGTAGTTGCAATGAGTTCATCTTTGTTTTGGGGTTGATAGTAATTGTGGTTGTAATCAATTTAATTAATTATGGTTGCAAAAAATTCTTTCTTGCTTAGAGTGATAGTAATTGTGGTTGTAATCAATTCTGTTGCTTGTAGTTGCAGAAAATTCCTCCTTGCTTAGAGTGTTAGTAGTTGAGGTTATAATCAAATCTCTTCTTGAATGGGGTCGAGATGATTGTTGTTGATACCAATTCCTTCATATTTGGGATTGATATGATTGTTTATGCAATTGTTGAATTTGGTAGAAATGACCCATGTTCTTAAGAGTAAAATTTATGCATTTGTGATTCATTTTACCTTGATGAGTTTGTTGTGCTGTCTAGATTTGTATAACCTTGCTAGGTTAACATGGATAACAAACAAGAATCAAGAGAGAAGATAAAGTAGCTAAACACAAAGATGGTTCAACAAGATGCAAAAATTAATAACTTGGAAGAAAGCATTTCTCCAAGCAAAGCATCCACCTCCAAATGTGAGATCATCAATTCGTTCAACGTTCTTTGGTAGCACAAGTGGCTAGCAAAGCTTTTGTGATATCAAGGTATATTTTCTCTTTTCCTTTTGGCTTCATTTTATGTCAAAAAGGGGGAGAAATATGATATTGTTTTAGCATATCTTCTTTGTGTATGTGTTAAGCATTGAACTCTATGGTTTGTAATATTTTTTTATTGATTCTTGGCTAGTATACTTTGTTGGATGCATGTATTTAGGGGGAGCATACATGATCCATTTGAACCTTAAATGTGTTATTTTCTTGCCAATGAATATATATTGCCATATGTGTTGTCTCTTGGATATTCTTGTGCTTTCAAGTTTATTTTAGGTGATATCAAGAGAAGACCAAGATGAAGTTCAAGACTTGTTATAATTTGTGTCTAAAATGTGTAACTCATTGTACTCATTGTGACCAAATTTTCTTTGTACTTGTTTTAATATATGTTTAGGGGTTTTGACATGGAATTTGCCAAAGGGGGAGATTGTTAGGTTTTTGGTTTGTCTTGGCATGTATTCCATATCAAAACGTGTTTCTCTTGTAATGTTTAGTGGTCTAAGTTTTGAAGATTCAAGTCGTCAAAGAAAGACATGGCCACAATTCATGCAAGATGCTGGCTTCAAGGAGAAATGTGCTTCATCTGTCTACAAAGGTATATAAGACCTCATTTCTCTTACAAGGCTAGGCACACACACACACATAGCATTCTTGTGTGTTCCTTCATGGTTGAATATCATTTATATATCACTTTCACAAACTTGGTAATGTATGCTCATGCATTAGCTTTAATTTGATAATCATTGGAATTTGCATGTTCTAGGACTATGTCTAGGAAATGCATACGTGTGTGATTTTGTGGTTATTTGTTTCTGTATTTTTGTATTTGGACTTGAACATGTTTTATTATGATTCCTTATTGAGTCCCGGTCATTTCGGTTATTCATTCATTTAGTTTCGAGTCCAAACGATGTAGCTACGCTACTTTTTCGTTCTCATTCGTTGAGTTGTGTTCGTCGTCATTTTCCAAGATGAATTCTCAACCTTTTATCAAAGTTTCATAGTCTTCATTGTGCGTGAGGGAGACACGATTTGTAATCCGAAGACGGATTCAAAATCGGAGTTCGGAGGCCCGAATACGGCCAAAGAACGCGAATGGTGCGCGGGAGAAGCTAGCAAGGCCAAGTGGCCAAGCGGCCAAGCTAGGCCACCCCGTGAGGAGGCCGTGGGGCCCACGGTCAGACCAGCCCTCTGGTCCTGTGTGGCCCACGTGCCCCACACGGGCCTGGGCTGATGTGGCCTATTTTGATTGGCCAATATCTCTCTTCTCTCTCCTTTCTTTTAAATTCCTAATTCCTTCCCATTTGATTTAAAGAAGAAAAAGATTGAATCCCGTCAGATTTTTCTCTCCAATTTTTCTCATCTTCCAAACACCATACTTTCTCATACGAAGTCGAAATTGAGTGATTCAAGTTGGAGATTGTTTGTAATCAAGTCCTCTACCTTTTCCAAGTGATTTGGAAGCTGTTTGATCGACTTTTCTAGTGGTTGCACACTGAAAACCGAACCAGCTCGAGAATCCGAAGTAGTGTTCATATCTTTGGGATTTCTTCTTTTATAACCTTCAATTACCTTGGGGTTTCTTCTTCTATGTGTATGTGTATATATTATGAATGCTATACAGAAAGATAGCTTCATAATTAATCTTAATCAAAAGACTAATTAGAGACATATGTGAACTAGTTTCTTAGATTTTAGGTTTTTCACATGTTTGAGAGTTACGTTGTATTGTGATTAGATTGATATCTAAGATTATTTGTGACTTGATTGAATCATTTTATGATTAATAATCCTTGAAATGTGTTTTGATCCTTGATTGATGTAATCTAGGATTATGGCTCTTGTATGTGTTTTTAGAGACATCTAGGATTCAATTGATTTATCAATATATCCATGCTCTAAATCTTTAGCTAGAATATTCATTAAATGAATTTTATGATTCTAGCATTTTTGTGTGTGTTTATGACATCTTGAATATGTGCTTCATGTATATGATTTATTCAAGTGTTATGTGTGTGAATGAAACTAGGAGCTTTTGTGTTAGGTGTTTTTCACATGCTCTATGTTTAATTCATGTTTTGGCATCTTCTAGACTATATTACTTTTGTTCTCACATGTTTAGGTCTAGTTGTTCCATGGAATATATTGATCACATGTTCTATGTTGAATTGATTGTTTGCATCATTTGCATTCACATGATCATACTAGGAAGTCCTTGTAAAAGGCATGAAGTTTTGGTTAGAGTCGGGAGGACTCGGATAGCCATGCAAGAAGTCTTGTCTAGAGTCGGGAGGACTCGGATAGGCAAGCAAGAAGTCATTGCTAGAGTCGGGAGGACTCGGATAGTCATGCATGGGAGGCTCCCTAAAGGCATAAGTGTCTTGGATAGGGAGTTGGCTTGTATGTTGGTAGGCCTAGGTGTATGGCTAGACATAGACTCTAAAAGAGCGGGGTACATGGGATATGTATGCACTCTTGAGGAATTTCTAATCTTCCATCGATGTTGGTTTTGTATGTTGTCCAATATATGGTGGCTTCACATCATTGAGGGATTTCGTACTTTCCAATAGGGTTGGGTAGACATAGACTCCACTAGATAGGTGAGCTAAAGATTGGTCACTTTGTGGAATTTCTAATTTACCATCCAATATATATAGTACCCAAGGGTTGTAGTTCAACCCATGGATGTTTCCTCCTTGGAGGTTTTACCACGTTAAAAAATCTTATGTGTCAATTCTTTCTATCTCTCTTTTATATATGTTTATGTGTATGTTTTAATCTCGTGGTACAATATTCACTTGTGATATATTTAGAAGCAAGATTGTGTAAAGTGTGATTTGTAATCAATATTCTTTTTTATCATATTTGTATATACAATTCATTTGTGTAAATACTATTATCTTATTCTTTGTTTCTTTTGTATATTTGTATTTAGATTAACTTGTACATATTGGACTCTATTGTGAATACATATATTCTTTGTTTTAGTTTTAATATATTTCCTTCATCAGCAAGTTGTAGTAGTTCTACTTAGTGTACTTACATTGTAATATTCAAAGTACAACTTGTGGAATTTGATCTTAATTGAATATCTTGTATATGAGATACATTGTTTTTTGGTATATGTTTTGTAGACTAAGGGTGGTGAATTGAGTATACATGCGTTAATTGTTTTCTCATAACAATTGTTTAAGGTTAATTTGTATGTTCACCAAGGTTTTGACATAAGTCACGAAAGAGTTTTTAAAACTAGTGCGTCAACCTATTCACACCCCCCCCCCCCCCCCCCCCTCTAGGTTGTTTAGTATAACCTTGTAGGTATTTTCATTTTCGCCGACACTACCCCCATAACAGTAAAGAATTTTTAGGCCCTCTGCACCGGCAAGAAGGGAATCAACAGGAACAGGATGCCACTCCACTATAAGGGAACAATCTTCCACCGCGTGAATCCTAGCTCCGTGTTCACAAGAGGAGACTTGATTGACGGTAATGAACTCAAAGGTGAGTCCATATACAGCGATAGTTTCACCGACGAAAACTTCATAAACAAGCACACTGGTCCCGGGATCCTCTCCATGGCAAATACTGGCCCAGACACCAACGACTCTCAATTTCTCATCTGTAACGCAAATACTGAGTGGATGGATGGCACCAATGTCATCTTCGGTCATGAAGGCCGTCGAGAAGGTCGGTTCCATTTTCCGTTTGACATCTAAACCCGTAATGGTTACCAATCGCGGTCAATTGTCTTGATTTATTACTGACCGTGGTTGTAGAGTTTGAATGTTTTTTTTTTTTCACAAGTGCTACTTGTATGCCACTTCGAATGGATTATGCTACTTTGTGTATTAGATATTGGTTATGCTACCTGGAATGGATTATGCTACTTGTATTTGTTTTTTATTAGTTATTGGTTATGTTACTTTTGAATGGATTATGCTATTTGTATTTGTTTCATTCGCCCCACCAAAACAAAACAACCAAGCCCCACAACACACTAAATCAACTAGGCTCCAATACCAAATTTCCTGGGCTTCAAAACAGAACAATTAATTTTATTTCATTCGCCGCAAACACATAAAAAAACTGGGCTCCAATACCAAATATCATGGGCTTCAGAACAGAACAATTCATATCACTCGTCGCAACACATAAAAAAACTGGGCTCCAAAACCAAATATCCTAGGCTTCATAACAAATCAATTCATTTCATTCGCCCCGCCAAAAGAAAACAACCAAAGCAAAGCCCCTATCACTAAAACAACTGGGCTCCAAAACATGAAATCATGGGCTTCATAACAAATCAATTCATGTCATTCACCGCAAACACATAAAAAAAACTGGGCTCCAATACCAAATATCCTGGGTTTCAGAACAAATCAATTCATTTCATTCGCCCACCAAAAGAAAACAATCAAAGCAAAGCCCCTAGCACTAAAACAATTGGGCTCCAAAACAAGAAATCTCAGGCTTCAAAACAAATCAATTCATTTTTTTCTTGCCACCAAAATACAATAAAACACAACCAACACCATGGATTACATTACAGAGGCTTAAACTGGAAATAAAATCGGAAAATAAAAACAAATAAAACAAAGCAACACAACCAAAGCACAACACTACTATAAGAACTGTCAAAATGTCCCAATTTCAGCACAATTGACCGCAGTCAATGACCATTACGGGCTTGGATGTCAAGTCGGAGCTGGAACCGATCTTGTCAACGACCTTTAAGATGTTAAATCCTTTGACCACCTGACCGAAGACAACTTGCTTGTGATCGAGCCACTCGGTCCTAGCAGTACAGATGAAGAACTGGGACCCATTGCCTCTTGTGCCGGTTTTGGCCCTTAACAGGATACTAGGACCGATGTGCTTCTTCACGAAGTTCTCGTCGACAAAACTAGGGTTGTATATCGATTCACCTCCGGTTCCATTTCCATTTCCATTTCCATTTCCATTTCCATTTCCGTGAGTGATGTCTCCTCCATGGACCATGTACATGGGTATCACGCGCTGGAAGGTTGAACCCCTGTAGTAAAGTGGCTTGCCAACCATGTCGATCCCCTTCTCTCCGGTATAAAGAGCCCGAAAGTTCTCCACTGTTATCGGGGTACTGTCTAAGAAGAGCTCCATCACAATTCTACCTGCAGGGTGGCCATCAATGCTTAGGTCAAAGAACACTCTAGGGTTCGCCATAAGAGTATCTATGGTAATAGAGAGAAATAGAGGAAGGAGAAAAGAGAGTAAGGAGGAAGAATGGGGACTTACAATTTCCATTAATGCCAAAGAAGGGGCTCCTTTTCTTTACTTAGTTGAGTTGGGGTTCATCATTCATGTCATGTGTTTTGGATTTGTTATTCTTTTTGTTTTGGGGCTTGTTATACAAAGGGCCCAGACCCAATCTTATTTTGGTTCATGTGATTTTTTTGTGTTAATGTATGATTAATTATTATTATTAAATTAAGTGTATGATAATCAACATCCATGTAACCATCCTATGATAGCTTCACTCATGTATGATAATGAAGAACTGTAATAATGCTCCCAATATGTATATATATTATATTAAAAAGGCATCAGGCCATAATTCGATATTCGTTACATATGTTAAATTCTTGGGACATTCCTAGGCTGCAAATCTGCAATTGATATATATACATTCATGGGCTTGAAACATTAAATTACTGGGCTCCATAATATAGTATCCTGGGCTCTATAAGATGAGTTTCTGGGCTCCAAAAGAAATTTGACTGGCCTTTAAAACAAAAAATACACCATCTCACCGCCTGATACAACAAGGTAAAGCAGCAATGTAAATGATCATACACCACCTGATACAACAATGTAAACACCAACTAGAATCATAATCAACATTGATGTAACAATCCTATGATAAAAGCACAACACAATAATATCATCCACTAATGTAACAAACCTATGGCTGACTGGGAAGGTACATCTCACCGTTATTGAAAATGTCAAGTCCCATTGCCTTCCGAATGCTTGGTATATCCATTTGTCCAAAATTGTCCTTCCATGGTAAAACAGCTCTGGATAGTAATAATTCGGTGAACTTTAACATGAAAACACTGCAGCTTAAACTGCACCATATGAAAATGCAAAAAACAATAAGGGTATGATAATGATTAAATGTAAAACCACCAAGTTATATTGGAAATAAAATTAACTACCCATCGTCTTGTTGAGAAAGATTGGCTGGCAACACATTTTCGGCGGTGAATGGAGTTGTGTGCATAGGTATGTTCACTTCTTTGTAGTAGTTTGATTCCTTCAAGATGGAGGGTAACAAATATAGTAAGCATCGGATTTCCCGTATTCGATTATTTCTTTCTTGTCATCCTCACCATGTATCAAACATTCACACTTTTCCTTCTTTTAATAACACTTCACAGAGAACCCAGTGATTTTTGATGCTGCAAGGAATCAAAACCTGCAAGGAATCAACACATATGGTATGTTATTGAGAATATCAAGCCATGGAAAGGGAGTTCTATAAAGGGATGTCAAGCCCTGTAAAGGGAATTCAAGCTCTGGCAAAGGAATTTCATGCCCTGTAAAGGGATTTCACGCCCTGGAAAAGGGAATTCAAGCCCTAGCAAAGGAATTTCAAGTCCTGTAAAGGAATTTCAAGCCTTGGAAAAGGGAATTCAAGCCTTGGCAAAAGAATTTCAAGCCCTGTAAAGGGATTTCACGCCTTGGAAAAGGGAATTCAAGCCTTGTAAAGGGATTTCAGTCCCTGGAAAAGGGAATTCAAGCCTTGGCAAAGGAATTTCAAGCCTCGTAAAGGGATTTCAAGCCCTGGCAAAGGGAATGCAAGCCCTAGCAAAGGGACATTTCCTTCCCATTTCCACTATGGCATGTAAAGCAATAAGGCAGTCAAACATATAAACAAACATAACAAGCCAAATCCACCACATCTATATCCATGCAATACATACAAACTTACCGAATTCATTGTCCACCACGGTTCAGTGTACAGAAGCTCACTACCCCGGACGTGGTTTAAAACATCATTGTCAGACTGGAATTGTAATGGACTGAACTCAGAGTAATCTTCCCAAACTTCTTTTTTGCATACTGCTGGTGGAGAATGATCCTTCTTCTTCTTTTTTGCATACTTTCTTACTTTTTTATCTGATTCACCTTCCCCAGCCTTTTCAGCCTCCAGTCTTATCCTCTTTTTTTTTTTTCAAACTCTTTTAGCTACCTGATGTTTTCTATCTCCTCCACTATAGACTTCCACTTTATGTTCAAATGCATCTGTGTAAAAAAGACCAACCATCTTAAGCAAATACATGTTCCATAATCCAAGAATTAAAGTGCACTTACGAAAAATCAGGTAGGGACCAATCCTATATCCTCTCGGTAGTTAAACTCTACTCTCAAGCGCCTCCTCCAAAACATGTCGAAGTAGCTGTCTATATGCTACAATTACATGTATTGATAGAGTTTAGAAAACAAATGTGAGGTGTGCATGTTAACCATAATGACAAAATTGAACACTATAAAAAGAAGTTACCAATGTAAGGATTCCCGTTTTGTTGATTGGCTTATTTCGTGGTCAAACCACATGTTGGGGTTTTGAATGTAAGGGTAGTCTAAGTGATTAGTGTTGAAGATCAAAGGCCCTTCCATGACCTCAAGATATAAGCACGCCAAAGGTATAATCTCTTGTGCTTGTTTTTCTTTGAAGAGATTTAGTAGCACACACACACTTAGCATTCTTGCTATGATTGCATACTTGCTTATTTTTATGTGCATCTCTTCACATGTCACTCTACACACTAGCACTTTGGTTGATATATCTTGTTGTGTGTATATGTGCCTTATAATTCGTTTCCCGACATTATTCGGAAACGTCCGCGCTTGCACTAATGAGTGCTTGGTTTCGCGCGAAGACCGCCTATGGAGAATGCCCTTGGCTTCTCCTTGGTTTTCACCATTGTTGGTGATCGGCGGTTATGATCGGCGGCCTGGCCGCCGAATGAAACCGCCGTTTCAGTCCAGATTGGTCTGAAGCAATTATGCGGTCAAGATCGGCGGTCACGACCACCGTTCGAAACCGCCGTTCATACCTGATTGATTTTAATCTCTCGGGTTTGATTCGGCGGTTGGATCGGCGGTCACGGAACCGCCGAATGAAACCGCCGTTAATGCTCTGTTCTTCACGAGCTCAATTCGGCGGTCGTTATCGGCGGCCTGGCCGCCGATTGAAACCGCCGAACGGTGCGTTTCAGGGGCAAAAGTGTCTTTTCACATGCCCAATTCTTGATGTCTATAAATATCTTATTTTCTCAATCTCTGATCAAGTTTCTTGAGCAATTAGAACCCTAAACTTTCAAGAGAGATTTTTGAGAAAAAATCAAATCAAGAACCCATCTTTAAACACTCAAATCAAATCCCTTTTGCATCAAATTTCATATTTGATCTTCTATGCCTTCATAGAATTGATCCATGCATGGTTTTGAATCATCACATCTTATTTGGTATGTTCTTCACTAATTTCATATTACTTTAGTGTTTTTCATATTAATACATCTCGTTAATTACTTGTATGCTTTTGATTATATACTAGATACAAGTTAGAGATTATTTGTGATGAAAATGATTGAGTGTTGATTGTGATAGCTAATTAGGTTTTTGCTTAATCTTGATTAGCTAAGCTATTTGACATGTCATTTCAATTGATATCTAGGGTTGATTAAATTGATTATATCATCATCCTAGATAAGCATCTAAGGTTACCTAGCCTTGTTTGTTATTTGAATATTCATACATATTCACATAGGTTGCATAATCTCTTCTTAGAGAATCAAGTCTTGAGGCTAAGGTTGCTTAGGCCTCAAGCAATTGGACTAGAGCCACTTCTAAAGGCCCGAGTGGTAGAAGTGGGGGGTTATTGACCGGAGTGTTAGACGAGGTCTACATAGGTTGTAAACTCCATTTCGATTAGTGGATTTCGAGGTCCGAGTGTGGCGCACTAAACAGCCCGTGGTTTTTCCCAGTGGTTGGGTTTCCACGTATACATCAAGTGTTATTTAAATTCCGCACTATATTACACTTGTATGTATTTTTGACTAGTAGGGGCATTTTCGTAAAATTGACTTGCATGCGAAAATTGGGTAATAATAGTTAAAATCTATTCACCCCCCCTCTAGCTTTATATAGAACACGCCTCGAGTATTTGTTTCAACCAAGTTTGAAATCCATTTTAAAGGTCCTTGAAGTCCTTCAACTCTCTACGCGTCATTTCTTGCGTTTGCTTGGTATATATATTGTTCATTGTCAATGCTAGTTTATATTATGGCACAACAAATCACAACTAAATACATTGAACTAGCATAAAAAAAAAATGGAGTATAGGAGTAGAGCATTATTAGACTTCATCTTTGTTCTTCAAAAATGTCGTGAAGTCTATGAATTCCTAATTTTATTCTTCTTTCTTCTTTTTTTTCGGCATGGGGTCAGTATACGGGCTCCCGTGGAACCTTGACCTCTTTCAGCCCCTTTGCTTGTCATGATTCTTGTAAACCATATTGGGATCAGGAAATTCATCATGTATAACATTAAGGAGAGTGGTTGGAAGTTCCCTAACCATGTTCACATCCGGGGTTGGGAAATCATCCACACAAATAGGCTACTTACCATCACCCGTACTCTCTCCTTCAGCCTTCAGAACAACTAGCTCACCTTCAACAATACTCTCACCCTCGGCCTTCTCAACAACACTCTTATCATCGGCCTTCTAAACAACACTATCAACAACAGTCTCAATACCTCCTCTGATCCTTCTCAACAACACTCACACTTATTTGATCCTTCTCAACTGTCTCAACACCTGTCTGATCCTTCTGAAAAGTCTAAACACCTGTCCGATCCTTCTGAACAGTCTCAACACCTGTCTCTCCATCACCCTCAAGATCAGACACACCATCATGAATCTCATTCGCAAACTGTCCCATCTCATCCAAGCTATTGTTGTCATCCTATAGTGAGAAGAATATATTTTAAGGACTTCAAATTAAATTACTCTTATTATGTACTAACTGTTAGAATAAACTAACAAATAATTGAAGCTTACCCTATCCAAATCTTTCTCCTTCCTTTCTCTTGATTTTTTCGGTGTAGATGTATCTCCAACCTTGTTTTCTTTTGCAATCTTTCCAATTTCTTATGTTATCCAAGACTTCATCCTCTCCTCGCTTTCTTTGATTAGCTGTGTAACCAACTGTGCAATAGATGTATACAATTCAGGTATTGTATACGGAACCGATGTATTGAATTTTGATTTGCAAATCCAATTCAAAAAAGAATTATTACATTATGCCAAATAACTTAGAAAAATAACTTAGGACAATAAAAGTTATCTATATTACAAATCATTACCTTGGGAGTTTCTACATCTCCTCCACGGAAGAGCTGCTTCTTAGATGTTCGTTCATCTGAGTTTCTAGATCTAATGAACCTTGTTGTTGTCTTGCTTTGGGGAATAGAAGCAGCACCCTCTTCCATTGCATCTTCACGGTCCTCCGCATCATCATGATTATGGTCCTCCCTTACCTTTGGTTTTCTGCCGGACACATCTTCCAGCATCAAATATTTGTAGTAAGCACTTGACTTTTCATGATCATAAACCTTCCATGGGAACAAATGCATCTGCATGTAAAGTGCACAAAACATTGAGGTTAATGAATAGTTTCAAACAGAAACCCAATAGTATGCATGTAGTAACTAGCAACACAATAGCAGGCCAAAAGGTTTTCAATCCGTAGTAAAGGGTTTTCAAGCCCTGGAAGGGTATTTCAAGCCTTGGAAAGGGATTTCAAGCCCTAGCAAAGGCTTTTCAAGCCCTGGCAAATGGATTTCAAGCCCTGTAAAGGGATTTCAAGCCCTGGGAAAGGATTCCAAGGCCTTGAAAAGGTTTTCAAGCCCTAGCAAAGGGTTTTCAAGGGTTTTCAAGCCCTGGAAGGGTATTTCAAGCCTTGGAAAGGGATTTCAAGCCCTGGCAAAGGCTTTTCAAGCCCTGGCAAATGGATTTCAAGCCCTGGAAAGGGATTTCAAACCCTATGAAGGGTTTTCAAGCCCTGGCAAAGGGTTTTCAAGCTCTAGAAGGGTACTTCAAGCCCTAGAAAGGGTTTTCAAGCCCTACAAAGAGTTTTCAAGCCCTAGCAAAAGGTTTTTAAGTCCTGTAAGGCTTTTTCAAGCCCTGGAAAGGGATTTCAAGCCCTACAAAAGGCTTTTCAAGCCCTGGCAAAGGGATTTAATGCCCGGATTTGGACAAACTAACCACTGATATTAACTATATAAATATAGACACCAAAATAAAATACACATAGAAGTAAAATACACACCGTTGTACTGAAGTAGGTTTCAACATTTAGAACCCTTGTATTGAAATTCCAATTCTTTATTCTTGGGAACCTTGTTCTAATCCATCTCCCAATTTTACCTTCCAAACGGGTAATCCGTTCAACGGCCCAAACCTAAACAATTAAAAAAATCTCATAAAGAAATAAAAATCTCATAAGGTTGATTTACACATGAATTGATTTTGCAACTATTACCTGAAATGCTAGTTGAAATCCATAAATGTGGAATGTGAAATACTTTGAATCATCATTCTTCTGCTGATTGTCCAACTCTGCCTACTGATTGTCATTGTCTGTCTCTTCTTCTCTGTCTTCTCCATCTTCTACTTCAGTTTTCTTCTTCTTCTTCTTCTTCGACTTCTTCTTCTTCTTCTCTTCATTTTTCTTCTTATTCTTTTCCTCATTCTCTTCCTTCTTATCTTCATTCTCTTCTTTCTTCTGGTCATCGCCTCTTGTTATAGGTAAAAATAGTCATAAAAGGCATGTCACCACCATAAAAGGCCACATAAGCAGAAGTGAAGGGAAATCAACCTAAGTAGCAAAAACCCAAGACAACCCAACCACTGTTAGGATTATGCTCAATAGCAAGAGTGTAATGTTGTAATTAACAATCTTTTTCATATTAATAAAGTGATTTCTGGTTTAACAAATCGTATAGCATTTATAGTTTAATATTATAATTGTCAAAGTAAATAATCATAAGGTCTAAAGACTATGAGAAAAGAAGAATTGTTCGTACATCTGGATATGTATGTGGTAGACACAATTCTTTAGTTAGTCTTGAATAATGTTCACAACTTAAGTTAAAGGTTGGGCACCTTTATCTTGTTAAAGTTGTAGAATTCTTTTGCTAGCATTTGAGTGGGATCAAATGAGATATGATGAGTCTAAAATCATCGGAGTGTCTTCGAGCAAAAGGATCTAGTGTACTGGGTGCATTGAACTGGATCACAATGAAATACTTTATCTATAACCGTCAATAGATAATAGTCTTTTCATTATTAGGACAATCGGAGAGTCTATCTTAATCCTGAGATAAATGATGGACTTATGGTTGCAAGTGATATCATTTGAGTTATCAATGAGTACGATTCTATCGCATAGTCTATCCTCGATAGTTTGGTGATATTCATTTGTTAATCGATAGAGGACTTCATTTATAGATATGGACATCATGGCTCCATTTATTAAATGAGAGTATAATATCATCATATGGATGTTTTGAGGTAATTGGATATTAAATCTCAACGTTGAGTTTTCGATAGTGTCTATTGAAAACATGGCTTCTGGACAAGTCAAAATATCCAAGTTCAAAACGTGGTCATATGAGTAAATATGGTAACTTGGAGAGTTAAAGGCGGTCTATGAACTCTTGGCGATTACTGATATTAATCACGAGGATACACTATCTCCTATATGATTGTCTAGGGTATGAATGAGGAGCATCTTCCTTTTCTATCTTTATTTAAGAGTTCAGTTTTAGCTCTTTAGTGGAATGAGTTAAAATTAATGGATCGGACCTAAGTGAATCATTTGTTGATTGTGATTAGGTTATGTCTGTTGAAGCTTAAATTTAGATGGCCCGCCAAGATCCCCAATCCACACGGACTTGCATGGATCACTTGATATATTCTACCCGACCAATTTAAGGGTCCATCTAGAATTGCATTTAATATATTAAGAATATAATTTGTACATTATTTATGTAATGGGCTGCTCAATTATATTAATATATTAATGAATGACATGTGGGCTTGTTTCTTTTAGTAAGAATGGGTCTGGTTCACATGTGGGCTTTTTATTTAAAGTCCAATGGATTAAATGAAATAGAGGAAATAATATATAGCCCATTTGTTTAAGTGGGGCGGCAAGTAGGTTTTATAACCTAATATATTATTTTGTTTCATTGTTTTAATTAAATAAGAATTAATTAATTTATTAATTAATTGTTTAATTAAGAAACAAATCTTTTCTGAATAGGAAATATATTTCCTAGAGTAATACTATTGTAGTAGTTTACTAAAATTAAAAGACTTGTTTGATAAGAAAATAATTAATTAATTTTATTTATTTAATCAAATAAGAAGTCTTTTTATTTAGTCAAATAAAAAAAGGAATAAAATATCTATGAGTTGGATTAGGGTTTGAAGTCTTAAACTAGATGGAAATTAGGGTGCAACACAAGCCTATTTTGGCATATGATTTGCGGCAACCCTAGTTGTTTTTAGGTAAGGATTTCGGCAACCCTAATAGAAAGAAGGAAAGAAAAATTGGCCACCTATATATATGTACTTATAGAATTCGGCCAACCTAATGCTTGGTGCTTGAGATTCTATTTTCTTCTTCTTCTCAATTCATAGAGAGATTAATTTATTTCTTCTAAAACATAAAAGAGTGTAAGATTATTCTTTGATAGTATACTATTTGCTTAATAATCAATAAGCTTGTGTATACGATATCGATCTAGGTTCACGCGAGTTTCGATCATTAGATTGAGAACTCAAAAGTGACCGGAATAATCTCAGTCATTCTTTTGATTGTTTTTGTGACTAACAAAGAAAAGAAAGTTTGTTTTGTCCATTCACAGGTTTGCAATTCAAAGAAAAAGGGAGACCACGCTCCTAGGTGATCCACGTTCGTGCTAGGATTGAAGATCTTGCGGATTACCATCGACGTAAGTCAATCGGATCACGCGACAAAAGGTATTCTACTTTTTGGTTATTGTATATGCATGTTTAATTAATTAAAGGGTTTAAGGTTCATAAAGGAAAAATTTTAAAAGTCACTAAATCTTATTTTTAGTCTCGCTTCCGCTGCGTTGGACTACGGTATTTTTCCCTACAATTGGTATCAGAGCCTAGGTTAAACCCTTTTAATTAATTAACGTATATATACGTGGATCGATTTCTTTTTATTGTGATTATGCATGTTTAGAAAGAGATGGCACTCTAGGTATTCGCATATATAATTACATGTGATGTATGGATTTATATATGTTTTATGTGGATTGTTGTTGCTCGATTTTGGTCCTAGATTTTCAATGTAATTTTTGTTTCGGAATTGTAACAAGAAGGGTGGTCTATTATCGCCATAATTCCTTCTTGATAGTTGCTAATTTTTTTTATTTGTTTGTATTAAATTTAATGTGCAGTTTTTATTATTATTTTTAGTGCAGTATTTTTATGTATAAAAAAGTACTGCAGTGATTAAAAAAAAAAAAAAAAAAAAAAAAAACTGCAGTATTTTATTATTTAATTAAAGTTGTAATACGTTCTAACATCGAAGATTCGAAGACACGAAGAAAAACGAAGCAACCGGAACCGAGAACGAACACCGTGCGCACCCTAGGAGTGGATTGGGCTGCGCACGGCAAGCCCAAAACAAGGTGGGCTGCGCACGGCAGCCTTGGAGGCCTTATGGGCTGCGCATGGCAGCCCCTTTGTGGGGTTGTGGGTTGTGCAGGCCCATGGGGTTTGGGCCGAAGGATGAGCGTATGGTTGATGGGCCACCTGAAGATCTTGTATTCCTGACAATTGTAATTTACTTGTTTTTCTAGGATGGGCCAAAATTGTTGCTATTTAATTTATGCTTAATTATTACAATATTTGTTATTGTATGATAACATGACATATAGAATAGGAGTGCCACTCATATATCTCTTTTGGTATGAACATGCATTGAATGATTTAGGTATCTAAATTGGCATCTAGATAACTTGGTAAATCATTCTATGGGATTTAATCAAACGCCTTAAATAATTGAGTGGGAGAAGGTGTTTTTGTAACACCTATGGCCTCCAAGGTTAGTTGAGCTTTATTATTTATTGGTAATCCCCCCAAGGGGCGTCCATGAATGGAATTTAGCAATATACTTCCTTACAAGGATAGACTAGACAATGGACTCAAACGAGATCTACTCCCCAAGGAGGGATTTTTGTAAGAGAAAGTTGAGGGTCGATATCTTGGTAACACACTCAATGTAATTTTATTGATACCCTCCAAAGAGTTCTTGTCAGTAAAATTACAAGGCTAAAATTGAAAACGCTGGTTGTTATGTTAACAATTAGGTGGGACCTAGTCTAACTAGTAAATGGTGCGAACTCCCAAAGGAGGCGTAACATTTATGGGTGTTGGATCACCGTTGAATTTTATGATTGAGTTATTTATTTAATTCAAGATAAATATTTAAAAGTGCTTTATCATGATTATTTACTTATATATGTTTTGTTTTATTCAGAAATCATGACCCCATCACTTATGAACATCCTGAAAGATAACACTTTAACTAGAGATAATTATGTCACATGGAAAAGGAAAATTGGGTTGTTGCTGCAAAGTGAAAAACATAAGTTTGTTCTAACTACTCCTAAACCACCTGCTCCTAATAATGAATCAAGCATAATGTATAGAGATGAGTATGAGCAGTGGAAGACTTCAGATGATATGGCAAAATGTTACATTATGGCCACTATCTCTGACGTGTTGCTACAGCAGCATGAAGGAATGGAGTCCGCTGCTGATATTATGATGTCTCTAGAGGAGATGTTTGCTATGAAGTCTAGGACGACTAAGAGAGAGGCAGTGACTGCTTTTATGAATCTTAGGATGAAACCTGGACAGGCTGTGAAAGATCACATGATGAAAGTCATAGCACATCTCAGCATTGCTGAACTGCATGGCGCTGAGATAGATGGTGAGACAAAGATTGATATGGTTGTCAATTCATTGTCAGATTCCTTTGATCAGTTCAAATTGGACTACACTTTGAACAAAAAGGAATACACCTTACAAGGCCTGATGCAAGATGTTCAAAGTGCTGAAAAGATCCTTGTGAAAGGCAAAGGTCAAGAGATTCATATGGTTGGTAAAGTTGCTACTGTTAAGGCCCGTCAAAAGGTCAAGAAACAACAGAAGAAAAAGCAACTTGGGCCTATCAAGAAGGACACCAAGAAAGTAACCAAGATCAAAGGGAAATGCTTCCTTTGTGGTGAAAAGGGACATTGGAAGAGAAATTGCCCAAAGTCCCAGAATAAGAAGGAAGAAGGTAATGTGAATTATCTTGAAACATGTTTTTTGGCTGATTCTACAGATTCTTGGATCATAGACTCAGGAGCCACTAATCATGTTTGTTATTCCTTGCAGGGGTTCCAAGAAAGGAGAAAGCTGAGTAAGAATGATATCAATTTGCGCTTGGGCAACGGAACGTTAGTGTCTGCAAGTGCAGTGGGAGATATTAGAGTTTATTTGGATTCTAGAAGGCATTTAGATTTGATAGACGTTTATTATGTACCTCAATTCAAGAGGAATTTAATTTCAGTTTCTTGTTTAAATAAATTTGGATATTCGGTTACTTTTAATAAAGTTTTTATTATTAGTAAGAATGACAAAATTATTTGCCAAGGTATATTGGAAAACGGTCTATACTTTTTGCATAGAAATATCTCTCACTCGTTAGACACAGAAATAACGGAACCTAATCATAAAAGAGTAAAATTATCAACAGATGAAACCTACCTTTGGCATTTACGCTTAGGTCATATTAACCTTAATAGGATTAAAAGATTGGTATGTGACGGACCTTTGAGTGACTTAAAGGTTGATGATCTACCAACTTGTGAATCTTGTTTGGAAGGTAAAATGACCAAAAGGACGTTCTCTGCCAAAGGTGTAAGAGCCACTGAATGTTTAGGATTGATACACACTGATGTATGTGGACCTATGAGCATTCAAGCTAGAGGTGGATATGAGTACTTCATCACCTTCACAGATGATTACTCGAGATTTGGTTATGTGTATCTCATGCGACATAAGTCGGATGCTTTTGACATGTTCAAAGCATTCAAAGCTGAAGTGGAAAATCAGCTTGAGAAACACATAAAAATCTTGAGATCTGATCGTGGTGGAGAATATCTATCTGGTGAGTTTCAGCAATATCTTATTGATAATGGGATTGTTTCTCAGTTTTCTGCACCAGGTACACCTCAACAGAATGGGGTAGCAGAAAGGAGAAATAGAACTCTTTTGGATATGGTTAGGTCTATGTTGAGTTATTCAACACTTCCTATTTCTTTTTGGGGATATGCTTTACAAACTGCTATATACATTCTAAACGATGTACCATCTAAGTCTGTTCCTAAAACACCGCATGAGTTGTGGACTGGGCGCAAGCCTAGTTTACAACACTTAAGGATATTTGGTTGTCCTGCGCATGTGTTAAAAGGAAAGACAGAAAAGATGGAGTCCCGTTCAGAAACATGTATATTTGTAGGGTATCCAAAAGAAACTAAAGGATATTATTTCTATAGTCCTTCAGATCTTAAAGTATTTGTTTCGACAAATGCTAAATTTCTGGAAAAGGACTATATGAATGATTTTGTGCCTAGAAGTAGAATTGTCCTGAATGAGATGTCAGGAGATACAATTCCACGAGAGGTTACACAACCTAACCCAATTGTAAGTTCCGATCCAACACAAGATCAACAGCCTACCATTCCTCGTCGTAGTGGGAGGGTTAGAACTCAACCCGAAAGATACATCGGTCTGGGAGAATCAGTGGAGAATCTCCCGGACGACGATGATCCCTATACGTACAAGGAAGCTATGGAGGATGTTGATATTCGCCATTGGCAAAAGGCAATGCAATCCGAGATTGAATCTATGTTCGATAACAAAGTCTGGTCCCTTGTAGACTTGCCTAAAGGGATAAAACCCATTGGGTGCAAGTGGGTATACAAGAGGAAAAGAGGTATGGATGGTAAGGTGGAAACCTTTAAAGCTAGATTGGTAGCTAAAGGGTATACACAGAAAGAAGGTATCGATTACGAGGAAACCTTCTCTCCTGTGGCCATGCTTAAATCCATTAGGATACTCTTATCCATTGCAGCATCTTTAGATCTAGAGATTTGGCAAATGGACGTCAAGACAGCTTTCCTTAATGGAAGTCTTGACGAAAGCATCTACTTGATGCAACCAGAGGGATTCATTGAAAAGGGCCAAATGGAAAAGGTATGCAAGTTGCAGAAATCCATATATGGATTAAAGCAAGCATCCAGATCCTGGAACATAAGGTTCGATCAAGCTGTCAAAGGTTTTGGATTTATTCAGAATCCTGACGAACCTTGTGTATACAAGAGGATTAAAGGCGACAAGTTGGTTTTCCTAATTCTTTATGTTGATGATATACTACTCATTGGAAACGATGTAGGTGTATTGACATCAGTAAAAGAATGGTTAGCAAAACAATTTGATATGAAGGACTTAGGAGAAGCAAGTTTTATTCTAGGTATCCAAGTAATAAGGGATAGAAAGAATAGAACGATTGCATTATCCCAAGCTTCATACATAGACAAGATCTTGTCTAGGTTTTCCATGCAGGATTCCAAGAAAGGTATGTTACCTTTCAGACATGGAATCAAGTTTTCTAAGGAACAAGTTCCTAAGAATGAGCATGAAGAGCAATTCATGAGTAGAGTTCCATATGCCTCGGCAGTTGGAAGTCTCGTGTATGCAATGCTCTGTACTAGACCAGATATTTGTTTTGCTGTTGGCATAGTTAGCAGGTTTCAATCGAAACCTGGTCTTGATCACTGGACGGCAGTCAAGCATATTTTCAAGTATCTTAAGAGAACGAGAGATAATATGCTTGTATACTCTGGAGGGGATTTGATTCCCGTTGGGTATACAGATTCTGATTTCCAATCAGATTCTGACTCCAGAAAATCCACATCAGGGGCTGTGTTTACTATTGGAGAAGGAGCAGTTATATGGAGGAGTATCAAGCAATCTTGTATTGCTGATTCCACCATGGAAGCTGAGTATGTTGCTGCATGCGAGGCTGCCAAAGAGGCTGTTTGGCTCCGCCAATTCTTGATTGACTTGGAAATGGTTCCTAGTGCGAATAAGCAGATCACTATCTACTGTGACAACAGTGGAGCAGTGGCTAATTCGAAAGAACCAAGAAGTCACAAGAGAGGTAAACACATTGAAAGAAAGTATCATCTTTTACGGGAGATTGTTCAAAGAGGTGACGTGACGATTACCAAAATCGCGTCAGCAGAAAATCTAGCGGATCCCTTCACAAAGGCTCTACCTCAGAAGAGTTTCGATGGTCATCTAGAGAACATGGGCTTGAGAGATATGACACATTTGCTATAGTGCAAGTGGGAGATTGTTAGGATTATGCTCAATAGCAAGAGTGTAATGTTGTAATTAACAATCTTTTTCATATTAATAAAGTGATTTTTGGTTTAACAAATCGTATAGCATTTATAGTTTAATATTGTCAAAGTAAATAATCATAAGGTCTAAAGACTATGAGAAAAGAAGAATTGTTCGTACATCTGGATATGTATGTGGTAGACACAATTCTTTAGTTAGTCTTGAATAATGTTCACAACTTAAGTTAAAGGTTGGGCACCTTTATCTTGTTAAAGTTGTAGAATTCTTTTGCTAGCATTTGAGTGGGATCAAATGAGATATGATGAGTCTAAAATCATCGGAGTGTCTTCGAGCAAAAGGATCTAGTGTACTGGGTGCATTGAACTGGATCACAATGAAATACTTTATCTATAACCGTCAATAGATAATAGTCTTTTCATTATCAGGACAATCGGAGAGTCTATCTTAATCCTGAGATAAATGATGGACTTATGGTTGCAAGTGATATCATTTGAGTTATCAATGAGTACGATTATATCGCATAGTCTATCCTCGATAGTTTGGTGATATTCATTTGTTAATCGATAGAGGACTTCATTTATAGATATGGACATCGTGGCTCCATTTATTAAATGAGAGTATAATATCATCATATGGATGTTTTGAGGTAATTGGATATTAAATCTCAACGTTGAGTTTTCGATAGTGTCTATTGAAAACATGGCTTCTGGACAAGTCAAAATATCCAAGTTCAAAACGTGGTCATATGAGTAAATATGGTAACTTGGAGAGTTAAAGGCGGTCTATGAACTCTTGGCGATTACTGATATTAATCACGAGGATACACTATCTCCTATATGATTGTCTAGGGTATGAATGAGGAGCATCTTCCTTTTCTATCTTTATTTAAGAGTTCAGTTTTAGCTCTTTAGTGGAATGAGTTAAAATTAATGGATCGAACCTAAGTGAATCATTTGTTGATTGTGATTAGGTTATGTCTGTTGAAGCTTAAATTTAGATGGCCCGCCAAGATCCCCAATCCACACGGACTTGCATGGATCACTTGATATATTCTACCCGACCAATTTAAGGGTCCATCTAGAATTGCATTTAATATATTAAGAATATAATTTGTACATTATTTATGTAATGGGCTGCTCAATTATATTAATATATTAATGAATGACATGTGGGCTTGTTTCTTTTAGTAAGAATGGGTCTGGTTCACATGTGGGCTTTTTATTTAAAGTCCAATGGATTAAATGAAATAGAGGAAATAATATATAGCCCATTTGTTTAAGTGGGGCGGCAAGTAGGTTTTATAACCTAATATATTATTTTGTTTCATTGTTTTAATTAAATAAGAATTAATTAATTTATTAATTAATTGTTTAATTAAGAAACAAATCTTTTCTGAATAGGAAATATATTTCCTAGAGTAATACTATTGTAGTAGTTTACTAAAATTAAAAGACTTGTTTGATAAGAAAATAATTAATTAATTTTATTTATTTAATCAAATAAGAAGTCTTTTTATTTAGTCAAATAAAAAAAGGAATAAAATATCTATGAGTTGGATTAGGGTTTGAAGTCTTAAACTAGATGGAAATTAGGGTGCAACACAAGCCTATTTTGGCATATGATTTGCGGCAACCCTAGTTGTTTTTAGGTAAGGATTTCGGCAACCCTAATAGAAAGAAGGAAAGAAAAATTGGCCACCTATATATATGTACTTATAGAATTCGGCCAACCTAATGCTTGGTGCTTGAGATTCTATTTTCTTCTTCTTCTCAATTCATAGAGAGATTAATTTATTTCTTCTAAAACATAAAAGAGTGTAAGATTATTCTTTGATAGTATACTATTTGCTTAATAATCAATAAGCTTGTGTATACGATATCGATCTAGGTTCACGCGAGTTTCGATCATTAGATTGAGAACTCAAAAGTGACCGGAATAATCTCAGTCATTCTTTTGATTGTTTTTGTGACTAACAAAGAAAAGAAAGTTTGTTTTGTCCATTCACAGGTTTGCAATTCAAAGAAAAAGGGAGACCACGCTCCTAGGTGATCCACGTTCGTGCTAGGATTGAAGATCTTGCGGATTACCATCGACGTAAGTCAATCGGATCACGCGACAAAAGGTATTCTACTTTTTGGTTATTGTATATGCATGTTTAATTAATTAAAGGGTTTAAGGTTCATAAAGGAAAAATTTTAAAAGTCACTAAATCTTATTTTTAGTCTCGCTTCCGCTGCGTTGGACTACGGTATTTTTCCCTACAACCAAAGACCAAGGAAATCGGCTCGGGCAAACATAGCCTACTCGGGCATACTCGGGCACACTCGGGGTTTAGCTAGAAAGATAGTTGCGAAAACTCACTCCCCAAACATGTGGGTAGAATCAGCAACTAGCACCTCTACAATAAGCTACAATGCAACTGTTCAGAACTCACCAAGGAAACAAGCAGGTCTCCCGTAAATAAAGGAATAAGAATCCTGTCCAAATTAGGACTCAACCAAACCAGAAGATACACTACACCCAAATAGGAAAGCAAGTCCTTTTAGGACTGAGAAAACTCCCAAAACTTAGGCACCACGACACCAAACCCTAGTGATACCCACAAACCCTAAACAACTATGTATAAATACCCCTGTAAAACACAAATAAGGGGTACGTGAAAATTGGGAGGAGAGATCAGAGTATGTATTCAGTTAATAGTTTTTATAGTGGATTTGACTTCGTTGCTTAGGCAACAGCCCGTGGATGTTTCTCCGGTCATCGGAGTTTTACCACGTATTTTTGTTCATCATTGCTAATACTTTGTAGTGTTAATTTCAATCATTCTCATTCATAAAATTGATATCAAATCGTTGATTGAGTGACTACGAAAAATCACCGTCAACAATTGGCGCTTGAAAGAGGGGTGAAAAATAAACTTGTGAAGCAATGTCCGGCGAAGGAGATGGTAGCGATTCCAGATACAGTCAAGAATTACCAATTAACGAGTTGGAGGATGACGCCACCCTCAATACTGCTGAAGTAAACTTAGCAACTGCAGACCAATCAACTGCCCTGACCGGTATCCAGCATTTCCCTCCAACTAATGAAGAAATCATGCAACGATTCCGGGCCTCTCTGCAGCAACTCATATCTGACGCAACAAGGCAAAGAGTTGATCTTTCCACTACGGAGGGTTTGACTTCACCCCACAACCTGTCCGCTCCACATCAACAAACAACAAGATTGCGCTCCACGGTGGTAATACCAACACCTGACGCGCCTTTAAAAGCAAGCCGAGACCCTACAGACAGGCCAGAGATTTTGTCCGAAAGGCAAGCCACGGGTAGCAGGAAGCATAGAGAGGAAGGTTATTTCGATAGAAGGTATGATCTGGATCGGATGGGGTGGAGTCGGGACCGACCCAAGAAGCGTATTCACCGGAGAGATCGGTCATCGTCCTCAGGGGAGAGTGAGCAGTATTATCACAAACGCCAGAGGGGCACAGTTCGATTACATGGCCTAAACCGAGAACACAGGGAGCAGGAACCGGAGGAGAGAGGCCAGAAGTTGACCATCAGTCAAAATTTCAATGCGATGGGGCAACCAGAAGGAGATAGAGACATACTCATACAGAGCCTGACCCGGGAGGTGCAAAACAATCGTTGACAGATGGATGCTTTGGTCAGGCGGTACGGGCACAATGAATTATCGGATGACGAATCCGGCAGCCCTTTCACCAATGGAGTTCTAAGGATGCCCTTCCCGGAGAGGTTCAGGATGCCACACGTAGAGTAGTTCAAGAAAGATACCGATTCGAAAGAACACGTCTGGAGGTATAGGAGTGCCATGGCCCAATACGTCCAATATGACGCCCTACTATGCTTGAACTTTCCACAGACTCTTGGGGATCTAGGTTCTCGGTGGTTCGGCAGATTACCAGCAGCAAGCGTAAGCAGCTTCGGCGAACTGAGCAAAGCTTTCTCAAGGCAGTTCCTCGGGAATGTACACAGGAAGAAGTCAGTGGCTCACTTGTCTCAGCTTAAGCAAGGAAAATACGAGTCTCTAAAGAAATACTTGGGGAGGTTCGGTTAGGAAGTATCAGAGATCGGGAGTGCGAACGATGAAGCCATCATCGCAGCATTCATCAACAACCTTTAGAACGGCCAGCTATCCTTTGATTTAAGAAGAGCTCGCTTAACCAGTTATGCCGACATGATGGACATGGCTGGGGGTTATGCCTTAACCGAGGAAGAAGAAATTGCAACAAGAGGTTACTTTGTACATGGTGGTCATCCAGAAGGAGCCAAAACAAAAGATCAAGCCAAGGCACCAGACACCAAAGGTGACAAGCAAAAGAACAAAGCAAGAGATGGACGGGATGGCCGGGATGGCTGCCGGGCTTATGATCCAAAAACCGATCAGCCACGCCAAAAGTTCCAGGGCAGATACACAAATTACACCCCGTTGAAGAAAGACCAGGAGAAGATATTAGCTATCTTGGAAGAAAAGAATATGTCCAAAGAGCCGCCTAAGCAGTCGACTTATGCTCGGAGGGACACCACCAAGTATTGCAGATTCCGTAAAGAGAACGGACATGAGACATCCAAGTGCTTCCAGCTAAGGGATCACATCGAGACCCTTATCCGAAAAAGGCACTTGAAGGACATTGTCCTAAAGAAAGCCGATAAAGCAGATGGATAGAAAGATAGCCGACATGGGGGACGAGAAAGGAAGCTGAGTCCCAAGAGAGCTGGAGATGAAGGAGCAATCAACACCATCTTTGGTGGGCCAGCAACTGGTAAAAGTAACAGGGAGAGAACCCAGGAAATTTTGGAAGCCATGGAAGCCCGAAGAGACCTCGACGTTAACTCCATTGAACCTGACCCGAAAAGGATCAAGGAAGGCTGGGATCCAATCATCTTCACAGAGGCTGATTCTCACTGAGTAGATGTAAAACCAAACGATGCGCTGGTCATCAGTGCTCGAATTGGTCACAGGGAGGTCCACCGGATCTTGATTGATAATGGAAGCTCATCAGATATCTTAAGTGCAGAGGTGTACGATCAGTTAAGATTAGATAGAAAGGACCTGCAGCCCTTTCATACCACACTCAGAGGATTTGGCGGAGCAGAAGTGAGGTCACTCGGCACAGTAAAACTACCAGTGAAGATCGGGAAGGCCCCTTGTCAGAAGACAGTGTTGCTCAATTTTGTGGTTATGGATACAGAGAATTAGCCATACAACGCCCTACTCAGCCGACCATTCCTGAATAAAGCGAAGGTAGTAACGGTAATGTATGCCCTCATGATGAAGTTCCCAACTGAATATGGGGTAGGCGTGGTCAAAGGATCACAAGAGATGGCGCGAAGGGCGAACCTGTCAGTCTACAAGGATAGGGAATTACACCAGGTATACACTATATCAGCCAAGCAGGCCGCCGATGAACCTGAGAAGCAAGCAGAGGCACCAAAGGAATTTGAGCTAGACCCCAGAGAAGATCCTGAAGCCAAAAAAGATGAGCAGGCCGAAGAGGTGGCATTAGACCCAGATGAGCCAAGTAGAACAGTAAAGATAGGAGCAAGCCTAAGTGAACACATCAAAGCCAAACTCATCACACTATTAAGGGATTACATGGATGTGTTTTCTTGGAGTCATAAAGATATGCCCGGGATAGATACAAAGGTGATATCACATTGTCTCTCCATCGACCCAGAGTTCCGCTCAGTGGTATAAAAGAGACGATTGTTCAATCCAGAGAGAAGCATCGCAATTAAGAAAGAGGTGGAGAAGTTGCTTTTTGCAGGGTCAATAAGGGAAGTCAAATACCCGGAGTGGGTGGCCAACGTAGTATTGGTCAAGAAGAAGAACAATTAATGGAGGATGTGTGTAGACTTCACAGATTTAAACAAAGCTTGTTCGAAAGATAGCTTCCCACTGCCAAGGATTGACCAGTTGGTAGATGCGACAGCATGACACGAACTACTGAATTTCATGGATGCTTACTTGGGATACAATCAGATCCGGATGAACAAGTCAGATGAAGAAAAAACAACTTTCACCACGAATCAAGGATTGTATTGTTACAAAATGATGTCGTTCAGACTAAAGAATGTTGGGGCAACGTACCAGAGGTTGGTAAATAGAATATTTGCTCGGCAGATTGGGAGAAACATGGAGGTCTATGTGGATGACATGTTGACCAAGAGTATCATGGCGGAGAAACATTCAGAAGACTTGAAGGAAACTGAAACAAATTATAGCACGGTGTGTATAAAGCTATCTAGAGGGGGGGTGAATAGATTTTACGCTTTTTACCCAATTTTTCGTGTTAGTCAAAATTACGAAAATGCCCTCAAGATAATATAAACAAGCAAGTGTAATATGGTGCGGAAATTAAAACAACACTTGGTTTTTACGTGGAAACCCTCACGGGAAAAACCACGGGCTATGTAAGTAAGCCACACTCGAACCTCGAATCCACTAAATGTGCAAACGATTACAACCTAATCCCGGAAGTAATCACACACCTACCTAATCCCGGTATGAGTGAACCTAGTCCAATTTGCTTGCGTTCTAAGCAACCTAATCCCGGATGCTACACACAAGACTTACTTTCTCTATGAAGAGAATACAACCCTAAGTGAATATATGTGAATATCCAAAATGCAACATAGAGCAAGGGAAACCCTATATGCTTATCTAAGATGATTAATATTCAATTAAGAGCAATCCTAGATATCAAAACTAAATGACATGTCAATTAGTTTAGCTAATCAATATTAAGCACAAAACCTAATATGCAAGCACAATATAAAATCTCAAACATACATCATACTCATCTCAATATTGTATCTAAAGCATACAAAATAACAAACAAGTAATTAATTGAGATTGCTAGATAAGAGAAACACAAAACATGTAAGATATTAGTGAAAAGCTTACCAAGCAAAGTATGATGAAGATTCCATGCTAGATGACATCTAGATGATCTAAGATGATGCTAGATGATGATTGATGATCATGAAAAAGTGTTTGAGAATCAAGAATGGAGTTCTTGGAATTTTTCTTCTCTTTGAAAAATATCCTAAGTATGAATTCTGAATATGAACTCTCTTAATTGACCTAAAGTCAAAGTGGCATATATATAGGGGGCCAAATCAAAGTGAGGTTGTTTAAGTAAGTTTCAAAGAAACGCGCCAATCGGCGGTTTCAATCGGTGGCCAGGCCGCCGTTCATGACCGCCGAATTGAGCTCGTGAAGAACAGAGCATAAACGGCGGTTCATTCGGCGGTTTCGTGACCGCCGATTCCAACCGCCGAAACAGAACAGAGAGATCAAAATCAACCAGGTTCGAACGGCGGTTTCATGCCCGCCGTTTCAACCGCAGAATTAGACTGAGAGATAAATCAATCAGGTCTTGAAACGACGGTTTCGAACGGCGGTCGTGACCGCCGATATTAACCGTAGAAATGCTTCAGACCAATCTGGACTGAAACGGCGGTTTCATTCGGCGGCCAGGCCGCCGATCATAACCGCCGATCACCTAGATAGGTGAAAACCAAGGAGAAGCCAAGGGCATTCTCCATAGGCGGTCCTCGCGCTAAATCAAGCACATTCTCGTGCATGCGCGGACGTTTCCGAAAGTTATCGGGAAACGAATTACACAACAACATGACACAATTACACACAACAAAATATAATAAATAAGTGCAAGTGTGAAATGTGACAAATGAAGAGAATGCACACATATGCAATGAATGTTAAGTGTGTGTGTGCAACTAATCTCTTCAAAGAAAAGTAAGCACATAGAAATTTACCTTCGGTGCTTATCAACACGAGGTCTTCAAAGGGCTTCGAACAATAAGACCGATACTTAGGCTACCCTTACAAAGAACCCCCACATATGGTTTGATCACGAAATAAGCCAATTAAAAACAACGGGAATCCTTACAGAAACCTTTGATGTCCTGAGAAGGTATAAGATGAAGCTCAACCCGAGTAAGTGTGTGTTCGGGGTACCATCAGGAAGGTTTTTAGGTTTTCAGGTACACCAAAGAGGAATTGAGGTAAATCCCGAGAAGATTAAAGCATTAGAAGAAATGGCTTCACCAAAAACATTGAAGGATGTGCAGAGGCTAACGGGATGTCTTGCATCACTCAACCGGTTCATAGCAAAATCAACAGACAAGTGCGCCCCATTCTTCAAGGCAATAAAAAAGGGAAAATGGCTCGAATGGAGCGAAGAGTGTGAAACAACCTTTCAGGAGTTGAAAGGGTATTTAGGACGAACACCCATTCTTTCAAAACCGGTGGTCGGAGAAACTCTGTATCTGTACCTCTCGGTCACAGAAGTGGCGATAAGTTCGGTACTGATTCGGTTAGAGGAAGGAGTATAGAGACCGGTGTATTACACAAGCAAGGCATTTCTACCAGCAGAAACCAGGTATTCACCAGCTGAGAAAGTAGCGCTGGCCCTGATCACAGCAGTAAGGAAATTAAGGCCGTATTTTCAAGCACATGCAATAGAAGTGTACACGGACTGCCCGTTGAAACTTATCCTACAAAAGCCAGAACTGTCAGGAAGACTGACCAAGTGGGCAGTGGAGCTGAGCGAATTTGACATCAGGTACATGCCAAAAGTAGCAATCAAAGGGCAGACAGTGTCGGATTTTGTAGCAGAATTCACTAAGCCGGATGCCGAGGTAAGAATAATGATGGAAGGTGAACAGGCGAGTGGGTTCCAATGAAAGTTGCATGTTGACGGATCATCAAACACACATGGCAGCGGAGCGGGAATAGTCATAACAACCCCAGAAGGAGACACTGTGGAGTGTGCCATGAGGTTCAATTTCAAAGCAACAAACAATCAAGCGGAGTACGAAGCTTTATTGGCCGGCTTGAGGGTCTATATAGCATTAGGAGCAGATGAGTTGGAAATTTACAGCGATTCTCAGGTTGTGGTTAACCAGGTACTGGACGAATACCAAGCGAGGGATGAGCACATGATAACTTACTTGGACATTGCAAAAAGGTTGCTCAGAAAATTCAAGATGTACAAAATCTCTCAGATCCCTCAGGAAGAGAACGAAAAGGCAGATGCCTTGTCCAAATTAGCTTCAGCCACCACGAGTATCAGGTCCAAAGCAATACCGGTGGCACATCTGACTAAGCCGAGTACAGCAGAATCTGCGGAAGTCATGATAGCAGAGATTCGACCAGGCCCGGGCGACTGGACAATCCAACTCAAAAAGTACTTTGAGGAAAACATATTACAGGAAGACACTGTGGAAGCTAAGCGCATCAAATACAGGTCAACCCGGTACACAATTCTGAGGGGTGAATTATACAGAAGAGGTTCTCAAAAGTACTACAGAAGTGTGTTGCCAACGAAGAAACCAAAAAAATCCTAAAGGATGTTCACAGTGGGGTATGCGGGAACCATACCGGGGGTAAGAGCTTAGCACATAAGGTACTCAGACAAGGATTTTATTGGCTGACCTTGTTTGCAGAGGCGCAGCGATTCGCGGAGAGCTATGAGACATGCCAAAAAATAGGAAACGACATTCGGCAACCCCCAGAATTACTCAGAAGCTTAACCTCACCTTAGCCATTTGCCATGTGGGGCCTCAACCTAATAGGACCCATGCCCACAGGAACTAAGGGAGGTGCGAAGCATGCTATTGTGGCAGTGGACTACTTTACCAAATGGGCGGAAGCAGAGGCACTCGTGCACATCACTGAGGCAAACACCACCAACTTCGTCAAAAAGAACATAATATGCAGGTTCGGGATTCCAAGCATCAACATAATAGACAATGGGACCCAATTTGACAACAGCAAATTCAGGGAGATGTGCGAGGAATACAAAATCGTAAATTATTACGCATCGCCCGCCCATCCTCAAACCAATGGTCAGACTGAGGCAGTAAACAAAGTGATCAAGCACACGCTGAAAGCGAAGCTGGAGGCAAGGAAGGGTTGCTGGGCAGACAAGCTGCCCGAGGTACTATGGGCATACCGAACAACTATGAGGTCATCCACAGGGGAAACTCCTTTCACATTAGCATTTGAAACAGAGGCTATTATCCCGGTAGAAACAACTTTCACCTCTCCCAGGGTTCGGTTATACAGCTCAGAGCACAATGTCAGCATGTTGCAGCAGAACTTAGATGAATTGGAAGAAGTCAGAGATGTAGCACAAGTAAGGAATGCAGCGTACCAGCAAAGGGCTGCGAGGTACTACAATTCTTATGTTCGCATACGTAAATTCCAGCTCAGAGATTTGGTGCTAAGAAGGGTATCCCCAAACACCAAAGACAAATTAGCAGGATCTCTCGCCGACAAATGGGAGGGTCCGTACGTCATTAAAGGAGTCGCAGGACATGAAGCTTACATGATAGCCCGACCAGAGGGTAGCCTAGTGCCCCGACCATGCAATGCACAGTACCTCAAAATTTTCTATCCTTAAAAAGGAACCTATCCCCACCTTTTGCTTTAGTTAGTTTCAAATTTCGCACTTTTTCGTATTTTCATTCAGATTGTCATTTTGATCATTTGAAAGTTCAGTTGCTAATAAAAAGATTATTTGCTGAAGTCAATGAATTCATCATCATAAGGGAATAGCGGTCACTCAAGCCGACCAAATAAACATTGGAAAAGAAAACATTCGGATGCTATGAAACCGCAAGAGAGCGGACGAATAGTGCTCGAAGGGTGAAAAAAGCTAAAGTAGCGTGCCCGCCTAGTTAAGATGGTACAAACGCACCTCTTAGCAAAAATTCATGAAAGTTCTCATGGTGTGTAAACTATTAATCTAGAAGGGGGGTGAATAGGTTTTAACTAATTTTACCCAATTTTCGTTTAATGACAAGATTACGAAAATACCCCTAATAGTCAATAAAATATAGCAAGTGTAATATTGTGCGGAAATTAAAACAACACTTGATATTTACATGGAAACCCTCACGGGAAAAACCACGGGCTGTTAAGTGAGCCACACCCGAACCTCGAATCCACTAAATGTGATGAAATTACAACCTAATCCCGGAAGTAATCACACACCTACCTAATCCCGGTATAAGCGAACCTAGTCCGATTGCTTGCGAATTAAGCAACCTAATCCCGGTCACAACACAAGACTTAATTCTCTAAAAAGAGATTAACACCTTAAGTGAATATATGAATATTCAAATGCAACATAGAGCAAGGGAAATCTTATATGCTTATCTAAGATGATGAATTTGCAATTAAAAACAATCTTAGATATTAAAGCTAAATGACATGTCAATTAGCTTAGATAATCATAGATTATAGAAACCTAGATATCTATCACAAAGAAACACTCAATCAAATCAACACAACAATCTCTATCTTGAATATTAGAATATAATCTAAGAACAATCAAGTAATAAAAGAGATGCCATAATAAATAGAACACTAATTATATATGATAATGGTGAAAAACTTACCAAAGCAAGTGTGATGATAAAAGACCCATGCAAGCAAGCATCCTAGATATGCTAGAGAATGCTAGATGAACTTTGATGCAAATGGATTTTTGGTTTGAGTGTTTAATGAGCAAACTTGGTTGCTTTCTCTCTTAAAATTCTCTTTTTTGAAAGTATGGTTCTTAATGATTAAAGAGTCACATTCAGAACAAGTGAAAGTGATGTATTTATAGGCATGAAAAATAGAGCATGTGAAAAGACAAGTTTGCCCCTAAAACGCACCGATCGGCGGTTTCAATCGGCAGCCAGGTCACTGATCATAACCGCCAAATTGGACCCGAGAAGAACATGGGACCAACGGCGGTTTCATTCGGCGGTTTCGTGACCACCGATCTAACCACCGAATCAAACCGAGAGATTAAATCAATCAGGTATGAACGGCGGTTTCATTCGGTGGTTTCATTCGGTGGTTTCGTGACCGCCGATTCAACCGCCGAATCAAACCGAGAGATAAAATCAATCAGGTCTTGAACCGCGGTTTCGAACGGCGGTTTTGAACGACGGTCGTGATCGCTGATCGTAACCGCATAATTGCTCCAGACACTTCTGGAAGCAAACGGTGGTTTCATTCGGTGGCCAGGCCACCGATCATAACCGCCGATCACCAACATAGGTGAAAACCAAGGAGAAGCCAAGGGCATTCTCCGTAGGTGGTCTTCGCGCAAAACCAAGCACATTCTAGTGCATGTGCGGACGTTTCTGAATACTATCGGGAAATGAATTACAAGTCACAAATTCACACAACAAAAAATAACATATAAGTGCAAGTGTGAAATGTGACATGTGAAGAGAAAGCATACATATGCAATGTATGTTAAGTGTGTGTGTGCAACTAATCTCTTCAAAGAAAAGTAAGCACATAGAAATTTACCTTCGGTGCTTATCAAGACACCTAGAGGGGGGGTGAATAGGTTTTTACACCTTTTTTTCAAACCCTTGAACAAACTTTCGTTTGTCCCTCAAGGTAGCCTTACACACAACAAAATAAGCCAAGGAAGACATACATAGACAATACGAGAATATAATCATGAGAGCAAGGTCTAAGTATATCATCTAGTTATGTGAGGTATAAGAACAAATAAACACAACAACAAAGTAAGCTTGTATTTCAATAGATGTTCAATGAGTTACAAGAGTGATCAAATATCACTATACAAAAATTACAATATACAAAAGAATCATAGATACAAAAATGATCAAAAGAATGAATCCACAAATCACACTATACAAAGCCTTGCTTCACAATACATCATAAGTGAATATTATGAATCAAGATAATAAAATATACAATTAAAATATAAGAGAAAGAGATAGAAAGAATTAACACGAGATTTTTTTAACGTGGTAAAACCTCCAAGGAGGAAACATCCACGGGTTGAACTACAACCATTGGGTACTATATTATTGGAAAGTAAACATCGAACATTCACAAAGTGACCAATCTTTAGCTCACCCAACCTAGTGAAGTCTAAGCCTACCCAACCCTATTGGAAAGTGTGAAATCCCTCAATGATGCGAAACCACCATATATTGGACAACACACAAAACCAACATCGATGGTAGATTAGAAATTCCTCAAGAGTGCATACACCTCCCGTGTACCCCACTCTATCGGAGTCTATGTCTAACCATACGCCTAGGCCTACCAATATATTAACCAACTCCCTATCCAAGGTACTCTTGCCTCTAGGGAGCCTCCCATGCATGACTATCCGAGTCCTCCCGACTCTAGCCATGACTTCTTGCTTACCTATCCGAGTCATCCTGACTCTAGGCAAGTCTTCTTGCTTGGCTATCCGAGTCACCCCGACTCTAACCAAGACTTCATGCCTTTTACAAGGATTTCCTAGTGTGATCATGTGAATGCAAATGATGCAAACAATCAAATCAACATAGAACATGTGATCAATACATTCTATGGTACAAATAGACCTAAACATGTGATAACACATTCAATAAAAGTCTAGATGCAAAAATACGAGAATAAAACCTAAGCATGTGAAACACCAAACACATAAGCTCAAAGTCTCATTCACATATACAACACTTGAATCAAAATATATTCATGAAGTACAAGTTCAAGATGCAATCAACATACAATAAAATGCTAGATATATGAGATTTAATCAATCAATATTCTAGCTACAAATATAGAGCAAGGATTCAAGATATAAATCAATCAAATCCTAGATTGCTCTAAAACACAAACAAATACACAAATCCTAGATTTCATCAATCAAAGGATCAAATCAAATCTCAAGGTCATTTATCACAAAATTGATTCAATCAAGTCACAAACAACCTAAGATGCCATTCTAATCACAATACAACTCACAAACATGTGGATAACCTAGAATCATAGAAACTAGTCCATATAGTCTATAAATTGACTTTCAATTAGAATGATTTTCAAGCTACCTTTCTCAATAGCTTTTACCAAACATAAACATAGATAAAGAAGAAGAAACCCCAAGCAAATTGAAGGTTAAAAAGAAAGAAATCCCAAAGATAAGTCCAATACCTTTGATTCACGAGCTGGTTCGGAAATCAGTGTGGAACCACCAGAAATCTCGATCAAACAGCCACCAAACCACTTGGAAATGATAAAGGACTCAAATACGAACACTCTCCAATTTGAATCGCTCAAATCCGACTTCGGATGAGGAAGATATGGTGTTTTGAAGTTCTGAAATTCTGGAGAGAAATTCTGACGGGAAAACTCAATTTTTTCTTCTTGAAATCAAATGGAGAGAGATGGAGGGAAGATAAAGGAGGAGAGAGAAGAAGATTGAAGACCAATCACATGAGGCCACGTCACCCCCTGGCCGTGGGGGGCGTGTGGGCCTCACGGGGGCAGAGAGCCCCCTTGGCCATGGGGCCCACAGCCTCCCTCACGGCCAGCAGCCCCTCTCACGCGCTCCCTCGGTTCTTCAGCCCGTATCTTGGGCATCCGAACTCCGATTTCGAATCTATTTTCGGATTACGAACCGTGACTCTCTTACGCACGACGAAGACTACACAACTTTGAAAAATGGTTGAGAAATCATCTCGGAGAATGACAATGAAGTCAACTCAACGAATGAGAACGAAAAGTAGCGTAGCTACATCGTTTGGACTCGAAACTACATGAATGAGTAACCGAAACGACCGGAACTCAATAAGACATCAAATAAGAACATGTTCAAGTCCACGTACAAAAATACGAAAACATACAAGCACAAATACACATACATATGCTAATTTCCGGACATAGTCCTAGAAAAAGCAATAAACAAAATATTACCAATATAGTATGAATGCATGAGCATATTTTGTCAAGTGTGTGAAAGTGAAACATAAGTGATGTTTAATCATGAAGGAACACACAAGAATGCTATGTGTGTGTGTGTGCCTAGCCTTGTAAGAGATATGAGGTCCTTTATTACCTTTGTCGAACAATGATGCACGAATCTCTTAAAAGCCGGCTTCTTGAATGAATTGTGGTTGAGACATCCTTCGTCTTCTTAATTCTTCAATACGAACTACTAAACATTACAAGAGAAACACATTTTGATATGGAATTTATGCCAACACAAACTATAAACCTTACATGAGCCAATCAACAAATGGGAACCTTACAAGGCAAATCCGAGGCACCAAGATAACTGGAAAACTGCTCGGAAGCACCACCAAAAAGACTGGTGAGATACGCAGTCGTGTTGGTCGGTACATAAATACCCCAACGATTCAGTGAAACCTTGCACAGACAAAACCGGGAGACGTCCTAGGTGACATGTGCAAGGACCTTAGCGTATGGTTGTGGTGAGCCTCGACGTAACGCTAGGGCAAAGTAACTTCAAACATGAGGCTGAATTAATTAATTGCTAGTTAATACGATACTCGGCTCAAATTCACAAATACTGGTTAAATAAGATACTCGGCTGAATTAATTAATTGCCAGTTAATAAGATACTCAACTCAAATTCACAAATGCCAGTTAAATAAGATACTCGGCTAAATTAATTAGTCACCAGTTAATAAGATACTCGGTTCAAATTCACAAATGCCAGTTAAATAAGATACTCGGCTCAAATTCACAAACGCCAGTTAAATAAGATACTCGGCTGAATTAATTAATTGCCAGTTAATAAGATACTCGGCAGAATAATCTCACTTATGCCAGTAAATGAGATACTCGGCTAGAGTAAAGGGTTCCAAAAATCCTTAAAATCAGACAGTCGAATACAGGCTATCAAATAAATTATACTCATACAGGTTTAGCTCATCCCATTTATATGTATTTATCATGCAGGGAGTCAGAACAGAAACAGCGAAACAGCATAAGAATAAAGGTTCTTCATATAGATATGAGTGAAGGTGCATACAAAAAATCGTTACAAAAATTAAAAATAAGAGATCAAGAGGACGGCGCTGGGGGTTGTGAGCTACTTCCGTCGACGCTCGGGTCAGGTTCAATTACGTATTCGCTTAGCAGGCTATCATCAGAAGGCCACATGATCACATCTTCTTCATCATCCATCCAGGCGCTATAATCAGTCCCCGGGACGGGCCCAACGTCAGGACTCTCACCATCAATCCCCGCTTTCTGACAAGCGTGAAAACTAGAGAAGGTATCGACAGTGGGAACCTTCAGATGCATGGGATGTGACACCTTACCCTTACTCCGGCAATACGCTTGCCACTCTTTCATCTGGATCCGAAGAGACTCTAGAGACGTATCCACATGCTTCTTAATTGAAAGGCTCCAATTGGCCCTGGCCCGGTCAGTCGCCCTATTTTTCTTCTTGAAGAACTCTCCAGCCGAGACCATCCCCCGCTGGAACTCCTGGAGAAGCAAAGCATCATAGGCCGGAGATCTTTTAAAACAATCGACACCCTGTATCTCCAATTCCAGCCTAGCTTCCTTCGATAGGGACTTGACTGTCAAGGCCTGATGCTCCAAGTCTTCGATTCGGCACTCGTAAGATGATTTAGCGTCTTCAGCGTTCTACTCGGCCTGGAGCAAAGCA
This sequence comes from Acer yangbiense, assembly GCA_008009225.1. Lineage (NCBI taxonomy): Eukaryota > Viridiplantae > Streptophyta > Magnoliopsida > Sapindales > Sapindaceae > Acer > Acer yangbiense. Next base: position 676,274 of record CM017765.1, on the reverse strand, counting down.
TCCTGAGTAGATGACAACTGATCTTGCAAAGTCTTGACCTCCTCAGCAGCGAAAGACGTCTTCTGTTCAGCCTCCATTTGACGGGCCAAACATTGATCCAGGAGCACCTCATTTGACTTAGCTCCTTCCTAACAAGCCAACTCAACCCGAGCGCAGCGATCTTCACTCTCCTTTAGTTAGGCCTCTAGCCGCCTTATTCTTTCTACCTAGGCTTCACCGGCCTGGCAGGCCTCTGACATCTCAGCCACCATCTGTAGTCAAGTTACGTAATAAAATGAAAATGAGAAGACGGAATCACAGAATAAGGAAACTGATCTAAAAGCAAACTTACATAGGAGGCACTATTGAAAAAGTTATGCAAACGGCTTGCTGAAGGGCCGACCCTGAAGCAACTCTAGCTGTCTCCCCCTATGTAAGCCTGGCCTGAAGCCATGGCCTGAAGCCATGGCCCTCAACATAGCCTCGGGGGTAGGTTCGCCAGGTTGGGTCAATAAGCCCAATCCACCAACACTAGCTTCTAGGAGCCCTACAGTCGATGTCGCCCGAGGAGAGTCAGCGGAACCCCCAGCATTGTCCCTGACCTGATCCCGTGGAGGAGTCCCAATCATTGTCCTCCCAACCTCAGCTTCCTCCTCGTCGCCAGAAGATGAATCGACATATGCAACAACCCGGGGGATCTTAGGGGTAGGGCGGCCAGGCAAAAATGAGGCTTTTCTCTTTCCAGACTGCCTCCCACGAGTATTCAAGTCAGTAGCAGGATCTTCAGAATCCGGGCCGGGATGCCTCATTTCAGCACCACCACCTGCGGGAGGTGTAAGGATTGACTCAGCTGGGGTAGGAATCTCAGGAGCCATTACACCTGGATGCTCTCTAACTGTTTCAGCACCCTGGATTGTAGCACTTGGCTCATTTGCAGTAGAGTGGGGCGAGTGAGTCCAGTAGGAAAACGCTGCTGGCTCAAAGGACTCCCAAACCTTCTCTTTACCTTTGAGATTCGAGTAGACAGGATCATCCACCTGGGTAGCGGCCTCGTCTGCAGTAGGACCACCTAGATCACGCACATCCCTTGTCAAGTCTGGCTCATCATCAGGACCCTGAGACTCCCGGGGCACGTACTTAGGAATGTCCCCATCATGTTCCTCCTCAGGAAGATCTTCAGGAGAACTCTCAGAATCACCCTGTGGAGGAGCAATCCCGGCCGCCTCCTGACGTATAGCCTCTCTCCGGCTCGCTTCGACCACAGACTTCATCCGGCGCGCCTGAACGTCAAAAACGATATCTACATGGAACACTAGAAAATGAGAGAACTTGGGGTTAGTAAACCAACTAAGAAAAAGGAATATTTCCTTGAAGTCACATGTAAAAAATAATAATAATAATAATAATAAAAACTCACGGCGTCGTTGACGGAAGGAAATCTGAGGGAAAAGGTGAGCCTTTATCATCCTACTTTCGCTGAAGAGGTACGGCCTGCCTCTTTTTTCCAATGGTCGCACTGCAGCCTTGCCATGGCCACGAGCTCACCGTCCGTGGAAGACAAAGTCGCTCGGTTCCAGCGTTTGGGCGAACAAAAAAACTGAGGAACCTTGTGTGTCACTTGAGTGCCATCAAGGTCGAAAGAGATCGTTTAACCCCAACTACCGCCAACAAAGAACCAGCTGTTCTTCCAGAACTTATTTGAAGAAGGGAAGCCCTAGACGAACCCCTTCATTTTCTTATCGGTGGTCAACTAGACCTACCCATGGACTTCCACATCTTTTGGAATCCAATACTCGGGCTTGGCTGAAAGGAGAAAATAAATTCCCGACCTCCCTAGCGGTCTCAACGAATAAAAGTGCCTAATCTCACGAGGAGTAGGAGGTGGCCGCTTCATTCGATGCCACATGCACATCAAAATCCTGTAACTATTCAGAGTCAATTGAGCAGGGGCAAGTTGGGCTTCCGCCAAAAACCAGGTAATAAAAGGCTGTAGCGGAAGTGTTACGCCGCATGAAAGTATTGCCCCGTAAATCGCCACCATACCTGGTGGGGGATTCCACGCAGCACGGCCTTCAGCGGGGCGCACCGTAATGCAGTTATCATCCAAGTCAAACCGACTTATGTATTTACCAACTTCATCGGGACCAACCACGTTCGGCTCAATATTGTAAGCACATGGTTGGTCGGGAGAGAAAGTGAGGCGAGCCACTCTATGTTCTTCTTCTACATCACTCTCCAAACATGTGGGTAAAATCAGCAACTAGCACCTCTACAATAAGCTACAATGCAACTGCTCAGAACTCACCAAGGAAACAAGCAGGTCTCCCGTAAATAAAGGAATAAGAATCCTGTCCAAATTAGGACTCAGCCAAACCAGAAGATACGCTACACCCAAATAGGAAAGCAAGTCCTTTTAGGACTAAGAAAACTCCCAAAACTTAAGCACCACGACACCAAACCCTAGTAATACCCACAAACCCTAAACAACTATGTATAAATACCCCTATAAAACACAAATAATGGGTACGTGAAAATTGGGAGGAGAGATCAGAGTGTGTATTCAGTTAATAGTTTTTATAGTGGATTTGACTTCGTTGCTTAGGCAACAGCCCGGTGTTTCTCCGGTCATCGGAGTTTTACCACGTATTTTTGTTCATCATTGCTAATACTTTATAGTGTTAATTTCAATCATTCTCATTCATAAAATTGATATCAAATTGTTGATTGAGTAACTACGAAAAATCACCGTCAACACATCTTAACCTATAAAGGTGTTTACCGGCTACATTCTTCAGCCAAAACAATGTGTCATCGAATATGTACGAGCCCCAAGAAAAACTTTCAAATGCATTAATGTCCTCTACTAAAGACAATTGCCAACTGGGTATAGCTATCTGTGCTTCATCAATCCCGAAGAACTGGGACACCATTAATAGGTATCCCATCTTTAATGCGTCATCACCCGCTGCAACTGTAAGGTTCCCATTTGTTGATTGGCTTATTTCGTGGACAAACCACATATTGGGGTTCTTTGTAAGGGTAGCCTAGGTATCGGGTTTATTGTTCGAAGCCCTTTGAAGACCTCGTGTTGATAAGCACCGAAGGTATATTTATTTGTGCTTACTTGTCTTGAAGAGATAGTTGCACACACTCACAACTCATGCATATGTTTAATACTTGCATGTTGTGTGTCTTATTTTTTGTGCATTAATGTTCATTAACATCTCTTCTTGCATGTTAGTTTGATTGCATCTTGCATATCCAATTGCATTGTCATGCTTAGACATAGGATTGCATTTTTGCATTGGGCGCTCCCAAAAGCACTCTACAGAAGCACTGTACGAACAGCGCCCATTGAGCGTTGTTCAGACCTGATCGATTTAATTCGGTCGCTGTACAGGCGCTGTACAAAGCGCTGTACAAAGTGCTCTACGTACAGCGCCACTCTGTTTTCCCGTGAGAACAGAGTTGGGGCGCTGTACAAGCGCTGTACAAGAGGCGCTCTACGTACAGCGCCCAAGGCAATTTTGAGGCAAACTAATCAAAACGACCACACTTTGTTTTGGCCTCCTATATATATGCCACTTTGACTTTAGGTCAATTACAAGAGTTCATATTCAGATTCCATACTTAGGATATTTTTCAAAGAGAAGAAAAATTCCAAAGAACTCATTTTTAGTTTACTCAAACACTTTTCCATGATCATCAATCATCATCTAGCATTATCCTTGATCATCTAGATGACATCTTGCATGGATTCTTCATCATACTTTGCTTGGTAAGCTTTTCACTAATATCTTACATATTTTGTGTTTCTCTTAACAAGCAATCTCAATTAATTACTTGTATGTTATTTTATATGTTTTGAATACAAGTTTGAGATTAGTAAGATGTATGTTTGAGAAGTTGTATTGTGATAGCTAATTAGGTTTTGTGCTTAATCTTGATTAGCTAAACTATTTGATTTGACATGTCATTTAGTTTTGATATCTAGGATTGCTCTAATTGCATATTAATCATCTTAGATAAGCATATAGGGTTTCCCTTGCTCTATGTTGCATTTTGAATATTCATATATTCACTTAGGGTTGTTATTCTCTTCATAGAGAAAGTAAGTCTTGTGTGTAGCTTCCGGGATTAGGTTGCTTAGATCGCAAGCAAATTGGACTAGGTTCACTCATACCGGGATTAGGTAGGTGTGTGATTACTTCCGGGATTAGGTTGTAATCGTTTTACACATTTAGTGGATTCGAGGTTCGAGTGTGGCTTACTTACTAGCCCGTGGTTTTTCCCGGGAGGGTTTCCACGTAAAAATCAAGTCTTATTTAATTTCCGCATTTTATACTTGATTTATTGCTTTATCTATTTAGGGGTAAATTCGTAATTTTGACTTATACAAAAAATTGGGTAAAAAGCTTAAAATCTATTCACCCCCCCTCTAGATAGTTTTATACACATCGTGCTATTATTTGTTTCAATTGGTATCAGAGCGGGTTCCTAGACATACATAAGTGATCCTTGCTTTTTTGGTGTGTTTTGCATTTTGTGTGATTTTTGATCATTCATACATTTGCATTCATTTCATTCATTCATAAACACTATGAGTGGAAACGGTGGAAATGGTGGTGGCCACGAAGGTGCTTCTAACACAAGGCCTCCACTTCTTACCGGTTTGAACTATCCCCAATGGAAAGGGAAGATGGAATCCTACATATGCCAAATTCATGACCGTGCATGGATGGCGGTGGAAGACGGATATGATCTACCCAAGATGACTCCCGGTGGTGGAAGAGAAGAAGTTTTGAAGCCTAAGGCGCAATGGAATGCGCAAGAGTTTGAGGCTTCTAAGTGGAATAGGAAGGCTATGCATGCCATCATGTGTGCAATGGATGAGAATCAATACAAGCTTATTCAGAATACTCAGATTGTAAAAGTGGCATGGGACATCCTTCAAGTTGCACATGAGGGAACCGAGGTGGTGAAGGAGTCCAAGCTTCAAGTCCTCCAAACTCAATTTGAGCTACTTAGGATGGGAGAGGATGAATGCTTCAATGACTTCGAAATCAAATTGATGGACATTGTAAATCAAAGCCATCAACTCGGAGACCCGTATTCGGAAAGGAGAGTCAAGCAAAAAATTATGAGATCTCTCCCCGATAGGTTTGAATCAAAGGTGACGGCCATAGAAGAAAATAGTGGCTACATGGATATAAAGCCAAGTGAGGTGATTGGACGTCTCCTTGCATATGAGTCTAGGAAGGCTCCTAGCACCACTACTCCTCCTAAAAAGTCTAAAGGAATAGCTTTGAAAGCTTCTAAGGATGCAAAGGAGGCAAAGCATGACTCGGATGAAGACCTTGCCTTATTCGTGAAAAGGTTTAATAAGGTTATGGGGTTTAAGAAGAAGAAGGGATTTGGGTTAAGAGGACAAGACTTGAAGAAAAAAGGTTCCTTCAAGAAGTTTGAGCCTAGACAAGAGAGGACCGAAAGGAAAGGGGTCCGATGCTTTGAATGTGGTGGGATTGGTCACTTTTCCCCCGAATGTGCTAATCACAATGAAAAGAAGAAGGACAAAGTGATAGCCGCCACTTGGAGTGGGAGTAGTGATGGCTCCAATGAGAAAGATGAGACTTCAAGTGAAGAAGAGCTCATGGCTAACTTCTTAGCTTTTGCCTCATCTCACAAGAGCAAAAGTGCTAGTGAGAGAGAGGAAATGAGTCAAGAGGAAATTGACTCTAGTGAAGAAGGAAGTGACACCTCTTCTAATTCCATAAAGAAATTTGTGGAGCAAAAGGTGCTTGCTAAATACCATGCCGAGTTCAATGATTTAGCAATTAAAAGCACAAGAAAGATTGAGAGGTTGAGAGAAGAGAACCTTGAACTTTCGGCTCACAATGACCACTTAAGTGAACAAGTGGAAAGATTGAAGAGGAGAGAGGATAAGTTAATTGAGGAGTTAGACTTATCCAAGAGAAGTGAAGAAGGCTTGAAGAGGGAACTTGTAGAAGTTAAAGGGTCCTTGGCTAGGATAGGTTCTAGCACCAAGAAGCTTGATCATTTACTTGGTGTTGGAAAGAGTCCAAGTGACAAGAGAGGTCTCGGGTTTGAAGATGATATGGAGACTTCCACTTCCAAGAAGACCATTTTTGTTAAGAGTTTGGGGAGTAAAGAAGCTTCATTGGTGCAAGCTCCTAAGAAGAAATTAGAAGTAGGACAATGCTCTAATGCACAAGTGAAGATGGGGCCAAGAAGGCAACCTCAAGCTCAACCCCCTAGGGTCCCTCAAGCCAACATTCCTCCACAAATGGATCACAAAGGAAAGAGACCTATCATGCAACCTCAAGCTTTGAAGCAACCTAGACCGGTTCAACAACGAAGATGGATTGAACCCACTTATCCACAAAGACAAGGACAAGCTCCCATACATGCACAAAAACGAGGTATGATTCCTTTTTTCATCCCTATTTGTCACTATTGTGGTTGTGATGGTCATATTAAACCAAATTGCTTTCAATATATTAAAATGTGTAGAACACGAAGCATGATAGAAAAGAGAAAGAATAGAGCCAAGATGCATGTTCCTAGGAATAACAATATTGATTTGCATGATCCTAGGAATAGTAGAGCACATGTACCAAAGACCACTAAGAAATCTAAAATTGTTGCTAAGTGGATTAGAAAGAATAAAAATGTTTGCCATGTTGCACAAATAGCCTTGAAGGCAAATTCTTCTAATTTTTGGTATTTGGATAGTGGGTGCTCTAAGCACATGACGGGAAACAAGAGTTTCTTCGAGACTCTTGTTATGGAGGAAGGTGGAAATGTCACTTTTGGTGATGGATCCAAAAGAAATGTTGTAGGGAAAGGAACTGAAACAAATAATAGCACGGTGTGTATAAAGCTATCTAGAGGGGGGGTGAATAGATTTTACGCTTTTTACCCAATTTTTCGTGTTAGTCAAAATTACGAAAATGCCCTCAAGATAATATAACCAAGCAATTGTAATATGGTGCGGAAATTAAAACAACACTTGGTTTTTACGTGGAAACCCTCACGGGAAAAACCACGGGCTATGTAAGTAAGCCACACTCGAACCTCGAATCCACTAAATGTGCAAACGATTACAACCTAATCCCGGAAGTAATCACACACCTACCTAATCCCGGTATGAGTGAACCTAGTCCAATTTGCTTGCGTTCTAAGCAACCTAATCCCGGATGCTACACACAAGACTTACTTTCTCTATGAAGAGAATATACAACCTATGTGAATATATAAAATATCCAAAATGCAATTAAGAGCTAGGTTACTCTATATGCTTATCTAGGATAGTGAATATGCAATTAATTCAATCCTAGATATTAAAAGTTAGATGACATGTCAAATAGCTTAGCTAAACATAGATTAACAAATCCTAGATAGCTATCAAAAATACAACACTCAATCATGTCAACACAACAATCTCTAATTTGTATCTAGAATATATTCAAGAGCATACAAATAATATAAGAGATGTCAATGATAAATAAAACACTAATTATGTATGATAATAGTGAAGAACTTACCAAAGAATATGTGTTGACCAAAACCCATGCAAGCAAGCATCCTAACTAAGCTAGAAAATGCTAGATGATATTTTGATGCATATGAGAATGGTTTTTGAGTGTTAAAAAGGTGTTCTTGATTTGATTTTCTCTCAAATGTCTCTCTTTTAAGTTTAGGGTTCTTAGAGTTAAAGAACATTAAATCTGAAAATGAGAAAGTGTGATATTTATAGACATCAAGAAAAGGGCAAGTGAAAAGACAAGTTTGCCCTTGAAACGCACCGTTCGGCGGTTTCAATCGGCGGCCAGGCCGCCGATAATGACCGCCGAATTGAGCTCGTGAAGAACAGAGCATAAACGGCGGTTCATTCGGCGGTTTCATGACCGCCGATCCTAACCGCCGAATCAGACCCGAGAGATCGAAATCGATCAGGTATGAACGGCGGTTTCGAACGGCGGTCGTGACCGCCGATCGTGACCGTAGAATTGCTCCTAGAAGCAAACGGCGGTTCAATTCGGCGGCCAGGCCGCCGATCATAACCGCCAATCACCAACAGAGGTGAAAACCAAGGAGAAGCCAAGGGCATTCTCCGTGGGCGGTCTTCGCACAAAACCAAGCACATTCTAGTGCATGCGCGGACGTTTCCGAACACTATCGGGAAACGAATTACAAGACACATAAATACACAACAAGATATAACAATCAAAGTGCTAGTGTGTAATGTGACATATGAAGAGAATGCACACAAATGTAAGAATGCAAAGTGTGTGTGTGCTTCTAAATCTCTTCAAAGAAAGGTAAGCACATAGAAATTTACCTTCGGTGCTTATCAACACGAGGTCTTCAAAGGGCTTCGAACATTAAGACCGATACTTAGGCTACCCTTACAAAGAACCCCCACATATGGTTTGATCACGAAATAAGCCAATTAAAAACAACGGGAATCCTTACAATCTCCCCCTTTGGCTATTTCGTGACAAAACCATCACTCACAATGATTCCTCACAAAAAAAATAGAAACTACGGGACTATAATGATATTCTACAATACAAAGAGATAAGATAATGCAACTTGAAGTCTTCAATTCTCTTGTAGAATAATCAATCCCTGAAAAGAGTTTCTAACATTTCTAATACAAGAAAAGTGTGAGATTAATCATGTGAGAACAATACCAAGCATTTGCATTTTTAGAATTTAGGCACAACATTACCAAATGTATGCAATGTATGATAAATGCAATGCTCCCCCTCAACGGGTTACTCCCCCTCAATGTATGTTTTCCCCAAAGTGCACAAAAGCTTCTATATTTTGCACCTCCCCTTACCACATCCTACTCCCCCTTTTTGTCATGATATAGGCAAAGGAGTAGTCCCCAATTGGGTCACTCATAGCAACGAGAGATAGAAGCATGCAAGATATGCATATACATATAAGTCACTTTATGCACTTCAATTAATTTGAGAGAAACAAGGAGATTTATTTTGAGAAAATGTGTGAATTCAACATGCTTTGCATACAAGACATATAGCATTCAAGTCCAAAATACAATGGTATTTGGCAAAACAAATGACAAAGGTTTCTAATAAGAATTCAAACCAATTTCACCAATGTCATGGGAAAAGCAAGGATATAGAGATTATTGATTTCAATTTAAGAGCAACTATATCCAACTTTATAAGCGAAACATGGCATGAGCGACTTTGCACCCTACTTGATTTTTCCGGATAAAATTATCCGTATGATAGTAACCATGATCAACTAATAAAGAAAGAGAGACAATTGGAATGTAAGTTCCTTTGAATGGATACAAGATCCTTTATTCATTTTGAGTCTCATAAGTTTTCACACAAGTTTTGCATTTTTAAGAATATGCAATCATCAATTCATGCTTTTCATGTGAGCATGTTATATGAATTTCATGCTTTGTCATTTGTCATTAGCATGTTATTAAAGAATCATCATGTCATGGAGATAATCATAGGTCATTCAAATCATACTTCCAATGTAAATCTCCTAGTCCAAAAATGCATGTTTGAACATAAATATGACATGGATTGTAGACAAGCAAGGTTCACACTTATGGAATTTTAAAACATATATACAAATGTACAACCAAGCTTACTCAAGCAATTAAAAGAAGAGGCATAAGATATTTCAAATTTTTTGCAAGATACAAGAATGCAAAATAGCTCTCTTTGCTTGAGTTCCCCATATGGGGTCAATCATCAACCTTCAACAATGAAGGTCATGAGGTCCTATAGACCTCCCAAGTCCATTTGGCTTGGATGAACCTATTTGAGACTTGATAGTCTCGTAGCAAGCGGGTTCATTTTTCCTTATCCACATAGGTGTGACATTTTTCTTCCTAGTGGTCAATTGTTCTAGAGATCTAGATGTCATAGGATCATGTAAATGAATTTCTTCCTTCCTATGAGTATGCATTCTAGCTCTAGCTTTCTTTTTCTCAATCATGCTTTTAACTCTACACATTTTAATGTAACGAAAGCACTTTGGTCTAATATGACCATCAACACCACAAAAATGACATGTAGGGACAAAGTTAGGAATCATACCATGTCCTTGTGCATGTATAGGAGCCTTCCCATGTCTTTGTGGTTGTCTTGGTTGTTGGATAGGATTTCTCCTTCTTTGTTGTTGACCAAGACTTGGTTGCTTCCACGGTTGAGTTTGCATGATTGGTCTCTTCCCTTGATGGATTTGAGTTTGAGGGAAGTTAGCATGAGGAACTCTTGTAGGTTGAGCTTGAGGTTGTCTTCTTGGAGCTACCTTCACTTGTGCACTATGAGAGCATTGTCCTAGCTCAATCTTCTTCCTAGGAGTTTGCACCGGTGAATCTTCTTTGTAGCTCAAGCTTTTGACAAACATGGTCTTGTTAGGAGTGGAGGACTCCTTACTATCTTCAAACCCAAGACCTCTCTTATCACACGGACTCTTTCCAACACTTAACATGTGGTCAAGTTTTTCGGTGCTAGAAACTATCCTAGTCCTTGATCCTTTAGCCTCTTCAAGCTCTCTTTTTAATTCTTCTTCATTCCTCTTAGATAAGTCTAACTCCTTTCTTAGCTTATCTTCAATATTCTTGGATCTATCCACTTGTTCACTTAAGTGGTCAACATGAGCTTCAAGGTCTAGATTCTCTTCTCTCAATCTTCGTATCTTTTCCTTGGTCTTCATTGCTAAGCTTTTAAACTCAGTGAGGTGTTTATCTAGAACCTTTTTCTTCACATATCCATGTGAGGAGTTAGATGAAGAGTCGTCTTTATTAGAGTCACTTTCTTCTTGACTCTCATTCTCTTCTTCATTGTAGGAGATCGGAAAGGCAAAATAGTTGTTCTCACAATCATTCAAGCTTGAGGGACTTCCTTCAACAACTTTCACTTTGTTGTCCCGCTTGTGAGAGCAACCTAATGCCAAGAATTTTGCCACAATCTCTTCATCACTATTACTTGAAGTGGCGACCTCCTCTCTTTCATCTTCCAAGTTAGCACATTCCTTGGAGATATGCCCGAATCCTCCACATTCGTAGCATTGAATCTTCTCTCTTGAAGACATCTCATGATATGGCTTGACATTCTTAATAGTGGACTTCTTCTTCTTGAAGTCATTCCCCTTTGAGCCATAATCACTCTTTTGAAGATTCAAGAACTTCTTGAATCCTTTGGCAATGAGTGCCATGTCTTCATATGAGTCATCCTCCTCCTCTTCCATCTTGGATGTCTTCAAGGCAATATCCTTTTTCTTCTTAGGAGGAGATGTGGTAGCCTTTCTTGATTCATAGGCTAGAAGTCTTCCAATGACTTCACTCGGCTTCATTTCCTTGTAAGTGTCATTTTCTTCTAAAGCCGTCACTTTGGGTTCGAACCTCTCGGGAAGTGATCGCATGATCTTTTGCTTGATTCTTCTATCCGAGTAAGGATCACCAAGTTGGTGACTTTGGTTCACAATGTCCATTAGTCTCACTTGGAAGTCATTGAAGTGCTCGTGCTCTTCCATCCTAATGGTCTCAAACCGAGTTTGAAGGACTTGAAGCTTTGAGTCCTTGACAACCTCGGTGCCTTCATGTGCAACTTCTAGGATGTCCCATGCCTCTTTAGCAATCCTAGTAATTTGAATCAGTTTGTACTGATTTTCACTCACTGCACATCGGATGGCATGAATAGCCTTGTTGTTCCACATGGAGTCAATAAATTCTTGAGGACTCCACTGTGCCTTAGGCTTGAGAACTTCTTCTCCTCCATCCGTAGAAGTCATCATAGGTGGAGCATATCCATCTTCAACCGCCATCCATGCCCTATCATGGATTTGGCATATGTATGCTTCCATCTTCCCCTTCCATGAGGAGTAATTATCGCCGGTGAGCAACGGCGGCCTCACGCTCGACGCTCCCTCTTTGCTCATCCCGAAACCACTCATAGTGTTTGGATGAATGCAAATGAGATGAATGCAAAATGTATGAATAAATCAAAAAATCACACAAAATGCAAAACACACCAAAATAAGCAAGGATCACCTATGTATGTCTAGGAACCCGCTCTGATACCAATTGAAACAAATAATAGCACGGTGTGTATAAAGCTATCTAGAGGGGGGGTGAATAGATTTTACGCTTTTTACCCAATTTTTCGTGTTAGTCAAAATTACGAAAATGCCCTCAAGATAATATAACCAAGCAATTGTAATATGGTGCGGAAATTAAAACAACACTTGGTTTTTACGTGGAAACCCTCACGGGAAAAACCACGGGCTATGTAAGTAAGCCACACTCGAACCTCGAATCCACTAAATGTGCAAACGATTACAACCTAATCCCGGAAGTAATCACACACCTACCTAATCCCGGTATGAGTGAACCTAGTCCAATTTGCTTGCGTTCTAAGCAACCTAATCCCGGATGCTACACACAAGACTTACTTTCTCTATGAAGAGAATATACAACCTATGTGAATATATAAAATATCCAAAATGCAATTAAGAGCTAGGTTACTCTATATGCTTATCTAGGATAGTGAATATGCAATTAATTCAATCCTAGATATTAAAAGCTAGATGACATGTCAAATAGCTTAGCTAAACATAGATTAACAAATCCTAGATAGCTATCAAAAATACAACACTCAATCATGTCAACACAACAATCTCTAATTTGTATCTAGAATATATTCAAGAGCATACAAATAATATAAGAGATGTCAATGATAAATAAAACACTAATTATGTATGATAATAGTGAAGAACTTACCAAAGAATATGTGTTGACCAAAACCCATGCAAGCAAGCATCCTAACTAAGCTAGAAAATGCTAGATGATATTTTGATGCATATGAGAATGGTTTTTGAGTGTTAAAAAGGTGTTCTTGATTTGATTTTCTCTCAAATGTCTCTCTTTTAAGTTTAGGGTTCTTAGAGTTAAAGAACATTAAATCTGAAAATGAGAAAGTGTGATATTTATAGACATCAAGAAAAGGGCAAGTGAAAAGACAAGTTTGCCCTTGAAACGCACCGTTCGGCGGTTTCAATCGGCGGCCAGGCCGCCGATAATGACCGCCGAATTGAGCTCGTGAAGAACAGAGCATAAACGGCGGTTCATTCGGCGGTTTCATGACCGCCGATCCTAACCGCCGAATCAGACCCGAGAGATCGAAATCGATCAGGTATGAACGGCGGTTTCGAACGGCGGTCGTGACCGCCGATCGTGACCGTAGAATTGCTCCTAGAAGCAAACGGCGGTTCAATTCGGCGGCCAGGCCGCCGATCATAACCGCCAATCACCAACAGAGGTGAAAACCAAGGAGAAGCCAAGGGCATTCTCCGTGGGCGGTCTTCGCACAAAACCAAGCACATTCTAGTGCATGCGCGGACGTTTCCGAACACTATCGGGAAACGAATTACAAGACACATAAATACACAACAAGATATAACAATCAAAGTGCTAGTGTGTAATGTGACATATGAAGAGAATGCACACAAATGTAAGAATGCAAAGTGTGTGTGTGCTTCTAAATCTCTTCAAAGAAAGGTAAGCACATAGAAATTTACCTTCGGTGCTTATCAACACGAGGTCTTCAAAGGGCTTCGAACATTAAGACCGATACTTAGGCTACCCTTACAAAGAACCCCCACATATGGTTTGATCACGAAATAAGCCAATTAAAAACAACGGGAATCCTTACAGGAACCATTTCCGTTCCCGGATTACTCTCCTTATCCAATGCTTTATTTGTTGATGGCTTGAAAGCCAATTTAATAAGCATTTCACATCTTAGTGATGAAGGATATTCCGTCTTATTTTCTAAAGATTATTGCTCTATCCTAAAACCCGATGGACAAACCTTGTTGAAGGGCATGAGATCTAGCGACAATTGTTATTGTCTTGAAGCTAGTATTGTATCTAATCATGTGTCCATGGATGAGCAAATTGAGTTGTGGCATGAAAGACTTGGCCACATGAACTTTAGGGATCTACGGACCCTTGGAAAGTTCAATTGTGTGCGTGGCCTCCCTAAGCTTGGAAAGAAAGCCAATGGTGTTTGTGGACCTTGCCAACAAGGAAAGCAAACTAAAAGCATGCACAAAAAGGGTAAGTATCTCACCACCAAGGAGCCTCTTGAGCTTCTCCACATGGACCTTATGGGTCCCATGCAAACCGAAAGTTTGGTGGAAAGAGATACATTTTTGTTTGTGTTGATGATTTCTCTAAGTTCACATGGACATATTTTCTTAGAGAAAAATCCGAAACTTTTGATAAGTTTAAAATGCTTTGTAATAAAATACAAAATGAGATGAATTCTAATATTAAAAGCATAAAACGGATTAGAAGTGACCATGGGAGGGAATTTGAGAATGCCTCATTTGAAAGCTATTGCAATAGCTTAGGCATCTCCCATGAGTTCTCGGCTCCTAGGACACCTCAACAAAATTGAGTTGTTAAGAGGAAGAATAGGGTCCTTTAAGAGATGGTCCATGTGATGTTGCTTAGCAACAATGTCCCTAGGAACCTATGGGCCGAAGCCGTCAATACGGCTTGCTATAGAGGGAATCGTGTTTTCCTAAGGCCCGGTACTAGAAATACCTCCTATGAGTTATGGAAAGGCAAGAGGCCAAATGTTAGCTACTTCCACACTTTTGGAAGCAAATGCTACATTTTGAATGACCGTGATCAACTTGACAAATTCGATGCTAAGAGTGATGAGGGTATTTTTATTGGCTATGCCTTGAATAGTAGAGGCTATAGAGTTTTCAATTTAAAGACTCTAAGTGTTATGGAATCATCCAATGTCGTATTTGATGATACTAGGCTCAAGTCAAATGTTCATGAGGAGGAGGTTATTTTTAGTGATGACTCTCCTTTGGAGAGGGTTGTGGTGACTCCCAATGTTGGGACATCTAATGAAAATGATGAAGTCACACAACCCACTACTAGAGTCCCTCTCTTGGACTCTAATGAACCCGCTTCATGGGTTAGAAGACTCCATAACAAAGAGGATGTTATTGGAGATGTTAATGAGGGTGTTAGGACTAGACGTCAACTTGCTAATCTTATTAGCTACACATGCTACACCTCTTAAATTGAACCCAAAAAGGTTGAAGAAGCCTTAAATGATGAATTTTGGGTTCTTGCCATGCAAGAAGAGCTAAACCAATTCGAAAGGAATGAGGTTTGGACTCTAGTTCCTAGGCCTAAGACCACTAATGTCATAGGCACTAAATGGATATTTAGGAACAAATCCGATGAGGATGGCAACATAGTGCGGAACAAGGCTAGACTTGTAGCACAAGGGTACTCTCAAATTGAGGTATCGACTTTGAGGAGACATTTGCTCCCGTTGCCCGTTTAGAGTCCATTAGGCTTCTCTTGTCCATTTCTTATGTGCACAAGTTCAAATTGCACCAAATGGATGTCAATAGTGCCTTCCTCAATGGCTTCTTGCAAGAGGAAGTGTTTGTTGAACAACCCAAGGGGTTTGTGGATGCACACCACCCAAACCATGTCTATCGCCTCAAGAAGGCACTATATGGGTTGAAACAAGCACCGAGGGCTTGGTATGAGCGCCTCACTCAATTTCTTGTTGACAATGACTACACAAGAGGTAGTGTTGACAAGACCTTGTTCATCAAGAGAAATAAAGATGAGTTATTTATAGCTCAAATCTATGTTGATGACATTGTATTTGGCTCCACCAACAACACCAAGGTCCAACAATTTGTTGATGTCATGTCTCATGAATTTGAGATGAGTCTTGTTGGTGAGCTTAGTTACTTCCTATGTTTGCAAATTAGGCAATTAAATTATGGGATTTTCATAACCCAAGCCAAATATGCCAAAAACCTAGTGAAGAAGTTTGGTTTAGAGAATGCCAAACATTGTAATACACCCATGAGTACCACTTTGAAGCTAAGCAAGGATGCTAGTGGTAAAAGTGTGGAACAAACGTTATATCGTGGTATGATAGGTAGCTTGCTCTATTTGACCGCAAGTAGGCCCGATATCTTCTTTAGTGTGGGTGTGTGTGCTAGGTACCAAGCGGATCCTAAGGAGTCCCATCTCTCTTCCGTAAAGAGAATCATTCGCTATGTGAATGGGACATCCAACTATGAGATTTGGTACTCTTTTGACACTAATGCTAGTCTTGTAGGCTTTAGTGATGCGGATTGGGCAGAAAATTGTGATGATAGAAAGAGCACATCGGGCGGTTGCTTCTTTCTAGGCAACAACTTGGTGTCTTGGTTTTGCAAGAAGCAAAACTCGATTTCCTTGTCCACGGCCGAGGCCGAATACATAGCCGCGGGGAGTGGATGCACACAACTCCTATGGATGAAGCAAATGCTAGTAGACTACGGATTCAACCAAGGTACTCTCACTTTCTTTTGTGATAACATGAGTGCTATTAATATTTCCAAGAATCCGGTACAACATTCTAGAACTAAGCATATTGACATCCGCCATCACTTCATTAGAGAGCTTGTTGAAAATAAATGCATAGTACTTGAACATGTAGGTACTAATGATCAACTTGCGGACTTATTTACTAAACCCTTAGATGCTACTCGATTAAAAACTCTTAGTAGATCTATTGGGATATGTCTTGTGGAGTGATGTTTTATGATTGACCCCATATGGGGAACTCAAGCAAAGAGAGCTATTTTGCATTCTTGTCACTTGCAAAAAATTTGAAATAACTTATGCCTCTTCTTTTAATTGTTTGAGTAAGCTTGGTTGCACATATGTATATATGTTTTCATTTCAATAAGTGTGAACCTTGCTTGTTTACAATCCATGTCATATTTATGTTCAAACATGCATTTTTGGACTAGGAGATGTATATAGGAAGTATGATTTGAATGACCTATGATTATCTCCATGACATGATGATTCTTTAATAACATGCTCATGTCAAATGAAAAAACATGAAATTCATATCACATGCTCACATGAAAAGCATGAATTGATGATTGCATATTCTTAAAATGCAAAACCTTGTGTGAAAGCTTATGAGACTCAAAATGAATAAAGGATCTTGTATCCGTTCAAAGGAATTCACATTCCAAATGTCTCTCTTTCTTTATTGGTTGAACATGGCTACTATCATATGAATATCTTATACGGAAAAATCAAAAAGGGTGCAAAGTCGCTCATGCCATGTTTCGCTTATAAAGTTGGATATAGTTGTTCTTAAATTGAAATCAATATATTCTATATCCTTGCTTTACTCATGACATTGGTGAAATTGGCTTGAATTCTTATTAGAAACCTTTGTCATTTGCTTTGCCAAATACCATTGTATTTTGGACTTGAATGCTACATGTCTTGTATGCAAAGCATGTTTGATTCACACATTTTCTTTCAAATAAATCTCCTTGTTTCTCTTCAATTAATTGAGGTGCATAAAGTGACTTATATATATATGCAAATATCTTGCATGCTTCTATCTCTCGTTGCTATGAGTGACCCGGTTGGGGACTACTCCTTTGCATATATCATGACAAAAAGGGGGAGTAGGATATTGGTAAGGGGAGTTGCAAAATAGAGGCAATTGTGCATATTGGGGAGAACATTCGTTGAGGGGGAGTAACCCGTTGAGGGGGAGCATTGCATACACATACATTTCATAATGTTGTGCCTAAACTTTTAAAATGCAAATGCTTGTTTTTGTTCTCACTTGATTCATCTCACACTTTACTTGTATTGGATTGGAAATGTTAGAAACTTATTTTCAGGGATTGGTTATTCTACAAGAGGTTGAAGACTTCAAGTTTCATTTTCTTATCTCTTTGTAATATAGAATATCATTGTAGTCCCGTAGTTTCTATTTCTTTGTGAGGAATCAATGTAAGTGGTAGTTTTGTCACGAAATAGCCAAAGGGGGAGATTGTAAGGTTCCCATTTGTTGATTGGCTTATTTCATGGACAAACCACATATTGGGGTTATTTGTAAGGGTAGCCTAGGTATCGGGTTTATTGTTCGAAGCCCTTTGAAGACCTCGTGTTGATAAGCACCGAAGGTATATTTCTTTGTTCTTACTTGTCTTGAAGAGATAGTTGCACACACTCACAACTCATGCATATGTTTAATACTTGTATGTTGTGTGTCTTATTTTTTGTGCATTAAGGTTCATTAACATCTCTTCTTGCATGTTAGTTTGATTGCATCTTGCATATCCAATTGCATTGTCATGCTTAGACTTAGGATTGCATTTTTGCATTGGGCGCTCCCAAAAGCGCTCTACAGAAGCGCTGTACGAACAGCGCCCATTGAGCGCTGTTCAGACCTGATCGATTTAATTCGGTCGCTGTTGGGTCGCTGTACAGGCGCTGTACAAAGCGCTCTACGTACAGCGCTCTACGTACAGCGCCACTCTGTTTTCCCGTGAGAACAGAGTTGGGGCGCTGTACAAGAGGCGCTCTACGTACAGCGCCCAAGGCAATTTTGAGGCAAACTAATCAAAAAGACCACACTTTGTTTTGGCCTCCTATATATATGCCACTTTGACTTTAGGTCAATTACAAGAGTTCATATTCAGATTCCATACTTAGGATATTTTTCAAAGAGAAGAAAAATTCCAAAGAACTCATTTTTAGTTTACTCAAACACTTTTCCATGATCATCAATCATCATCTAGCATCATCCTTGATCATCTAGATGACATCTTGCATGGATTCTTCATCATACTTTGCTTGGTAAGCTTTTCACTAATATCTTACATATTTTGTGTTTCTCTTAACAAGCAATCTCAATTAATTACTTGTATGTTATTTTATATGCTTTGAATACAAGTTTGAGATTAGTATGATGTATGTTTGAGAAGTTGTATTGTGATAGCTAATTAGGTTTTGTGCTTAATCTTGATTAGCTAAACTATTTGATTTGACATGTCATTTAGTTTTGATATCTAGGATTGCTCTAATTGCATATTAATCATCTTAGATAAGCATATAGGGTTTCCCTTGCTCTATGTTGCATTTTGAATATTCATATATTCACTTAGGGTTGTTATTCTCTTCATAGAGAAAGTAAGTCTTGTGTGTAGCATCCGGGATTAGGTTGCTTAGATCGCAAGCAAATTGGACTAGGTTCACTCATACCGGGATTAGGTAGGTGTGTAATTACTTCCGGGATTAGGTTGTAATCGTTTTACACATTTAGTGGATTCGAGGTTCGAGTGTGGCTTACTTACTAGCCCGTGGTTTTTCCCGTGAGGGTTTCCACGTAAAAATCAAGTCTTATTTAATTTCCGCATTTTATACTTGATTTATTGCTTTATCTATTTAGGGGTAAATTCGTAATTTTGACTTATACGAAAAATTGGGTAAAAAGCTTAAAATCTATTCACCCCCCCCCCCCCCCCCCCCCCCCCCCCCCCCCCTCCCTAGATAGTTTTATACACACCGTGCTATTATTTGATTCAGCAACCATGAGCCATAGAACAGTTGCCTCCAATAGTTCAATCGTAGGACTTTCATCTTCGAAATATCGTGTCAAAATAGATTCATCACGAACTTCTTTCTTTTCTCGGAAGCCTTCGGGTAGTGTGCCCATGTTGAGGCCACTGCACAAGCAGAATTTATCTCTCCCAAACCAAGCCTGTTTCTGCCCCAAACCATACCAAATTTCATCCTCTTTTTCTGATTTGGGAAGAACGATCTGTCTTTTCAAAAGATTGTAGATGAGCATCCCAGGAACCTTAATAGGTTGTACCATATCCAAATACTGCCCAAAGGGGCATTGCTTAATCCTATCGACCACGCCGTAACGTGTTAAGACCAACTTCAAATCTCGAAGGAAATATTTTTTGTTTTGCGAGTTGATTCTCGCGTGTATCCAGTTTTTATGGTCTAGATACCGCCATAGTTTTTTATTACGATTGACTGGCATCTGGTTTACAACAAAACAAAAATTAATTAATGCTAAGTATAACAAAAATAAATAAATTTATAACTTTACTCAGCAAAAAAATACAATTAGATAGGAAAACTAAGTATCAATATGTATACAAGCTATGTATAGGATAAGAATACCTTTGAAGTCGAATTGGACTTTGAAGCCCTGGAAATGGAAAAGGGTTTCAAGCCTTGTACAGCAATATCAAACCCTAAAAATTGTTTTCAAGCCTGTACATTAATATCAAGCCCTGGAAAAAGATTTCAAGCACTGTAGTACAACAATAAAAAGCATTGTGAAGGGACAACATTAATATCAAGCCCTGGAAATTGATTTCAAGCACTGTACAACAATAAAAAGCACTATAAATAAATACTATCCATAAAAAAATAAAATAAAATAAAATAAAACATAACATGAAAATGCAATAACCCCCGTCCCATAAAACATTGCACGGAACATCCCCCAAACAAACCTTAGACAAACTTACATGGAACATCCCCCAGTCGAAACATGGAACATCCCTATAAAGGAAAAATCCTCACATGACTTTAAACATAAATGAAACAAAAAATGCACAACCAAAATCAATGCTAAATAAATTTCATATCAAAAGTAGTCTACTTGCTCAAACAATGCCTACCTCTTAGTTTGTGAGAAACCCCGAAACAGCAAACACTCGTTCGCTTGTTCTTCTATCTCATTCGCTTCTTCTTCTACAAACATGGAACATCCTCAGAAAGGAAAAATCCTCACATGACTTTAAACATAAACGAAACAAAAAATGCACAACCAAAATCAATGCTGAACAAATTTCATATCAAAAGTAGTCTACTTGCTCAAACAATGCCTACCTCTCAGTTTGCGAGAAACCTCGAAACAGCAAACACTCGTTCGCTTCTTCTTCTACGAACATGGAGCATCCTTAGAAAGGAAAAATCCTCGCATGACTTTAAACATAAACGAAACAAAATATGCACAACCAAAATCAATGCTGAACAAATTTCATATCAAAAGTAGTCTACTTGCTCAAACAATGCCTACCTCTCTGTTTACGAGAAACCCCGAAACAGCAAACACTCGTTCGCTTCTTCTACTATCTCGCTCATTTCTTCTTCTACTCTGGTCTCGGTCGCTTCTTCTTCTACTTTGGTCTCAGTCGCTTCTTCTTTCACTCTGGTCTCACTTGCTTCTTCTTATACTCTGGTCTCTCGCTCGCTTATGTTCGTTTGATTTTGATTTGAGTTTCTCTGATTTTGAATTTCAATGGGTTAGGGCAAATTGGTAATCATGCTTAATGGGGTTGGGGGTTTAGGGCAATTTGGTAATGTCCCCTGCAAAAGGTTTTAATATCTAAAATCCCACTTAAAGGGTAATCCAGGAATTGCATGTGCCCAAGGGGACAAAAATGCAAGAAAAACAAAGTGGGGACATTTTTGCTCTTTCAAACTTGAAAGGGGACATTTCCTTCCATTTCCACAATTTTTTTAAATTTATATTAATAATTAGTACAATTCTTTTGTTAATAAAAAAATTGGGTACACTCCAAGCACATCACGTAATGTGGTCTCAATATGTTACTGATAATCATATCATACGGACAAACCAAAAATTTTATTTGCTGAATGATACAAGAACACCATTGATTTTTAGAGGGTAACTCAATTCAAAATGAAGGCCTAGCACATTCTCTAGTCTTTACTTGTATAATTACAATATAACATAACATACCTACTTGAAATAAATCTTCAAGTACTTGCATCAAGGAGCAAGCAGGCGCTATTTAACGGAATCAAGGACAAAATCTGTATCAAGATTAAGGTTTGGAGAGATAAGCTTTTATTAGTAGCAGATTGGCAGGGAAGGAGATTCTTTTGAAGATTGTTATCCGGTCGATTCCAGCTTATTCAATGAATCTGTTCAAGGAAATTAATGGTATGTGTTGTAGGTTTTTGTAGGATAGTGCACATAAACTAAAAGGAAAATTCATTGGGTTGCTTGGCAAAATTTGTGCAAAGGCAAGGAGGAGGGTGGGTTGGGTTTTCTGGATTTGACGTACTAATTGAGATCCTCTCCACCTTTTTGCATTTTTTTTTCTTTTCAATTTTATTTTTTGGTCTCGTCCATCTTATCCATTATTTAAAAAAAAAAAAATTCATTTTTTATATAAAATTTTCATTTTTAATTTGATCTCAAAAAAAAAATAATCTGATTTTATTAAATTAATGGTAAAATGACGATATTAACTTAAAGATGTTAAACTTAACGATCAAATATAGTTAATTTTTAGAAAAGTTGTATCTGAGTGTAAAAGATCAAACCTCAGGGGAGTTTGGTGTAATTAGCTCAGAATATAAATATTTTCTTGAACTCTTTTTTATAGAAAAAAGTATGTTATAGCTTGAATTTGGTATACACACTTACATAAACCGTGAAAAAAAAAAAGAAGAAGAAAGAACTGTGGCAAAATAAAAATAAAAATAAAAATAAAAAAACACAAATGTATACCATTGTTTTGGCTTTGAATTTTTATTATTATTTTATTTACCAAATTTTAATTAATTTTTAACTATTTAATTCAAATTTTACAATATAAAAATGCTAATTGTTATGCTTATATTGCTAATGAGCAATATAAAATATAATTTTTCAGTTTTTAAAAAATTAAACATGTTATATACACAATAATATTTTGGTAATCAAATTTGTATCATTCTTATTCTTTAAATTAGTAAGCTCTAGAAAGAGAAAAAACTTGATTCATTTCCAATTCCTAAAAGGTCAGTAACCGTTGAAATGGAATTTAGTAATTTCATTCTAATTCCCCTCCTTTCCATTCCATTACAGTGGAACTTGATTTCAATTTTCCTTTATTCTTAATTAGTAAACACATGCTTAATCGATAGGTTCTAATAAAGTTATTGTTAGGATATTATAGCAAGTATAAATCCTATTTAACAATATATATCTCTAAACAATTTCAGTAAGGTTCACTTACAACAGAGATACAAATAAAAGATTTCTAGTAACCTAGCTCAGCTTCTTATATATCCAGATTTGCTATGAAATAACAACAGATTGAATATAAGCCTACAAACTTTCATATTTAGGCATATATTATCAGATCTAAGTTATTCATGCATCATATAAAGAACAATAGGGAAGATATGAGTTATACATGCAAGATCTACAAAGATAAAGTAGTATAAAACAGATAGTAAAGTAAATGACACAAGATATGTCGTGGTTCGGCCAAGAATGGGGCCTACATCCACGTTGAGCCTCTCAAAAGAGACTTTTTCACTATGTGGTGTCTTTACAACCTTGAACTACACTAATCTATTCAAGATCAACTCTCAAAAGGAGCTCAGAAGCCCTGATTAACAAACGCTCAACCTAACAAACCATAACCGCACAAACTCACTTCTGATTCCAACCCAGAATTACACAAAAGTTGCATCTGAAGAATCACAACACATAGAACTCTCTTTTTCTCTTCTAACTCTCTTGCAAATTCAAAGTAGAGAACTCAGATATTCAAGTTGATTACCAAGAACACGAAGAACACTCTAGAGAAAAATAGAATCAGTGAAAGAGAGAAGAAATCCCTAATCAGAATAATAATTCTCTCTCTACATCTCTTCGTTTATATAGCCTTTAAGAGATAAGGTACACATCAGCTAAGTAGAACCAATCACAGCGTGCCAACTCAACCCGCAATCCCAACTTAGCTCTTTAAGTGATCAGATAAGATAAGTAAAATGCAGCGTATTGGTATTGGGCCTGATAGGGAGCATTTGGTCATCTGGGCCTCTCCTGGCTTCAACCATCTCTTATCATTGGGCTTGAAATCTTATGGGCTAACAAATCTTTACAAATTCCACCTTAGGCCATCACAAAGATCAAGGTTGCTTAGACTGCATCACATAGCAAAAGATATCTCTTCTGATGTACATGGCTCAAGACACAGAAAACAGAAATTAACCATAATCACCAATTTTAAGCAAATTCAAGCAATGTTTAAGTTTGCTATAGGGTACCACTTTAGTACCCATATCTACAGGATTATCTTTAGTGGAAACTTTATCTACTTCCACCACTCCATCTGAGATTTGATCTCTAATGAAGTGGTATTTAACTTCTATGTGTTTTGTTCTTTCATGAAATACAGGGTTTTTACAAAGATGCAATGCACTTTGACTGTCAGTGTATATGATAGATTTTCCTTTAAACACACTAATCTTGCTTAACAACCCTTGAAGTCAAATAGCTTCCTTGATAGCTTCAGTAACAACTATATATTCAGCTTATGTTGTGGACAAAGCCACAATAGATTGTAACTGACTTTTCCAACTAACACAACATCCTGCAAAGGTGAAAAAATAAGAGGAAGTAGACTTTCTGTTATCTCTGTCCCCAGCATAGTAAGAATCAACATAACCTATCAATTCTAATTCACTGTTAGAACAATCATAAATCAGTCCTACAGAAGTAGTAGAACTGATATACCTTAACAGCCATTTCATGGCTTTCCAATGTCCCTTTCCAGGCTTAGCCATATATCTAGATAGGACACTAATGGCCTCAGCCAAATCAAGTCTTGTACTAATCATTGAGTACATGAGTGATCCTACTGCACTAGAGTAAGGAATTTTCTCCATATATCTACTTTCTTCTAAAGTTCTAAGAGACAGAGCAGCAGACAAAATAAAATTTGAAGCTAAGGGAACATTGGCAGGTTTACAGTTTTTCATTTCAAATCTGTTGATCAACTTAGACAGGTATTTAGACTGATTCAAACACAATCTATTGTAGGGAAAAATCGCAGTACACGCAGCGGAAGCGAGACTAAAAATAAGATTTAGTGACTTTTAAAATTTTTCCTTTATGAACCTTAAACCCTTTAATTAATTAAACATGCATATACAATAACCAAAAAGTAGAATACCTTTTGTCGCGTGATCCGATTGACTTACGTCGATGGTAATCCGCAAGATCTTCAATCCTAGCACGAACGTGGATCACCTAGGAGCGTGGTCTCCCTTTTTCTTTGAATTGCAAACCTGTGATGGACAAAACAAACTTTCTTTTCTTTGTTAGTCACAAAAACAATCAAAAGAATGACTGAGATTATTCCGGTCACTTTTGAGTTCTCAATCTAATGATCGAAACTCGCGTGAACCTAGATCGATATCGTATACACAAGCTTATTGATTATTAAGCAAATAGTATACTATCAAAGAATAATCTTACACTCTTTTATGTTTTAGAAGAAATAAATTAATCTCTCTATGAATTGAGAAGAAGAAGAAAATAGAATCTCAAGCACCAAGCATTAGGTTGGCCGAATTCTATAAGTACATATATATAGGTGGCCAATTTTTCTTTCCTTCTTTCTATTAGGGTTGCCGAAATCCTTACCTAAAAACAACTAGGGTTGCCGCAAATCATATGCCAAAATAGGCTTGTGTTGCACCCTAATTTCCATCTAGTTTAAGACTTCAAACCCTAATCCAACTCATAGATATTTTATTCCTTTTTTATTTGACTAAATAAAAAGACTTCTTATTTGATTAAATAAATAAAATTATTTATTTATTTTCTTATCAAACAAGTCTTTTAATTTTAGTAAACTACTACAATAGTATTACTCTAGGAAATATATTTCCTATTCAGAAAAGATTTGTTTCTTAATTAAACAATTAATTAATAAATTAATTAATTCTTATTTAATTAAAACAATGAAACAAAATAATATATTAGGTTATAAAACCTACTTGCCGCCCCACTTAAACAAATGGGCTATATATTATTTCCTTTATTTCATTTAATCCATTGGACTTTAAATAAAAAGCCCACATGTGAACCAGACCCATTCTTACTAAAAGAAACAAGCCCACATGTCATTCATTAATATATTAATATAATTGAGCAGCCCATTACATAAATAATGTGCAAATTATATTCTTAATATATTAAATGCAATTCTAGATGGACCCTTAAATTGGTCCGGTAGAATATATCAAGTGATCCATGCAAGTCCGTGTGGATTGGGGATCTTGGCGGGCCATCTAAATTTAAGCTTCAATAGACATAACCTAATCACAATCAACAAATGATTCACTTAGATCCGATCCATTAATTTTAACTCATTCCACTAAAGAGCTAAAACTGAACTCTTAAATAAAGATAGAAAAGGAAGATGCTCCTCATTCATACCCTAGACAATCATATAGGAGATAGTGTATCCTCGTGATTAATATCAGTAATCGCCAAGAGTTCATAGACCGCCTTTAACTCTCCAAGTTACCATATTTACTCATATGACCACGTTTTGAACTTGGATATTTTGACTTGTCCAGAAGCCATGTTTTCAATAGACACTATCGAAAACTCAACGTTGAGATTTAATATCCAATTACCTCAAAACATCCATATGATGATATTATACTCTCATTTAATAAATGGAGCCACGATGTCCATATCTATAAATGAAGTCCTCTATCGATTAACAAATGAATATCACCAAACTATCGAGGATAGACTATGCGATATAATCGTACTCATTGATAACTCAAATGATATCACTTGCAACCATAAGTCCATCATTTATCTCAGGATTAAGATAGACTCTCCGATTGTCCTGATAATGAAAAGACTATTATCTATTGACGGTTATAGATAAAGTATTTCATTGTGATCCAGTTCAATGCACCCAGTACACTAGATCCTTTTGCTCGAAGACACTCCGATGATTTTAGACTCATCATATCTCATTTGATCCCACTCAAATGCTAGCAAAAGAATTCTACAACTTTAACAAGATAAAGGTGCCCAACCTTTAACTTAAGTTGTGAACATTATTCAAGACTAACTAAAGAATTGTGTCTACCACATACATATCCAGATGTACGAACAATTCTTCTTTTCTCATAGTCTTTAGACCTTATGATTATTTACTTTGACAATTATAATATTAAACTATAAATGCTATACGATTTGTTAAACCAGAAATCACTTTATTAATATGAAAAAGATTGTTAATTACAACATTACACTCTTGCTATTGAGCATAATCCTAACATCTATTCTCTTTTCTGACTCTCAAAATTTCTATACCTAGAATTTTCCTAGCACTTCTTAAGTTTTTCATTTCAAACTCAGATTTTAGTTTCTTCTTTAAATCTTTTACCCTCGACATTTCTTTACTAGCTATTAACATATCATCTACATATAAAAGTAAGTAAACAGATTTTTCAACATTGATATTATTGAAATAAAAACAGGAATCATACTTACTTTTATAGAAACCTAAGCTAGTAATAAAAGCATCAAACCTTTTATACCACTGTCTAGGGGTTTGCTTGAGCCCTTACAAAGATTTTCTAAGAAGACAAACATAAGAGGGATTTGATTTGGATGTGAATCCCTCGGGTTGAGACATGTAAATTGTCTCATCCAAATCCCAATAAAGGAAGACAGTTTTAACATCTAACTGCTCTAATTCTAGGTCATAGAAGCTAACTAAAGCTAAGATAATTCTAATGGTCTTGTACTTGACTACAGGAGAAAAAATCTCATTGTAGTCAATACCTTCCCTTTGAGTAAACCCTTTTGCAACTAATCTAGCCTTATACCTAGGTGGCTCATTTTGCCTATCCCCATCTTTAATTTTAAAGATCCATTTACAGGCTATAATCTTTTGTTTCTCGGGTTTCTTTACTAAAGACCAAGCATTATTCTTAACTAAAGACTCAATTTCATCTTTCATGACATTCAACTATTTTGACTTTTCTATGAAACTCATGGCTTCTTCATAAGTCCTGGTTCAGCATTATCTAAATCTTGGTCAGTGCACAATGCAAAAGAAGTGAAATCTGCATTGGCATACTTACTATTAGGTATTATATTTCTTCTAATCCTATCCCTAATCAGCTCATAATCAGCTAGAGTATCAAAGTTATCCTCTGGCTGATTCTGACTCTCTTCTACCTAAATATCAGCATCAGAATGGGTAGCCTCTTGATCCTTAATGGGATCTTGCAGAACCAAGACTTGACCTGGTGGTGGGCTACCAACTTCCACCTGAATCCGGTTCACAACATCCTTTGAAGGATCTATTATGGTTTCAATGGGCAGGTCAATGTATTTACGAGGCATTCTAGTCTCATCAAACACAACATCCCTACTTATGATGACCTTGAAACCCTTTTGATCCCTAAGCCACAGCCTATAACCTTTTACACCTAAGGGATAACCTAGAAAAACACATTTTAAAGCCCTATGTTCTAACTTCCCTTCAGACTGATGTGCATAACAAGCACATCCAAACACTTTTAAATGTTTGAGACTAGAAGCTTTGCCAATCCATAACTCTTAAGGAGTTTTAAGGTTTATAGCAGCGGAGGGAGATCTGTTAATAAGATAAACAACTGTTGTAATAGCCTCTCCCCAGAAATTCTGGCTCAAACCTGAACCAATGAGAAGATGTAAGATCCTAGATCTTTGTTGGCTTAATTCCATTGCAAAACGCTATTTATTTGTATTGATTAGTTGCTTAGGTTTCTCTTGGTGAAAAGAAGCTTCAAAGAAGAAAAGCAACGTCTCATGCAAATATCGTCTTCAAGAGGAAAATCGCGTACTTGGATGCTAAGGTATCAAGATTCTTCTTCCTCTTACAAGGCGTAAGTGCACACACACACAATTCATTCATGTGTGTCCCTACATCGTTGTGCTACATTTGGTATAACACATTCACACACCATTGAAGTATGCTTATGCATTGAACTCATATTGTCATACATTGTAGGCATACTTGTGTGATCTTGTGTTTATATATTTGTGTTTTATTGTATTTGGACTTAAACATGATCTCATTGGATTCCTTATTGAGTCCCAGTCATTTCGGTTACTCATTCATTAGGTTTCGAGTCCAAACGATGTAGCTACGCTACTTTTCATTCTCATTCGTTGAGTTGTCTTTGTCGTCGTTTTCCGAGATGAATTCTCAACCTTTTGTCAAGGTTTCATAGTCATTGTTGTGCATAAGGGAGTCACGATTTGTAATCCGAAGACAGATTCAAAATTAGAGTTCGGAGGCCCGAATACGGTCGAAGAACGCAAGAGGAGCTTGCTCGGCCAAAGGCCAAGCAAATGAGTCCACGTGTGGGCCACGTGTGCCACACGGCCAAGCAACCTCTCTGCCCATGTGTGCCACACGCGCCCCACACGTGGATGGTGACATGGCATATGTTGATTGGCTCGTTTTTCCCTCTCTTGAATTCTTTTAAATACTCTCCTCCTTCCCTCCAAACATAACTTTAAGAAAAATTGAAAAAGATGAAGTGCAGAATTTCTTCATGATTTTAGGTTTCTTGTTTCAATCATAACTTTCTCATTTCAACTCCGAATCAAGTGATTCAAAAGCCAAAAATGTTGGTCTTGATGAGAGTTACAAACCCCAAGAATTTTCAGAGTCAATTGAGTTCGTGATTTTTCACAGCAAGCTAATTTCATTCCGAGACTCATGATTTGTATGTGAAACATCTTCTTCTTACTCTCTCTTTTGATCATCTCATTTAATCTTCCTATTTGATTGATGAAATGTGTTAAGAATAATGTTAATTCATACTTGAGGTTTGTTTGATTGATTGATTGTTGAGTTTTAGCTTTGTGATTACTTTTGAACATATTTTAGCTAAACTTGATTTACTTGAAATTGATTCTAGAAATGACTTGTATGATGTGCTTCATGATTATTTCTAGGTTTAATTTCATGAACTAAGAACTAAGATTTTTGAGTGATATATTGAATATTCTTATCTTGTTCTTATTGATTAACATGTCTTGATTTCTAGAAACATTTGTGATTGTTTGTTGAAAGCATATTCTAGATTATCATTGAACATGTTCATAGAGCTTGATCGATCATCTTGTTCTATTTTATTGTGATTTACATCATTTGCATCACCTAGATCATTGTCTTGTGAAAAGGTTGAAGTCTCTTGTTAAAGTGAGTGAAGCTTTAATTTGAGCAAGAAGACTTGGCTAGGAAAGTGTTCCGGATAGCCAAGCAAGAAGTCTTAGTTGGGATCAAGAGGATCCGGATAACTAAGCAAAAGTCTTAGCTAGGAGTGTGATATTCCAGATGGTTGAGTTAGGGAAGCTTGACTAGGATCTTTGTGATCTAGATAGCTAAGCAAGGAAATCTTCCTAGAGGCTTGAGAGCCTTGGATAGGAAGTTGCTTCCTAGAGGTGAAGGACTCATCTTGGATAGGTAGTAGGGAAGTGATTCACTTAGTCTTGTGGATACACTAGGAGTTGATTGCATTGAGTGTGTATCTCTTTCTTTCATAGTGAATTGCTTTGCTAGTGGTTGTGGTATCAACCTGTGGATATTTCTTCTTTGAGGTTTTACCACGTAAAAATACTTATGTCTATTTTCGCTTTATCTTTCTTTATCTTTCATATCTTACTTTGATTGCATCTCTTGTATATTGATTTTCTTATGAATTAGTTAAATCAATTCATTTGTTGAAACATATCAAGTGTGCTTTTAATTTTAGTATTCCGCATATGTTTTGAATATTGGAATATTTGGGCCTATACCTATTCACCCCTCCTCTAGGTATATTCTACACTATTCTTAAGGGAATTTCAGAAGACATCTCACCTTATCAAGAATAGTCCTATTTATTCTTTCTGCCACCTTATTTTTTTGGGGTGTATACCTAACAGTTCTCACAGAATTTATTAAATTCATCTTTACAAAATTCAAGCCCACTATTAGTTCTTAAAGTTTTGATTTTCTTTGAAGTTTGGTTTTCAACCAACTTCTTCCAAGTTTTGAAACTTTCAAAAGCTTGGTCCTTAGAGTTGAGAAGATAGATCCAAACTTTTCTTGAAAAGTCATCTATCAAAGATAGAAAATAGAGGTTACTTCCATGAGTTGGGACCTTGGCAGGTCCACAAAGATCTGAGTGAATGTAATTAAGTATCTCTTTGGTTGTGTGTTGGGCAGTACTAAAGCTAAGTCTATGTTGCTTACCTATGATGCAGTTTTCACAAAACTCAATATTATTCACTTGATCACCATCGAGAAGATTCTACTTGCTTAGCTCACCTAACCCCTTTTCACTCATATGACTGAATCTCTTATGCCATAGAGACCCTTTGTCACAGATTTTTGAAGCCACACAAGCAACTTCATCTTTGACAGTAACCCCTCTCATTACATAGAGCCCATTTTTCTTGTCTCTTTCAAGGATGACAAGAGAACCCTTAAAGGCCTTAAGAATGCCTCTTTCTACTATATAGGAATATCCTTCTTCATCTAAGGTTCCTAGAGAAATAAGATTTCTCTTCAGATTTGGGACAAATCTAACATTCCTGAAAACTCTAATCATGCCATCATACATTCTTATGGCAACTAAACCTATTCCCTCTACTTTACACTGTTGGTTATTTCCCATCAATACAGATCCACCATTGAGTTCTTCAAACTCAATGAACCAGTTCCTATTTGGACATATATGATAAGAGCAACCAGAGTCTAAAATCCATCCGGATCTTATCTCATCAGTGCTAACAGTGAGGACTTCACTAGGTTCAAAACAGTTAGAAGCAACAACAGTATTGCCTTCTATCTGAGTTTTATCTTGAGTCTTTTTCTTAAACTCATAGCAATATTTCTTTATGTGTCCTTCCTTCCCACAGAAGTAACATTTCCTAGATCCATACCTATTCCTAGACTGAAACCTATTGTAGTTAGGGGTTTTACTTATGCCTTTGTTCTTATTGTTTTGGTTGTTATTCTTTACTAAAGGCTTACCTCTAGCAAACAGATTTTCACCACCATCCTTCCTCTCAATTTTCAACTCTAAGTCCTTGGACTTGAGAGCTGAAATGCACTATTCCAAGCTAAGAGAGGACCTGCCATATTTAATGGCAGTTTTAACATCTTTAAAGGAAGCAGGAAGTGAGTTGAGGAGAATGATTGCCTCATTCTCATCACTCAGTTTCTCATTCTCACTAGCATTAGCTAATTCAATGGTCATCTTTTTGAATTCATCTAAGTTCTGACCTAAGCCTTTACTAGGGTCCATCTTAAAACTAAATAACCTTTCTTTTAGGTAAATCTTGTTAGTTAAAGATTTAGTGAGATATAAGCTTTCAAGCTTTTTCCAAACATTAAAAGCAGTGGTTTCATCATTAACTTCCCTAAGAACATTATCAAATAAATTTAGAATTATTGTACCTAATGCCATTTCTAACATGTCATCTTTCTGTTCTAATGTTAAACATGCAGGCAACTTATCAGGACTTTCAATGGCTTTAAGGATTTTTTTGTTGAGAAAGAAGGGCTTTCACCTTTCTTTTCCAGATACCAAAATCCCTAGAGCCATCAAATTTGTCAATATCAAATTTCATGTTGAATACAGAATTGAAAGAATTATTAGAGTTGCCAAAGTTAGGAGTAGTTACCTCAGCTTGAGTATTTGCAGTCTCGCTAGCACTTACCTCTTCTCCGTGTTTGAAGACTCTTCCACTGGAGGAACTACACCTTCTAGGTCCGCCGTTGTTACTAGATTCAAGCGTTGATACCACTGTTAGGATATTATAGCAAGTATAAATCCTATTAAACAATATATATCTCTAAACAATTTCAGTAAGGTTCACTTACAACAGAGATACTAATAAAAGATTTCTAGTAACCTAGCTCAGTTCCTTATATATCCAGATATGCTATGAAATAACAATAGATTGAATCTAAGCCTACAAACTTTCAGATTTAGGCATATATTCTCAGATGTAAGTTATTCATGCATCATATAAAGAACAATAGGGAAGATATGAGTTATACATGCAAGATCTACAAAGATAAAGCAGTATAAAACATATAGTAAAGTAAATGACACAAGATATATCGTGGTTCGGCCAAGAATGGGGCCTACATCCACGTTGAGCCTCTCAGAAGAGACTCTTTCACTGTGTGGTGTCTTTACAACCTTGAACTACACCGATCTATTCAAGATCAACCCTCAAAAAGAGCTCAGAAGCCCTGATTAACAAACGCTCAACCTAACAAACCATAACCGTACAAACTCACTTCTGATTCCAACCCAGAATTACACAAAAGTTGCATCAGAAGAATCACAACACACAGAACTATCTTTTTCTCTTCTAACTCTCTTGCAAATTCAAAGCAAAGAACCCAAATATTCAAGTTGAATACCAAGAACACGAAGAACACTCTAGAGAAAAATAGAATCTATGAAAGAGAGAAGAAAACCCTAATCAGAATAATAATTCTCTCTCTTCATCTCTTCGTTTATATAGCCTTTAAGAGATAAGGTACACATCAGCTAGGTAGAACCAATCACAGCGTGCCAACTCAACCCACAATCCTGACTCAACTCTTCATGTGATCAGATAAGATAAGTAAAACGCAACGTATTGGTATTGAGCCTAATAGGGAGCATTTGGTCATCTGGGCCTCCCCTGGCTTCAAACATCTCTTATCATTGGGCTTGAAATCTGATGGGCTAACAAATCTTTACAGTTATAAAAAGACAAAATAATGAAAATATCAATTAATTAACTTGATGTTTATAGAATTATAGCTTACGAATTCTTTTTAAAAATTTGAGTGCCAAGTACGGTTCAATAATCAAAGTAGTCTGAAATTCTAAAAAAAAAAAAAAAAAAAAAAAAAAAAAAAAATCAAAGTAGTCTTAAAAATGTTAGGTGGATTTAACATGAGAAAAAAATTCTCCCTAAAGTGACCACATACATAAATGTTAAATTTTTGTGAAGTGTTGTTTCTTTCTTCCAGAGAAGTGATAAAGTAAAACAGGAAACATCAGGAGTCACTGATGCTGACTTGTTCCAAACTTGGCATTGAGGTTCCTGTTAAGAAGGATTTGATGAGTGTGAGAGCAAGTTTTGGTCTGTGCAATGGGACTTCATGGCCTGCTCCCCGTACAGAAACGAACGTAAGTCCAACGTACTCTTGGGTCCATCCTCCTACCTATTTAATAGATCATGTTCGTGTTAATTCTCAGGAAATACTACTAAATGTAAGAAAGAATCAGACTGATTTTCTGAGAAAAGGAGTTGAATGAAATTCACTGAAGTGATTTATTTACCTGTCCATCATCATACCATGCATGCCAAGGCCTCACCGTTGGAAGTTTAAGAGCATCTATGCTGTACCGGGTGGAGGTAACTGGGATAACTGCATCTGTATCACCGCTATTGTAAAGGAAAATCAAACAAAACGGAGATCGTCAGCAAATCTCAGTCGAAAGAGCTTGTTTTGAACAGAAGGTGAAGGGGGTAGTGCCAATCATCTCCAATTTAGGAAAAAAAAGAGATCAATAAGAAACATAATAAAAGATTCAAGTGCTTCCTTGGTTTAATATCAACAATTAAATTACCAATTAAAATGTTGACCAATAAAATGCAGATATTAAGTTATCAATAGTGATGACCGTATAGAATTCAATTTGAGACATTGAGAGAGACCTGAACACCCATATACGAATCCCTGAATGTATAAGCTCACGATAAATGTCCAACACGGTCCTAGGAGAATCCAGCCAGTTACTATTTACCAAATCACTGCAAAACATAGAATTGGTGCTATTTCAGTCAAGGATTACTAAACCATAAATTTATCTGCCTAGTGGATTGGAGAGAGAGAGAGAGAGAGAGAGAGAGAGAGAGAGAGAGAGAGAGAGAGAGAGAGAGAAATTCTCAGGTTTGAGTCTCAAAAGCATACAAAAAATTTAATGTTCAAATTAGTTAATATTAACTTTATTAGATGAATTTCCACCAGTGAAAAAGAATGCTGAGCTATTAACTGGTTTTACTTGGAAGAGCCATACCTGCAGGTATCCCATTTTGATGGTGCTACTGCTGGTATAACATGGAGCGCCTTTTGAACCTCAGGTTGATTGAAGTATACGACTGAGTGCTTCTCGGTGCAGGGATCATACTTCTCGCTGGTGCGACCAATCACCTATTAGATGACATCACATTTCAACCATGATCTTCCAAATATTACAGTGACATTCAAAGAAGAGTTATTCTGAAGCAATACAGCATAAATTCTTTGAAGAATTCAAAAGTTTCATGGTATCGTGAATATGATATTTAGGAGAGGCACAAAATTACATTAGAGCTTCAATTATCGAATATACAATTATTATGCAGTGAAGGTTTTAACAATCTAATAAGTACATAATTTACAAAGTATCTACTTACATGCATTCTCTTCAGTAGATGATTTGACTGGCTAATATTGGCTGTGCAGGGAGGAGTGTAAATGCTGTACGGGTCAATATTTCCAAGTTCTTCACTAGCAATATCTAGGATCTTATCACAAGAACTTGAGGTATGGATAAATGACTGAAAATCACATAGAACATTTAGTAGCTTGTATGTGTCATCCGAAATCAGACCAGCGGACCACATAAACTGGAAAAGCCCCAGGTGATCATGGTAGTCATCAGTTAGAGCATTTCCAACCTGCATCATACATGCATGTTAGTATTTTTTTTTTTTAATTTGTTCACATGATGCTCAATAAATCATTTTAGTATTTTAGAGAAGGAAGTCTATACCATGTAACCCTTGAGATTAATTGATTTTTTCGCAGTTTCTCGGTTGTGCTTTACAATGACTTGACTTAACTGAGGAACATAATGCCCTGGACCACATTTTGTGAGTAAATGAAGCTCGAATGCAATCACATAAAGTAAAAATAACAATAATAAATTAAATAGATAACAGGACACAGGCATAGTTGAATGTTTTCATCTTTCGACCAGGTAACAAATGATCCTTGAGAAGGCCCACAATCCGCATAAAGCATGGAAGAATTAAAAAGCTGGAGAAATTCATCAATTCCATTAATTTTACCATTACATGTGCAGAAACAAAAAGAATATTTGTATTTTAGACTGGCATACCAGCATAGCTCTCTCCAGTGATATAGAAGTCCCTTCCTTTATACTGTGGGAAGCGTTCAAACCACTTTAGCAAAAATTCTAGGGAATCCTCAGCTACAAATTAAAGATGACAAGTTATAAGAGCACAAGCTAGTAGCAATGAGCCATAATCTAAAGCAGAATCACGAGATACAATGTGGTAGTAGTATTACCGGTCCTTTTATCACCGTTGTTCAAATGATCGGAGGAAGTATTTGAATATGAAAAACCAACTCCAACAGGGGAATCAATAAACAAAAGGTTGGCAACTGCATATTGGTAATAGTTATTAGATACAATAGCATTAATAACATATGAATAAGTTTTAAATCATATTCATTCCGAGTTAGTCTATTGGGGCAATCTGGGATTAAAAAAATGAACAAGATAATAGAGATGCAAAAGAAAATATGAATACATGCTCAAAAAGCAAAATTTTGTCATTGAAATGCCTAATAAACGCATACGACTACCCAAACAAAGAGATAATTTCTAAATGAAATAAACCTAGACATTAGATTATACGAGCTTTTGAGGGGAAGATTACGGGATTCAGGTGACACCCAAATTGTTGTTTATCATAAATATCTAGTAAACAAAAAGAAAAAAATGCGATTTAAATTGCTGATGTTACACAACTGCAGTACTGACTGATTACTTAGTGACTCTCAAACTTGGGCATCAGAGTTTATGATGTTGGAATTTAAGAATCTCAGCAGCCCCTACTAATTCTACAGAACAGCAAGCATAGTATAATTTAGTAAAGAAATATTCCTCAAATGAAATTTTCATTCGCGTGCTGCATCACTCATCCCATTCTCGAAAAACTCCTCTGGTACCACTTCAATTACAAGGGAGAATTTTGTAAGATTATCTCTAACCTTGATTCCAAGAATAAGGGTTCAAATAGAGGGTCTTCCCATCTGGCCTTATATGAAATGGACCAATTTCCTCTGCCTCCCCATAAGCAATGGATGAACATCCGGGCCCTAAAGAAATAGCATTTAGATCAGAACCCACTTGTAAACATGGACAACAATGTCAATAGCCATACAAACTATCTATT
The DNA here is from genome assembly GCA_008009225.1 of Acer yangbiense. NCBI lineage: Eukaryota > Viridiplantae > Streptophyta > Magnoliopsida > Sapindales > Sapindaceae > Acer > Acer yangbiense. Next base: position 639,294 of record CM017765.1, on the reverse strand, counting down.
TTCAATAGCAAAAAGAGTTAAAACAGCTAAAATAAGAGATGAATACACTGTTAATATAACTAAACTGTAAAGATTGACCCACCAAAACTATCCATAATTCAAGTAATTAAACAATAAAATCTAAAACAACTGCAACGAATCAAAATAAAAAATGAACAGTCCAGTGAAGTCAACATCAGAATGTGACATAAAAGATCAGAACATAAATCAGTTATTAAAAAAATATAAAAAAACACCCTACAGACCCAATTAAAGAGTAATAGAATCAAAACAACAGTACTAAAAAGCAACAAAAGGGTATCCAAAAAAGTGGGAAGAACATAGACCTCCATTGAGCCAGAGAATAAGAGGCTTGGACTCAGGGTCCTCAGCAGCTTCAATTAACCAGTAAAAGAGAGACCTCCCAGAGTCTTCATTGACCGTGACATAGCCCGAGAACTGTGCAAAGCTCACATTGAAGCTCTGCCCTGGAAGTTTATGAACCCTATCCAGCTCTCGCTGGACAACTGGGTCTGTTGAAAAACAATTACCCAGGTGAGAATTTGTGAGGACAAACCACAAAAACTGAACAAGAAAAAAACCCCTTTTCAGATTGGCCATTATTTGGAGGATGTTAGCACGATTCGTTGTTGATGTTGATTTTGAATTGGGATTCTATAAATTGAAAAAAATAAATTAAAAAAATTGTAAAGTCAAGCAATCATGATGATGATGAGGTGGTGAATGATATGCAATTAAAACAGGCAAATTGGTCATGTTACGTATCTGCTGAGCTGAGAAGCGGGTACGATGACCGATTAATGTTTTTGTAGTTTTATTGTCGTTTCTAGGGGTGGGCACAAAAACCGAAACCGAACCAAATCGAACTGAACCGAACCGAAAAAGGGTGTTTGGTTCGGTTCGGTTTTATACTTGAGTTCGGTTCAATTCGGTTCGAACCGAATGAACCGTATTGAATTCGGTTCCGATTCGGTTTTGAGTCTTCAAAACCGAACCGACCGTGTGAACCGACATATAAATCAAAAAAAAAAACCCTAATTTTTCTATCTCTTTTCAGACCTATCTGTTCTATACTTCTATCAGCAGAATATCTTGTTTTTTCTCTCAACTCACAGTCGCACTCTCTCTTCCTCTTCCGCGCTTCTTCAACCAGTCAACCCACCAGAAATCTCTGGTCCACTTGCAATCGTCTCTCTTCCACGGTTCCGACTTCGGCCTACAATCGTCTCTCTTCAAGGTATTTTTCTTCTTCTTTTGCCATTCCGATCTACAATTTTCTCTAACTTTTTTCCCTCTTTTTTTGTTATCTACTTGTGTCGATTTGGTGAGTGGTGAGTGGTGACTTTGATTTATTTGAATATATTTCGTTTTATGTTGGATTTCTACTTATTTGATTTTTCTCTGACTTTGATTTTTCGTTTTACGTTGCAATCGTCCTATGACTCCAATGGTTTTCTCTGACTTTGACTATGAATTCGACTTATTTAATGTTTCGTATTATGGTTTTCTTGATGTTAAATATGACAGATTTGTATGAGGAAACAATGTATGACAGATTTGTATGACAGATTATTACTTTGGGGTTGTTTGTGCTGCTATTTAATTCTAGAGTAACTTGTAAGCCTTATGGACTAGAATTTTTTTGGGTGTTTTTTGAAATTAATCTTTCTTCAACTGCTGGTTAATGAATTCTCACTGTAACTTATAGATTATTTTGGATAATTTAGTGAATTAGTGTACTGGACAATTTGAGAACTCAACACTAATTATTCCTAACACAAATCCTTTGGGCTGCCTCTATATATAAAATTATATCTTGACACAAAACACACTATTCACGCAGCCAACGTCTGCTCCACAACTCAACTCACTGTTGTTTAGGTTTTTAGTTTGTAAATTCTTTATTCTTTAATTTTTGTTTTCATTTTATTTAGAGTATTTTTTATTTCTATTCTTTGTCTGAGAGATGGATCATGGATTCATGGTTGTTTTGTGCATTATTGTACTGCAGTAATTCTAATGGGAAAAGGATATTTATATTGCTATTAGATTTTTTGTTCTGTTCTTTTAGTTATCAAATAGTTTCAATTTATGCTCTCATGTGGTAGGTTCTGTAGTTCAGTTTGTTGAAATCCTTTAATTGCTTAATATTGAGTGCCTCTTATTATTTTGAATAAAAGATGATGTTAGAGGAGGGATAGAATTATTGTTTTAACAGAATTATTGACAAGTATAACAATGGATGAAGATTGAGGAGAAATGAAGGTAAGAATTTAATTTGGTATTTGTTTCCTATAATTTGTTTGTTTAGTTAATTATATTTTTCCTATTTACAGCTAAAGATTTGAAGTGGAAGAAATGCAGGGATAACATTTGAATTATTTGAATTGTATTTGAAGTTTAATGTTATTATGGATTGTGTGCGATCATATTTTATTTTGAATTGCATTTTGGACTTCTATCATTCTATGTAATTGAAGTTGTTTGGATTCAATTTCTGGTGTAAATTTGGTAGCTATTTAGAAGCTACTTTTGATTCACTGAATTTGGTAACAGTGACGGTGTGACACTGAATTTGGTAGTTAATTCTGGACTCAATTTTTGGATTCAATTTGGCACAGCTTATATGTTGATTATGTGGACATATTTGATTATGTAAATAATGAGTTATTGTAAATTTGGACTGAATTAGTTGCCTAAAGCCCAATTACAATAATAGTTGTTAAAAGGTAAAAAAGAAATGAAAAATATATATAAAAAAAAACTGAGCCCAATAGGCCCAACAGTCCCAAAACCGAATTGAACCGAACCGAACCGAGAAAAGGGTGTTCGGTTCAATTCGGTTTTGGGGTTCAATACGGTTCGAACCGATTCACGTTCTTAAAAACCGAATATAACTCGGTTCAATATGGTTTTGGCTAAAACCGAACCGAACCGTGCCCACCTCTAGTAGTTTCTGTTGTCAAAAAGAAACACAAAAAACATGTCATTAAAGGAAACCATGTTTTTCATTCGGGTACGGATATTGACACCCATAAATATGATAAGCACCCATGTCTAAAATTTAAAATTTAAAATTAAAACATTACTATAAACACCCATCTTAATGCCAATAGTACCCTTATTTAAATGAATGTTTTAATTTTAATACAATTTATTGATAAACCCTCTTAGTTATTAACACACCCAGTTTCACAAATGATAAATTCTTAAATTCTTAAATTCTTAAATTCTTAAATTCTTCATACTCGAAAACACAGTCTAAAGAATTCTTAGCCGATCTGTTCCTAATAGATGTCGGTCAGGTTTATTTCAGTTTAGTGATGGCTTTCAAATTTAGAAGGGAAACAACAAAAGTACAATGGATTTCAAGGTTTTGTTTTTTAAAAAACATATTTTATTACTCCTTTTGTACATTTGATGATTGAAATACTACCACGTGACATGAAAATATATATGACTGGTTAACCATACCATATGACATGATATTATTAAATAGGTCGCAATTCATTCGCTCTTTTTTATTAATATATATTTTTTTAAACTCTTTCGTATCAAGGATTTTGAGCTCATATAGCAATTTGATAACATGAGAAAAGGAATTGGTTTTCATAGCATTGGTTCATTGTGCGTACAGATCACGTTCTCATAGCCGTTGTGCAGGTGGAAGAGAGAATTGCAATCATTTTGTATTTGGTTAGTGATTCAAGATTTCTAGTCTGTGAACAATGCACCTGTGCAAGATGATATCAAACAGAGAGAGAGAGGTCTGATCCGAATCATTTAGCGAGAGCGAGACCAAGGCCATAACATCATCATAAACCATCCAGATAGTCTAAACTAATCAGTTAAAAAACTCAAAACACTTTGCCTTGTCAATTAACATCATAAACCATCCAAATAGTCTAAACTAATCCGTTCCAAAATCTCAAAACACCTAAATAATGCAAGCAGTATACCGCATTCTATGGGAAAACCACAATTGAAAGCAAATACAAAGACACGACAAATCATACCCATTAATCCAACTTCACTACTAAATCAATCAGTCCATAGGCTGGTCAACATCAGCATATGCAGGCTCAAGGTGCACTTGTTCTGCTTCTTGCACCTCTTTCTCAGTCATCCTATGGATCCTAAATAGGGTTTAGTTTTTTTTTTTTTTTTTTTTTTTTTTAAGTGATATAGTTGAAGATATGGGTGTAATTAATGGGTGTACATAATATTTGATTTATTTTTAATTAAACTAATTTGTCCTTATTGGTAAATTCTTGTTGGGATATTTTTGTAATTAAATTTTTTATTAAAATATGGGTGTACTTATCATATTTATGGGTGTCAATATGAGCACCATTTTCATTCGGTGTTTTTTAAAATGAAAACTGAAAATGAAAACATTTTTGAAATTCGAAAACACATTTGGTAATATATGTCGAAAGCTGTATTATGTAAATATTTAATTAAAAATCCTAAAAATACTTTCGATAGATTAACCGAAAAATATCAAAATTTTGTTATAAAATAAAAGAAGAATTGATAGATGAAGAACAATTAATTAATTAATAATTGAGAGATATGAGAGAAGCATTTAAACAAAAGAGACGAGAGAGAGAGAGCAGTGAATTACTTATATTGATCTTTGATATTTTTCTAACACATTTTACAATAGATTAGGTCAACATATATATAGGCAAAAGTTGATGATATCAGGTGAGAGAGAGAGAGAGACGGTGGAGGTAAGGGGAAGATATTTACTTGTGATATTTGTTTGTGATATTTGTTGAGATATTTGTGTTTAACACATGTGGTAGAAAGCCACATATATTATAACGCTCCCCCTTGGATTTATACCCATATGTATTAATCTTTTAGGGACAACTCAATGGGATAAAACCTAAGTAAAATATATACAATGATCTCCTGGATTTAATGGGGTTAGACATTACAAACTATCTCATTCAAAACCTTGTCAAGAAAACCTAGTAGGACAAAACCTGATCGAAGGGAAAAAGAGTATAGTGTACAGATGTCCATTCAAAACTTTGCTCCCCCTGATTGAACGCTCCCCCTCATAAAACTTCAGCATTTAATCCTGTAATTTAGAAAGTCGATGCATGCCTATTCCATATACCAGCTTCTCAAAAGTTGATGTAGGCAATGATTTGGTAAACAAATCTGCAAGATTATCTATAGACCGTATTTGCTTAACATCAATTTTTCGACTCTCTTAAAGCTCGTGAGTATAGAAGAATTTAGAAGAAATATGTTTGGTTATATCTCCTTTGATATACCACCCTCTAATTTGAGCAATGCATGCCGCATTATCTTCAAATATCTGTGTTGGCATTTCTGTAGATAATGAAAATCTACAAGTAATCTGAATATGATGAATAACTGACCTTAGCCAAACACATTCTCGACTGGCTTCGTGAAGTGCGATGATTTCAGAATGATTGGATGATGTAGCAACCAAAGTCTGTTTTGTGGAACACTAGGATATTGCTGTGCCATTATATGTAAAAACATATTCCGTTTGTGAACGAGCTTTGTGGGGATCAGACAGATACCCGGCATCAGCATAACCAAGTAAACCTGAAAAATTGTTAGACTTTGTATAAAATAATCCTAAATATTTCGTTCCACTTGTAGGGAAAAATACCGTAGTACACGCAGCGGAAGCGAGACTAAAATAGGAGTTTAGTATAGTTTAAAATTTTTCCATAATTTGAACCTTAACACTCTAATTAATTAACATATAATACTAAAGATATCATACCTTTGTCGCGTGATCCGATTGACATTGCGTCGATGGTAATCCGCAAGATCTTCCAATCCAATCACGAACGTGAATCACCTAGGAGCGTGGTCTCCCTTCTCTTTGAATTGTGTACCTAAGGATGGATTAACAAAACATTTTTTTTTTTTCGTTAGTCACAACAAATTCCAAGAGGCTACAAAGAATGTTCCGGTCACTTTTGAATTCACAATCGTTAGATCGAAACTCGCGTGAACCTTATTCGAAATTGTACACAAAACCTTTTGATATAAAAGTTACTAGTGCACTATCGAAATAAGAACAAACTTTTCTCTCTTTTCCTCTTGGCCGAATTCTCACACTAATCTAAGAGTTGGATTCTGTTTTTCTCAAGCAAAAGAAAAATATTCTCAAGCCAAAGACCTAGGGTTTTTCTTTTATCAATATAATATATATATGTATGTGCGCACGAATTGCTTGCTGAATATCATATATATGTTCAACCAATTATGCTCTCCTTATAAATAATATATATATATCCTCATATATATAACGAATTCTGCATGCCTTATTCTGCATGCTATTTCAATATATATATATCTCAATGTATTCCTGCTGCACCATATAATATATATATATTACCGTATGCTTTTTAAATATATATATATATATATTCCGGCAATTAATTGCCATATATATTTCATATATATCTATATATTGAAGCCGAAATCCTTTACCATGTAGGATTTATGTCTTTTGACTTAAATCCTAACCCTAGGTAGATTTCCTTAGAATTCCAAACCCTAATCCAACTCTTTAGTGTATTTGTGACTATATCAAAGACTTCCTAATTTGACTAGATAAATAAATCCCTTATTTATCTACTTACCAAATAAAGTCTTTTATATTTATTATACTACCACAATAGTATACTACTAAGAAACATATTTTCTAGTCAGAAAAAGATTTTGATTTTTAATTAAATAATTAATTAATCAATTAATTAATTTCCATTTAATCAAATAATAAAAATAAAACAATATAATATCATATATATATCTCGGCCATATATATTAATATATCTATATATTGTTTTCTATTTTATTAAATCCATTGGACCTTAATAAAAGGCCCACATGTGAACCATACCCATTCTTACTAAAAGAAACAAGCCCACATGCCTTTCATTAATATATTAATATAACTGATCAGCCCATTAAATAAATAATGTGCAAATTATATTCTTAATATATTAAATACAATTCTAGATGGACCCATAAATTGGTCCGGTAGAATATATCAAGTGATCCATGCAAGTCCGTGTGGATTGGGGATCTTGGCGGGCCTATCTAAATTTAAACTCCAATAGACATAACCCAATCACAATCAACAAATGATTCACTTAGGTTCAATCTATTAATTTTAGTTCATTCCACTAAAGAACTAAAATTGCACTCTTAAATAAAGATGGAATAAGTAAATGATTCTCATTCATACCCTAGACAATCTTATAGGAGATGGTGTATCCTCGTGAAGAATATCAGTAATCGCCAAGAGCTCATAGACCGCCTATAGCTCTCCAAGTTACCATATTTATTCATATGACCACATTTTGAACTTGGATATTTTGACTTGTCCAGAAGCCATGTTTCAATAGACTCTATCGAAAACTTAACGTTAAGATTTAATATCCAATACCTCAAAACATCCATATGATGATATTCTACTCTCATTTAATAAATGGAGCCACGATGTCCATATCTGTAAATGAAGTCCTCTATCGATTAACAAATGAATACCACCAAACTATCGAGGATAGACTATGCTATATAATCGTACTTATTGATAACTCAAATGATAACACTTGCAACCATAAGTCCATCATTTATCTCAGGATTAAGATAGACTCTCCGATTGTCCTGATAATGAAAAGACTTTTATCTACTGACGGTTCTAGATAAAGTATTTCATTGTGATCCAGTTCAATGCACCTAGTGCACTAGATCTTTTACTCAAAGCCACTTTGATGATTTTAGACTCACATAACACATTTGATCCCACTCAAATGCCAGTAAAAGAATCTACAACTTTAACAAGATAAAGGTGCCCAACCTTTAACTTAAGTTGTGAACATTATTCAAGACTAACTAAAGAATTGTGTCTACCACATACATATCCAGATGTACGAACAATTCTTCTTTTCTCATAGTCTTTTGACCTTATGATTATTTACTTTTGACAATTATAATATTTAAACTATAAATGCTATAAGATTTGTTAAACCAGAAATCACATTATTAATATGAATAGATTGTCAAAAACACTATTACACTCTTTGCTATTGAGCATAATCCTAACACCACTAAGGTAACGTAAAAGATGTTTGATTCCATTCCAATGCCTTCGAGTTGATACTGAGCTAAATCTAGCTAGTACATTAACAGAGAATGCAATATCTGGTCTAGTACATTGAGCCAGATATAATAATGCACCAATAGCATTAAGATATGGTACCTCGGTACCAAGTATCTTTTCATCATTTTCTTTTGGACGAAATGGATCCCTTTTAGGATAAAGAGTCCTAACAACCATATGAGTACTTAATGGATGAGCATTATCCATATGAAATCTTTTTAAAATCTTTTCAATATATATTGATTGATAGATAAGTACTCCATTTGATCTATGCTCGATCTCGAGGCCGAGACAATATTTTATCTTTCCCAGATCTTTCATTTCGAACTCATTTTTTAAATATTCAGCAGTTTTTAAAAGCTCTCCAGGATTTCTAATTAAATTCATATCATCAACATAAACTGCTATGATAGCAAATCCAGATTCTGATTTCTTAATGAAAACACATGGACATATAGGATTATTAATATATCCTTCTTTTATCAGATATTCACTGAGATGGCTGTACCACATCCGTCCAAATTGTTTTAATCCATACAAAGATCTTTGTAATTTTATCGAATACAAATTACGAGATCTTGAGTTATATGATTCTGGCATTTTAAACCCTTCAGGGATTTTCATGTAAATATCTGAATCCAGTGAATCATATAGATAAGCGGTCACTACGTCCATCAGACGCATTTCAAGTCTTTCCAAGACAGCCATGCTTATCAGAAAACGAAACGTAATTGTATCCATCACTGGTGAATACGTTTCATCGAAATCGATACCAGGTCTTTGCGAGAAACCCTGTGCTATGAGTCGTGCCTTATATCTCACGACCTCATTTTTCTCATTACGTTTCCGTATAAAAACCCATTTGAACCCAACAGGTTTGACGTTTTCAGGCGTCTGGATTATTGATCCAAATACTTCACGTTTGGCTAATGAAGTCAATTCTAATTGAATTGCTTCTTTCCATTTAGGCCAATCAGACCTCTGTCTACAATCATCGAGATTATGAGGTTCATAATCATCATTAATAATTTCAGTTGCCACTGTGTATGAGAATATATCATCGATGATTGTTTCTTCACGATTCCACAATTCTCTTATATAATTTATAGAAATTTCCTCATTTCTATACTCTTGTATCTCTTCAGAGATTCCTTCCCCTATAAGGGATTTTGTTGCTTTAGTAACTTGTGTCCTTAAAGGAACACTTAACTCTTCTGGAGTTAATTTAGAGAAAGTGGATTTATTTATTTTCCTTTTCCGAAGAACATTATCTTTTGAACCAAACGGTCTACCACATTTCTGGCGTGCAACAAAAGATGATTCTTTTGCTATTATTTGTTTAGAATGTTTTTCTGGAACAATCACCCGTGCTGGTACATTAACAGTTGGGATGTATGATTTTGTTACCTTAGTAGCATCTGTAAATGCATCTGGTAACTGATTTGCTATTGCTTGAAGATGTACTATCTTACGTACTTCATTCTCACATTGAGATGTGTATGGGTCTAAATGAATTAAACTCGAAACTTTCCAGGAAAGTTCACGCTTCTCTTCGAATAAGTTTTTCCTTCCCCTAATGATGGGAAATTTGTTTCATCAAAATGACAATCTGCAAACCGTGCTATGAAAAGATCACCAGTCAAAGGTTCCAGATATCTAATAATTGATGGTGAATCAAGACCAACATATATTCCTAAACGCCTTTGGGGTCTCATTTTAGTTCTTTTTGTTGGTACAATTGGGACATATACCGCACACCCAAATGTACATAAATGGGATATATCTGGTTGGTGACCAAGTACAAGTTGCACTGGTGAATACTGATGGTAAGCAGTAGGTCGAAGTCGAAGTCGAAGTCGAATTAATGCAACGGCATGTAAAACAGCATGCCCCCATACAGAAATCAGTAATTACGTTCGTAATAATAAAGTCCTTGCAATTATCTGTACACGTTTAATAAGTGATTTTGCTAATCCATTTTGAGTATGAACATGTGGAACTGGATGTTCAACATTAATCCCAGCCACTTTGCAATATTCATCAAATGTCTTGGAAGTAAATTCCCTAGCATTATCAAGGCATATCGACTTAATTGAGTAATCGGGAAAATGAGCCCGAAGCCTGATAATCTGTGCAAAAGCAACATTCACTACTAGAAAAACCCTCATAGATGACAATTTTTTTCTTGACAGTTTTTTTTTTCTTGACTGTTTTTTTTTCTTGACAATTAAAAATTGTCATCAATTATAAGTTTTTTTTTTCTTGACAGTTTTTTTTCCTTGACAGTTTTTATTTTTTTTAATTTTCATTATTTAATATTTAATTAAATAACATTTTATATATTTATAATTAGGGGTGGGCACAGTTCATTGAACCGAACCGAACCGAACCGATCCAAGTCGAAATATGGTGTTCGGTTCGGTTCACATGGTCAATTCGGTTCAATTCGGTTCGAATCGAATGAATCACATTGAATATGGGTCGGTTTCGGTTTTGGACCTTTCAAAACCGAACAACCGAACCGAACCGAACCGATGAACCGACCTTTAAATAAAAAAAATAATAATAATAAAACCTAATTTTACTTTTCTAGTTTTCCTATCAGACCCTATCTAGAATGGTGGTAGCTATTGAGTAGGACAACAAGTATATATATATAATGGTGATTGATTTGGATTAAATTTGATTAATGGGGTCTATTTAGATATGTTTTGAATGTAAGAGATTGTTAAAAAAAACAACCCAAAATTAATTGTCCAAAGGTCCAAATACAAAATAGCTGTTAAAGTATACAAAAAATGAAAAATTATATAAAAAAAACCTCAAAGCCCAACAGGCCCAATAGGCCCAAAACCGAATTGAACCGAACCGAGATAAAGGTGTTCGGTTCAATTTGGTTTCATGATCCAATACGGTTTAAACCGATTCAAGTTTTCAAAAACCGAAAATATAACGGTTCAATATGGTTTTGGCCAAAATCGAACCGAACCGCGCCCACCCCTATTTATAATAACCACCTCCCTCACCGCTGGACCATCGCTCATTGCCGACCGCCGCCGGCCACCCACCATCGACGTCCGTCCATTCAAAAAATACCCTCCATTCCAAAAATAATATATTATTATTATATATTATATTATTATATTATTATATATATTATATATATTATTATTATATATTATTATTATTATTATTATATATATATATATATTATATTATTATTATATATTATATATATTATCAGGGGCGGACTGTAATGGAGGGCTGACCCGGCTACCGGGTCAGCCATTTGTAAAAAAATAATAATAATAATTTTTTCTCACCTCTCATCTCAAAATCCATCATTTATCTCTCTCGCTATCTCGCATCACACGCCCAACCAACTCTTTCTCTCTCTCTCTCAAAGTAACTCTCATGTCCCAAGTCCCAAGTTCCCACTTCCCAACACGGCAACACCCAACACCCTCTGTCTCTCTCTTCCAAATCTCAATGTATGTAAAAAAAAAAAAAAAAAAAAAAAATTCTTTTTTAACCAAAATAATAATAATCATATTATATTCTTCATTTCATGTATTTTTAGTTAAAATTTATTTTTTTCGAATTTACTAGTTAGAGTTTTGGATTTGCTATTCATAATTTCAAGTTAGTATTTTCTTATTTTTTTAATGAATTTATTTTCCGATAGCAATTTATCATTTATAGTATTATATTATAATTTTTAAAGTACCACTTTAACCCTTTTTTTTTTTTTTTTGATAATTTATGATACAATGTGAAACAATCATACATTCATACTTTGGGAGAAAAAAAAATAACAATCAATTATCGGGTTGGGGTGGATCAATTTCTTCATGTAATGTCAGGGACGGGGGGGGGGGGGGGGGGGGGGGGGGGGTGTAAAAAATCCTGGGTACGCCCCTGTATATTATATATATTATTATTATAATATATATAACGATATATAAACATATATAATATAATATAATATATTTATATTATATAAATATATTATTATATATATTATATAAAATTATATATATTATATATATATATTATTATATGTATTATATATTATATTAAAAAAATATATTATATATATATATATATATATATATATATATATATATATATATATATATTAATATTATATGTATATTATATTATATTTATATATTTATATATTTATATATTATATATTATTATATTAAATAATATATAATATATATATTTATATTTATATTTATATATTATTATATGTATTATATAATATATATTATAAATTATATATACAGTATTATATATATTATATTATATAATATATATATATTATATATAACATATTATTATATTAAATAATATATAATTATATGTATATAATATACTTTTATATTTTATTATCATTATCCATAATATATCATGTTATTATGAATGTTTTATAATTAGGGGTATTTTGGTTAAAATACAGTTAACTCCATTTCATTCCGTTGTTAACCAAACAAAAAACTTAGGGCCCGTCCTGCAAGCCGTTTTTTGTTTTTGTTTTTCGAAAAGAAAAATGAAAATAAAAACTGTTATAGGTAAAAATCGTCATAAAGGACACGTCATCCCCATGAAGAAGCCACGTAAGCAAGAGTTAGGAAAAGTCAACTCGAAAGGGGGAAATCCCCCAAGTAACCCACTCGGCTGAAACCAAAGCAACCCGATCACAAACAAAGAGAGCCAGCTCGGGCAACATCACCTACTCTGGCATACTCGGGCATACTCAGGGATTAACAAGAAGAGATGGTTGCGGAAACTCACTTCCCAAATACTTGGAAGGAATCAGCAGCGAGTACCTCCACAATACATAGCAGTGCAACCCTTCAGAGTTTAACAAGGAAACAAACAGGTCTCCCGCGAATAAAGGAGAAAGAATCCGGCCCAAACTCGGACTCAACCAAAACAGGAAACATATCACGCCCAAGAAGGAAACATAATCCGACTAGGATTGGGAAACCACTCAAGACTTGGGCGCCACGACACCAAACCCTAGCGGCATCCCCAAACCCTAGAAACAACATGTATAAATACCCTTTGTAACACATAAGGGAGAGAGATCTTTTTTTTTTTAGCATAACAAAGACCAGAGCGTATTTTTGTAATCAATTTTTATATAGTGGATTTTGGTTTCGTTGCTTAGGCAACAACCCGTGGACGTTTCTCCGATCATCGGAGTTTTACCACGTATCTTTTGCTTATTATTTTTACGGTATTAAGATTCAAACTATTATCACTCACAAACGTGATCTCAAATCATCGATTGAGTGTTGACGAAAAATCACCGTCAACAATTGGCGCTAGAAGGAGGGGGATCGAAGCATTTGTGAAGCAATGACCGGCGAGGGAGATGGTAGCGATTCCAGGTACAGTCACGGATTACCCACTAATGAGTTGGAGGATGATGCCACTCCCAACACTGCGGATGCGACCCTAGCAACAGCAGGTCAATTAACTGCCCTGGCTGGCATCCAACGCTTCCCCCCAACTAATGAAGAATTCGTACAAAGATTCTGTGCTTCTCTACAGCAACTCATGGCGGATGCAGCAAGGTGGGGAGTTGATCTTTCCACCACGGAGGGTTTGATGTCACCTCACAATCTTTCCACCCCAAATCAGCAGGCAACAAGATTGCGTTCCACGGTGGTGGTACCAACGCCGGATGCACCCATAAAGGTGAGCCGAGGTCCTACAGATAGGCCAACAATTTTGTCTGAAAGGTTAGCCATGGATAGCAGGGAGCATAGAGAGGAGAATGATTCTAACAAAAGGCATGATTAGGATCGGTTGGCCAGGGATCGAGATCGCCCCAAGAGACATACTCATCGGAGAGCCCGGTCATCATCTTCGGGAGAGAGTGAGCAGAGTTATCATCGTAAGTGCCAAAGGGGCACAGTTCGGCTGCATGGCCTGAACCGAGAACATAGAGAGTTGAATCCAGAGGAAAGGAGTCAAAAGCTGATCGTAAGTTAGAATTTCAATGCGATGGGAGAGCCGGAAGGAGACAGGGACATACTTATACAGAGTTTGACCCGGGAAGTTCAGAATAATCATCGACAGATGGATGCTTTAGTCAGGCGATATGGGCGTAATAAATTGTCGAACGACGAGTCCGGAAGCCCTTTCACCAATGAAGTCCTGAGGATACCCTTCCCGGAGAGATTCAGGATGCCTTACGTAGAGCAATTCAAAAAGGACACTGATCCGAAGGAACACGTCAGAAGGTATAAGAGTGTCATGGCCTAGTATGTCTACAATGACGCCTTGCTATGTTTGAATTTCCCCCAAACTCTCGGGGATTTAGGCTCCAGGTGGTTTGGCAGGTTACCAGCAGCGAGTATAGGCAATTTCAGCGAGCTGAGTAAAGCCTTCTCAAGGCAATTCCTCGGTAATGTACATTGGAAGAAGTCGGTGGCCCACTTGTCCCAGCTAAAACAGGGAAAAGACGAGTCGCTGAAGAAATATTTGGGGAGGTTCGGTCAGGAAGTGTCCAAAATTGGGAGTGCAAATGACGAAGCCATAATTGCCGCGTTCATCAACAACCTTCAGAATGGCCAATTGTCATTTGACCTTCGAAGAGCCCGACTAACCAGTTATGCCGATATGATGGACATGGCCGGGGGTTACGCCCTGCCTAAGGAGGAAGAAGTTGCCACAGGGGGTTACTTCGTACATGGCGGTCGCCCAGAAGGATCTAAAACCAAAGACCAAGCAAAGGCGCCCGATGCCAAAGGTGACAAGCAGAAGAATAAGACGCGGGATGGTCGGGATGGACGTCGAGCATATGACCCAAAAACTGATCAGCCGCGGCAAAGGTTCCAGGGTAGATATACAAACTATACCCCGTTGAAAAAGGATCAAGAGGAAATTTTGGCAATCCTAGAAGAAAAGAACATGACTAAAGAACCGCCTAAGTAGTCAACGTATGCTCGGAGGGACACCACCAAGTATTGTAGGTTCCATAAGGAGAATGGGCACGAGACATCTAAGTGTTTCCAGCTAAGGGACCACATCGAAACCCTCATCAGGGAAGGACATTTGAAAGACATCATCTTAAAAAAGGCTGACAGAGCGGATGGACAAAAGGATAGCCGACAGGACGGACGGGCAAGAAAGCCTAGTCCCAAGAAAGCTGAGGATGAAGGAGCAATCAACACCATCTTCGGAGGACCAGCGACTGGCAAGAGTAACAGGGAAAGGACCTAGGAAATTCGGGAGGTCGTGGAAGCACGGAGAGACTTGGACGTCAATTCTGTTGAACCTGACCCGAAGAGAATCAAGGAAGGCCGGGACCCGATCATATTCACAGAAGCCGATTCACATGGAGTCGATGTTAGGCCAAATGACGCGCTGGTGATTAGCGCGCGGATTGGTCATAGAGAGGTTCATCGGATTTTGATTGATAATGGAAGCTCAGCAAATATTCTTAGTGCAGAAGTATATGACCAGCTGAGGCTAGATAGGAAAGACCTACAACCATTTCCCACACCCTTTAGAGGATTTGGAGGAGTCGAAGTAAGGTTGCTTGGCACGGTGAAATTACCCGTGAAGGTTGGGAAGGCTCCTTGCCCAAAAACAGTGCTACTCGACTTTGTGGTGGCGGTGGATACTGAAAATTGGTCGTACAATGCCTTATTAGGCCGACCATTCTTGAATAAAACCAAGGCAGTGACAGCAACCTACGCCCTCATGATGAAGTTCTCGATAGAATATGGGATAGGAGTGGTCAAGGGGTCACAAGAAATGGCCCGAAGAGCAAATTTGTCAGTGTATAAAGATAGGGAAGTACACCAATTATACGCGGTAATAGCCAAGCAAGAAGTTGGCGAACTGGAAGAGCAGACAGAAGTGCCGAAAGAATTTGAGTTGGATCCTAGAGAAGAACCTGAGGCTAAGAAAGATGAGCCGACCGAAGAAGTGGCACTAGATCCAGAGGATCCGAGTAGGACAGTAAAGGTAGGGGCAAGTTTGAATGCACATGTCAAAGCCCAGCTTGTCACGCTGCTGAGAGATTATAATGATGTTTTTGCTTGGAGCCACGAAGATATGCTGGGGATAGACCCGAAGGTGATATCACATTGCCTCTCCATCAACCCAGAGTTCCGCTCGGTGAAGCAGAAAAGATGGCTGTTCAACCCCGAAAGGAGTACATCCATTAAAAATGAAGTAAAAAAGTTACTTTCCGCGGGATCGATAAGGGAAGTCAAGTACCCGGAATGGGTGGCCAATGTGGTGCTAGTCAAGAAAAAGAACAACCAGTGGAGGATGTGTGTGGATTTCACAGATTTAAACAAGGCCTGCCCGAAAGACAGCTTCCCACTACCAAGGATCGACCAGCTAGTGGACGCAATAGCAGGGCACGAACTGTTAAGCTTCATGGATGCTTACTCGGGGTACAATCAGATCCAAATGAATAAAGCCGACGAAGAGAAAACAGCATTCACCACAGACCAGGGGTTGTATTGCTATAAGGTGATGCCATTCGGATTGAAGAATGTCGGGGCAACGTACCAGAGGTTGGTGAACAGGATATTCGCTCGGCAGATTGGGAGGAACATGGAGGTCTATGTAGATGACATGCTGACCAAGAGTGTGGTAGAAAGACACACGGAAGATCTAAAAGAAACCTTTGAGGTTCTAAGGAGGTACAAGATGAAACTTAACCCGAGCAAATGTGTGTTCGGAGTACCATCAGGTAGGTTTCTAGGTTTCCAGGTACATCAGAGGGGAATCGAAGTGAACCCTGAGAAAATCAAAGCATTAGAAGAGATGGCTTCGCCAAGAACGCTAAAAGACGTACAGAGGCTGACGGGATGTCTTGCATCATTTAACCGATTCATAGCAAAATCAACAGACAAATGCGCCTCGTTTTTTAAAGCAATAAAGAAAGGAAAAGGACTCGAGTGGAACAAAGAATGTGAAGTAGCCTTCCAGAAGTTGAAAGAGTACTTAGGGCGAGCACCCATCCTCTCAAAGCCAGTGGTTGGAGAGACATTGTACCTATACCTCTCGGTCACAGAAGTGGCAACAAGCTCGGTGTTGATTCGAACGGAGGACGGAATACAAAGACCGGTGTATTACACCAGCAAGGCGTTGCTGCCTGCAGAGACAAGGTATTCACCGGCGGAAAAGATAGCGCTCGCCCTGATCACGGCAGCCAGGAAGCTAAGGCCATATTTCCAAGCGCATGCAATAGAGGTGTACACTGATTACCCGCTGAAGCTCATCTTGCAAAAGCCAGAACTGTCAGGTAGGCTGACTAAATAGGCGGTGGAGTTGAGCGAATTCAACATCAAATACACCCCAAAAGCCGCAGTCAAGGGGCAGGCAGTGTCAGATTTTATAGTGGAATTCACCGAGCCAGATGCCGAAGTGAGAAGAATAATGGAAGAAAAACAGAAAAATAGCTTCCGATGGAGGTTGCATGTAGATGGATCATCAAACACCCATGGCAGTGGGGCCGGGATGGTCATAACAACTCCGGAGGGAGACGCTGTAGAGTGCGCCATGAGGTTCGATTACAAAACAACCAACAACCAAGCAGAATATGAAGCTTTGTTGGCTGGCTTGAGGGTCTGTATAGCTTTAAAAGCAGATGAGTTGGAGATTTACAGTGATTCGCAAGTTGTGGTTAACCAGGTATTGGATGAATACCAGGCGAGGGAGGAACAGATGATAGCTTACCTAGACATTGCAAAGAAACTGCTCAGAAAATTCAAGACGTATAAGATCTTTCAGATCCCTCGGGAAGAAAATGAGAAAGCAGACGTTTTGTCCAAATTAGCTTCAGCCACCGTGAGTATCAGGTCCAAAGTGATACCGGTGGCGCACCTGACGAAGCCGAGTACAGTAGAATTTGAGGAAGTCATGGCGTCGGAGATCCGACCAGTTCAAAGCGACTGGACCACACAGCTCAGAAAGTATTTGGAGGAAAATATTTTGCTAGAGGATGTTGTGGAAGCAAAACGTGTCAAGTACAGGTCAACCCGGTACATAATCCTGAGAGGTGAATTATACAGAAGAGGGTTCTCAAAGGTGCTGCAAAGGTGTATCGCCGGCAAAGAAACCAAAAAGATCCTGATGGATGTTCACAGTGGAGTATGCGGGAACCATACTGGGGGTAAGAGTCTGGCGCATAAGGTACTAAGGCAAGGATTCTATTGGCCGACTTTATTTGCAGAGGCACAGCGATTCGCGGAGAGCTGTGAGACATGCCAGAGAGTAGCAAACGATATTCA
Source organism: Acer yangbiense (assembly GCA_008009225.1). Taxonomy (NCBI): domain Eukaryota; kingdom Viridiplantae; phylum Streptophyta; class Magnoliopsida; order Sapindales; family Sapindaceae; genus Acer; species Acer yangbiense. Next base: position 620,850 of record CM017765.1, on the reverse strand, counting down.
GTAACCCCCGAAGTTGCTCAGAAACTTAACTTCACCTTGGCCCTTTACCATGTGGGGCCTCGACCTGATAGGACCAATGCCCACTGGAACAAAGGGAGGTGCGAAGCATGCTATTGTGGCAGTGGACTACTTTACTAAATGGGCGGAAGCAGAAGCTCTCGTGCACATCACTGAGGCAAACACCACCAGCTTTGTCAGAAAGAACATAATATATAGGTTTGGGATCCCGAGCATCATCATAACAGACAATGGGACCCAATTCGACAACAGCAAGTTTAGAGAAATGTGCGAAGAGTATAAGATCGCAAACTACTATGCGTCACCTGCTCATCCTCAAACCAATGGCCAGACCGAAGCTGTGAACAAGGTGATCAAGTACACGCTGAAAGCAAAGTTGGAAGCCAAGAAAGGCAGTTGGGCGGACAAGCTACCAGAGGTGCTATGGGCATATCGAACTACTGTAAGGTCATCCACAAGGGAGACTCCTTTTGCGTTAGCATTCGGAACGGAGGCTATTATCCCAGCAGAAAGAAGTTTTACATCACCCAGGGTACAACTATACAGCCCCGAAACATAATGTTACATGCTACAGCAAAACTTAGATGAGCTTGAAGAAGTCAGGGATGCAGCGCAAGTGCAAACGCCGCATACCAGCAAAGGGCTGCGAGGTACTATAATTCCCATGTTCGCATACGTAGATTCCAGCTTGGAGATTTAGTGCTAAGAAGAGTGTCCCCGAACACCAAGGACAAGTCAGCAGGATCTCTCACCGATAAATAGGAGGGGCCGTACATCGTCAAGGGAGTCGCGGGGCACATGGCATACATGATAGCCCGACTAGGGGGGAGCCTAGTACCCCGACCATGCAATGCACAGTACCTCAAGATCTTCTACCCTTAAGGAACTCATCCCTATCATTATGTTAATTCAGTTTATTTTTTGCTCAATTTTAGCTTTGCATTAACTGTTTCAGATTTATTTGATTTTCTAATAAAGTTCATTTCCCAATAAAGAGGTTATTCATTGAAGTCGATAAGTCCCATGATCAAAGACATTCCATGGTCGATGAACGACAACAGCCACTTAAAAATTGGCTAAACGAATGCAGAGTAAGAAAAACTTCGGGCGCTACGAAGCCTGGAGAGAGCAGGCAAGTAGGGCTCGAAGGGCGAAGAAGCTGAAGTAGCACGCCTGCCTAGCTAAGATAGTGCAAACGCACCTCTTGGCAAAAAGGCAAAACCGAGGCACCAGGATAACTGGAAAACTGCTCGGAGCGCCGCCAGAAAGGCTGGTGAGATGCGCAGCCGTGTTGGCCGGTACATAATACCCCAACGATTCCGTGAAACCTTGCACAGAAAAATCGGGAGACATCCTAGGTGACTTGTGTAAGGACCTCAGCGTATGGTTGTGGTGAGCCTCGACGTAACGTTTAGGTAAAACCTAAATAGGTCAAAAAGATAAAACGCCAGTTGAATAAGACACTCGGCTAAATTAATTGCCAGTTAAATGAGATACTCGGCTAAATCAAATGCCAGTTGAATAAGACACTGGCTAAATTAATTGCCAGTTAAATGAGATACTCGGCTAAATCAAATGCTAGTTGAATAATTACTCGGCTGAGTTATTAGACGCCAGTTAAATGAGATACTCGGCAAATTAATCACCAGTTAAATAAGATACTCGGCTAAATAGAGCTAGGGATTTCCAAAAGATCCATAAGCTCAAGATAGCCGAGTACGGGCTGTCAAGTAATTGTACTTATTTAGTTCATCCCATTTGTGTGTTTGTCATGCAGAAATTAGAAACAGCGGAACTTAAGTTAAAGATTCATGTGTATATGGGCAAAGGTGAATACAAGGATCATTACAAAATAAGTAAATAACAGAAGATCAAGAAGGTGGCGCTGGGGGTTGAGAGCTGCTCCTGCCGACACTCGGGTCAGGTTCCATCACATATTCGCTCAAGAGCTATCGTCAGAGGGCCATACAATCACCTCCTCTTCTTCATCATCCATCCAGCACTATAATCAGTCCCGGGGACGGCCCCAAGTCAGGGTTCTCACCATCAATTCCCGCTTTCTGACAAGCATAAAAAGTGGAGAAGGAATCGGTAGTGGGAACCTCTAGGTGCATGGGATGGGCGCCTTACCTTTACTTCGATAATACGCTCGCCACTCTTTCATCTGGATCCGAAGGGACTCCAGAGATGTATCCACATGCTTTTTAATTGAAAGGCTCCAGTTGGCCCTGGCCCGGTCAGTCGCCCTGTTTTTCATCTTGAAGAACTTTCCAGCCGAGACCATTCCTGCTGGAACTCTCGGAGAAGTAAAGCATCATAGGCCGGAGATCTCTTGAAACGATCGACACCCTGTATCTCCAGTTCTAGCCTAGCTTCCTTCGATAGGGACTTGACTGTCAAAGCCTGACGCTCCAAGTCTTCGATTCGGCGTTCATAAGATGACTTGGCGTCTTCAGCGTTCTGCTCGGCCTGGAGCAAAGCGTCCTGAGTGGATGACAACTGATCTTCTAAAGTTTTGGCCGCCTCAGCAGCAAAAGATGCTTTTTGTTCAGCCTCCATTTGGCGTGCCAAGCATTGATCCAGGAGCACCTATTTGACCTAGTTGCTTCATGACAAGTTAACTCAACCCGAGCATGGCGATCTTCGCTCTCCTTTAATTGAGCTTCTAGCTGCCTTATTCTTTCTCCTGGGCTTCACCAGCTGGCAAGCCCCGGACATCTCAGCCACCATCTACAGCAAATCAACAGCAAACAGGAGTGAAGTAACAAAGAGAAAAAAAAAGAGGAGGAGAAAAATACAAAATTATGCATATAATCAAGGCGTTACTCACGTAGGAAGCACTGTTGAAGAAGTTGCAGAGCCGGTTGGACACGGTTCCAGCCCTAAGGTGACTCTAGTGATCCCCCCAATATAGCCCGGCCTGAAGCCATGGCCCTCAGCATAGTCTCGGGGTAGGATCGTCTGTCTGGGTCGAGGGGCCCAAACCCCCACGTAAGTTTCAGGGAGCCCGGCAGTCGAGACCACCCAAGGAGAGCTAGCGGAGCCGCCAACACTGCCCTTATATTTGGTCCTGTGGAGGGGTCATACCCGTTTTTCCTCCCAACCTCTGCTCCCCCCTCATCACTTGAAGATGAATCAACATATATAACTACTCGGGGAATCTTAGGGGTAAGGCGACCAGGAGAAAATGAGCTTTTCTCTTTCCAGATTGCCTCCCGCGAGAATTCAAGTCAGCCGCATGATCTTCAGAATCCGGATCGGGATGCCTCATTTCAACACCACTATCCCTGGAGGAGTAGGAATTGGCTCGGCAGGAGTCGAATCTCCGGAGCCATCACGCCCGAATGTTCCCCAGTTGCTTCAGCACCCTGGAATATAGCACTTGGCATATTTGAAACGGAGTGGGAGAATTGGTTCCACGGGAGAAAGCCGCTGGCTTAGGCTCAGAGGAGTGCCCAGCCTTTTCTTTCCCCTTAGAAGAAGAAGGACCCGCTTGATTGTCCTGCCCAGCAGCGGTCCTACTTACTCCAAAGTCGGTCCTACTTGCTCCAAAGCCCTCCGGATCACCCACAGCCTCTGCTGAATATGCGGTCATTTCTTGACCGTGGGTCTCCTCGGGCACATAATCGGGTGCTCCCTCTTCATCATCTCCCTCGGGAGGATTATCAGGAGCACTCTCGTCAGAGTCACCTTCGGGGGAGCTATCCCAGCATCTCGCTGGTGAAGAGCCACTTTTCGGCTCAACCTCCACGATGCCTTTCATCCGGCGTGCCTGAGCATCGCAGACTACGTCTACGTCGAACACTTAAAAGAAAAAAGAAGGGAAGTTGTTTCTCCAAGTCAGTAGACTAATTTAGAGCCAGAAATGCAAGAATAACTAGGGAAAGCTTATAGAAACTTACGGCGTTTATGGCATGCAGAAATCTGGGGAAAAGGCGAGCTCTAATCATTTTCTCCTCATTGAAGATAAGTTCTGCCCATTTTCTCCAAAGGGCGAACGGCCGCCCGAGCCAAAGTCTTGAGCTCCTCGTCAGTAAAGCAGGAGTCTATGGTTCCATTGGGGCGAACAAAAGTACCGAGGAACCCTGCAATTCACCCGAGTACCATCAAGATCAAAACTGATTGATTGGCCCCAGCGTTTACCCACGAAGAACCAGCTGTTCTTCCAAAATTTATTTGAAGTGGGGAAGCCCCAAACAAATCCTTTCATCTTCTCGTTCGTGGCCGGTTCAATTTCACTCTTAACCACTACGTCTTTAGGGATCCAAAACTGGGCTGGTTCGATTGAAGGAAATAAACCCCAGTCTTCCCCACGGCCTCAGCGCATAAATGCCGGATTTCGGAGGTGGGAGGTGGCCGCTTCATCCTATGCCACATGTGCCACATGCACATCAAAATCCGGTAGCTATTCGGAGTTAGCTGCGCCGGGACAAGTCGAGCCTCAGCCAAAAACCAGGTGATAAAAGGCTGAAGAGGAAGAGTAACACCGCAAGTAAGCATTGCCCCATAGATTTACCACGTGGCCCGGTGGGGGGTTCCATGCAGCAGCTCGACCGTCAGTAGGAATCAGCGAACCATGTTACTGTCCAGGTCGAACCGTCGCATATACTTTTTTATCTCTTCAGGGCCGACCACGTTCGGTTCGGTGTCATAGGCACATATCCGCTCGGGAGAGAAAGGAATGCGAGCGGCCCTATGCTCCTCTTCAATGTCGTTCTCAACTACCCTCTGGGTCCCGACTCGGCTTTCCAGGGAGAGAGAATCCTTTTTACTATTACTCATCCTCTTTCCTCCCCTCGGTCTCCATGGCCGAATATCAGCACGAATGGAAAAGAAGAATCTGACTAAGCTTCAGGCTGATAAGAGTAGGCAGCGATGAATTCGAAGATACGGAGGGAATTTCTGAAGTAGGAGGAACTTCAGAAGTAGCAGGTCCTTCACGAAAAAGCCCCAAAACGTCGGCATCTAAATAGTGAGGTTGATCAGGGAGAAGGTCTCCTAGCAACCTGTGGACAACCGTGATAAGAAAAATATCACCTTGTTCAATAGCAATCATACCAACAGTAAAAAGACGATTCCTAGCAGCAGGATCCATAAGAACTAACCTTGATATATCAGAAAACTGGAGCTACGCGAACTGTAGAAGAAATCTTCAGAGAAGGAGGAATGGTCTTCAAGAAAATCTGGGGTTTGAAGTGAGGATCTGGCAAGACTAAGAAACGAGCGTCTATCCAAATAACTCAAAAAAAGTAAGCAGATGCAGGTGACTTCTTATCAGGAAGAGAAAGAAAAAAGGCAGGAGATTTTCTGGAGAAAAATAAGGATTTGTCCCACGAAGCGTCAAGCTGATATATATAGGCGGTACCAGATTCAAAGAAATTGAAACCCTAGAGAGGGTAGGTGAAGAAGCGGGAAAAAAGATAGGCGGGGGGAGTGCGTAGGCTACGCACGAACGAATAGAAGGGGACTGTCCTATTAATGCCTCCTACCACACCAAGCAAAAGGAGACAGGTGGCAAGTAAGAGAGCCTTGAGCCGTCAGGAAGTAGTGTGTCACCATCAAAAGATTTCTGAATGGGGTGGATCAAGCATGTGCGGACATAATTGAGACACGTCAGTAATACTTCAAATCAAACGAGGATAATGAAAACCAACATTAATATGAAAGACGACAAATGAAACAAGTCGTGAGAAACGAAGCAAACATGGGGTTAATATTTGTCCGAGCAAGCGGTATTCGACTCAAATATTTAAGGGGGTATTGTTATAGGTAAAAATCGTCATAAAGGACACGTCATCCCCATGAAGAAGCCACGTAAGCAGAGTTAGGAAAAGTCAACTCAAAGGGGGAAATCCCCCAAGTACCCCACTCGGCTGAACATCGGACCCAAGCGACAAACCGCACCCGACAAACAAAGAGAGCCAGCTCGGGGCAACATCACCTACTCAGGCATACTCGGGCATACTCGGGGGATCACAAGAAGAGATGGTTACGGAAACTACTCACTCCCAAATACTTGGAAGGAATCAGCAGTGAGCACCTCCACATACCGTAGCGTGCAACCCTTCAGAGTTTAACAAGGAAACAAACAGGTCTCCCGCGAAATAAGGAGAAAGAATCCGGCCAAACTCGGACTCAGCTAAAACAGGAAACATATCACGCCAAGAAGGAAACAGCAGAATCCGACTAGGACTGGGAAACCGCTCGAAGACTTGGCGCCCGACGACACCAAACCCATACCCTAGCGGCATCCCCAAACCCTAGAAACAACATGTATAAATACATCTTTGTAACAGCATAAGGGAGAGAGACTATTTTTTTAGGCACATAGACAGAGACCAAATCGTCATTTTTGTAAT